>CM060116.1:10195269-10795269 GCA_030522415.1 Channallabes apus
AAACTGCATTTTGTGTTCAATTATGTTATCTTTGACTAATAGTTAACGGTTTTTGATGAGCAGAAACATTTAAGTGTGACAAACATGCAAAAGAATAAGAAATCAGGAAGGGGGCAAATAGTTTTTCACACCACTGTATATTCTTACAGGGGAAGCTCACAATCCTTGTTTCTGTCAATTTCAATTTGAACCCTTTTGGCCAGGTTGGTTTTCCTGCGATTTCACCTTCGTCTTTACCCCCAAATGCACCAGTTTTAGTTATACTAGACTGGTGTGCTCATGAGAGTGCTTACAAATTGGATAACATTTTATGCATACACAATTTCGAAAGCACTAAGAAACAAAACAGAGTTGGGTTAAACGCAATCGAATTATTTTTCCTGATAACGCAGTAATGTAACGCATTTCATTTTAAATGCACGTAATTTGATTACAGTTACTAGCGTTACAAATATAATGTTTAAAAATTCATCAAAATGCATTTTTTTTTAAAATCAAGTTTTGCACGCCAGCATCAAAAAAAAAAAAAAAAAAGCTCTGTAACAAGCATGTGCTTTAATCAGTCGTCGGAGAGCTTTTTGATTGTGTAACAGGTTCACTTTTTTTTTTTTTTTTTTTGCACAGGCGGCACCACAGACACTTGGACACGAGGCGAGGACGTATGGGATAAGGGGTCATTTTGTTTAGAAAAAACGGGGAAGGAGAAGGGTTAAAGGAGGGAGGACGGGGAAAAAAACTTTTTTAACGTGATCCATCAACATACTGTACAGTAAATTATCACCAGGCGGCCCTGGGAGATGGGGGGGGAGGAAAGGGGGATGGGGCACCTAAGTAGGGAGCCTACGGAGTGAGTGAGGAGCAACAACAGGTTGAAAGTAACGTAATTAGTAATCTGATTACTTTTTACATGTAATAATACGTTTTAAAGTAGTAATTAGTAATTTGTAGAGATTTTATCTTTTTTTTGGGTAACTTTCCCCAACACTGCTAAGAAATAAATGTTTTCAGTAACATCCTCGTCCTTAGTCTGTATAATTGCACTACACTGGCTAACAGGCTCGTCAGAAGTTATGAAACTACTTCAGCTATCACTTTTCATTCTAGTTAATTACATCTCCAGGCGACAAAGTTAACACCCCTGTGCACGTACAGTATAGAGAAGCTTTCGCTTGTCACTGCTGTCAGTTCTGTGCAAAAGTCAGATTCACCTTTCTTTTTTTATACAAAATTCACTATAATGTCAATACAAAAAAGTATTTCTGATTTACACAAGATGTTCAGTAAAACTAAGCAGCTAATTCCCTTATAAAACTCAACAAGTTCTACCCGAGACTATATTTTAAGCAAAGGCTCGTCACACCAATTATTGACTTTGCTTCATTAATTACTGTTATTTATACTATCTTTTTTATGTAGACACTTTAAGACACCCTCGCACTACAGCAGTTATGTGCATGTGGCCTTTTGCACAGTTCTCTATGTTAACATCATCACAGACCAGACACAACTTTGCCCTATTTCGTGGTATTAAACTCTGCTCACACACTGACTCATGATCATTTTCCTCACACAGTTTTTCTCTCGAGGTCTCACCTTGTTCACTGACTCACCTCTCCACATCGTTCCAACGCCAGTTTGGCCAGCTGACTTTGCAGGTTTTGAAGATTGTCATTTGAGAGACCTTTGGCATTTTTCAGTTCAAGTTCTGGAGGCCTGTTACACAAGAGACACTTAGTGTTAAACCAACAAAATCAAGCTGCACTCTGGTTGGAACGCAGTGAATTATAACAAGTTTATAACTAGTTATAACTAGTTTTACTTTTACTAGTAGTTATGTAACTGCTTGGGTGGAATAAACAGGAAACCAGATTCTGAGAAATACAGATGGGTATATAACATTGTGATTATTTAGCATGTAGCGCTTTAAGCTACAATATGTAACAATCAAATGTACCATTTAGTATTTAATTTATTTTTCTACCCTGATGCCAAAAGAATGCCGTAAATTCTCTCATTAAGAGCTAATATTAATATTTATTTATCAACTCAAAATAGAAATATTACATTTATTGAATGTAGTGTACTTGTTTTGCTTTATTTCTCATTGATACCGCAATAGTGATGACGTCATTGCTCTTTTTTAGGGGATAACAGTTTTTTTCCCTCCTATTAAACACCAATATTACTGCACTAGCATTTGGCCATGACATCATCAGTACAAAAGCAACCACTAAATCAATACAATACTAGTAACGAGGTTTCCACATAATTTTCAATATTGAACAGGTTTGGACGTCCTACAGACATTACATCTTGTCTCTGTAATTCCGATTACATCATGTGTGATTTAGGCTCGTGCAGAAACTAGGATCACATGCGCAGAAAAAATATAGCAGGAATCTTATTCCTAGAGAAATGAGACATTTTAAAAGGTGAAAAAGATTCCATTCCAGGAGCTACTGAACATTTATTCTTTTGTAGAATTTTGTCATCCGCTTTGACATGTTTATGATTTCAATTTCACTACATTTTGGGGGCTTTAACATGAGTAACTAACCTAAGTCATTTAAATTGCACATGTTGGTAGAGTAACTCTTCCCCTATACAAAAAGGTGCTACTTAACACAGTATCCAACATACTGTAAGTGATGCATTTGCACCATCAATGAACCCAACTCTCGATTCCTCTTTGAAAAGCCCCTTTGTCACAGTTGACGGTCTTAGACTGCGTGGTTTGTTTATCAATCTGTGCACATTGCTGGTCAATTGTGACATCTCTGTAAACATTCTGTAACGCAGTGCGAGACTGTCAACTGTGACAGTGGAGACATACACAGAAGAGTCTGGAGTTGGGTTCAACATTGGTGCAAATGTGATGGAGGAAAAGTTATCCATCAACTATGTGCAATCTGAACAAAATGTGTCAAATAATGACAGCAAAAAAAAGTCACGTTTGCTTTACTTTTGGTACAGGCTTAGTGCTATGCAATCTAAAATAAGTTAGAGAATTCTTTTACAACGTGTGATTTTTGTCTGCGACAGCAAATTGAGACCGCAACTACTAATGTAAAGATGACATTTAACTTATAAACAGACGAGACTTCTATGAGAAGCGGGGGCAGAGATGGGTACATGCAAACTTACGCATCAGGATACATCTGTGGACATTTGATCTGCAAGTCCACGGTCACGTAACACTCCTGTCCATAGTTCAGACCTTTGGGGCGGAGGCAAAGGTAGACTTCTGGTGGACGCTTAATCTGATTTTGGGAACAAAAAAGAAAAAAAAAGTGTAAAAAAAAATATATATAATTTTATTATTAATAACTATTAGTAATATTTCTTTATATGGTACATTTTGGCAGAAAAATCTCAAGAAAGGTAATAAAGTGTATGTTTAATCATCACTGCAGTGGGACAGGTCCCCTGGCAAAGTGAATATAGTATAATATCATAAAAAAAAATTATTATTAATTTATGGTAAATAATCAACCCTGAGAGTACATTACCGCCACCTATAGACCTCACTCTCCCCAGCTTCCCTGTCCTTTTAAACCAACTTTCCAATTCAGTCTCTCAAAAACAACATTCCCTGACCAGTGACCGCTCAGTAACTGAGCAGAAACGCATGAAGAAAGGAAGGGTGTGAGGAAGTATCGTATAAAGCAGACAAGAAGTTCAAGACACAGAACAAGTCAAGACAAGATCAGGGAAGGATGAATTAGACGCGTTAAGAAAGGCTGGTCTGGAAAATCAACATTAAGATGCCAGTAAGATGAAGAAGAATTAAACCTACAGTTGGATTCCAACAGGTGTTAAACATCAAAGAAGATCAAAGATCAATCACCCATTAGGTCGCTTACTGTAATTTATTGCGAGTGCTAATTATATATACACCATAGGCATGTTCCAAGGTAGTCTTAATTATTCCAATCAGGTGATTAGTGTACTGACTGCATTTGACATCTGCACAGGAAGTCTGAAACTGGATCAAGGAAATTAAAAAACCCTGGTTCCCACCCAGATCCTCTACATTTCAGTTTCTCCTGACTAACCAGCCCTTGCTAAGTTAAAGGTGGGTGTGTCAGGCCATAGAACAATCAAATGTACAGAGAATTGGGATACTGCAGAACCAGGAAGTACACGTATGGCTCTGAAGTGATGGAGCCAGACTGACTTTCCTGCTACTCCAAGCTGGTTAGTCACGTGACTCTACGTCATCATTAAGCTACTCAGCTGCACCTTCCACGGATGTTCAGTCCGGATGTCCTTAAAGTCGTCCCCGAATATGGACGCAAGGGCTTCCAGCTCATTTTCCTGCTGCACGACATAGTCTTCATTTCCATCCGGAGAGTTAAGGAGAGAACCGCTCATTATTCTGTTGCATTGGACACATATCTCGCTCACGTCCCTTTCAAAACAAACTGGCGGAAACAAACTTCTCACACTAACATATTAACCGCCTTTCCTCGAGGGACTCGTATAAATACGCGAATATGTGCAAAAGCATGACGGCTATGAACTTTTTAATTATTCATATAAAGAAACGTCGCGCAGTTAAAATACAACTTGCAAGCTGGCGCGTGGAAATCGTCATGTCTCCTCTGTCGCAGGCATGACGTCACAGGCTAAACGTTATTTTTTTTCCGCATCTACTTTTCACAAAGATCCCGCCTTCTGATTTGTGATTGGCTATTTGTTGACACTAACACACAGTCCGCCAATTGAATGCTGTCCAAAAATGGGGATTCTTGAAGGAGTAGGACTTATTACCCAATAGCATGACCGAGTGAGAGACCGCTCTTGGCCAATCCTAAGGCAGGAAGTGAGACGTGTCAGCGTGGAGGAGACTGTGTTGCCAGGTTTGTATTTTTCACTTCATGCTAAGTTTGCAGTAATTTTATTTTCCCCTGCTCCTATTTCTGCAAAGTACACACACACACACACACACAATACAGGACGTTTAAATATTACAGTGCAATAAATAAATCACGTCAACACACATGGATGTAATATAAAAGATAAAAAAATTAATAAAAAAAAAATATATATATATAAGGGATGGAGAAATTGACATGTTTGTTACTGTATATTTTGTTACAATTTTAAACAACATTCGCAAATAATTTTCTCCTCACAAAACACTGTGCTGACTGCCAATGTAGAAATATGTTCCTTTTGCTACCACAAATGCAAAACATATTTTAATTTAAAACTTTTTTTATGTCAGTGTGGAACATGAAAGAATGAAAGCAACATGAAAGAATAGCAATATGTAACTGAAAGAAATCTCTGAAATATATAAATATCTAAAACTGAAATTCTGTTTGGCCTGTGTGGAGGCCTCGCTGTTTAACGTTAACGTTTCATGTAATACTGTGAGGTAATAATGTGTCTGCCGAAACGTTGGAACAGCATGAGGAACGGCAGCGAGTTGACCACAGGTTTTGTAAGTCACTCTGGATGAAAGAGTTAGCCAGGTGTCTAAATGTAAACGACTACATACTCCAGGTAATGGTAGCACATGGGTGTCAGGATCTGCACACTGGCGAAGAACGAGTACCCTTTTAGTATATGCACATGTACAGTTTATACACTGCCCAAAAACGTTTCCATTATAGGAGCGTCAAATCACTGGACTGCATAAAAGATCTGATATTACCCAAACTTGGTTAAGTTTCCTTCAACAGCTTGGATGCATAGTGCTTTGTGGAAAAAATCATGAATGGAGATCACTTAAAGACTTGGTAAAGTTGCATGGTAAAAAAAATAATAAATCAACAGTAAAAACCATAGCTATGTTTAGCAGTAAAAGTGAGAGAATTTCACAGGACTAAACAGCTGTGTGGCTTGTTAGTGGATTAAAGAAGGATTAAGATTGGACTTCAACAAGGCTTATGGTCATGAGCAGAATGACCCTATTCCAAACCGATGGGCGTGACGGTGTAACAAGAGAAGTCTCCATAGAGAAGTCTATGAAGCCATGCATCATGCATTGTGGCCACTGTACAAGCCTCTGGAGCAGTGTTATGACACCGAATTGTGTGAAGTAATCATTATGTGTGTTGTGCTGCCAGCTTTAGTGTTCCTTGCTCTATCACACAACTACAATTTAGTTCATCTAAAGCAGATATGGAACTGATTAGTTAAATCAGTTGTGTTGGGTGCTGGGAAAACCTGTGTTTTACATAGTGATACATAGAATATTAAACCAATATAAAATAAAAAGCACAAAAACATTAATAACAAAATGAGTCCTTTATTTGTATTTGGAGAAGACATGTTATATCTCACTTGTATTTCACAATCATATTACAAACAAAAATAACATCATTTTGTTAAGTCCTTCATTGAGTTCAGAGTTTTCTCACGTGTAATTGTGAGATCCAGTGACAAACCGAGTAGCTAAGCATCAAGTAACTAACACCTTGTTTGGCTATATTTGTAGTTTAGTAAATAATTGTCATACAAGTATTTATTACTACTTCGCTACACTAGGGTTATTTTACTACATATAAATATCCCAGTTGTAGATGTGTTACAGATTAAACCCATGGTGTAGTGTGTCTGTCCCTGGTATACTCACACAATTTATTTACCATCTGTTATTCTCTTGCAGAGGTCTGTGACATACTGTAGATATCAGTCCATTATGTGTTGTAATGTTTCTCTCTCTCATAGCCTAGAATGTCTGTTTAATGTCTGTTATAGCCTATAATATTTATTTTATTTGTTCTGTATGTTTGCATACAAATCATATACAGTATTCTATACAAGAGCACACACTCACTCACTCACTCATCCTCTATACCGCTTTATCTTGTATTCAGGGTCGCAGGGGGTCTGGAGCCAGGAGAAAGGCGGGTACAAACTGGATGAGGTGCCATTCCATCTCAGGGCACACACACTCGCATATTCACACTCTACAGGCAATTTGGGCACTCCAGCTAGCGTAATCTACAGGTCTTTGGACTGTGGGAGGAAACGGGAGTACCCGGAGGAAACACACCAAGCATGGGGAGAACATGCAAACCCCATGCACACAGACCTAAGCCAGGAATCAAACCCGGACCCTGGAGGTGCAAGGTGACAGTGCTAACCACTATGACCCGTGTTGTTATCAATACTACTACTACTAATAATAATAATAATAAATAAATAAATAATAATAATAATAATAATAATAATAATAAATCTACATTGTATATGGTGCAACATGTCATTATCTCTATTCACAGCTCAAATATTATTTTCCATCCAACACAGCCAGCACAGGCCTCATCAGAGTAACATCATAAGCAACATCTGCCTCAACATAACAAAACTAAGCAGATCATCTAGGACACCAGGAGCCTACAGGAGGATGGCCACACCACTAAATACATTGATGGGGCTGCTTCTGTCGAAAGAGTTGCAAATATTAAGTTCTTCAGTGCGCGCCTCATCGACAACCTGACCTCTTCCATTCCCACAAAGTGTAGTGAAATCTGCTAACCAGTGATTCTACTTCCTGTGGAGGATCAGGAAATTTGGATCCGTCATCCCTACCCCCCGAACCGAAAATAAATAAATAAAAGTCTGACCAGCTTACATACGCCCCATAGAGAGCATCCTGACTGGGTGCATAACGGTCTAGTTTGGCAGCTGCTCCCTCCAAAGACCCTCCAAAGGGTCGTGAGAACAGCTGAACTCATTATTGGCAACAAACGCCCAGCCTTAAAGGACATCTGTCATGCGCAAAGTCTTTTGAGGAAGGCCCTCAAAATCAGCACGGCACACGATCACCCAGTACCCGGACTGTTCACCAGACTGCCGTCGGGCAGGAGGAACTGCAGCATCTAATCCAGAATGAGCAGGGTGAAGTTTCTACCTTCAGGCCATCAGAAACCCTGAATAAACTGTAATCCAATCATAAGTCATTCCTTCTTCTAGGAGTCTTACACTCATGCCTCCCCTACCTCCCACACACTGGTCACCTTACAGACAGCTCAAGGACACTCACAGATGTTTTCTTCACATGTTGCTGTCACTTTGAGTAGCGTTCCTCTACATCTAGGGGGACTATATTCATCTTACTGCCACTAAGGACTAAGTCCCTGTGCAACAGACTGAAATATTAACCATAATTATTATACACCACACATACTACTCCATCTAATTTATTTGTCAGTTTAAGAAAAAATAATGCTACTCCGGAATGTTGCTTCATCTGTTTTTATACTCTCATATGTATATACAGTATAGTCATGTTCAAAAGTTAGTCCCCCCTCGTTTAATTCTATAAATGTTTTGTTTTGTGAAAAAACATAAAAATTCGTCTGTTCGCATCTTCAGATGAAGAACTACATATAACTTTTTTCAAATTGCCATTATTTATGTGACAAAAATGAAGCCAAAAAACATAAAAATAAACCTGTGGTCAATACTACGTACCACCCATGAATCAGATTGATTTGCAGCAACAATTGCTTCTTTAAGAACATTTGCTTATGTCTTTCCCTCTTGGCACAGTGTTGACACACACCCAAATGCTCCACCATCTGATCATTTTGATTCATACACATTTTCTTACATTTCATCCACATTTCCATAATTTTGCTTTGATTGTGTAAAGCTGATTTGCAACAATGATCATTGTTAAAGGCGCTATACAAATAATATAAAATTGAATGGAATTAGCTCGGCTGCAACTCACCCTTTAAATCTTGTGAAAGCAGTAAGGGGGTACTTAGTGTTGCAGACATGTTTTTTTTTTCATATTGGTTTTATTTTTCATTAAATAGATAATTGCACAGTGAAAATAAGTTATACGTTGTCTGAGGTTGTATTTGCCTAATATTTTTGCCTAATACCTAATACTAAGAGCCTAACCACAAGTGTTCAATGAACTGTCACTGACATTTTGTGTACATGACAAATAAATAAATTATTTCATAGCTCCATGGACCATGCTATGATGATGATGTCGTTTTAGTTTTATTCAAGTTCTCCCCATGTTTGCCTGGGTTTTCTTCTGGTTCTCTGGTTTCCTCACAGCACTATACATGCCAATCTAGCCAATGACCAGATAGTTGTGAATGTGTGTGTGTGTGTGTGTGTGTGTGTGTGTGTGTGTGTGTGTGTGTGTGTGTGTGTTGGTTTTTATGGTATACCCGGACATTACACCTGACTCCTTACCTGGGCTATCCGGACCTCATAGGATTAGCCGGACTATGCCGAAGTCCGCGTAATTCCGAGAGTGTATTGGCATTTGTCAGTGTCTAAATAGCATAAATTTGCATTTTCTTTGAAAGTCCATTTTAACCCGTAACCTGATTTCTGAGTGTATTCCAGTGTATCGGAGCAGCGCCCTCCAGATATCGGACCAGTATTGCAATTTCATACACTCGAACATACATTTTGCCGGGAATCCTTCTGATTGGCTGTTTTTGAGGGGCGAGACGCGGGGCGGGGCTTCGGAGCCGAGAGGGGCGGGGCTTCGGAGCCGAGCGGGGCGGGGCTTCGGAGCCGAGCGGGGCGGGGCTTCTGACGGGCTCGGAGCGGGGCGGGGGCTCTAACCGGCTCAGAGCTCAGTCTGCACATGCGCAGTTTAACAGTTAAATGCTGTCTGGCGCACATGCGCAGTTTAACAGTTAAATGCCGTCTGGAGCACATGCGCAGTTTAACTGGAGCAACAGCGTGGCGAGGACGGAGCATCAAAACACACAGGTAAGCAGACACATTTACTAATATAGCAGAGTTTTACTTGTGCAGATGTTTTTTTTTCTTTTCTGCTTGTATTACATGACTTAGCAACTAGTGCGAGCACGATACAGCTAATTAGAACTGAGTAGTTTAATGCAGTTAGTAGAGCTACAGTAGCTACAGGCCCGGTTTACACTGGAGGAGGAGGAGGAGGAGGAGACTCAGCATGATGAAGATCATTAAACATTCACTCTCTTCATGCACTAAATATCAGCTGGAGTTAACGTGTTGTGCTCTGCTTTATCATACCTAACAAAAATGCCTCTTAATTATATATATATATATATATATATATATATATATATAAAATAAGCACGTGACCCCCCGCCTCCCGGTGTTTATTGCTGATGTAAACAAGCTAAAGTTCCCCATAAACAGAAGCGCGGCTGCAGCCTGACTGTAGTGTTGTTAATAGAGTGATGAGTGACAGGTCCTGCTGCCCCAGTCATGCACACAGCAAGGTGAGGAGGCTCTCACAGCCGTGCAGACCCGCTCACTAACCGGCCTTAGGTAGGTAGTCAGTGTGGAGAGAGAGAGAGAGAGAGAGCTCGAGCTCAGGGGGGACATTTAAACTCAGCCAGAGCTTCATGCTGACAGACAGGAGGACAGATACACTAACTGACAGTCCAGGGTTTCATCTTGTATGTTTATGCATGTTTATGTCCACCTGTGGCTACTATAAGTACTAATAATTAAAGTGGTCAATAGCACTGTAGTTTTATTTTACATTAAAATATCCATCAACAAAACAATAAAAGTATCACCAACTGCACTGTAGAGTTACAGTAGAGGCGCATATGTTTTTTTTAAGTCTAGGTCTGGCTGAGATCTTTTAGTAATTGTTGTTTTTTATGAATAACAATAAACTAACAATGAGAGATGGACTAATGTACTGTCATATAAAGTTGACTTTGACTTTGATATCACTGTAGTCATTACAATTCACTTTGTCATTAAAGTGACATTGCTTTTGGTTTAGTCAACACAAATTTTGTTGAATGAAGGATCTTAGACTCTGGAATGAAGGTATAAATGAACAGTATAGTGTCAGATGATGTGATTTAACTAAAAGATATAGTTTTGTGAACTTGAATAACAAAGTATTAAAATGTTAAGCAAATTTAAATTGTCATAATATAAATTAAGTATAAATGATTTTTATGAAGTGCTCCTTTTGCTTTTTTCCCAAAGAGGATGGGTCATTTGGAAGATTAATAAATGACAACCATATAAACCCCAATGCCAAGATGTACTTCACCATGCAAGGCAAGCCATGCTTGTGTTTGTTTGCAACACGAGACATAAGTCCAGGAGAAGAGGTCACCTATAATTATGGCAACTCAGACTGGCCATGGAGATCGAAAGTGGTAAAAACCTTTTATGAAACTGGTTGTCCTTAGAGGGGTTATGGTCTAACCATGCACACTTTAATTTAAGTGAACAATGTATATTGTCATTGTAGCTTTTGTTTTAACATGCTTTTTATCACATTTATGTATGTTAGACATTAATTTATTAAAATACATAGCACATGGAATATTATTAACTGGATATGTTGCCAATTGTCTGTTTTTAAAATCATAAGGAATCTGAAGAAAGGTCGACGGAGGAGCAGCATGGTGTGTTGTCTACATCAGAGCCTTCTACAAGTCGGTGGCAAAAAAGGTCTGAAGCTACATCAGCTGGTCCTCTCAGAAGCTTTAAGGTAAAATGGAAAAATACTGTTGCACGACCATAGGTACATGGCAAAACTTCTTTTTCTTTCGGCTGTTCCCTTTCAGGGGTCGCCACAGCGAATCATCTGCCTCCATCTAACCCTATCCTCTGCATCCTCTTCTCTCACACCAACTAACTTCATGTCCTCTCTCACTGCATCCATAAATCTCCTCTTTGGTCTTCCTCTAGACCTCCTGCCTGGCACTTCCAACCTCAGCATCCTTCTACCGATATATTCACCATCTCTCCTCTGAACATGTCCAAACCACCTCAATCTGGCCTCTCTGACTTTATCTCCAAAACATCTCACATGTGTTGTCCCTCTGAATTCATTCTTGATCCTATCCATCCTTGTCACTCCCAAAGAGAATCTCAACATCTTCAGCTCTGCTACCTCTAGCTCTGCCTCCTGTCTTTTCTTCAGTGCCACTGTCTCTAAGCCGTAGAGCATCGCTGGTCTCACCACTGTCCTGTACACCTTTCCTTTCATTCTCGCTGATACTCTTTTATCGCACAACATACATGAAACTTTTCTCCGCCCATTGCAACCTGCCTGTACGTGCCACTTCACCTCCTTTCCACACTCTCCGTTGCTCTGGACCGTTGACCCTAAGTACTTAAAATCCTGCACCTTCTTTACCTCTGCTCACTGTAGCTTCACCGTTCCTCTCATTCACACACATGTATTCCGTCTTGCTGCGGCTAACCTTCATTCCTCTACTTTCCAGAGCGTACCTCCACCTCTCCAAATTTTCCTCCACCTGTTCCCTGCTCTCGCTACAAAGCACAATGTCATCTGCAAACATCATAGTCCATGGAGACTCCTGTCTAACCTCATCTGTCATCCTGTCCATCACCAGAGCAAACAAAAAGGGTCTTAGAGCCGATTCTTGATGCAGACCCACCTCCATCTTGAACTCTTTTGTCACACCTACAACACATCTTACCACTGTCTTAGCGCTCTCATACATGTCCTGCACCACTCTAACATACTTCTTCGCCACTCCAGACTTCCTCATACAACACCACAGTTCCTCTCTCGGCACCCTGTCGTACGCTTTCTCTAAATCTACAAAGACACAATGCAACTCTTTATTACTTTCTCTGTACTTCTCCACCAGCATCCTCAAAGCAAATACTGCACTACACTTTCTAGGCATAAACCATATTGCTGCTCACAAATGCTCACCTCTGCCCTTAACCTAGCTTCCACTACTCTTTCCCACAGCTTCATTGTATGGCTCATTTAGCTTTATAACTTTTGTAATTGCAACAGCTTTGCACATCTCCCCTTGTTTTTAAAAAATCAGCACCACTGCACTTCTCCTCCATTCCTCTGGAGTCCTCTCACTGTACAAGATCTCGTTAAACAAACTAGTCAGAAACTCTACTGCCACCTCTCCTAAGCACTTCCATACCTCCACAGGTATCCTCTTCAACACCCTACTCACCTCACTTTTACTAACATTTGCTACTTCCTGCTCCACAACAGTCACCTCTTCTACTCTTTTGTTCTCTTTCCTTTTCCTCATTCATCAACTTCTCAAAGTACTCCTTCCATCTTCCCATCACCCTCCTGGCATCTGTCAGTACATTTCCATCTCTATCTTTAATCACTCCAACCTGCTGCACATCCTTCCCATCTCTATCTCTCTGCCTCGCCCAACCTGTACAGATCCACCTCTCCCTCCTTACTGTCCAGCCTAGCATACAAGTCCTCCTTCACCTTATGCTGCATCTCCCTGTACTCCTGTTTACTCTCTTCAGTCCTCTCAGTGTTCCACTTCTCCTTAGCTAGCCTCTTTCCCTGTATACACTCCTGGACTTCCTCGTTCCACCACCAAGTCTCCTTGTCCACTTTTCCCTTACCTGATGATACACCAAGTACCCTCCTACCTGTCTCCCTGATCACATTGGCTGTAGTTGTCCAGTCAACTGAAAGCACCTCCTGACCACCCATAGCCTGTCTCAACTCCTCCCTGAAGACTACACAACATTCTTCCTTTCTCAGCTTCCACCACTTTGTCCTCTGCTCTGCCTTTGTCCTCTTCACCTTCCTCACCACCAGGGTTATTTTACACACCACCATTCTGTGTTGTCTGGCTACACTCTCCCCTACCAACACTTTGCAGTCACTGATCTCTTTCAGATTACAACGTCGACACAAGATGTAGTCCACCTGAGTGCTTCTGCCTCCGCTCTTATATGTCACCCTATGTTCCTGCCTCTTCTGGAAGAAAGTATTTACTACTGCCATTTCCATTCTCTTTGCAAAGTCCACCACCATCTGTCCTTCTACATTCCTGTCCTGAAGACCAAGCCTGCCCATCACATTCCCATCTGTTCCCTTACCCAACATGTCCATTGAAGTCTGCACCAATCACACTCTCACCTCTGGAGATGCTCTGCATCACTTCATCTAACTCACTCTAGAATTTCTCCTTCTCTTCTAACTCACATCCTACCTGTGGAGCATAACCACTAACAACATTGAACATTATCCCTTCAAGTTCCAACTTCAGACTCATCACCCTATCTGATACTCTATTCACCTCTAGAACATTCCTAACAAACTCCTCTTTCAGAATAACTCCTACTCCATTTCTTTTCCTATCCACACCATGGTAAAACAATTTGAACCCTGATCCTAAGCTTCTAGCTTTGCTACCTTTCCACCTGGTCTCCTGGACACACAGTATATCCACCAACTCTCTTCCCTTCCCTGTCATGGTCCCAACATTCAAGGTCCTTACTTTCACTCCTAAACTCTTGCCTTTCCTCTTCTCTCTCTGCTTTCAAACACGCCTTCCTCCTCTCCTTCTTCGACCAACAGTAGCCCAATTTCCACCGGCACCCTGGACAACAGCACCAGTGGCGGTCGTTGTTAACCCGGGCCACGACTGATCCGGCATGGGAATTATATTTGTGATTTGCTTCATTGACTTGGCAAATGTTTTACGTCGGATGCCCTTCCTGACACAACACTCATTTATCCAAACTTGGGACTTGCACAAGAAAACACTGGATTTCGCTCCCCCATAGGTGCATTGGGGACATAGCAAAACTGAAGTGTTTAATTACATATAGTGAATGGGGGCAGCATGGTGGAGCAGTGGTTAGCACTGTAACCCTCACAGCAAGCTCTAGGTTTAACTCTGTTACTGATGCCACCACAAACGTATCGAATTTTCGATTAGGCTGTCATCATGAAATTCTCCTTCCCCAGCTATGGAATTTGAATAATCAAAGAGAGATTATCATTGATATCTTACATTCTATACCTTGCAAAATCAGCCAGTGGGGTTTACAGCAAGGTTTTTGTTGAAGTAGGATTGTTCTATTTATTTAAACCTCAAATATTCTCTTTAATGGTTCTTTCCCAGTGGTTATTAATGTATCTTGTTTGTCCATGCTGCATCTACTACAGTTTGTGGCTAAAACCAACCAGGTGGAGACGGCTAGAGGGCAACCAGGCGGAGATAGCTAGAGGGCAACCAGAGTTTGACAAGTCCAGTGCTTGATCCACTCAGCAAGCCTGAAAAGGTAAATGAAATGTAGCCGTTCATTACATTCTGTGTGGCAAAGTTTTAAAGTCCACCAACATGTGACATAGGCTGTGTGTGCGTCACTTAGATCTGATTGTTTATATGGACAGTGTTTTGTAAGCACCCTCTCATTTAAGTGAATTTCGAAGTGTAGCTCGGTGTAAAATCTGTGTATGTTTTAACCTGAATGCAATATGGTTTATATGAGCAGTGTTTTGTAAGTAATCTTCCATGAAATGCTTTTCAAAGTGATGGCCAGGTCTGAATGTTTGTGAATTAAGCAGTAAATAACCCAAATGTGTTAGGACCATACAGGTAAGGGACTTGATATGATATGGCACTGCTGTGGTCTTTAAGAATATTTGGACAACTTGTATTTGATCTGTTTGCCTTACATAGTCACCTAGTGACATTCAAAATAAAGTTTTCTTCTTGTGCTCTTTGTGAGAAGTAAGATTGTTCAATTTGTACATTTTTAGCAGACGCATATTCATTTATTTCCTCCATGATGTATTTGTTACAGATGATGGCTAAGAGCAGCCAGACTAAAATGGATGAAGGCAACCAGAGTTTGACAAGTCCAGAAGGAAAAGGTAAATGAATGTAGCCCTTCATTACAATGCATGTGGCAAAGTGTTAATTTCAAAAAGATGTGACGTAGGCATTGTGTGTGTCTGTACTCCCTTAGATATGATATGGTTTATATAGACAGTGTATTCTAAGTAGTCTTTCTCTAAGTGATTTTCAAAGTGTAGGTCAGTATAAGATCTGAGTGTATGTGTATGTTCACCTGGATGTGAGATGGTTTATATGGACCGTGTTTTGTGAGGACTCTTTCACAAAGTGATTTTCAAAGTGTAGGTCAGTATAAGATCTGAGTGTATGTGTATGTTCACCTGGATGTGAGATGGTTTATATGGACCGTGTTTTGTGAGGACTCTTTCACAAAGTGATTTTCAAAGTGTAGGTCAGTATAAGATCTGAGTGTATGTGTATGTTCGCTTGGATGTGAGATGGTTTATATGGACTGTGTTTTGTGAGGACTCTCTCATAAAGTGATTTTCAAACTGAAAGTTAGTAGTCTGAATGTTTGTGTGAATTAAGCAGTAAACCACCCAAGTATGTCTTAGTAGGACCATACAGGTAAGAGGGTTCATCCTCCAGCTGGGGTTGATGATGGCATCATTTTGGTTTTTAGGAATTCTTGGACAACCTGAATTTGATCTTTGTTTTAGGATAATTAACCTGAACCTTTGGTAGTGACTATGTGAAATTAACCACTTTTGGCATTTACGCCACTTATTTTCTGTCAAATCTATCTGTACTGTCTTCTACCTGAAGCTAATTTGCACCTGATATCTTGAAGTAAGATAAATGGTTATCTTGAATTGTGAGGGGGAAAAATGGAAACATCAGGACTATTTTCAAGTCCAGATTTAGATCTTTTTCATAAGAAATGTATGCTTTTGATGTGGACATCATCCATATCAGACCAATTTGTAAAATTTTCATGCTAATCTTGGCCACCATCTTGGATTTTAAATGACTTCATGTACTATCCATGTGACAATTTCTAAAAGCTATGTATGGGAGATGCGTTTTATTCACTATATTACATTACACGCTAATAGGAAACTTGCTCTGTTGTCAGAGGTGGCCATTTTGAAAAACTAGGTGGCCATTTTGAAAAAGCTTCCGTATTGAAAATTCAATAGTAATAAAGTGGCCAGATATCCAATTTTTTTTTTTTTTTTTGGACTGCCTTTATCTATACTGTAAGTATACCAAATGTTATGCTTTCATCACAAAATGCACAATTGTTAAAAAAAATTCCACTTAGCTGCTCGACTAAGGGGTGTACTCACTTTTGTGAGATACTGTATGTACAGTACAACTGCTTTACAAAGAAACCATAACGAAAAACTTGTCCTCTTTTATTAAACCAAAAATATTTTAGAGTCTTATGATAAAGTAGATGTTGTACACTATAACTTTGGCTGTGGGAACTTGATTGTAGTGTGCAAGTCATATCAAGCAGAATATGTGCGCTGCTTACTTCAGTTTTGCCTCACTGGGTGCAGACAGGATCTTTGAGGGTATTCTGCTAAAGGTTTCCCTGAATGTATCTTTGAATTCGTGTTGTTCTGTGTTGTAAATCATTGCTATGACACAAACGTTTTAATTGACCCATAAAATTAAAATATTTAAAATGTGTTACAGCTTGTTTGGGGGTCTGGCGACTACCACCGCTATTCACAGGTGAGTACCTACTTAAGGTTTCTTGAATATCTAACATCTCCTGCACTGTCCAATTATTTAATTTGTTTTCTCTTTTTTTCAGGAATGACCGTCTTCTAAATATTCTGGGGACGAACTGGTATCGGGTCAGGACAGTGTACTACATTCAGAACTAGGTCAAATATCAGATGTTGACAGCCTGTCTGATGATTACTTCCCAGATTCAGTCACAATTCTAGCATACCCTTTATGTCTAGTAAGTCGATGCCTGATGAAAGAACGTCTTATGGATCAGATGCAGACGTCCAAGTTTGGCTTGGCACATCCAAGGTTCCACCACCGCCTGAAGACCATGTAATTCCCAATGCTGATAAAACATCACATTTGGGTACTTGTACCAAAGGTGCATCGAAGCAGAAGCCAAAGAATGAAGCACAGTTTCTCAATCACGACTCAAGACAATTGACTATGACCATAAAAAAATTACTTGTATTGCCATTTAATGTCGTCATGGCAAAAAAAAAATGTTTTTCTTCATGTGTGGCCCTAATACTCCATCGTAGTTAACAGATATTTTAGCAAAAAGACTAATGTAAGTTCTTCTGTTGAAGCTCATGTTCTTGTGTTATGTGACAGTACACTGCTGCAACTTTTAAATGGCAAGCAAACATGACTAGTGTGTAAAACAAAGGAAATGCTAAGGGTTATGCAGTAAATACACAGGCAAATGTGGGATTTTTTTTTTTGTGCAATACACTTAATCCTGAGTAAACATTGTTCAAAATAAAAAGACCTGTCCTGTTAATGCTGTGTTGTCAGGTATGTGTATTTATGTTAATATGTTAATTTATGTTAATTTAAAAAATGATGTCATTGTCTGGACAATGCTTTTTCCTGTCCTCCTATACCACACATTTGTCAAAAAGTGAAATGTCTGCTTAAACCACAATTGGAGCAGGGTCATGTGTATGAAGTTCTGTTGTGTGTATCTGAACTCTGAAGTGACCCAATTTTTTTTCAGAATTTTTAGAGTATTTTAAGCTTACTCCCATAGCTCTAGGACCTCGGGAAAGGGTAGTCCATCTAAACCACCTTCGGGCTGGTTTCGCGAAATTGTCCGTCTAAACCATATAAACCCGTATAGGTGTGTGTGTGTGTGTGTGTGTGTGCACTTAGTGCTCTGTGATGAACTGATTTCTCATCCAGGGTGTATTCCCACCACCTGCCTTGTGTTCCTAGAAAAGACACTGGATCCCCTGCAACTCTTATCCCCTAAAGTGGTTACTTAAAGTGACAAATGAATTTATATTGTACTTAAATAAAGAAAGAAATGCAATTGTGTTTCAATGTGTGGGACAAAATGAAACTCTTAGTCCTTCTAAAACAGCATCCGCTCATCAGGACGCGTCGGCACTGAATTAGACTCTACTGACCAAAGGCATTTTTATCTTTTTTAGTTTTAATTTTTGGAAAAATGTCTGTTGAGGACCTGATAGTTCTGCATGGTTTACATACAAATATTCTCATTAGAATAAAACTGAATTTGATGAACTTGGTGTTGGAGATAATTTGGTTATAGTAGTAAATTGTATCGTTTATTAATAATAATAATAATAATAATAATAATAATAATGCATCACACTTCATACACATGCACAAACCAAATGCACAAATAAGGATTTTCCAGCTTGCATGTTTTTTGTTTTTTTTTTATTAAAAAAAAAAGAATCCCATTAGAGGGATTTGATATGCAGCGGTAGGTGTCAAACTTGGTATGTTTATTCAGCATAGCACTACAGAGACATATGCTAATTGAGGCTGCAAAGGTCATCACAAATAAGGTGTCCTGCTCTCACTCTCACATCTACAGTATCTCCCTTACAACACCTGCTTCCCACCATAACCCTAAAAGGAGAGATTTCAACCAATCAGAGCTTTGCTACCATACAGCCAAGCCAATCAGGAAGCAGGTAAGCAGGAGAAAGCCAAAAGGATTTACCCCGCCTCCAAACCAGCTGTTATCCACGTTTGGGGTTCCAGACTACATACCAGTCAGCCGACTTACTGACATATACAGTTTCCCGTCTCAGTGGGAGGCCAAAAGTGTAACATTTGAGTGCTCATCAAAAGATGCCCCCATTTACCCTGAAACTTAAGATTCGACTTCACTATTAAGTAAATGATTGAGGAAAAAAAGGCCAACTTTATTTCCTTTTAAATATCATACAATATATTTGTAATATATATGATATAATAAGTCTAACACGTTTTAGATGAATAATAGAGTATTCAGATTAGTAGATTTAAAAAATTTAATTAGAAGACCTCCCAGGATTCCTATACTATAATTAGACAATGTCATTCTCTCACTAAAAATACAATTATAAATATACTGTAGCTATAATTCTTACACCATAATCAACATATCAACATTCCACTTCTGCAATATATTCTGCAGAGCACCAGATTGACCATTGACATTAAAGCATTTGCAGTTAAAGAATTTGACGTTCAACTTCCATTTTTATTTTACGCCTGGCAGAGCTACAATTTCCAAGGAAATGCTACTCCATTTGGGAAGAATCCAGTTGCTTCATCTGATCAAGATAGATACACTGACTGATGGGGAGGGCTGGGCTCTCTTTTTTCGAAAGCTCTTATTTGGGCTTCTGCAGGCTCAATGCTCCACCCAGGACCCCTTTGCCTGAGTGGTATTTAAGGGGAGCTGCCTCGCTGATCACTTTGTCCCAGTGGAAGCATCAGTCCCGCGACACAACTTGGTAAGTCCACGATGTTGTTGGCTTATGTACTGTAGGAAAAGTAAGGATAACAGTTGTAATAACTGGTGGTAATGGCTAAATAATAGTGCTAAATACTAAATGACTTTAATGACTAAATGGCTCAAAGGTTTAATGGAGTAGGACCAAATCTCAGGAATTAGTTAAGCTTATAATACATTGCTTATATTGTTTAAAACAAACTTAGATCTCAATATGGCATAGAAAGACACCAGTTGGAAGATTTTATACTTAGTGATTTCATTTACAAAAAAAAAGAAGAAGATGATGAAGAAGTTCTGGATCAATTTTGCTGTCGTGATACATTTGCTCTGTACAGCACCGCATGTTATGAATGAAGCCATTTGGAATTGAGGGGACAGAAGCTACTACATAAACCTGGGTGTTAAAAAGTGATGACAGCTGCTGAACAGGCACCAAGCTCAGATAGGAAGCAGCATGAGACAAGAAACACTAGACTAGGCTAGACCTTAAAATAGATTTCTTGGCTAGAGTGTGGTCCCTTTTTGGACTTTACAGTGACAGACTCAAAATTTTGAAGCACTTGTCTATGGAGATACAGTTTCATTAACCTTTCTGGGAGGTAGTGGGAGATGGATGGGGAGCAGGAGGAAGATCCAGCAGAGGAGAGAGAAAACGAGGATCAGCTTGTTTTTTTAAGACTTTTTGTCAGTGTTTAACAGCTTAGGGAGGTGATAATATCAAATAAGTTATATAAAGTTATAATAAAGTCAAGAAGGAAAGTCTAAAATCCAACGCTTAGTTAAACATGGTATAACATGGTAGGATATAAAATGGTAACACCTAATAACACCTCACAGTACTGCTTTACTTGCTTAATCGCATCAAGACATCTCATTCTGGCTACATTTGGGCTTCATTGAACTCTATGCTCCACAAGCAGAGTAATATTATATTCACCTGGAAAGCATTTGTTCCTGTCGTAAATGTGTCGTCTCTGTCTTCCTCAGACCATCTCAGAAAACAACCATGTGCGACGAAGACGAGACTACCGCCCTTGTGTGCGACAACGGCTCTGGCTTGGTCAAGGCTGGATTTGCCGGTGATGACGCTCCCCGTGCTGTCTTTCCTTCCATCGTTGGAAGACCCCGCCACCAGGTACACCACCTTCCTTCGACAAACTCTTCCACGTACTGTACCTTTAGCTGGATAGTTAAACAACATATTTGATTACCTTTCAACTCAATTTTCTTTCTCCAACAGGGTGTGATGGTAGGTATGGGTCAGAAGGACAGCTACGTTGGTGATGAGGCCCAGAGCAAGAGGGGTATCCTGACCCTCAAATACCCCATTGAGCATGGCATCATTACCAACTGGGACGATATGGAGAAGGTGGGCGACCAAATCTCAACTATTACTCTTCCATATACACTTTATTTTCATACTTAGGGTATTTTGAAAGCATTGGTTGGACTAAATTGTTTTAAATTCCCTTCAGATCTGGCACCACACCTTCTACAACGAGCTCCGTGTGGCCCCTGAGGAGCACCCCACCCTGCTCACTGAGGCTCCCCTCAACCCCAAGGCCAACAGGGAGAAGATGACCCAGGTACTCCCAACTCCATAAACACTCTTCACCCTGTTTCATGTAGGAACACTGACATTAACGCATTCATAATTTGCATTTCCAGATCATGTTTGAGACCTTCAACGTCCCAGCCATGTATGTAGCCATCCAGGCTGTCCTGTCCCTGTACGCCTCTGGCCGTACCACTGGTCAGTATAACCAGCAATTTCTCTATACCAAATGTACATTATATATTCAGTTATGCTACAGTTAATTAATAAAAAAACAATCATGCCAAAGCTAAACAAAGTGTTATCTAGTCATAAAAAGGCATATAAGTTACTACTGTGAGATAAGTTCTCATTGCACTGCTGCCATTGAGAACACCTCTTTAATACTTGGAAGAATTAAACATGCTCTGTGGTTAGTTTAGCAGACAATCGGGCGGTACACACTATAGGCTTAGCAATAATCCCTAAAGTCCTGGAGTGAAAGCTCCACCTGTGGTCTCTGATGTCAGCAGCGTGTTTCATTTATGATGTGCAACATTCCATGAGAGGACTTTGATGTCACAACATGCATGTGTATCTGCAATCTGCCCCCTGCAGGTATTGTGCTGGACTCTGGTGATGGTGTTACCCACAACGTGCCCATCTATGAGGGTTATGCTCTCCCCCATGCCATCATGCGTCTGGATCTGGCCGGTCGTGACCTGACTGACTACCTGATGAAGATCCTGACTGAGAGAGGCTACTCTTTCGTTACAACTGGTAAGTTGTGGTGCCAAATCAAATATGTTTTAAATGCATCATGCTTTTTAGACAGTCTCTGAAAAGTCTTTAAACTGAGATGTTTTTGGTGACTTTGGACCAAAAACCCTTGAGGAATATTTTTTTCCTAATGATTAGTAAATGTAGTATTTTTTCCCCCAGTTATATTGCTTAAGTGTAGATTTGTGTGAAGCTTGTACATTTAGTTCTCTCATAATTCATAAAACTTGCCTCTCTTAGCTGAGCGTGAGATCGTGCGTGACATCAAGGAGAAGCTGTGCTATGTGGCTCTGGACTTCGAGAACGAGATGGCTACCGCTGCTTCCTCCTCCTCCCTGGAGAAGAGCTATGAGCTTCCCGATGGTCAGGTCATCACCATTGGTAACGAGCGTTTCCGTTGCCCAGAGACCCTCTTCCAGCCCTCTTTCATTGGTGAGTTCCACGTCTGAATATGAAGATGGTGATATTTTTTTAAATCTTAGAATAACTTAATAAAATAGCCAGTTACCCAAAATGTTCAGTGCATTTACATTTTGTCAACAAAAACCTAATTGAACCACAGGTATGGAGTCTGCTGGTATCCATGAGACTGCTTACAACAGCATCATGAAGTGTGATATTGACATCCGCAAGGACCTGTACGCCAACAACGTCCTGTCTGGTGGTACCACCATGTACCCCGGTATTGCTGACCGTATGCAGAAGGAGATCACTGCTCTGGCCCCCAGCACCATGAAGATCAAGGTAAGAGGAAGCTGACATTAGTGGATATAGCGCTTAGTATTGGTTGCCTGATAATTTTCTGTTAATATGGATCTCTTAACATTTCTTAACACAGATTCAAGCCCTAGTAGTTTACTGACAGTATAATGTAATGATAAAATGGATATCAAATTTGAATATCAAGCTAAAATCAACAATCCTTCTTCTCCTCCTCCAGATCATTGCTCCCCCTGAGCGTAAGTACTCCGTCTGGATCGGTGGCTCCATCCTGGCTTCCCTGTCCACCTTCCAGCAGATGTGGATCACCAAGCAGGAGTACGATGAGGCCGGCCCCTCCATTGTCCACAGGAAGTGCTTCTAAATCAGCATCCCTTCCATTTGTACTGTCTCTTTTACTGTATATACATGTTATGTTGTAATAAATGTGGATCAGTATGACAGTGTCTTTGACTCTTAATTATTGTTTTTTATTTCAAATATAATACATCAGTGGGTTCAATACTATAAACTTTTCAAGTCATTTAGACCATTCAAAAGCTGTAGGAGTAAAAGATCTGAAATATTCATAAATAACAAAAAAAAAAATCTAAAATAAATAAATAAATAACCATAACTCTAAAGGCCATTGGGTTGCCTAATATAAGATGTTTGTATACATTAAAGTTGAACTACACTATCAGGTATGCTTGCTACCTAAAAAACCTCAAAGTATTTACATTCAAATATTCTTACAACAATGTACACTAATCAGTTTACCCATATTCTATAAGTATATAATAATTTTTGAAAATGTTCAAATGACATTACATTCAGATTAACACAGTTTTGCGCTTCCTGGATGAGTCACTTCAAAATATACAAGATTCATTCAAGTCACATGGATACTTAGATGCTTGGATACCATCAAGGGAAAGAGTTTCCTGAGTACACCGGAGCCATGATTGGACTGCTTGCCTAATGTCTTAAATCCTGGCCTCCCTGTAACCCCTCTAATGCCTCTGACATATGTAAATGGCTTGGGGCGGTATCAGGACTGTACAGGGGATGTTACAGTAACTCACAACTGAGCTCCTTAATGCGCAAATGGTTTGTATTGTGTTTACAGTTCAGAGAGTCTCTTCCACAAGGTGGCGGCAAGTTATCAGTCTGTTATCAGGCCTTCCACTCACTGAATGTTCACCAGAACAACTGCAGTGGGCTTGATGTCATCTTGGTCGGGATTCTAATTCACAGACATACGGCCTTCTTTAACGTGTCAGGTGTGTTGTGCGATAAAAGAGTATCAGAAAAGACAGGAGGCAGAGCTAGAGGTAGCAGAGCTGAAGATGTTAAGGTTCTCCTTGGGAGTGACAAAGATGGATAGGATCAAGAATGAGTTCATCAGAGGGACAAACCCATGTTAGATGTTTTGGAGATAAAGTCAGAGAGGCCAGATTGAGGTGGTTTGGACATGTTCAGAGGAGAGAGTGTGAATATATTGGTAGAAGGATGCTGAGGTTGGAACTGCCAGGCAGGAGGTCTAGAGGAAGACCAAAGAGGAGATTTATGGATGCAGTGAGAGAGGACATGAAGTTAGTTGGTGTGAGAGAAGAGGATGCCTCTTCCCCGACCCCTGAAAGGGAACAGCCGAAAGACAAAGAAGAAGAAGAAGAAATCAAAGTGCAATTAGTCATTGTTCAAATGCTTTAATTGCATCAAAACTGACACCCCAGTTAAAGAAAAATGCAAATTTAAGTTTGGTGATAAAAACAAAAAACATATGCACTGGTCTAGCGGGAGATCAGTGGTGAGAAAATAACAAATCATAATGTCTTTGGTAAAAATACTGGTACTGTAGTATTATACTATTATATTTCATTTTACTACTGTATATACAGTATATATATATATATTTTTTTTTTTTTTTTTTTTTTTTTTTTAATATACAGTGGTGTGAAAAACTATTTGCCCCCCTCCTGATTTCTTATTCTTTTGCATGTTTGTCACACAAAATGTTTCTGATCATCAAACACATTTAACTATTAGTCAAAGATAACACAAGTAAACACAAAATGCAGTTTTTAAATGAGGGGTTTTATTATTTAGGGAGAAATAAAATCCAAACCTACATGGCCCTGTGTGAAAAAGTAATTGCCCCCTGAACCTAACAACTGGTTGGGCCACCCTTAGCAGCAGTAACTGCAATCAAGCGTTTGCGATAACTTGCAACGAGTCTTTTACAGCGCTCTGGAGGAATTTTGGTCCACTCATCTTTGCAGAATTGTTGTAATTCAGCTTTATTTGAGGGTTTTCTAGCATGAACCGCCTTTTTAAGGTCATGCCACAACATCTCAATAGGATTCAGGTCAGGACTTTGACTAGGCCACTCCAAAGTCTTCATTTTGTTTTTCTTCAGCCATTCAGAGGTGGATTTGCTGGTGTGTTTTGGGTCATTGTCCTGCTGCAGCAACCAAGATCGCTTCAGCTTGAGTTGACGAACAGATGGCCGGACATTCTGCTTCAGGATTTTTTGGTAGACAGTAGAATTCATGGTTCCATCTATCACAGCAAGCCTTCCAGGTCCTGAAGCAGCAAAACAACCCCAGACCATCACACTACCACCACCATATTTTACTGTTGGTATGATGTTCTTTTTCTGAAATGCTGTGTTACTTTTAAGCCAGATGTAACGGGACACACACCTTCCAAAAAGTTCAACTTTTGTCTCATCGGTCCACAAGGTATTTTCCCAAAAGTCTTGGCAATCATTGAGATGTTTTTTTTAGCAAAATTGAGACGAGCCTTAATTTTCTTTTTGCTTAAAAGTGGTTTGCGCCTTGGAAATCTGCCATGCAGGCCGTTTTTGCCCAGTCTCTTTCTCATGGTGGAGTCGTGAACACTGACCTTAATTGAGGCAAGTGAGGCCTGCAATTCTGTAGATGTTGTCCTGGGGTCTTTTGTGGCCTCTCGGATGAGTTGTCTCTGCGCTCTTGGGGTAATTTTGGTCGGCCGGCCACTCCTGGGAAGGTTCACCACTGTTCCATGTTTTTGCCATCTGTGGATAATGGCTCTCACTGTGGTTCGCTGGAGTCCCAAAGCTTTAGAAATGGCTTTATAACCTTTACCAGACTGATAGATCTCAATTACTTTTGTTCTCATTTGTTCCTGAATTTCTTTGGATCTTGGCATGATGTCTAGCTTTTGAGATGCTTTTGGTCTACTTCTCTGTGTCAGGTAGCTCCTATTTAAGTGATTTCTTGATTGAAACAGGTGTGGCAGTAATCAGGCCTGGGGGTGACTACAGAAATTGAACTCAGGTGTAATAAACCACAGTTAAGTTATTTTTTAACAAGGGGGGCAATCACTTTTTCACACAGGGCCATGTAGATTTGGAGTTTTTTTCTCCCTTAATAACGTAAACCTTCATTTAAAAACTGCATTTTGTGTTCAATTATGTTATCTTTGACTAATAGTTAACGGTTTTTGATGAGCAGAAACATTTAAGTGTGACAAACATGCAAAAGAATAAGAAATCAGGAAGGGGGCAAATAGTTTTTCACACCACTGTATATTCTTTAACTTCTTTATATTTTTATCTTATTCCACTATTTTATTTAGATTTTTATTATTCCTATTGCTGTATATATATATATTATATTATAGTATATTATAGTATATCGATTCCCAGCCAGTGCCAGAACCCCACCCCCCCCAGCCACTGGATGCAGTGCCGGTCCCAAGCCGGGATAAAATGGGAGGGTTGCGTCAGGAAGGGCATCCGGCATAAACCCTGTGCCAAGTTGTTGTGCGGACTGGATATTCCGCTGTAGCGACCCCTTGCCCGGGAGCAGCCGAAAGACCAACAACAACTATGTAAATGTAAAAAAAAAATTTATTCTCTTATTTTTTGTAAACAGCAGTCGTATAAGCATTTTACTTCATATCATACTGTGTATGACTGTGTATGTGACGAATAAATTTTTAATTTGATTTGATTTTAATTCAGTGGCATAAAATAACAGAAAATACTTTGAAAATGAAGACTACAAAGGTAATCACTTCACAAATGCATTTTTGAAACAATTGTGTTCATCACTATAGCAGCTTAGCAATGTTATCTGATCAACTAAATATGTACAGTAATATGCATAGTTAAGAAGAAGAAAGCTTTTATTTGTCAAATATACGTTTGTTAGAACATTGGATCATAGTGCAGGGTCAGCCGTCCCCACAGACTGTGATAAGGGCATCAAGGACACCACAGTGGCAAAGTGGCAGTGTTCAGACTGT
This sequence comes from Channallabes apus, assembly GCA_030522415.1. Taxonomy (NCBI): domain Eukaryota; kingdom Metazoa; phylum Chordata; class Actinopteri; order Siluriformes; family Clariidae; genus Channallabes; species Channallabes apus. Next base: position 10,222,601 of record CM060116.1, read on the forward strand.
AGATACAGACATATTATTATACTACCCATGTGGGACAGGGGTAGCTCAGTGGTTAAGGCATTGGACTACGGTTCGGAAGATCCCAGGTTCAAACCCCACAACCACCAAGTTGCCGCTGTTGGGCCCTTGAGCAAGGCCCTTAACCCTCAACTGCTCAGATGGATAATGAGATAAAAAAAAATGTAAGTCCTTCTGGATAAGAGCGTCTGTCAAATGCCTAAATGTAAATATTATTCCACTAGTTTTGAGGCGTATCTTTGGTTGAGGTTCGTACTCACGACACGAAGTCCATTGAGTTCTTTGTCTCTTGTATTTTATTTTCCAGCATCAAAGAATCAACACTTCATACAGTCGTCTTGAGTAAATCCACTGTGGTTACAACACCAGTTGCTGTAGCAATATGGTTCAGGATTACCTCACGGTTATAACAACACATTTGTTATATCTATCTAATTACGGTTAGCTTACAGTGTCTTACTTTTACAACAACCTATTTGCTGTATCTAAGATCTTGGATTACGGTCAAAAGCTTGTGTTCCCGTAGACTTCCGCATCTAAACTGAACTTTCTATCATACGATAGTCATACAAGTGCATGTACTGTAAGAGTAGAATGACATCACAGACCAACTTACGGTTGTCAAAATGGATGGTTAACTAACAAACATAACAGTGAATGCTTAAATGACAAATAGAATGCTTAGTGCTCAGCTAATGAATAGAATAAGATAAAATAAAATAAAATAAACACAACAACAAATTCATAACAAAAACGATATGGCTCTTACACAGGCCTTATAAGGCCAAATAACCCAGATCCTTGACATATCAGCCTCTATAGCAACAGGAAAAAATAATTACATCATGGTATATTTTTCCCCTAAACTACAAAAGTAAAACTATGGTAGTATCATTGCTGCCATGATGTACCATAGTAAAACCATACTTTATAGTTACTATGACGGCCCATAGTAATACCATGGTAGTCATAATTATTATAAAATTCTAAAGTACAACCATGTTAGCGTCACAGTTAGCATAAAGTAAGAGAGTAAAACATTTTTTTAATGTCATATTGACCATAAAGTACTGACCCATGGTTCAACTTTGGTAGTATCATAGTTATTATAGTGAACTATGGTGGCTCCATTATAGTATCAATATAATCAGTCCTAGACTGAAACTATGGTAGTATAATTTATACCGTAATATTCAATAGTTATCAAAACGTACCACTGTAAAATTATGTTTATCATGTAGGACTATAGTAGAACTGGTAGTGTCAGTTACCATAATGTATGCGTACAGCCTGCATGCTCTCCCCAAACTTGGTGGGTTTCCTCCGGGTACTCCGGTTTCCACCCACAGCCCAAAGACTAATTGGTGATCCCAAATTGCCTGTAGTGTGTGAATGAGCACGTGTGTGTGCACTGCCATGGATTGGCACCCCCTCCAGGGTGTACTCTGCCTCATGCCCTAAATCTCCTGAGATATGATCCAGACTGAGTCTTTCTAAGTGTGGAGTTGTGTTGTAACATTGCTCAGTGCTTCATTGTTTCCATTTATGAGGGGCAGAGGGGCTCACAAATGTTGCACAGCACCAGATGGACTACAGTGAGTTTTTTTATATATATATATATATACATGAACCACTGATAAACTGGCCAGACTAGAAGTTTGTTTTGTGTTCAGCTGTTTACTTAACGGCTTCTTTGCCACAGGCTGGCGCTGAGGGCGAACGAGGAATCACGTGTCCGGAGGTTAACCAATCAAGCGGCAGTGACGCAGCGATACGAAATTTGAACGTTATTGCGCAGCCAATAGCGGTGTGTTTGTGGAGCAGCGCTGCCGTTTGAAACGCGTCCACAAAGGAAGTAGTCAGGGAGCTAAATGCTAGCAGACTGCTGCGTTTGGACGGCGGAGTTTATGTAGAAGACGGTTATAATTCGTTTTAATTATAGAAGCAGACGGAGGAGTGGTGAATGCGGCAGAATGTTGAACAGATACGGAAGGTTGTTGGTCAGTTGAGCGCGCGCAGAACGTTAGCATACGCGAGTTAGCTTAGTGTAATTGACAACAGTTTTTTTCCCCAGGTAATTAGCTGCGGGATGGTTTGGAGTTTGGTGAAGTGTATTTGTTATGGAGCTATCTAAAAACGCGAACTAAGCAAACAGTGTGTAGTAAAGTTACTGTATATAGTTTCTAAGCAGACTGTTTTAGATTAAATACGACGCTGAGTGAGTTAACTTCAGAAGAAGAAACAGCATGAAGACCGCAGAGAGGAATGTGGTGCGTCTTGCAGTTGTGCAGCACCTTCGTTCAGCTTACGGCATCAAGACGAAGAACTGGAACAAATGCAAAAGCAGCAAGTCCACACCAGGCAATGCGGTAAGGGGGGGGGGAGACTATCTGACAGTCTGTCCTAAAACCTGAGCTGGGTATCACCGTGTATCTTCTGTTCTTGCTTACAGTTTCAGATGCATGCTTGCTTTCTGTCTTTTTTTGTTTGTAGATTTCACAGGTTTCCACTCATCATGTGTGTAATATAGGGTTCATCAAGCCACATCCTGTTTTTTTTTTCTTTTTTTTTTTTCCAAATGTGAAAACTATGATAAACTTCCTGCTTTGGTCTTCCAGGCAGATACAACTAGAATATTTTGTAGACCTATAGGAGATATAGAAAACACTTACATTTATTGTGTTATCTTTAAGCAATGATTAATGCTTTGGATTTCAAAAACAGAAAGCGCTTTACTTTGCACATACAAGAAATTTATGGGGTATTATTTAAATATATATCAGTGTTGATGCACATTTAGATTTTATTGAACAGTGGGGAAAACATTTAACTGTTTGTCATGTTGATAGTTTGGCAGAAGAAACTGTTTTGTTACTGACTGTCCTGGTGTTCAGTGCTCTTTAGCAGCACCAGACAGACAGCAAAAGTTAAAGGAGAAGATGGGTCCACATCTCCAGTAAATTTCTGAGCCATCTTCTGCATGTCTTAGTATGCCATCATGCACTGGGCGAACATGCACACAGACTCGCAGACCCTGAAGGTTTATGGCGACAGTGCGAACTAATTTCTTCGTATTAAATTGAAGATATGAGAACAGTAGCGGAATGCAACAGGCATAAAGATACAATTTTTTAATTAACTTTGTCCTTTTGTCTATTCCTACCACTCAACATTTAGCGGCACCTGTATGCTAATCACTGGTTTATGCCTTAAAATACATGATGTTTTTTGACTGAATAATTCTTTTGTCAGTATGTGCCATAAAAACCCAAAAAAAAAAATACAAAAACATTCCTTCGAAACTGTCAGGTCTGACCTGAAAATGGGAGCTAAAAATTTTTTTTGAGAACTGTTCCTCAAAACTACATAAAAAAAAAAATCTGAGGATATTTGGTTATTAGGAGGTGTAAAGAAATGTGTGGTCACTCAAGTCTTTTGGACAGTACTGTACCTATGGCACGTAACCACATTGCGCCATTACTTTATGTCCTGTTGCTTGCAAACACTGCTTCCTTTTTTGTCATACCATATTTCCCAGGGGAAGCCGTTAGTATGTTTTAGAGGAGTCTGAGTTTGTTTATTGTGTCTCATAGCACTGAGTGGCATTCACACCTGGCATTTGTCTCCACATCCTGGGTGATTTGAAAACGTAGATGTAGACTTGGAGTATGTCTGGATTCTTGGATGCAGGTGATGGCTTTACTCCTACAGTGTGAAGGCAAAAGCATGCCGGATAATGACAAACAACTGCCTATTCAACTGCCCCATTGTCCTAGCAAGGAAATACACAATTTTGTGAGAGTGGAAATTGGCCTGGATCACTGAATGCCCCAGGCAGCTATTAATCTGCATTACTGGTACACACCCATGCGATTATGTGGGGTATTTTTGCTCAGATCACAAAGTAGCTGCTTTTAGTAGGTTCCTCAGTCATAAAATCTTTTATTTTTGTTTTTATTTTTAAGCGGAAATATTTCCGCCCATACAGGGTCACAAGGCAGGATCGTTCTGCCTGAAGACAAGCAGCAGAAGACTGATGCAGTAAATGTGCATGATCACTTCCTCCAGAAGAAAAGTTTTATAAAATCTCCCAAGCATTTGAAACACCAGGTGTTTGTCCTGTTTGCTTGTGGTTGGATCATTTGAGACAGATGTTCATGCAAGCCGTGTAAATGCTAAGCAGAACTCCATTCCTCTAAATTAAACAAGGGTGAACTGGAAAAGATGCATTGATTTAAATGATCACGACATCATGGATATGCTGTTTTGAGGTTGACACACTCATGATACTGGTTAGAACATTAATTCACATGGCTGATTTGAAATTATTTGTTGATTTGCATTACAAACAGAGGTGTGCCCCACAGCTATGGAATGTCTCTCAACAGCCATCTTGACGCTTTTCACATGTGCAGGCTTGTAGAACCAGAAGTAATGCAAGTGGCCAGTTACAAAAACAACAGATGATAAATGAATTTTTTTTATACATTTGAATCACATATGCAGATTTATTTTTTCATTAAGCTTATGGCATACTAAATATTTTTTCCCCCCAGACGAAGACCTTTGGGGTGGCTTTAGAAAGTCTGCAACATTGTCATGTGCTAGACTACGGCGACATACCCTGGTAAGATGGTTTTCACTAGTTTGTATGATTATTAGTTTTTTTTTTTTTTAATCAATAACTGGTTTAGAGCTGGATCAAAATAATGCGCAAAATAAGCATTTCAGCAGCAGCTTTAACATCTGCTGCTTTTTTTTTTTTTTTTTTCTTCAGCTTCCTAGTGGATGCCTGTTCGTGCCTTCTGGGGCATTTGGACACAGAGGGCCTGTTTAGAAAATCAGGTTCTATAGCTCGAGTGAAGGCACTTAGGGTGGGTGACCTAACTTGACTTTTTTGACTTATCTGTTGAGAGGCTCTGATGTTAAACAGTGACTCCATTGTTTTGATTCTGTAGGTGAAGTTGGATCAGGCAGAAGAGTGCCTGACCACTGCGCTGCCCTCAGACGTCGCAGCACTCTTGAAGCAATTCTTTAGGGAACTGCCAGATCCTCTTATCCCTACAGACCTACAGAGCAGCTTTCTAAAAGCACAGGAGCTGACCACTCCAGAGGAGAGGACATCAGCAACCCTCCTTCTGTCCTGTGTCTTGATGCATGAGAATTTAATTACTCTGCGCTACTTCTGTAGCTTTCTGAAAAGGGTTTCTCAGAGGTGAGCTGAAAATGTCTACCTGTACGACTTTCCACCATGCATCATCATCATCGCTCTTGTGTGCTTCACTTATAGTGGATTTTCACCTTTTGTTTGTTTCTTTTCTTTCTTTCTTTTTATACAGATGTAATTGTTAATGCCTTTTTTAGGGCTTATTTCTAATTAAGTGCGTAAATGGACATTTTTATATGGCTCAGTGTATGTCAATGAGTTTTTTTTGCAAGGAGCTGTGTCTGACACAGTTGATGTTAAGCTGAGAAAAAATATACTTAAAACCATTTTTAAAAATTTCATTATATTGATTAATGGTTTTAGCAGCAGTGGTTTCCTGAAGAATTTATACATATTTCTGCCAAAGCAGTATTTTGCCACCTGTTCTGCCGCCATTTTCATGTCAATTAAATAAAAGGAATAAATATTTAAGCATGAAAAGGTTCACATAACTATGGTAATTCTAGAAAATCAGGACTCTAATCAGTCTCTCCTTTGTTAAAGATCTGCTGAAAACAAGATGGATAGCAGCAATCTTTCCATTGTTTTTGCCCCAAATTTCTTCCACTGGGGAGATGGTGAGAAGGTGAACTCCAGCACAGAGAAGAGAGTAAAGCTTCAAGCTTCTGTGGTGCAGGCCCTCATTGAAAATGCTCAGGATCTAGGTATTTAGTGCATTACTACTAATTACAATGAAAAGATGAACAAATCTTTAGCAGAAGAAATCTGCTACAGTGGAACCTTGGATTGCGAGTAACGTGGTCTGCGAGCGTTTTACGAGGTGAGCAAAGATTTTAAATAAATTGACTTGGGAAATCAAGCAAGTCTTGGTTTACAAGTACCGAGTATCATGTATCACGCATGCGCTTCTTGTTTTGATGCAGAGCGTCACGTGATCACAACTGAGCCAACATTTTTTTTTCTCTCTTGCGCTGCGGAATTGTGGGTAATCGTCTCCCCTGCTGGGTCATAGTGCGCATATCACTGGTATAATCAACATCTGTGCATGCGTGTACTGTTTACTATGACCACTGACCACGTGTGTGTGTGCAAAACATTTTATTTTGTCTTTGTTAGCACGTGTGTACAGCACGTGTGTTCTGTTTCTTATAACGTGTAAAGCAAAAGAAAGTCTCATTAGAGAGGTTAAAGATTAATTTTCTCTCTGTCGTTGTGTGCGCGCACACATAATTTGACACCGTGCCCCTTCACACACATTCTCGCCTTGTTTGTTTGAATTTCAAATAAGAGAGGCGAAAGGTTTACTGTGTAAGATGAGAAGGGGGAGGCTGTTTCCTCCTCTTACTTCACACTAGGGCTGGGCGATATGGCAAAAAAGTAATCGCAATAATTTTTGGCCCATATTGAGCGATAACGATATATATTTCGATATAAGCTGTTAATGCTGCCAGCTTCAAGAGTATCCCAACAATGACTGAAGCCACAAAAATTAAAGGGTTCATTAAATTACATTTTAAAGTATAGTTTATAAGGCGGCGCGGTGGTGTAGTGGTTAGCACTGTCGCCTTGCACCTCCAGGGTCCAGGGTTCGATTCCCCGGCCAGGCTCGATTCCCGTCTCTGTGTGCATGGAGTTTGCATGTTCTCCCCGTGCTTGGTGGGTTTCCTCCGAGTACTCCGGGTTCCTCCCACAGTCCAAAGATATGCAGGTTAGGCTAATTGGCGTTTCTAAATTGCCCGTAGTGTGTGATTGGGTGTACCCTGCCTAGTGCCCGAAGTCTCCTGGGATTAGGCTCCAGGTCCCCCGCGACCCTGAACACAGGATTAAGCGGTATAGAGAATGAATGAATGAGTATAGTTTATTAACAAAAGCAGATGACTGATTTGGCCTTAAAAATTAAGATACTATAGGTACATGCTCAGAAGGCAAAGATTTTTTATTAAAAGAAAATACTTGTTTGTGATGATAAAAAATCTTGTGATGATGCATTACAATGTTTTGAGATTTTTAAACAATAATGAGAAACAACATTTAGACCACACACACTAGGGCTGTCTTTTAATCCCACCATTCAGGGTTAAATGAAGGCTATTTCACACGGCCCCAATAACCTGACATGATGGCTTAAGCATGCAATGACAACAAAAATGGAATGAATTATGCAGCTATCAATCTGGGCCAGGACAATTTAACTTTTACTATATAGTTGGGTACCTGCTAGGTGTTGTATATTTCATATTTGCTTGGCCAGAATGGTTTAAGCCACCAAAATAACGTTTTATTGATAAACTGCGCAGCTTTTGCCAACATGAACACTCCCGTTAGTAACGAGGCGAATAAGGAGCTAACTTCAGCCTTGTGTGCTTAGGGGCATCATATCTTTCGCTAGAAAGTTAGAAACGGCCCTGGTTATATCCTTGCTCCTTTTGGACACCTTTCATAAGGTGTAATGGTAACGAAAGACGACACGATCGGGTCGATGACGACATGAAAATGTGGGCCGATGCTATTCCGTAAACTAGCAGGGCTGTTCCAACGGCCCGCATTTTAATGCTCTCAGTGTGGTGGTTTGGGTGATGCGTTCATATAACGGAGTTTGTGCTACCTTTTTCGTCGACAATTTCAACATCTTTGGATAATAACTCAAGGTTAGATTCACTTTCGTCGAATTTCTTTTTTTTTTTTTTTATTGAGCTGTGGAATGAAAATTTTGAGTTTCCATTATTTCTTATGAGGAAATTCACTTGGATATATGAGTGCATGGATGTACAAGCGCGCTTCTGTGAGAAAATTATGCTCGCAATCCAAGGTTAAACTTTAAAAAAAAATTTTTTTTTTAAGGCTTAAATCCATTTTTTGGATCCACATGTTCACTTGTGTTCTGAATAACTTGTGGTTTGTTTTTTAAGGTGTGGTGCCAGAGTTCCTTGTGGCCAAAGTTCCAGCGATGCTAGGTTGTGATTCTGGAGTGTTTTCCCCTTCAGATGCTACAGAGGAGGGAAGCACTCCCTCTGGTGTAAAACGAAGCAGGCGCAGTTTAGGAGGTAAGCGCTTGATGTGTAAAATAACAGTGGGTTTATTTCCCCTAATCCCTCTGTAACTGCTTATACGTTTGTAACATAATGTGCAATGGAACCAGACGGCTTTCTTAGAAAACTGTCTTAAACATAGACCTTTACAGATGAGTGGTTTTGTCTTGCATTCCAGATATGGTAAATGGAGCTCTCACTAGGTTAAAAAGTAACAGAACTCCTTCAAATACACCTCAATCTGATGGGACAGGTGGGTATGCTTTGTGTGTGCAGGTTAGGTTTGGCTGCATTGTCTGTTCAGTGCATGAAGGTTATATCAGTCGCTAAACTGAAGTAGATGTCTTCAGGGCAAATGTTTCTCAACCTAGTCTTTAGAGTCCCTAGTGGAATACTGTCTAGATGTGGCCCAAACTGTTGCAAAGCATACAAAACGGCTGGGGTTCAACAGCAGCCACAGATTTTATAAAAAAATTAACCAGCTGAGCTTCTTTGCTTTTCTGTTACAGTAATGTGCATTTGTGTGATAATTTGGCTGAAAGCAATTCATCAGACCAGCGAACAGCTTTATGGCTGAGTTTTTACAGATATTTATATGTTTTTAAGTTTAAATTACCGTGTCTAAATAAGGGAGAGTGGACTTTGCTACATAAAAACAGCATGTTAGAATTAGTTTAAGGCATATGGGAAGAGCATGCTTGAGGCTTTTTGTCTTTTGGTTATCCATCTCTTACATTACACAACATTTGGTTGGCAATTTCCATGAGTATACTACAGACTACAGTGGAACTTTGGATTATAAACATAATTCGTTCCGGAAGCGGGCTCGTAATTCAAAACACTGGTAAACCAAATCGAATTTTCCCATAAGAAATACGGATGCAGTAAATACAGAACCTATCCTGGGAAAACATGGGGCAGAAAAAGACCCTGCAGAGGACCATGCAGGACACCAAGTGGTACACTGATCAGCCTTAACATTATGACCACTCACAGGTGACATGAATAACACTGATTATCTTGTTACAGGGTGGCGCGGTGGTGTAGTGGTTAGCACTGTCGCCTTGCACATCCAGGGTCTGGGTTCGATACCCCGGCCAGGCTCGATTCTCTGTGTGCATGGAGTTTGCATGTTCTCCCCATGCTTGGTGGGTTTCCTCCGGGTACTCCGGTTTCCTCCCACAGTCCAAAGATATGCAGGTTAGGCTAATTGGCGTTCCTAAATTGCCCGTAGTGTGCGAGTGTGTGTATGTGTGTGTGCCCTGCGATGGATTGGCACCCTGTCCAGGGTGTACCCCGCCTAGTGCCCGAAGTCTCCTGGGATAGGCTCCAGGTCCCCCGCGACCCTGAACACAGGATTAAGCGGTATAGAAAATGAATGAATGAATGAAAGAAAAATAATGGAAACTCAAATTGTTCGTTCCTTCTGTATAGAGCAGAGAGCGAGAGTGTGTGTGTGTGTCTGTGAAGGCCAAAGTAGGAGGGAATAGAATATCTAAGTGTAGAATATATAAATCATACTACTTACTGCTCGTTACTAAGGAGAATATGTTCAGGGAGGTAGCTTATCGGAGAGGCATGATTGTGTTGTGGTAGACTACAGCTGAATGTGTGATGGAGTACTTTTGCAAAGTACCATGTGGTGTGATTTGGTATTGCTGTGGTATTAACGAAATATAACCACAAATTTATTGTGGTTTTATCAATAGTGATGAAGTAATGATTTAGCATTAAAAGGTATCCGTTGTTGCGTTTGAGTCATTTTTATCAGTTACAGATTCTGTTAGAAAAACCCTTGTGCTGGATTTTTTTATTTGGTATTTCTTTGTATATATACTGGATATAATTTTTTTTATTTTTTTTTTTTATTTCCCAGAGTACACATGAATGAGTATTTTAAAGTGTTGTATTGCTTCTTTTAGCTGTGCTGGGAGGTGTGTGATAGAGCAAAGTGCAGCTTGTGGGGCTCTGAGGAATAGGCTGGGAAACAATCATTTGGAGGATGTAAATGGCATCTTATCTGCTTGCTGTGGTGTTTTCATGCAAAACAACTTTTGCTGCTCATAATTTAGGTTAAATGTTTTGTTGATGCTTTTTAGTCTATGTTCATGTGTGTATGTTCGTGTCTATATCGCCTGCTTGTTTTTTTTTCCGTCTCTTAAAAACAACTTTAATTCAATAAAGATTAATTTTTATTATATATATATTTTTTTAACCTGAATTTGCCTTCCTTATTTACTTGCTTTCCTCTTATGGATGATTTTTCAATACTTTAAAGACTTAATTTTTCTGCATTGAATTTATCCAGTACTTTGCTACCAGATTATTTTTTTTTTTGTGTGTTTCTCAATTACCAATCCATTGCACATGCAATTTTTTAAGGAAACTGTTAAACTTTTAAATTTGTTATTGATGCAATCATTTATACAGACTGTTGCAATGAAGTCTAAACCAAAACAAGTAGGAGTTTGTTTTCTTCTACAATGTGCTAAAAGCCATGCTTCTAAAAGCCATGCTTCTAAAAGCCAAGACGTGTCTGTCAAAAGGCACTGGTCTGTGCCATGGGTTGAGAATGAGAAGTGGTTGAGAAATGCTGACTTGCTTAAGCAAGTATCCTTCTACACATGTTGTCATTTAAGGTAACTTTAAGTTACCTTAAACTTTTTTTAATTACAGTTAAGATGATGCTAACTGAATCACATCTTAATTTTTAGTCATTTCCACTGGTACCCCTGTTATTGGAACCCCAAAGCGCAAACTGCCTTTAGAGACAGGACACAGTCATGGACTCTCCAACAAGAAGCGCAGATCTATTAAACACCTTGGGCTGGAACTTCTACCAAATGCTTTTTTTGGAGGAACATCCACACCGGGATCAGGTACAGATTATTTAAACATAATCTGCTGTTTACAGCCAGTTTAACTGCAGTTCATTTTGAGATTTACACAAAACTCTTTTTGAGAAGCATCTGTAACATGAGTTTACAATCTACATTGTTGGTCCTCTTAGTTCACAGTGCCTCTGGGACCCTGGATTCATGTGGCTCACCTTCGGTTAGTAAAATAAGTCGCCTGACTGCCAGCTCAGCAAGAAGAAAAAGCAAAAGACTAAACCACAGAAACATTAACAGGTATTTTATATCCCTACCTTCTGACTGAAACTGTGAAATTTGTGTTCTTACTAGTGCTGCACAATTAATCACATACAAATCGAAATCTCAATATGAACCTGTGCAGTTATCTTGTTATAAAAAGTGCAGTGTATTACAAGAAATGTATGCATAGTCGCTATTCATGTTGAGTTTATCAAAAGTATACTGAACATGACCAATGGGCAAAGAGATTAAGGAGTAGGAGTAATTCTATTGTGTTCCTCAATCATCTTTGTCGTTATCAGATAGTACAGTAGTTAGACATTACTCTTGACCACGGCCATTTGTCAGACAGATCCTCTATCTTGCTTTCAGTGGAAAAATTATTTTAATCACTTCTTCCTGCTCTATTTACTGCATATACCTGCATTATTAATGTTCTGATATCACTAAAAAGCTAAGCTTGATGAGTAAACGCCTGTAAATGACAATCATTAATGCTAGAGACTTCGAAATTATCACAATTATTTAATGAAATGATTGACTATACAAATATTAAACAGCATGGTATGAACATGCGTGACACTGTCATCCAGGTTCATGCACACAATATCCTACAGGGAAATAATCCATAGAACACAAATTAAATTCATGTTCAGTGAAGATACAATTTAGTTAAATTTATCTCAAACAGAATAGGGCTTAGGAAAGCTTTGAAAACGTTATATGCCATGCAGGTTGTACAATGTGCTGCTGTTTGGTTGTTTTAAAGGCCATTGTATTCAAAAATGCCTGTTTTAAATAACTATCAATGAACAATTTGACTTCGCTCATATATAATTTTATATTGCCATGATTGCCTTTTCTGGCTCTTCTATAAATTTACATCTGTTTTTATTTGTATGTATTTCAAGGATTACGTAGACAATGATAGTAGCATGGATGAGGTGATGAGAAATACCCAATATGGTAAAAAAAGAAGGGGAAAAAAAAAAGCTTCAGTTAAGGTAGTTAACTTCAGTTAGTAGGTCCAGTTTCCCCTTCATGCTGATGTGTACAAAACCTTTAAGTGTTAATAGCTCCCCCTTGTGGATATGTTTCGTAGATAAATTGCTTTGCATGTAAAATTTAAAAGAATGTAAAAGAACATCTGATCTAAAGATTGAAATGACTGAAATGTTTACCACTAAATGTATTTTATCCTATTTAATTAATGTATTAAATTTTTTAAATTTATGTTTGCTAGAGTTGAATCAGGAAAAGCTGGCTGCTTTTCTCCAAGAGTGGCCAAAAAAGAGTCAACAAGAAAGTCCTTGCGTTTGCGCTTCAGCCTCGGGAAACCAAGCCGAGATTGTGTAAGTCCATCATCTCTGTCTGCCTCCTCAAGAAACTACACAATTCAACTTTAATCAACCTCACCAGTCTCCTTGTTCATCAGTCCTATATATACAGTATATATTTTCATGTTTGATTCAATGTGCATGTAGAATTTGGCATGTTGGAATGCTAGTAATTTACTTGTAATTAATTACGTGTAAGGAGCTTTGTTGACCCTTGTGTCTGTCTGACAACTTCTCTGATTTGTGCATTTCCCATGAATTGCTGGGGTTTTGTTTATAAACATGTTTTTGCCTTTTTGGTGATAATGTAATACAGCCATATAGCAATCGGGTTAAGCCCTCAGTGCAAACATGTAGTTGGTTGCTTTTAAAGGATGCAGTATCTGGAAATCTGTAATCCTAAACTAACTGCATAATCTATTATCCAGTTATTCATATAGATATGTGCTTTTCGCAGTTGGTGCTACAGTTTAGTCTGTTTTTAAGAGAACTGACTATTTGACTATTGTCAAAGATCAGTGAAAATATGGCAACACATGTAGCTGAGGCATCTGTTTAAATGGCAGGAGTTAGAAACGCCATGCCAACGCCAATTCAAATGAAAATTATTACTGCCATTTTAAATTGTAATTAAGACCTAAGGGAGGACTTTGTGGTGGTGGTGTTTTTTCAATGGATAGAATCTATTTTATATTTACCATTTTTAGATCTGGTAAAAAAAAAAAGATGGGTAATAAGTGTGTTGGTGATTTTTAACAGGCATATTGTGATGTCATTTTATCTACATTTTCATGTTTTCTGTGATGCTAACTTTGCACATTTTGTATTTATATTAAGAGAAAAGATTACTGTTTATTAGCTCTGTCTAAACTATAAATATAACTGCTACTAAAAATTTAATATGTTTTAAGAATGAAAGACACTAATGTTTAACCTTTTTAGCGGACTCTTAACAGGTGGCCGGGTTTGGGTTTTTCTTTATACCTGACATCTTAACACATTATACTGCAATGACTATTTGCTCCAAAATAAAGACTATATATTTATATTTGCTCTCATTGGCCACTTGGATCATTAATTTAATATGATCTGTTTGTATCGTACATTTGCATTTAAAACTCGTCAAAGCACTTAAAAGAGCAGACACTTGGGTCTTGTATACAGTCAGGATTTAAAAAGACAGTGCCTTTATTCCAACAGAGTGTCATTTCAAATTCTCTACCGGTGCCAAAGGGGTCTGAGGTCATTGGCTGGCGCCTAGCAACACAAGAGAGCGTCACCGGTTTTCACTTCAAAGACGGTGCATTTAGTCCAGCTGTACTGACAAATGGTACTTCACAAGGTCAGTCTGGATGTTTTTACTGTATTTAACTACACTCTTTGAATAAGCTTTTGTCTGTTGTAAAACCTTTAATGGCTAGTTATCTACCAAGGCACTCAAATGCAACTAGGGAAGCATTTTATTAAACCTAGATGTGCTTACATTAGAATTTGATGCAAGGATTTATTTTCTTTAGAAATGGAAAAAAGGATGAAGATGAAATAAAATAACTGCAAGTTATGACCGTGAAATGGAAAATGCAAAAATTTTTCGTTTTGCTATTCTTGCTTTTTTACATGTAGACAGATGGGATAGTATACAGTTTGTGTATAAAGATTTAGTTAAGTGAAATCCAGTGGCTTTTTATTTTAATTCATTGTAGTAAACTCATTCTCTTACTTGATTCACAATTTATCCAATTTACCTGAAATCAGATTTCATTTAAGCTGTATGTCTTAATATATCTGAGTCAAATCAAAGCATTAAACAAATCAACGAATAACTGAAACAGAAGTGGACAGCTAAAATTAATAAACTGCATCTAGCTTATTCATTAACATAAATGTATTATATAATGCAAACACCATATGCAATGACCTCAAGACCTCTTTCAGTATCACATCTTTCACTGTGGTGTCTCGTATGCAAAATGCCTTTAACTCTGGCTGATGACCTGCAACTCGGATTCACATTTTATAAATTACATGTTCAAATTTAACCTTTTTGACTGTATTTTCCAACTTGCTTCCTGCATGTACGTTTCTGACTATTAGTGATACTTTATATTATATATTTGTGTCAATCCGGAACTTGATCGTGCAGAATAACAGAACACAGTTATGAGAATAAAAACTGCCTTCATTTAGCTACTTTTAAAAGACGTGTTTCACTAGTGATACCATCAAGGTAGAAAGCCTCCTCAGTATGGGGGAGCAATGATTGGAAAGCCTGCTTCATGTCTGAAATGCTGGCCTCCCAAGAACTCCTTTAATTGCCCAACCTTGTGGAAATGGCTTGGAGTGAGGTCAGGACCCAGCCGAGCTCCTGTGATATGCAAGTGGTGTTGGCGAATGATTGTGTGTGTACAGTTCCCACAAATAGATGTGTCTCTTGCACAAGTTGCTGACAAGTTATCCGTCATTCTCTGATTTTCAACGATCAGGAGTTCTGTTCGCTCAAGGTTCTTTATTGTAATTTCAACCTTATGCAGTTCAGTAAACTGTGAAATGATTCTCCAGGACCAAGGTGCTACATACATACAACATAAATTAACTAAACTAACTAGCTAACTAAGACACCTAATTAAGTCACTCGCTAAGACAAAACAAATTAACATCATAAATTATCAAAACCATCTAAGTACTATACGAAAGACAACAAAGTTATCATGCGAACAAGCAACATCATGGTAACACGTCACAATGCAATACTTCATGGTAATGAGTTGAGTTAGTGCAAATAAATTTTGTGAGATGATTGATGAAAAACAAAGTTTCTTGCTAAAGTAACAGCTAATAAATCAACTGCTGTTTGGTGTGTCAACAACATCAATGACTGCAGTGAGCTCTGAGCTTCCTTGCCCGGGATCATCATCCACAGTCGTACAGCCTTCTTTAAAACATATTCATCATTTAATGTTTTACTCTGGTTTAGAGACTCATCAACTTATTGTGCTTGAAGTCTATTGGTTTTTCCTCTTCATTCACCAGAAATGGTATCACAAGTCCTGGTTTGACTTGAACGCCCATAGTAAAATTCATTAGTTATGAAATTGATGAATGCAGATTTTGGAATTGCATGCATTTGTAGATAAAAATTGTCCAAAGATATAGTCTAACTTTCGGGTTTGGAAAACTAATTAATAACCTTTTTAATATTTGTGTATTTATGATGTGCAGCATTTGCTTCATAATTTTTTTTCCATTACAAGGTTTATTGGTGGTTCCCCCCTCCATTTATACATTTTTTTTCATTTGGCTGGTCTGTAAAAGAAAGCAATACATGTCTAAATGTGCTTCACAGGAACAAAATGCATCAGTAAATCCGAAGACAACCTGCTGACCCCTCGTGAGGCAGAAGAACCTGGGGCATCCTGGAGTAGGGAGACGCTAGACGGAATCACAGAACATTCTTTCTCTGATACTCCAATGAAAGCGTACCTCAGCTACCGCTCTGAACCAACAATAGTAATTAGCAAACCAGTGGCGATCAGCACTATCCCGAAGCGCCTCTGCTGTGCTACTAGTGCTGAGAGCTTAACCAGTTCAGAGTCTTTCCATGAAGGCTGCTCTCAGGCAGGTCCTAATTGTCTGAATGTCAGTGTAGCTGTTGATGAATGTCACAGTAAGAGATGTACTACTGACGGAGAGGAACCCAAAGACAAAAAAGAGGCACCTTCTTCTGAAAAAGATATTGCTGTTTCTTTACATTCCTCTTCACTTTTACAGAATTCAGGTGTAGTAGAGAAAAATGTTGAAACGCCACAGGAAATTTTGAAGGATGCTAATTTGTCCAAAACTAATGTGATTGATTTGGGTCCCTTGTCTCCTCTGCATATAGATAGTACTCTGTTTGAGGCTGCAGAGTGTTCAGATTTGGTCAAAGATGTCCACAAGTCCTCTGTGTGTGCTGACACTGAGAGCGGTTTGCTCTTTAGGGACTGCTTAGCAGCTTCTGCAGACTGCAGCGTGCTGATTGATGCCTTAGACATCCAAAGCCCAGTGGCCTTCCGGATCAACAGCTCAATTACAGTTCAGTCTACACCATTTTCAGGAAAAGAGTTGTTAAATCCTTTGCAGTCTGAGAAGTTGCAAGAGCCGGCATTGTTGGAAAAGCCTTCCGAGTCTTCAAATCAGCACGGCGCTACAGTTGATCTCGTGGAACAACATAAAATGAAAGTGGCTGACCATGTCCAGCGCTTCAACATGCTGGCAATCAATTCCCCCAAAGCCAAAACCCGATCTCCTTTGAAGTTCCACCGAACACCCGTACGGCAGTCAGTCCGGAGGTTCAACTCTCTGAACCAAAGGAAAGACACCAGGTCTGGGTGGTGTGCTACAAGTCAAGGTTCCTCCATGGTTAAAGCAGTTAGTTTAGAAAGTGGCTATTTCTGTGAAGTTCCACAACAGCCTCAGCCAAGCGAGGTCTTCTGTTCCCATACTGCTAATAATGAAGTTTCTTCTAAGCCAAAGCTACCCCAAAAGACATCCAACAGTACTGTTTGTGCCTTGGGAGACGTAACTAATACGGTGGTACCCAAGGCAAAGGGCAGTATGTCTTTATCAGCCCCCAGATGCGCCAAATCTGAAGTCCTGCTTCAAGCAGCTGAGAAAGGCTACCGAGGTTCACCCAAGAATCCCCTTACACACGGCATGCTTCTCTCCGCAATGAAGCCTATAGATTTATAAAAGTCATTTCAGCTTAGTTTGAAAATTTCTTTTTCCAGGGGTTTTAATTTATTTTTCAGTTGTTCTCGGTTTAGTGTAGTTGTGGATCTAAGATTATTCTGGCCAAAACATGATAAACATTGAACTTTCAAAAGCTGTCTTGTACTTACTTCATTGCTCTCTTTTTGTTATGCAGCATAAGCCCATTCCTTTTGCCTTATATTATATTTTGTATTTTTGTGTCAGTCATATTTTGAACTCTGCTGTTTTGAGAGGTTATCCAGGTACAACATTGAACAATTTGAAGTTGATATAATAAAAGAGGAGTTGTTAAAGTAATGAAACAAGCTTATTTCCTGTAGCTGAAGCAAGTGAAAGATTGAATATAGGATGTGAAAGTGTAAAAAAAAAAACTAAGTTTTCTGATTGTGGATGTCTGTGAGACCCGGGTGGAAGGATTTTAGATTGCAGTCCTGTTTACGTTTTATTTATTTACTTTATATTCCAAAAATGAATGGTTAAAGTTTTAAGCAGTGATGTTAATGAGAGTGATGAAAAATACTGTTGTGGGTCAAGAAGGCTTTGTATGAATGGAACAGTATTACAGAATCATTTTGTAAGAAATTTCTAATTAATATCTGAACTGTAATTAATCTATGTATAATGCTCATGTTGTGAATTTTTTTTTTTTTCAATGAGCATAAAATTTAACTACACACCCATGTTGCAGTCATGTGAAGTTCATTTGTACACCACAGTATGGCGCTCTATGTTTTAGCAAATGTCCTCAGCTGGGATTTCAGGAGAAATGTTAGTGTGCATAATTGAAACCAAAGTATTTGTTGAACATAAAAGGGGTTGGGTTAAAAGCTACAAAGGAGGTTCGAAAATAACAAACTGACCCAAGCACAAAATTCTTTGAAAGACTGATGGCTCAGAGTATGTGTACACTGAATGGACAGAACAACATATTTCTGGGAATGACACTAACTGGGATGGACCTTATTCATTGGCATTCCACAGCAGTACACTTAATTGTTAAAAAGCTTGACATTCCTTATTGATTAAATTAAAAAAAAAAAAAATTATTGAAATAATAAAATGGTGTGGTATTAAGTGGACCAAACCACTTAGGTTTTTGAATAATTTTTCCTAATTTAATAAACATTTCTACTTCAAAGTGTCTTCAAAATCTTCCGTCTTCATGCAACAAGGTTTTTTGGCGATTTAATAATTATGCAATGACTTTTTAAGCCTGCATTAGCTACTTCAGTCTGGAAAGACCAACCCATGCTGATAATATATCCAATGAAAAGCGCATGGCATCCTGCACCAACCAATGCGTTCATGCGGTGCTGAAAGTTTGGCCACGTCTTCTTTATTATAATTAAAATTAAACGAATCCATATTAAAAAGATAATGAATAAATAAATTAAAAGCGGAGGTTGGGTCTGCGTCAGGCTGAGCCGGAGGGTTTAGCTGGCTGGGGGTCCGAGTCTGGGAGCTGATTATGTTCAGCATGTAGCTGTAGATCTCTGGGATGATTTAACTACATCCGCCCGAGTGTAATGGAGTGTAATGGAGCGCACTCAGGCCTCCCTTCAGCTCCTTATTAAAGGCATGTACAAGTTCTGGCGTTGCGGATGGTTTCATTCCCATTAGCGGGGATTTGTGCACAGTTTGCCTCCGATCTGCCTGATGAATTAGCACAGAAGCTCGACTCTGAGGGGGGGGGGGAGGGGGTCTGGGGGTCTTGGGTTGGATTTCTTTTTGTTGTTATGAGATACTCTTCCCATTCATATGAAACATACTGACAAACACGAGTCATGCAGCTGGAGCGCCAAATCCTGCTTAAGGTCAACTAGTCATGAATAATAAAACGCATAGTTTATCATTACTCATTATTCCTGCATACACACTTCTGTCAGAGATTAAGTCAGTACTTTTTCCATACTGAAGTCACATCTTCCTAGTGTGTAGCCCTAACCAGAGAGTGCATGAAGTGCATCTCCCCATCCATCCATCTGGATGTGCCAGTTGTCACTGTTACAGTTGCTCTCTCTGGTACTCTGCTCTTTCCCCAGCCTGCTCGATGGAGTTGGGTTTCTGTGAGTTCAATGTCATCAGACTTCACCTCTCCAACCACAGACACTCTCCTCTCCTCCCATCCATGACTGTGCTCATCCATTTCCCTCAAGTGGCTTCGGGGAAGCGGTGAGGGGGGTTTAGTGTGAGAGGTTTAGGGGCGGAAAGTTTGGGTTCTGCTCGCGTCGCGTCGCGTCTGGCCAATAATGTGCAGAGAGCAGCCTGAACATCATTTAAAAAGGAGACAGTCGGGCGCTGCTGCGATTCATATTAAACCCCCATCAGCGGGTGTGTGTATGTGTGTGTGTGTGTCTATGGCATCGGTTCTGTACACTTCCTCCGGCGAACTTGATCATATCTTATACATTCGGACCTGGATTTTCCCCGGAGAGGAGGATTGATCACAGCAGCGGTGCGCACTGTCTCACTCCCTTCCTACAGACACCCTGATACTTACTGCACTCACTAAGCCTCTGACAGGTGAGCTTTCTGCACACACTCATTTATATACACACAGTAGGATACTAAACTTTCTATCCTTTCTTATCGTTGTTTCCTTCAGTGCACCTTTATTAAACATGATGCATGATTTGACCTCGAGGACAACTTTTATACCTTTATCACCTTTATAGGTGAGAGTAACACTTTAATGAGACGGCATTTGATAAAAGTTACATCTTTCTATAATATTCCAGCCCAAAAGCAGTGAGCAAAGTTTCTCTGCTCTTTCACTAAACTTCCTCGTGGACTCTGCTTGGAATTCATCTCTATAATTTAAGAGCTTTTAAAAATGACTTACGCACGACGCATGCCACTGTTCAGTAAACGCTAAAATTCTGTATTTCTCAGAGAATATTGTTTATTGTTATTATAGTTGTATTAATCCTTTAATACATTAATACGTCACGCATTTGATTATACATGAAATTGGCTTTCCGATTCCGCATTATACCCTGTTATAGCCGGTTCCTACGCAACTTTTACGCGCACTCTATTTTTTTGTGGGCAAAACGAGCTGAATGCGATATAAAACCCATAACCGTGGTCCACAAATTTTAAATGATTGCCAGTGGTCACTTCCCTTCCATTAGGCTCCAGTGCAAACTGCTCCAGTTAAAAAAAAAATAGCACCATTGGCCTGCTGAAGTTGAAAAAAAGTGATAATACGTCCTCTAAGGAGACAAGGACTTCATATGATGCACCAAAAGATGGATACATCCATAAACACTTCTTACTTCATCGCTTAAAGAAAACTTTCTCAAACTTGCATTTATACAAGTAATCAGGAACCTTCTGTATACATTACACAGATCTCAAACCAGTCACCATGTATTTATTGTTATAATACAAAATTCATGGTTTCCTTAAACTAGCCTAATTAAATTTTCTGTCATCAATCAGGGTTACTTTTAAATCAGTTTTTTTTTTTTAGTACTGCTAATGTATAGGTGACCATGGGAACATTATCTTATTAAATGTTGGGTTTGTATTATTGCAACCTGGCTGCTAATACTGTATAAAATTATATAAACCTGTTCAACTTCATAACCACAAGAACTCTAAAGAATTCAAAATTATCATTTTGATTTATAGTCGATTGTCAGGATATCCACCAACATCATGATATAGTACTTGCTTGGTTCAGTTCTCCTTGTAATTCTGAACTGTGCATCCTTTAGGACCTTTAGTAAGTGAGTGAGTGAGTAAGGAAGAGTCTTTTTTATAGCACTTTTCTAGATATGGAATCACAAATTGCTTTATAAGAAAACAGAAGACAATGAAATCAATCACGGAATAATTCTAAAAAACTAATCTGAAAGAAGAGAAAGGAATAAATAAATAAAGGTTTAATGTGGTTTTTAGAGTAAAGCTTTGAAGGTACACCTTAAAAAATTATGAAGGATTTTCACAAAAAATAAATAAATTAAACAAGATGTACAGATTGATGTTTGAAGAGAGGATCAGTTTAATATTACTGTATGTTTATTCTGAGTACATATAACACATTCCTTGAGAAAACCAAGAACATAGGGTATCATCAGAACATGACAATTTAAATGCACAGAATCATCATCACCTCGACCAGAGGAGAGCATTTATTGTTCCCAAAAACTATCAATCAAACAAATCAACAAAAAACACCAGATACATCTTTTTTTTTGCAGAATGACCAGCCTGGTGCAGATCACATGCGCAGTGCTCGTGCTGTCGGTTCTTGTGTCCTGCGCGGCGGAATCCAGAGCCACTCAGGGCGCAATTCCAAACCCGGGCAAGAACAAACCAAACGAGTCGGAGCGACAACAGAGCGGCTCTTCTTCATCCTCCTCCTCCTCGTCGTCGTCGTCCTCGGGTAGAGTTCGAGGCCCGTCTTCCTCCGCAGAAGAGGTGCTGGAGTCGAGTCAGGAGGCGCTGCACGTGACCGAGCGCCGCTACCTGAAGCGCGACTGGTGTAAGACGCAGCCGCTGAAGCAGACCCTGCACGAGGAAGGCTGCGCGAGCATCACCATCCTCAATCGCTTCTGCTACGGCCAGTGCAACTCCTTCTACATCCCGCGCCATGTGCGCAGAGAGGAGGGAGCCTTCCAGTCGTGCTCGTTCTGTAAACCCAGACGCTTCACCACCATGACGTACACGCTGTCCTGCCCCGACCTGCAGCCGCCCACGCGCAAGAAGCGCGTGCAGCGGGTCAAACAGTGCCGCTGCATCTCCATCGACCTGGACTGAACCCGCAAATCACATTCAGGAACGAGGGTTTTTTTTTTTGTTTGTTTTTAAAACGCGTCGCCCCTTGATGCGTGAAGTTCTGACTTGTTTTGGATGAAAAATACCAATTTTATTAAAAGCACATTTTCAAGAAAAAGGAGAGAAAAAGAAAAAGGATGAGCACTGATATTGCGCAATCAGATGAACTCCAGCCAGAACACGTGTTTCAAACTTTCCATCAGTTGTTACAGCTTATTTTCCTGCTCAATACTCCAAGCCTTATTTTCCTCACTGTGCACAAACCAAGGCGACACGAATCCACTGGCAAAACACACAGCACCATTTCGCATCATTTCGGAATTATTTGGGACCTTATGGCCTAATCATGTAATAATATGTACTACTAATAATAACAATAATATAACTGCCTTGTTTGTTTGTTTGTTTGTGAGTGTGCTGGAAGGTGTGTTTTTCCACCATGTGGAAATTAGTGGTGAGTTAATAAGACATGTAAAGAAGACTTATTTAATATGATTAAATAAGAGCGCTTGTATAATAGCAGGTGTATTATATTGTTCGTTTGTTGTGAATTGTTTTTTTTTGGTGGACATTTTTATCTACCGGTTATTATATAAGAACCTGTGTGAGAATGACATCATCGTAAACACTTAACATATACTTTATTTAAAAAGAAACAAAAAATCTTGTAAAAAGGGTACACATCTTGTTGATTGCAGTCCATTGTGTTTACAAGTCTTTCTACATGACTGTTTAATAGGATCTTGACTGTAGGCCTGTTGAGTAAATGGATTAATAAAAAGCGAAATGAATCTACCCGAGTCGCTTTCTGGGCAGGGAATCTTTGCATATCCAGACTGGAAATTAGATGGATATTGTTTATACGGAAAGTGTATGCAGTATTCATATTAATATGAATCACAAACGGTTCCTGGATCGCAAGTCTCATAATCAGTTTTGTTTTAACTAATATAAAAAATAACAGAATATTTTCCTGAATGGCAGCATTGTGGTTAGCCCTGTCACACTGCACCTCCGGGGTTCGATTCCCGCCTTGGATCTGTGCGCTTGGAGTTTGCATGTTCTACCCATGCTTGGTGGGTTTTCTCCAGGTCCCCCGGTTTCCTCCCACAGTCCAAAGACATGCAGGCTAATTGGCATTCACAAATTTCCCTGTAGTACTGTATGTGTGTATGAGTGTGTGCCCAGCTAGGCGATGTCCGCCTTGTGCCCCAAGTCTCCTGGGATATGCCCCCACAACCCTGTATACAGGATAAAGTGGTATAGACGATGAGTGAAGCAGAAGCACTTTTTGTACCTTACTTAGGTTGTAATGTGGCTCAGAAAAGTGATAAATACACCTAATTATGCAAATGCGCCAAACTCAAAGAAAAAAGATCCTCTAATCTCTGTAGATGTAAACATCAGGGCCCATATGTTTAGTTTTTCATGCGCCACAAATATATCAGAAAATATATCATAGTATTTAATTAGAAACATTTGCGATTCCTCATCATTTCCCCCTCACACAAAATATCAAAAAAGTCAGTGGCACAAATAGAGTGTGTTCCAGATTTAATGCACGACTTTGTTGGATGGTGTGAAATGAGGGGAAACATGAGCTAAACCTGGTTATGTCCTGATTTTCCCCAAGGTCACTGAGTTCAGTTTTATGCATATGAATAGACTGTTGAAAGAACAATTTAACAACAACCACAACTCGGATTGAGGAAAGTTAACGGGAACAGAAAGACAGACAGGACAAGAACAGTGAAGAGAAGACGACCATGATTACTGACATTTACACAATGCTGCTATGCACACCACATATTTGTCGTTGATAAATAGGAACAAACGGCAAGCTTTTTATGGAAAAGACCATTTATGTCTATGTGACCCGTTCATTCGTCCAAGACACTTAGTTTATTATTACAGGCTATCCAAGAAGATGAAATCATAAGCAATTTGGTAATGATAAGGAATTTACTTGAGGCACAAAAACACAAAAAAAAGTTATAAATATATACTGTATATATCCATCTTCAGTGCAGACTCACTAATGTGTTCACTTTTCAACACATCATTTAAGGAATATAAGCTTCAGCAAAATCCTATGAAAATAAATATATTATATTGTACATGGAGACTCTAACAAGCCCTAGCTGTTGTTCAGAAACGAGATTGCATAGAAACTACAACTGAGGTGCATGAGATATTGCAAAGGAGGTAAAAACATACAATCAGGTAAAAAGGTAGGGGCAAAAGGGCTGCTGCTGTTAGCAGGAAAGTGCAAGTGACCGTGAAAACCCTACACCTATGACACAGTCTGTATTTATACAGTTAAAACCATTCTGACCGCTGCAGGAGCTTTATTTCTCCTCTTTTATTGGTAATTTGAGGTGTGTAAGAGAGGTCCTAACTGACTGAGGAGATCTGCTGTCAGAAAATAAATAAAGGGGGGAAAAAAACCCTCATGACTTAGAAGTTTATAAAAGCCTTAATAGGCAAATCTCTCTCTCTCTCTGTTTACATTTAATTCACTAAGTCTTACAACATGACTATTAAAAGGTTGTTTGGTTTATTTTTCATCAAAGCCCTGTTTTTCTTTTAATATTTCTTTTTTAAAAAGCTTTAAGTATAGCTGAGATGCTGAAACTGTTTCTTATAACCTGTATGATGGAACCCTTCCAGCCAGGAGCACCTTTACAAGAGACAGAAGCTTGGATTCAACACTGAAGGTGTCGGAGATGGAGATGGTTCATTTCCTGACAAGTCAAACGACTCTTGGTTGTACTTTCACTTAGACAAAGAAGAGGAAAACGCAGATCTTAGATCTTTTGTGGCGGCCACAATTACGCTGTGACAGAATAGAATGCCATACACCTGTGCAAACTGTCCCTCTGGAAGGTGGTGAAGATGGTGTTTTATCAATATCTGACTTGTTTTATCTTCAGCTGGAGGACACGTTCGCCTCCTTCTGCTTCAGTCTCTCTTTCTGTAATGAGATATATGGTGTGAATGGTGTGCTGAATGTTTAATAGCTCAAAATGTAACTAAAGGTAGTGTGATACAATATTTAAGTGTGTGTGTGTGTGTGTGTGTGTTTCAGCCTCTGGCACTTACCAGACTGTTGGCGTTAACCTTTTTTGTCTCCACTTTCTTCTCAGCTGTGATCTTTTGAACAGTCACCTGAGCTTCTTTTATCCTAAAAATATTGTGATATTATAAAGATAAATAGTCATATTATCATTATAAAATATGTTTATTTTTTGTAGTAGAAAATGAATGCTTTACATTATAAGACACTTTGCTGTTTGACATCCT
Organism: Channallabes apus; assembly: GCA_030522415.1. NCBI lineage: Eukaryota > Metazoa > Chordata > Actinopteri > Siluriformes > Clariidae > Channallabes > Channallabes apus. The sequence goes on from CM060116.1 coordinate 10,248,084, forward strand.
TTAAAAGATTTAATAAGATAATATAACTTGAACTGTGAGTAATTCATGACATCATAACTGTCAAATTCACTATAATGCCTGTGAGGTTTATTTCCTATGTTTTTTTTTACAGAAGAAGTATTAAAGTAAAGATCATAACCCTGCACACTCAGATCCTGGAGTCAATATGCTGAATTTATAAAATGGTATTGAAATTCCTCTGAGCTTTACACCAAAAGCTTATTTATTAAAATGAGCTCGTCTGTGTTAAATCGTCTGTGTATAAATCCGCCTGGAAACAATGTACAATAAAACAGTGATGTAGTCAAACTATTGCAAAATTACTTATTAATGCATAGCACTATTGCTGTATAACACTTTGTTCCTAAACAAAGTACCTCCTTATTGCAATTTCTTTAAACGGTCCCAGACAAAATGTTTAAATAGAGACTGTGAAGTGATTGTATCATCAACCCTTTAAACCCAAGCAGCAAAGAACTGTGCCGGCAACACAGCATGGGTCAATGATGGAAAAAAAAAATACAATTATACTATATATACACACACACACACACACACACTACCATTCAAAAGTTTTAGATCACTTCCAAATTTCTTTGTTTTTGTTAAGTGATTGATTTTCTACATTCTACAACAATACTGGGGATTTCAAAACTATAAAATAACACATATGGAATTAGGTAATTATGTTAAGAGGTCAGCCTTTCTGTAATAGTTTTTACAAGAACAGTATTGTCAAGTGCATTTGTTAAATCCGTCAAGCACCATAATGAAACTGGCTCTCATGAAGGCCGTCCCAGGAGGACGAGACCAAAACCTACCTCTGCTGCAGACCAGAAGTTCATTTAGAGTTATCAGCCTGAAAAATTACCAATTAACAGCACCTCAGATTAGAGGCGTTATGAAGTCTTTACAGAGCAGAAGTAGCAGAAACATCTCAATATCAACTGTTCAAAGGAGATTAATGCATTTTTTGGACGCCTTCAGCATTCCTTTACAATATAGAAAGAAATAAAAAGCAGGAACCATCATGGAGTTAGAAAGTGATATATATATATATGTATACAGCCATTATGTGTCAATAGGAAAAAACAACAATAAAAACATGTGATCAAGTGTATTCACATCTGTGCTATTTCTTTGCTCATCTGCCCCATTCTTTCTGTCCAGTCATGTTTGAATAGTTATTTAAAATGAAATTAATTTCAGTATTTCCTAGGTAGTGCTGAAAAAAAAGGATATGTCACTCTCTATTGCAGAATCCTTAGCCCTATGTAAGTTGATTAAAAAACTGCTAAACAAATCAGGGCTAAAATGTTTTGAGTTTTAAGGGCTACAGTAAATTTGCAGGAATTTAAATTTTATATTAAAAAAGCCCTTAATAAATAATTCATCTTCTATACCGCTTTATCCTGTATTTAGGGTCGCGGGGACCTGGAGCCTACCCCAGGAGACTCAGGGCACGAGGCAGGGTACACCCTGGACAGCGTGCCAATCCATCGCAGAGTACACACACACACACACACACTATGGTCAATTTGAGTACACCAATTAGCATATCTTTGGACTGTGGGAGGAAACCGGAGTACCCGGAGGAAACCCACCAAGCACGGGGAGAGCATGCAAACTCCATGCACACAGAGACGGGAATCGAGCCTGGCCGGGGAATCGAACCCGGACCCTGGAGGTGCAAGGCGACAGTGCTAACCACTACACCACCGCGCCGCCCTTAATAAATAATTATAACTATAAATAGTTTATGGCTTTAATCATAAAAAAGAATGTTGCTTGTTTGGCAATTCCTCAGAAAAACATTATTTTATATTATTTTCTAAAATAATATATTGCTTCATATTCAGATAGAAACTCAAAGAAAAGCTCATCTAATATCCCATGTTGGTCATTTCTTGTGAGGAAACCATTGTGTAAGCTCTTATGGCAAAATGTTAGCTTTTGTTTTTAAAGAAACTGTTCTTTAGGGAAGTAGAGCACTTAAGCATGACACCTAATGTCTTATATAATTATAAATACAATATAATAAAAAAAAATACTGTATATGTAAAAATTATTTTACACAACAATGCTTTCATCCTATTTAAAAACTAAGATGTAAAATGTAACAGATTCATTTCTAACTAGGACAAACAAGCTAAGAGTTTTCTGAAATTGTCTGTGGACTTTAATCTTTTTAAATGTACAATATAATTTAACAATAATGTTCAGTATATAACAATAACAATATATACATTCTTACTGCGCCCCTCCTTCACACAGAGCGTAAACACTTTCTGATGGTGCATTTGGATATCTCCAGTGTGCACCACGTGTGAATGTGTACCCAAAGTCGTTAAAAGTGTCTTCAGCCTGACAGTAACTCTGCTCGCTGAATTCCTAAGCTTGGGGCTTGAGTGAAAAGATATAACCATGTGCGCTAGGTTTAACACCCCCCCCCAATCCTGTGCCAGTAAATCCTCCAGGGGGCCGCAGTGAGAGGTAATGTGCCTCCGGCTGAGATGCCCTGGGTCAGGGCTGAAGCTTTGATGCCCCAAGGACCTTAAACAACACCCCAAAAGTAGTTTATTTTTATTTGTCTGTATCGTCTGCTAAATTTGGGCTGGGTCACCGTTAGTAGACACAGTTGTGTGTGGGGTTGAGAGTCTGGCATGTGTTATGGGGCTCCATCGCTTTGTTGGCTAATTGAAACTAAAGCTAGCAGCACATGATAGAGAGTGTGAGAATTTTAATGATGCTTAAGGTGTAGGGTAAGTGTTAAACTTCAATAATGTGTGTTAACTTCAAACAGCACAAAAGAAATTTAAAAGCTGATTATGAATACGCTAGTTTGGACTCCCTTCATTCCATTCCGTTGACCGAACCATTGATGAACTGTTTAGTCTATACACTTAAAAGGGCTTAAGGGTTATTTGAATGGTTACAGGTTCAAGTCTTCTAAAACTATTTTACTTTTTTTTTTTAAGTTCTACCTTCCAAGAATTAGTATAACACAATCTATATCTGTATTTATGTAGTGCCCCAAATATGCCTATACTTTTTAAAAATTAATATAAATCCTACTCCTTTAAGATAAAACACCAGGAAATACTGATATGTAAATTCTGGCATAAGATCAATTGAGATCACAACTGGTCTATGCTTAACTAAAGATGTGTATAGAATTGCACATCTGTAATTATTGTACCTGATTGTAGTTTTTCCCGAAACATCAGCATACTGGTAGCCAAATTTAATCCATCACAAAACTGACCAGGAAGTTACTAAGGACATACAGTGGGGGAAATAAGTATTTGATCCCCTGCAGAGTTTTTTTTTTCAAGTTTGCCCGCTTAAAAAGAAATGAAGGGTTTATAATTTTTATCATAGGTTTATGGTACAGGATAGAGACAGAATATCAAGCAAAAATCCATAAAGGCACACGATACAAATGTTATACATTGATTTGCATTTCAATGAGGGAAATAAGTATTTGATCCTCAAGTGAAACATGACTTAGTATGTGCTGGAGAAACACTTGTTTCAGAGGACTTGTAGTTGGTTACCAGGTTTGCAAACATCTCAGGATGCATTTTGATCCACTATTCTTTACAGATTTTCTCTTACTTTTTAAGATTTCTTGCCTGCTGCTTGGCAACTCAAAGTTTTTGCTCTCTCTATACATTTTCTATAGGATTATGGTCTGAAGACTGGCTAGGCCACTCTATGACCTTAATGTGATTCTTCTTGAGCCACTCCTGTGTTGCCTTGTCAGTATGTTTTGGGTCATTGTCATGCTGGAATCCCATCCACGACCCATCTTCAGGAGGTTCTCGTCCAAAGTGTTACAATACATGGCCTCATCCATTAACCCCTCAATGCAGCAAAGTCAGTCTGTACCTTTAGCATGAAACCAGCCCTAAAGCATGATGATTCCACCTCCGTGCTTGACTGTAGGGATGGTGTTCTTGGGGTCAGTGTCAAGTTGATGCCAAAGAGCTAAATTTTGGTCTCACTTTATCCCAATCCTTCTGTTCATTGGCAAACTTCAATGAGCCTCTACATGTACCAATGTTTTATTTGCTGACTGTGGTCCCAACTGCCTTGAGATCATTCACAAGCTCCTCCCTTGTGGTTCTGCACTGATCCCTCATTTTTCTCATGATTATTCTTACCCCATGAGGTGAAATCTTGCATGGAGCCAGATTTGATGGTTACTTTGTATTTCTTCCATTTGCAAATAATCACTCCAACAGCTGTCTCTTTGTCACCAAGCTTCTAGCTCATGGTTCTGTAGCCCATTCCAGCCTTGTGCAGATCTACAGTCTTGTCCCTGACTTCCTTTGACACCTGTTTGGTCTTGCCGATATTGATGAGATTTGAATGGAAGATTCAAAGAAATTCTGTGGTCAGGTGGCTTTTAGACACATAACGCGTTGTTGTTAGGAGCTCCTTCTTAAATTAATACAGTATGTGTACCACAAGAGCACATAACCAGTCTGTGGGAGCCAGAATTATTGTTGGTTGCTTGGGGATCAAATACTTATTTCCCTCACTGAAATGCAAATCGATTTATAACATTTGTATCGTGTGAGTGTTCAGATACCTTTCCATCATGGCTACCTTTAACTTTTTTCCTTTGTTTTTTTGTGGGATCAAACTAAACAGGCTAGCATTTGCTTCCCACAGGGGAGCCTTGGGTCACCATGATCTTCACTGGTTTACTGATATTGTATACATTTTTGGGGGGATTTTTCTAGATTTTCTCCCTAATTAATCGTGCCCAATTCCCACCTGTCATTAAGGCACTCCAACATTAATGCTACTACTACCAGTCAGTCAGGGAGGGCTGAAGACTATCACATGTTTCCTCCAAGCCATGTGATGCCAGCCAAGCGCATCTTTTTGAAATGCTCACTCACGCACTGCTACGAGCGGCATAACACACTCGGGGGACAGACTATCCACTATCCACTCACTTGCGTGAGCTTACAGATGCCTATAATTGGCTGTAGAGCTGTGATTAATGTGAAAGGGCTAAGCACTTCCCATCTTTCCACTGTTATGAGAGCTCAATCAATCAAATCTCTGCTGCAAGAGGCTACAGGATTCGAACTTGCGACCTACAGATGATAGGTGGTGGTGTTAACATTATTCCCGATCAGTGTATGTGATAAGATCACATTACATCTTCATCATGAATAGTGTATTTGTATTTGCTTTCACTGCTGCAGAGGATCTTCATGAGGAAATTTCACAGACCAGTGTTTAAGCAAAAATAAAAAAGCCATATTACATTGTTCATGTTTTATACCATACTCATCTAATACTTAAATGAGAGCGAACTGAGTGTTTTCTACTTGAAAACATGAAAAATAAGATTTGTTCTACTCAGCTAACTGGGGAATGGAAGTATAAAAGCATATAAAGCCAGGGATTTCAATGCTCTCTTACTCACCTTTCCTGGGAGATGTTCTTACTCTCACGTTTCCATACGGTCTTGAAATCAGTGCAGAACTCAAACCATAGTAAGAAAACATATTCAGGTGAAACATCCTTCTCTCCGGATTTCGGCTTGACCCCGAAGTAAGAGACCATTTCATTGAAGCTAGAAGAAAAAAAAGAGCGAGAGTTGAACAAGATCAAGTCAAGACTGATTATACCTTTTGAACAATTTCAACGCTCATGCTCATTGCAGAGTAGTATTAGAAATATGAATGTGTGCTTGTAATTCAATAAGGAAGGGTTCATGTCGATATTTCATAGCTCTCAAGTTTTTCTAACTACCCCTCTGAGTATTCACAAAGTCGGTTGTACCACAGATAATTCACTTGTAACTGAAGCTGATGTTTTCCCAGCGTTCGCAGCAGTGTTCCACGAGCTGCAGACGCTACACTCTGCTCAGCAACCTGCTTTGATACAGAGATTAAAGCACCTCTTCTATTGCTGCTGTCATTCCTGCCAGCCATGACTCTGAAGATTGCATGGGGATCCACGATCCTCCTCTGACCTCGAGACAGATGGGGCCTAGTACTGTGCTAATAGGAGACATGCTGTGTGCTGCATGGCACCATGCCAGTGCCAAGATGCTTCCAATCTTTCTGGGCGCTGTGCGGCACGAAACCCCAGGTCATTTGTTATCTACCCAGGACTGTCCATGGCCATGGAAGTCCAAAATCTATCAGGAACAATCATTTCGCTCTGAAATTCTGAGCTTTATGAACTGTTCCTCATTGATCTATTTCCTTACTCCTTTTTTGATCTGGAAAAAGAATATACACAAATCACTGGGGGCCATGAAAGAAACAGAACCTTCTCCATCATAATGGTAGTGCTTGCTGCTAGAAGTTTGGACCTGTAACAAGATTCTCCTCGTTCCTTCTAAATGGCAGGAAATCAGCAATAACACAGAGGCTGTCTTAGCAAAAATACAGAACAGTGAAAATCTCCAGGCTCTGTGTAAAACTGATATTCCCTACAAGCACATTAAACAATTTATATCTTAAATGGAAGTTATGCATCCAGGATCAAGTATTTAAAACTACCATATATTAATAAAAGTTGAGATTAAGGTAGCAAAGCTTGACCTCAGAAACAAGACTAAAGAATGATCAACAAGACAAAAACAGAGGCACAATCTGGTTATCAGTAAAAGATGCGCGAAAATTGTAATTTGAAATTTACAACTGTCCCTAATGCTTTCAGCTGTTGTTGTGGCACTAGACTTTGTTCTGAGTAGCTGTGTTAACAGTGGGATAAGATTAAGGGGAACTAATCTGTTATTGGATGCAGAAAACCACTGGGGAGCAGAGCATGTTTAGAAAGCCACAAGTCAAGTGGAACAGTGTGACTAATGGGCAAATGTGTGGCAACCACCAATATCACAAACAAGGGAAAGTTAAAGGGCTGTTTAGATTGGCTATGTCAGGGATGATCTGTAAAAGACAAAATACAATTTGCCGCCACATGTACTGAGACTTTATTGTGCTGATCAATTTCCAATTAATTTCAATCCAGTTTTATTTATAAAGCACATCAACAGTGTCTGTCACTTTTTTTAAATTAAAATCTTTCAATGATCTTAACTATCATTCAGATAAAACTTGACCAATTTAGATTTCACCTGAATAGATGAACCTATAAAGGTGTATTATTATCAAATGCAAAAGAATTAGGATATTGCAACATGGTTACGGACACTACAGATTTTTTTGCTTTTTAAGCATTTACCTTAAAACTAATTCATTCATTTTCTGTACCGCTTTATCCTTATATACAGGGTCGCGGGGGCCTGGAGCCTATCCCAGGAAACTTAGGGCACAAGGCGGGGTACACAACCCTGGACAGGGTGCCAATCCATCGCAGGGCACACACACATACTCACATACACACACTCATTCACACACTACGGGCAATTTGGAATGTCAATTAACCTAACCTGCATATCTTTGGACTGTGGGAGGAAACCGGAGTACCCGGAGGAAACCCACCAAGCACGGGGAGAACATGCAAACTCCATGCACACAGAGACGGGAATCGAGCCTGGCTGGGAATCGAACCCGGACCCTGGAGGTGCAAGGCGACAGTGCTAACCACTACACCACCGTGCCGCCCTTAAAACTAATTAAAAACCTATTTTTACAGGTCATATTCCTCTATACGCTTGTACCTACAGTATCAATACATAACTCATAAAGGAATATAAATAATTAGCATTTGAAATTATTATTGTTTGAGGTGAGAAAGAAGAACGCTGAATAATGGCAATTTTTGGGGGGAAATATAAAATCATCTCTATTCCTTAAGATAACATTAAAAATGTACGAAGGTCTGACTCTTTGGAAGCAAAATACGATGAAATAAGAGGTGGCTCAAGACTTTTGTACAGTAATGTCTTTTAAAGTAATACAAAAAAGTGCAACTGAGAGTCCTAAAGTGACACCGTGGATGAGATGCCAATGCAGGCGCACAAACACATTTAGGTTAGTAAAGAGAGATGGGATCTATAAATATGAATAATGAATAATAACATCAAATTTCTATGCAAATGCAGTAAGGGCTATTTGTCATCGTCCCTGTTATTAGAAGGCTTGTGTATATGATAATGCTGCTTCAGTGTGTCAAAGGTTATGAGATGGCCCACACCTGCCAGCTTGCATGCCACTTAATCTTGGGATGTTAATTACACACCTCAGCAAAATATCTAGCTGACACTTTAGTCTTAACGCATCTTTGTTACACTGCTGTTATTATTCATTCATTCATTCATCTTCTATACCGCTTTATCCTGTATTTAGGGTCGCGGGGACCTGGAGCCTATCCCAGGAGACTCAGGGCACGAGGCAGGGTACACCCTGGACAGCGTGTGCCAATCCATCGCAGAGCACACACACACACACACACACACACACACACACACACACACACACACACACACACACACTCATTCACACACTATGGTCAATTTGGGAACGCCAATTAGCCTAATCTGCATGTCTTTGGACTGTGGGAGGAAACCGGAGTACCCGGAGGAAACCCACCAAGCACGGGGAGAACATGCAAACTCCATGCACACAGAGACGGGAATCGAGCCTGGCCGGGAATCGAACCCGGACCCTGGAGGTGACTGCCGTTATTAGTTTATTGTGATTTTCTTTAGTCAAGTCAAGCAACAGTGTCACATGTTTGGTGTTCTGAGATGCTTTTCTGCTCATTAAATTATAAAGATTGAATTACTTTTTGAGTTACTAATAAGTTACTAAGTAACTAATTGAGTTACTTCATCCTTCTGGCCACTCTGGTCATTTTCATTGGATCTCTCAAGATTGTGGTCTCTGAAATTTTCAGGAGCTTAGCAGTTTTTGAAATATTCAGATAGGTTCATCTGGCACCAACAACCATGGCACAGTTAAAGACTCAGAGATTATACGTTTTCTGCCATTCTAATGTTATGATGTTTAATCTGAGCATTACCCAGCTGTATCTGCATGATTGTATGTATTGTGCTGCTGGCATATGATTGGCTGATTGGATAACTGTATTAATGGGGAAGTATAGAGTTACAGTACTCCAATTAAAGTCCCTTGTGTCTGGTTCCTCTTAAGATTACTTTCTTATTCCATATCAGGAAAGTGTTGTAGGCTGAGAGGCATTTCCAAATTGCTCGCAGCGTATTAAGCGGTGTTTGAGTGTATAATTGTGCGTGTGCCCTGTGAATCACTGGCATCCCCCCTTTAGGGTGTTCCCTGCGTTGAGTCCTGGGTAGGCTCAAGACCTCCTGTAACCCTACACACACACACACACACACTACAGGAAATTCTGGACACTCAACTGGATTGAGGGGGGAAACCAGACAACCAGAAGGAAACCCACGGGGAGAACATGCAAACTCCACGCACAGGGAATCAAACCCACAACCCTGGAAGTGCAAGGCTACAGTGCTAACCAGTACTTCAACTTGTCAGCTCTGTTTATAGCAATTTTATAAATATGTTTAGTCTCAAGCCTCATACTGTTTATGGTTCAGAAATAAAAATGGTGTTTTCACAATGTTAATCTAATTTAATTAAACTGTGAAGGCAGTATTCTAAAAAATTGTGTGATTGGAGTATATTATAATGCTCCTAGTCTTATGTGGAACTTGCATCCACCATACAAGTTCCTGTAGACAAGGTATTACCATGGGCAAGATAATGTATTACAAGAAGCACAATAATATACAATACTGTACCTGTACACCTGTAATTAAAAGTGAACTGAAAAGGAATAACAAAGGAATTTAGGGACTCTTATAACAAACACACAGCACAGTGGCACCTTGCACCTCCAGGGTCCGATTTCGATTTCTGCCTGGGGTCCGCGTGCACGGGATTTGCATGTTGTCCCTGTGCTTGGTGGGTTTTCTCCGGGTACTCTGGTTTCCTTTCACCTGTATCTGCGTGATTGTATGTAAAGTAGCTATGGCTCCCTTGTGTCTGGTTCCTCTTAAGATTTCTTCCTTATTCCATATCAGGAAAGTGTTGTAGGCTGAGTGGCATTTCCAAATTGCTTGCAGTGTATTAAGGGGTGTTTGAGTGTTTTCAAAATTGGCTAATTGACGTTCCTAAAATTCCTGACCGGAGGTCCCACCATGGTCGTAAAATAGAAATTAATGAAAATGGGAATGACCATTGGCCACCATGGTTCCTAGTTGGAAAGCTTCCTAGTTGGCATGGATGGAGGGATAATAAGGACCAGTGCTATGACATGACATGAAAAATTACATGATTTCCAAAGGAAGGAAATATGTTCTTCATAACTGAATCTTGCTTTTATTTATCATGTACCTATGATGAAATTGGTGTGAAATTGGTGTTGCATTATTGTGGATCACCAAGAGATCTATCACTGACAGGCCACACAGCGTAACAAAGGCAAGTTCTCCTCCGGTATGGACTCCCACCCAGCTCCAGGAGCTTGAGTGTGTAGCCATATCCATCACCAGCATGTCACATTAATGAGGTGTGTTCATGGGAAAATAGAGCTGTACCCCTTGTTCCAGCCTAAAACGGCCAGTTCTTTGGTCTCGTTCGAGGTCTAAATTAAAGGTGAATAAAAAGCTTTTTTAGCTGCTAAGGCCTTTTGATCAACATTAGTCAATTCAACACCTCAATGAGAGTGGGCTCATGGTGGGGAGATTAACCTCTGCTGTGGTGTAGCACTAAACTCAGGCTAATTAGCAGGTCCTGAGGTGAAACCAGGCTCAAAGTTTTGAGCTCAATGATTTGCTAAAGAGCAGAGACGTCCCTTTTTGGCCTGCATGCACACTTTTTGACTGATGGATGAATTCTGCCTTGTTTCCATGGTCCATTGTCTCTACATAAACAAGGAAAAATAATCAATTTGCTTTGTTTGTCATATCAAGGGAAATTTTCCCTCGATGAAAAGTTCCAGATATACTTTCTGCAGTTTGGCATCTGCGAGGCAAATGGTTTTGCATAAATCACCAAAAACATTTGCATGGGAATTACTAAAGCAAGTGATAAGAGTGAAGTTGCTTACCAAAAGCGTTTTGTGACCATGGTGAAGTTTACCTTGATCATAAGTAATACATTGATAAAGCTATAAATCTATACATAGCTACAAAGCTATAGAAGTGTATTAAAACATACAAACACTGTGCAAAAGTAATAAGCCACCCATCATGCCTTCATATTTTGTTTCCAAAGAACCAGACTCTTTTTCAGTTTTTTAAGTAATCTTAAGGAATAGTTCTCCAGGCTTACTGAAGAACTTTTTTGGCTCTCATTTTTGCCAGCTTTTTGTCTCTAATGTTCAGTCCAGGCTCTGTACCTGACCAGATTTGATGATTTTATTTGTTCGTTAAGCCACACAGTGAGTGTGACAATGAATCATGCAAGCATAAGAGCTTAAAAAAACTATGGTGCTTTACATGGGAAAGAATCATTATCATTTACATGATTGCTATTTGGTACTTATAGAACCGACTTCTGATGGGAACAGATAAAAACAAAAGCAAACAGCTCTTACGGCATTTGCACAGAAATGAGGTTTTATCATAAAAATGTCTGTCACTGAGTTAAGTGTTTATTATAGAATCAATAGAGTTGATGGAGTAGATTTCAGATGTATAGATCATATCTCTCAAAAACATATCAGAAGGTAGACTGGCCCTGATAAACTGAATGTTTACACAATTGAAAGAAAATTATGGACATTTGTAAGAAAAGTGGAAAACGTACTGTATATGAATCAAAATGATAAGATTGTCCCTGATGAGCAAAATGAGGGCGATGGTGGCAAGGAAAAAGCTCCCCGAGATGGCAACAGGAAGAAACCTTGAGAGGAACCAGACTGGTTCACTTGGGTAATACCGGATAGCAGTGATTGTTTTTCCGTCATACTGTGTGTTACACCAGTATGTGTTACACACAGTAAATAAAAAATTATTACATTTGATTGAAATGTTAGGTATGGCATAGCATCCACACAATGATAGTTTGAAAATGTGTATATGTTTGTCTTCGGAGATGGACATTCCCAGAGCTAAGCTAAGCATTCTCTCTAACACATACCTGATTCCTTATCATCACCTAGTATGAATTGCTGCAGGCGTCTGTACAAATGTGTAACACTACTATTACCCAATGTTAGGAGGAGGTGGTCCTTGCTTATCTATTCCTAACATGTAAAATAGCCAGCAATGCCTGGCTGACATCTCTCATAAATCTCACTTGGCTGAGCACCCCAGTGGATGTCATACACTTCCATGCATAGCGATGCACAGTTTCTCATCCAAACTTATAACAAATACTGTAAACACAAGGCTCTCGTAATAACTAATGGATCTCCTACCTTTTCTGGGCAGCGCTGAGGCGTTCATCTTCGGACGCATACTTCGCTTTTGCTACAGGAAAACAGACAACAGAAATATCAACACTCAATACAAATCTAAACCTACAGTGGTGGCAGAATCATATTGATGTCATGCATGTAATAAATATGTCTGTTTAATGTTGAACCGAGTAATAAACTTGTAAGGTTCTGGATAAATACTGGAAATTAAAATAACGTATACTGTATGGCCGCGGTAGAGACAGTGCAACAGGTTTGTAGGGATTTCACAGACTAATTGAGTAGTACATTCACTAGTCGGCGCTGTGGGGAGCTGTCAGCTAGTCGGGTAGTAAAAAATAAAGTGCTGCAGATGGTAAGGAGATGCAGACAGTGGTAAAGAATGCAGACTAAATGTTAGTTTAAAAATATTTCAGATTAGATGAAATCAATTCTTCAGTCGAATGTACAGTAGAACATCAAAAAAAAGTGTCATTTTTATTTTATTTAGACCTTTAATGGAATGTTAACATATCACTTTGCATGAAGTGTAAAGGTATGTGCAAGACTGCGTTTTTAAGACTGTTTAGTCTCTCCCGTCTGTGTTCAAAGGAATGTTTCTTCTGTTATTTTTGTGTTCTATTTCAGGGGATCTATTATACAAAATGTCTTTTTTAAATACATTTTTAGACGTTTAGTTGGGTCCTGGTAGAGCTGCACTGATGAATAAGCCAGTGACAGGAATTAGCTGTTTTGTCAGCTTGTTCAGTGATCAACCTCGGATATAGTTGATTCTGTCCCAATCGCTCACGGGCTCCCAAGACAAAAATCGCTTGAATCGTACTGTAGGTGGGAGCTCGCATGATAATCATGTACGTCTGTGCTTTTTTCCTGGCCCCTAACAGTGCACGTGTAGCACGTGATAGACTTTACTGTTCAGATGGACTTTAGGGTGACATGGTGGATTAGTAATTAACACCGTGGCCTCAGAAGTGGGTTCGGGTCACACCTTCGGGTCCGTGTGCGTAGAGTTGGCATGTTCTCCCCGTGCTTGGTGGGTTTCCTCCAGGTACTCATGTTTACTTTTACAGGTATACATATTATAACTGGTTTTAGAATTCCCTGTAGGGTTTGTGGCCTGTGATGGACTAGCACCCCATCCAGCATCTAGCACCTCCCGTTCAAATTCTCTGGGATAGGCTCCAGCCTTCCCACAACCCTGAACAGGATAAATGGTATAGAGAAAGAGTCAGTGAGTTGGATTTATTTGTTTTAAAAAAAAAAGGAAAAGCTTCTATCAGTGACCCAAAAAAAGTTGTAAAAGTTATTGAATAGTTCATAATTTATTATAAACAAAACAATATTGAAGTTATAAAGCTGCTAATTACAGTTCCTAGAGAAAAAAAAAACATTTGGAATTGGCCAAAATCATTATTGGCCAAGAAAATTGCAATCGATGCATTTCTAGTGAAAATCTGAAGCAAACAAAAACATGGCTGAGGTTTAGACAATCCATTTCGATTTCAAACTGCTGTTCTCGGGTGAGGCATGGCTCAGCAGCAGTTCATTCACATCCACATTATCTTATTATCTGAGATTTATTTCAGCTAAAGCGTTAACAGACTATGAGACCTTATGTTAACTTGCTAAAGAAATATGGGACCTTTAAAGCAAACAAAGTTAAATAAGATGGTTGCACTGTGGAATGTATTCAGAGCCGGTGGTTGCATGTCACTATCCGATCCTACATAGCTAGATTAGAGTCAGAGCGGCGGCTTGCCAGCTTAAAGGGGCTGATCCTGATTGTTTTTCGGATGGTACTGAGCTGGAGATATCGAACTGTAACAATTATATCCTGCAGTGAGCCGCACTCTGAGTTTCACAATCATTTTAGCAGCATTTGAGCTGCATGGATGTATTTAAAAAATAAAAAAAGATTTAAAAATCGCACCTTTATTGCACACTACTGATTTGTTTACCTGCATTGTTACCAGTTTAGCCTAAAAGCATTGATGCTGTAAATTTAGTTTGTAGCCTGTGTAGAGTATATCATCTCAAGTTGAAGTGAAGTATGGTTTGCTGCAACCTAAAAATAGATTTATCTACGGAAAAGGCAACTTTTTTGAATCATTTAAATTTTTATTGTATGTACGTGTCTGTATAGCATGAGCAAGGAGTAATGCTTAAGGACTGGAGGCTGCTGTGGAGACGGACGTGTAAAAGTGTCTAAATGCAAGGCAGATGTGTATGGTGGGCCAGGCTGAGGTGCAAGAATTTATCTAGGGCCAGAGAGAGCCTGTGATCTCAGATTTATTGCATTTTTTTCTGATTCATCCTTTTTTTTTAAAGTTTGATGGGGGAGGGGGGGGGGGGCTTCCCACTCGAAAAGATTTAAGAGGGGGAAGTCTCCAAAAATTGTTCAAAGGCAGGTTTTGGGGGTCTTACAGAGGAGGTTGGGGGTAAGAAGTGTGGGGGGAGTTGAGTGTGCACTACAAAACACCCAGTTCCATTCTTAGGGTTTGCATAGGTGTGTGTGTGTGTGTGTGTGTGGCTGATTATCAGAGGTGAGCCAAATGACAGGAGAGGGGCACTCTGGTGGGATAATGGACAAAAAGGGGCGGCCCATGACCAATACCATTGGTCTCAGCAGGGGAGGACTGGCGCCGGAGGTCCCTCTCTTTCCCTCAATGTGTGTGTGTGTGTGTGTGTGTATGGAGGTGGCAGGGCCACTTATAAGAGCGGCGTGAGAGCAGAGAGAGGGAAAGGATGTGTGAATTTTTCCCCCAGAGCTCCCTCTGTAAACATGAAACCAGTAGTAGCTAACTAGAAAGTTATGGGACTCACACGCTGAGAGCTACAATAAATTAAGGCTTTAAAAGCTCCACTCACTCATTCGAAAGCACCACTTGCCCCACACCTCCTGGAACCACAGCCTTGAAATTCAGTGTTAATTGTGAAGTCCTCTAACTAGGTTTGACATGTAACACATGTACTCGACTGTGTAGATTAAATGATACTTTCCTTGGGCCAGTTGCTGACTTGCCTTCATCCTACAACGGAAAAATTCTACTTGATGGGCGTGGCCTATTCCATGATTAAAATGCTTACATTGATAAATAGGTGATCTAGTAGTCTGTTCTGGGACAATAGCTTACTAAGGAATTTTGGAGTGTAATTTCAATATCATCCACATTTGCAAAATATAATGTAATGTAAAGCAAATAATATTCTTCCTGTGTATAAATAGCCACCTTAAATCTCATACTGTAAGTCTTTTGTAATATGTCCTGGTACATCACCTATTCTAGTTTCCTTTGATGCCACAGTACTATTTGCAGAGAAACAGCCTCATAACATGATGCTCTCAACTCTGTCCTTAACTCTGGGTATTTTTTTGGATCATAGATACAACGATTTCTTTGCATCCATGCATGCAAAACGTATGCAAGATAATTGCCAGAATTTGATTTGATTTTGCTTCTTCTTTTGTTACAGAAGAGGTCTGATTTGATTAAATGCATTTTTCGATGTGGTAGGAATTGAGATGACTGCAGAGCAATAAGACTGCTTATTGTTTGATGTAGAACTATTGTCACGCCTGATTTCAGATCATCCTGCAACACATTTTATGTCCGATTGCTTCTCTTTTGGCTTCGTTATCATTAGTCTGACAATGTGTTTAAAGTTTTTCGTATGGCTCTACAGATTTTTGCACTCAGTGGTACAATAATTGTTAATAATTGTTGTTTCATAAAGCTTTTTCTGGGAACATTAAGCTGCTGCTTCACTTACACAATAATGACTACTTGTGTGACTTGTTTCCAAACAAAGTAAACGTCATTTATAATGATGATTGTTGTTTATTTTTTGCAGAATTGCTACTTCTGTATTCTTTGTCTTTATTTATGCTTATTAGTGCATGAACAGTTTAACAGCAAAAGTAAGATAACTTAATTTTTGCAGTTTTGGGAAAAATAAGATTTTTAAATGAAGCAAGAAATATTGCTTATAATAAACTATTCATTAAAATAATAAACTAATGGAAAATATTTTGTGCATGTTTTTGAGTTTTCGTGTTTGAGTCACAAGAGTGTTAAAAAGGATAAAAGCAAATATATTTTGTCAAAATTGTTTGAGCTATATAATTGTGAATTTTGTATTTTTCCCAAAATGCTATAAATCCACCTCTCAGTTTTGTTACAGTGGATAAATCAGCCTGCAGTTGTGTTTCTGGTATTTTAAGTACGCAGATTGGTGTCAATAAATGTTGTCTGAATTTTAATAAAACCTTGAGCAAATTCATGCTTTGACTGTGATTTTGTGGCAATTCATAAGCAAATAGTGGAAGCAAATTGAGCTTCATTGCACACAAAATCCAAAGATTTTTGAAAATAACGAGAAACGTTATAAACAATACAGTACACAGCATCATCAGCTTTCTCCCCTACCAGTTATTTTCACTTCGGAAGTTGGTTGCAGCACCTTAACATACAGGTAACATACAGTACACCATATAATGTGCATCCATTTGTGCATCTTACTGTACCAGGGTTTGACATTGGCACCCGCTCACCCGCCAAATGCGGGTAAAATTCGTCTGTAGCGGGTAATAACTTTAGTCTCATTAGCCACTTTGGCGGGTAGTTTATTCTTTGGTATGACAATATATTTTTGTTGTAGTTTTCTCTAAAGGCATCCGATATAATAAACGCATTGCAACGTAATATTACACGCATAAAACGCGCAAATGTTCAATTTCAGATTCATGTAGTAAAAGGCTTGAATTTAAGTTCAATAAGCAGAATATACTTTTCATGTTTTCATGTTTTTATATTGGGAGCTATCTTAACAGTACTGAATACTTGACTACTATAGTGATACTAATGTATGCTGTCATTTATAAGTAAATCTAGATATAACAAACGTTAACGTATCATGGTGAAGAAAAAACAGCGATTTTCTGGTAACAAATCCACTAGTCCCATTGGCCAGTGAGCAAAAAATTTAATGTCAAACCCTGTACTGTACATAGGCCTGTTCCCCAATAATGTTCTAACATTGTTTAAAAACCACAGTACAGAACAAGAGTAGCAGAAAACAGCAGATGCACAACAGTTTTTGACGTTTACATAGCCCGTGTTCCTCATGTCTCTTGTACACAAGGTTCGCATGTCTTCATGGCTGCCAAGTGCCTCAGACCAGAGCAACTGACAATAGGAACAACTGTATTGATTTAGAAGTGAGGTTTAAGTTACAGCCGCCACTTTGCAAAGCTCATCGTTTCATTTTACAGATCATGTGACAGAAATATGTGATAAGATTGGGAGAATTTGCTCAGAATTTGCTAGAAAATGGTGGCTACCAGTCATGGTTCGTCTAAAACATGGAAATTCAAAGCTTCTAAAAGAAGGTTAACCAGTCCTTTTAAATGAAGTGTTTTGTTATAGACAACCTTCTGTGCCAAAATAAATAACAGTATTTCTTGCATTTTGCTGTAAAACTGTTCACATACTTTTTGTTCCTATCTGTAGATATACTGTAGAGTCAAAAGACATGTTTTGTGTGAATTTATATTAAGTAATATAATATATCTTTCCCCCTCACAACACATGGTGTGGTTATTTCATTGGCTAATCTTCTAATCTTGCTTTGCAATTACCCTGAATATTGGATGGTTGTGCCATATTTTACATTATTCTCCGTAATTCTGTGGTTATCATACATAAATAACAGCTTCTACATCTGTTGCATGTTGAATTTTTTGCATAATACAAAGCAACTTAAACATTAACTGCAATCGTGGTGTCACTACTAGAAAATCAGTACTTAATAAAATACAAAAATAAAAGAATATAACCAATATTACCCATTTCCAACGCTATAACTATATTCGTTCATATAAAAACAATCAAAACATTTAGAAAAGACATTTATATTCAAACTTGTTGTCTCTATTTGTATGCTTGTTTGTGCATGCTTCATGTAAAAACTACTAAATACATTTTTATGGGTTTTTTACAGATGCATCAAAGGCTGAGCGTGAGGTAATGTACTGTATAGGGATTGTTTCATCTCAGTCACCCCAAGAGAAGATAAGATATGCTATTATATTAACAGACGGCGCTGTACATTGTTTCATGCGCGGTTATAAGTGTGCGATTGAAATCTACTTAATAAACACGATCTCACACCTTCATTGAGTGCATTTCCCCGTAACATGTAAAAATGATGGCATTGTACGTTTTTTAAAACGAGCTTGTGCAATCACATTCCACACAAATGAAGTCGTGGGCACATCTACATCAATCAGTCTAATTTCAGGTAGGAACAGAACAGTGAGATCAAGAACATTTATTTTGTGTGTAAGATATCATGATTGGCAAGTCTTATTTTTCAAGCATGAAGTATAATATATCATCAGAACACTCTGTAAAGATAAACCTAATTTAAATCTGTATTATATGAGGATTTTTAAGTTGTAGGTTCAAGTACAAATCATGAGTGAATGTGAAAAACAGGTGAATGAATATGAGATGTGACGCACTGTGGGAGTGAGGTGGAAGGTAACCAGAATATGAAAGAATAACTAATTGACTGAGTAAATGAGTGAAGTATGGGCTCTCCTACGGAGGTAACGGCAGGGGAGGTCTGTTAAACGGGACAGAAGGGGGCGGGAGGTCACGGAGCCAGGAGGGGGGAGAAGGTAAATGGATTATAGCAAAATGGATGAATGAGTTTGGAAGATGTTAAAGCTGCTCAGATCACAGGCGGTGTTAAGAGCTTGCATGCAGGCCGTTCGAGTTCACCTGCGACTCCTGCTGTGAGAGACTCTGAGACCTCACCGTAAAGCATTCATATATGGATCATGCAGTACTGCTATGTATACATACATGGACACATAGAGTCAGCAAAAGTACATGACAAAAAGTGCTGTAAAGAACATAAGGCATTTTTTTTTTTTGCCATTGGCTGTTACTAACAAATGTAAGAGATGCACAACTCTTCAAAACAATCTCAAGAGTCAAAAAGTAGGGACTTGAGCTGTAACACACGAAGGACAAACAGCACTTCAGCTTCTTCTAGCCTGTTCCACCAGGCCTATGAAAAACTGTGCCAAACCCCTCAAACGCATAATCCCTCAGAGAAGCTGTCCTGAATTACTGAACCACTGAAGCAGAATCAAACATACCTGCTTCTCCTTTTGTGCCATTAAAGAGCTCTGACTTACAAACAATCTCGCTCTTTCTAATACCTTAATCTCCGTTTGTTTTGTGAATCGGAGCGATGGAATTAGCTCATGAGAAGGACAGTGTCACTGCTAAGCTCTCACTGCCTCAAAAGCAAAAACCGGGTTAAAGCCAAAGGACGTCTGTTTACAAAGAGAACTTCACATATATCCTACTGGAAAGGTTGCACTCAAAAGAAATGGCTTTGTTAAGTCAGTAGTGGCAACAATGTCATGAAGGTTTTATACTGTGCAGACATGCAAACTCTTGGCCAAATTCTATGACAAACTGTGTGATAATGGAAAGACTCACTCACTCCCTCATTGTGTATACTGCTTTATCTTGTATTCAGGGTCGCGGGGGGGGGGCCTGGAGCCTATCCCAGGAGACTTAGGGCACAAGGCAGGGTACACCCTGGACGGGGTGGCAATCCATCTCAGGATTCACACACAATGTCTTTGGATTGTGTACCCGGGTAAAACCCACCAAGCACAAGAACTACATGCAAACTCCATGCACAAAGACCCTGAGGGGGGAATCAAACTTTGACCCTACAGGTGCTAACCACTAACCACCGTGTCACCAAATAGGAGATTTTATTTGTCATATATACATTATAGTTAAAATCTTCACATATCCCATGATATAGTTAGCATTAGAGGCGTTGATCAAAAACTGAGCAACAGCTGCTTGTCAGTACCAGGGCTTAAACTCCTAACTGTCTGACTAGTAACACATAGCTTTAACCACTAACCTACCACAGTCTCTGTCTCTAGTTACATGATGAAGATCATCTAACAATAGTTAAAATGTTCTGCTTACATCAATTAATCAGCATAATTCAGTTTCATATAAACAGAATGAGTTTCAGCTGAACTTTGGAATGCCTTTTTGCACAGAACGAGGGTTGCGGAATTTGACCTTTGTGCAAAAATTTTAAACTTAAAAGCTTATAAAGAACAATACCTACTTTTATACACCTTAAAACAGACTCGAGAAAACCTGATGCGCGAAGAACAATAGATTTGGACAAGGATTTCTCAGAATTTGCATAATTTTCATAGTTTTACTGTATGAAGTATATTATAAGTATATTATTAAGTCATTGGATTTAACAAGAATCTCATATACAGTAATAGTTATTAATTCATTTAACTTTAAAATATATATATATATATATATATATATATATATATATATATATATATATATATATATATATATATATATATATATATATCTTTAGTGCTGATAGCTTTTTATCTGCTTATTACTATATCCTACAGTATATCCAGAACCTGTTGATGATAAATAAGTAGAAGTTTATGGTTGTATGGTTGTATACATCTTTGCACTGAATAAACCTCTATTCAACACGCAAACCGAATAAGCAATCTGAGCTGCAAACTAACACGTGGCCTTTGAACTAAGACAATAGAAGACATAGTCATGGCACACTGTCTCCTTCCATGGTGGTCCACTGAAACTGTCCCTGCTGAGGCAGGCCAGACTTTACGAGAGCCCACTTGGAGATATCCTGCCAGCTTTATAGCACCACTGTGTACATACAACTAGTTTAGGGCAACCCGATCCCTATTCTGCTGAGTTAAGGCATCAGGTTGGGGCGCAGTGAAAACGGCCAGCATTCCGCAGCCCTGTGGCTTCTCAATGAGGGGAAAGGTCAAGTCCCAGACACTGTATAGAGGCAATTTCAAAAAGGGTAAATGATGTTTAACTCGGTTTTATTCTTCAGTAGAGTTAATTAAAGTAGATACTGTACATACACAGGACTTTAGCAGTCTCTTTAGCTCATTATGAACAATCTTGGCCATTTTGGTTAACATGCTGCTGTATATTAAGTGATTTTGACTGCCTGTAGAAGTGAAAGAAAATGAGCAGGTTTAGAGGTTATAAAGACTCAGCCCTGGGGTGAGGAAGATATTCAGTTTCATTTTGTAACTAAGACATACAATAAAACTAAGTTTTACACCTAAGATTGTGAACACCAGTTAAAGGGTCACTATTTGGTGGCAGCATGAAAACGTGTTTAATGCTCACTTTATTCGACTTGTTTAATTCATGAAAGAAAGAATCTCACCAAAAAGAAAAAAAAAAAAAAAAAAAACAGGCTTTAAATGCTATCCCACTAGGGATCACAGAAAAAAAACAGCAAATTCAAAGGGGACCTATTATGCAAAATTCACTGTTTAGTCATTTTGAGACGAACAGTAGTGTCTCAAGTGTGTGTACAAACAAAAAAAGAAGCAAGAAAAAAGAATTCCACTGTTTTTTGTCTTGTTTCTATTTTTGTATAAGCTGGGTAGACAGTAAAAAGTTTTGCCCTTTTGTGACCTCATATAGGAAGTTACCTTCCCCTTGCTTGAGCTCAGCAGTGGCTCATTTGATGGAAATGGCGCATTTGGAGAAGAAAGTGAAATAGAGATAGTTTGAGATATAAAATCATGCATTATCTGCAGGGTATCTGGTGTAACTTGAACATATACACATTGGAAGACCTCTGAGACCTATGCTATTTTGGTTGAGAAATAGTAACATTTGGGACTTTTAAGCATAGGACACCCCCCACCACACACACACACGCACACGCACACACACACGCACACGCACACACACACACAGTTAATTGGTGCACTTTGTCTACACACTGGGACCAGCATGAGATAAACCACATCAGACCTGGTGAGTCTGTAGCATCATTAGTTCTGCTCTATTTTGCAGTTCACGTACCACTGGTGAGAAAAGTTTCCATTTTGTCTTTAAATGGTTGGAGCTGTTCTTCTGAGGAGTTGGCACACACACTTTGTACATCTTTTTCACAGACTGCAGGGAAGAACAGAGAAACAACAAGAAGGAAGTTTCATACTTGACACCAATATACTGTATGTTTATATTATAAAAGTAAGAAAGTATAAAACCGTATAATGTTTGCAGAAAAACTTTTACAGAAAATTGACATGTTTAAATTAGTCCACAAACAATCATTCATAAAAACATAACATATAACATAAAACCTAACACCCAACGTCACATACCTGTACTGTGAAAAGATGCTGATGATGGATGGTACACTTTTTGTAACAGTTTCTTTTATTGATTTTAATGTTTCTTACAATGTTCAACAATCTTTGAAATTAAGAAGGTTTTTGTTTGCAACAAAAAATACTAATTTCCCTTCTTCCCTTGTACTCACTACAAAAACACAATTAAAGCACGAGTCTGCTATATTTTGGTACTAAAACTCGACAAACATATTCATTCATTCATTCATTTTCTATACCGCTTAATCCTGTGTTCAGGGTCGCGGGGGACCTGGAGCCTATCCCAGGAGACTTCGGGCACTAGGCGGGGTACACCCTGGACAGCGTGCCAATCCATCGCAGGGCACACACACATACACACACTCACACACCCAATCACACATTACGGGCAATTTAGGAACACCAATTAGCCTAACCTGCATATCTTTGGACTGTGGGAGGAAACCGGAGTACCCGGAGGAAACCCACCAAGCACGGGGAGAACATGCAAACTCCATGCACACAGAGACGGGAATCGAGCCTGGCCGGGGAATCGAACCCAGACCCTGGAGGTGCAAGGCGACAGTGCTAACCACTACCCCACCGCGCCGCCGACAAACATATTATTAATACTAAATTGCACACTAATACACAACTGTAGATTAATCGATTATGACAAATACATGGGAGATATGAGTTATAGCATTTTGCTAATACAAAATGTTCCCACAATTTTGACCAAAAATTTTGCCATTTGAGGTTTTTTAAATAACCCATTTTACTTAAAGAAAATATGTACAAAATTACATCATGACGTCTTGCTTTATCTGGAAAAAAAGTCTCTCTTTCCCTTAAAAACAGGGAAAATTGGGTTCTCGTTTTTCTGTCAAAATTTTCAAATTCGTATTAAAACAAAACAAATTTATAGGATTCAGTTTGAACAACATCTGTCAGGTTTTCACACACATTATCTTAACTTGCTATTTTTTTAAGAAAGTAATTATCAAACTAATAGCGCATTTGCAGAATTTGAACATAATGATGAATGTTTCTGAACTAAATCATTTTCTACTTCGAGTGATGTGATTGTGTAGAATTTGGTCAGTAGCACTATTTTTGTCCTATACATAAACTTGAGTAAATTTAGAGGATAGGTCCTGACAACTTGTTTCACCAAGAAGCGTGTACAAACTGTCCAGAAATTAATGAAAGGCATGTGAGATTGCGTGTCTGGTTACCAACATGTAAAGCAGGAAAACACATGAGGAGAAACGAGTCTGTAAGTACATGGAAACATTCAAACAGATGGCTATTAAAAGCTTTCTAATCAGAATTGGGCCCAGTTCAGAATGTAACAAAAGAAGCAATGCTTTTCATTACCCAATCAGTCTCCTGTAATCAAAATCACTGCCTTTCATATATTCAACAAGATTTTATAGCAACACAACTTAAAAGTAAACATTTTCTTTTCATTAACACGTTTAACATGCAACAATGACACAAGTCTGTTGTTCCTATGGAAATAGTTATTAATCCCAGGCCCTGGGATCCCATGCACAGATGCCTAGCCTGTTTTGTGTTTTCCCTGTTCAAAGACACCTGATTTAACTCATCATGTAATTACCGAGCCCTTTTGGAGCTTAGCCAAGTTTTATATATCATCTATTCGCTTCACTCCACATGTTTTAGTTTTCGTGGAAAATTATGTCCTGCGTTAAGTACTATATCTCAGCATATGTTTGCATTTCAGTTCTAATAAAATATAAATGACTAAAATATTCATTACTCAAATCTGTTATGCAGTTTTGTAGTCTGCAAATACATAGATTAATTTATCATATTCATTCACATATTCATATAAACAATAATTTGTTTTCTATATATCACTTGTTTTTATGGTTGTTTTTATGACCAATAGCAATAATAATAATAATAATAATAATAATAATACAGTCAGTTCAAAAATGTATAAATGTCATTCCCAATTCCATAATTTCTGTGTATTTTAAAGGTAATGATAACATGGATTCTACCTAACGTTTGATGTCTGAGAACTGACCTACCAGCAAGACGCCAGATCAAAACAGCTCTAGTTTTAAGGGTTAAGAACCATTTCACCATTGATGGAGGAAATGCAGTCAGAAGAAATGAGAAGAGATCATAAGCAGAGATCACTTAATGACCATGAGTAGAGATCACCTAAATACTTGGTAAAACTGCATCATTAAAAAAACAGAGCTGTTTATTAGTGTCAGTAAGAGAATTTCAACATGTGCGATGTGTGTGGCCATAAGATAAATAACTTTTTAGTATGGTTAATTGGGAAAAAAGGTGGAATCTGCTAGGGAGCATAAAGATTGGACTTTGGAGTAATGGAAATATGGTCTGATGAGTCCAGATTGACACTATTCTAGAGAGATGGGTGTGTTAGAATAAGAAAGGAAGCACATGAAGCGCCCATGCATCATGTCTAGTGGCCATTGTACAAGCCTCAGGAAGCAGCGTCATGATCTGGGGTTGCTTCAGTTGGTCAGGTCTTGGCTCAGCAATGTGATAGGGCAATAAAATGAAGTCAGCTGATGAACTGAATGTACTGACCGACCAGATGACAGACATATTCCAGAACTCAAAGTGTGAAAAAGTTGTTCTGGGAGCATAAAGAATCATTTGGCTACCACAGAGTCCTGGCCTTAATGCAACTGAAGGTCTTTGAGATGTGCTATAGAGGATTTTACGGAGTGGTTCAACTCTACCACAATCAACATAAGATCATAGGCCAAAAATTAATGAACTCTTATTTTGGACCATGCAGTGTTCTTACAGCACATTTTGCCCATGTCAATCCACTGTTTTCACAGCTAGAATACTTGTAAACACAGCTGAATTCTACACCAGTTTGCTGCACTTATAGAACAACCACACAAACTCCTGGAAAATAAAACTCATTGCAAAGTTATTTATTAAAATGTATTGCTAAAAAAAAAAAACTAAGCTGATGGGTTTAATTTTATATCAACTACAGCTGATAACAATTTGGTTAACAACCCTTTCCAGGTATGCCTTCATTACCATCATTATAAAGTGTAATGTTCTTTGGAACTCTCTAAACTTCCCTAAACATGGCTTGTGAATAAAAGGACAAATAGCAAAGAGAGGGAGAGTGCAAGTATGAGATGCATGATGGAAGACAGAGGAGGCCAGGATCATAAATCATATTTTCAGTTGAAATAGGGTCTATTGACCATTTGGTGAATCAAGGTCTCGATGAGGTCGCCTCTACTTTAAAGATTTTTCAGCAAACTAATAAGTAACACCTTGTGAAGATATATGACTGAATCAAACTCTCCAGAAGTTGTTCTCACAGAAGAACAAGTGCAATAGTCGATATAGGAACTTTGCCAACAATTACCTTTAATTAGAAGGTCAGCGTTAACAGATAATTCCTGGCTTGCAAATATGAAACAAGAGGGGAGACCTGCAATAGCAAGAATTTCAAAAAGCAAAAAACATCAGATTCTCAAAACCTCAGAATATGTGAAGGAATCCAGATACTCATATGTCCAGGTAAAATGTCTTCATGTTACAAAACTGATGAGGCAGTTATCCAACGTAAACACTGAATGACACATAATATAATTTTTACAGTGTTTTTGCATGAATTTTTGTAATACGTTTAGGTGTGTGTGTTCCATGACTTTCCCATTATTTAGAGAGTAGTTTTAAGAGCTAAAAAAAAGAAAGAAAAAAAAATGTTATTCCATCCACAATCTTGCCTTTTATAAATACTGTATCATATCATTGTTTTCTTCATGGAGGTGTAAGGTTTATGACCAGGAGCCGCCTGACCAGATGTCCCTCATGGATGCCATGAATGCTGAGTTGCCAGAGATAGATTTGTCAATCTTACAATTTTTCCCCAAGTATATGGCCAGAGAAAACATCTGATGTACTTGCCAAAGTCTTGACTCGATTGACTAACTTGACTGCCCTGTACACATACAAAAAGTTATATACAAACATATTAAGTTTTGGGTGGAATTCCAGCAGTGAATGCAAAAAACAAACACCAAACCCATAAGTAGGGTTGTTCCGATTACAATACTGGTATC
The DNA here is from genome assembly GCA_030522415.1 of Channallabes apus. Taxonomy (NCBI): domain Eukaryota; kingdom Metazoa; phylum Chordata; class Actinopteri; order Siluriformes; family Clariidae; genus Channallabes; species Channallabes apus. Next base: position 10,274,781 of record CM060116.1, read on the forward strand.
GGAAATGCTACCGATACCACAAAAAAAGCTGGCATCGGAATCGGCGAGTATGTGAGTCCACGTACCGATCCGATACCATTTTCCTAAACATAACCTATTTATGCCCACTAGCTTTGCTAGCTTAGCTTACTTACAGAGTGTCACGGTGTGCGCCTGGGATGGGTGTGCGCCCAAATTGATATCGCTACTCGCTCACTAGTTAGGCAGCCCCCCCCCCCCCCCTTTAGGTATGTGAAGGAGCAGGGCCGCAGAATCAGGCAACGGCCCATGAGCTATCGCCGCTAATGATCCCGGCGCTATAAAACACAGCGGGGAGTGTAGCTCGGGGTCTGACTGTTGGGAAGCTGGACTTTGCGACGCAGTGGATTTTATGAGAGACAGTGGCACAAGAGCGGGGCGATGTGATGCGCCCCAGAGAGGGGGGCGCCTTTGATCTCCGCGAGAGGAGCGCATTAATGATTGGTAATTATTGAATATTATGCATTGAAACCAAAAACAACAATAATTGAAAGGCCAACACTGGTACGCATACTGTAGTTTTTGGATCCAAAAATAATTCCTGTGCAAATCTGTCTTTTGGTAATGAGGACTGTGTCAAGAGATTTTCTGAGGACTGTGTCAAGTGTTTAGCTTCAAATTTCTTGGGTTGAAGGTTCAAGTCCCACCTTTGGGTCTGCTTGTAGGTTACATGTTCTCAATGTGCTTCCTGGGTTTCCTCCCAGATTCCAAAGACATGGAGATTAGGATATTTCCAAATTGTCAGTGTGTGTGTGTGTGTGTGTGTGTGTGTGTGTGTGTGCGCGCTCATGCCGTGATGGATTTGCAACCTCTCCAGGGTCTACCCTGTATAGTGCCCTGTGATAGGCTCGAGGTGAGGGGGTGAAATGAGGAAAATGTGCATGTAGAAAAATTTCAACTAAACAATTATTATACATGGCTGGCACAAGATTGTCTACAGAAATAAAATATGAAATACAGGGTCATCAACTTTTAATTTAGCTATGATTAAATCAGCACTTAAAAAAAAAAAATTCTATTACAGTGTAATGGGAACAATTATATAGACATGCTGACATCATCTTAGATCATCAGAATTAGTCCAGACATGGAAAATGGAGTAGGTTTGACCCATTCTGAGTCTGCAAGACATGTTTGTGTTGTTTGTGCCAGTATCTCGCTTTGTTGTCCAGCCAAACAACTGGATTCACACACGCCCACAAAGAGTGGAGAAAAAAAAACTTGGCATCATCTAGGTTAATTTCTTTAGTTCTTCAAAACAAGCCTTCTTGGGTTATAATATAAAAATGCAGAGAGCCTTTCCAAATTTATTTCACCTGCTAGTCATTATCAAAGGCTGTAAATACTTTAAGTCTGCAAGATCTGCACTGGTAAATAACTTTAAAATAAGCTCAACATGGCCCTGACAGGCACTGCTGTGAAGAAGCTGCTGCTAGCGTTAACATGGAACAGGAGCCTAACGTGGTGAATACGCGGCAAGATCCGAACGGTTTCTTGTGGAACTCTGGAAATCTGGAATACATCCCACTAGGACCTGTTCAGATCATGGATCATATTGACAGCTTCTAATTGCCCTTGTAATTAGATTGATTGGTTTGGCTTTACTTTTATTTCTGTTTGGCCTCAACACAAAAAACATGCTCAGGTACCACACATGAGTCACACTGTGGAACATCTGACTCTCCGTGGAGCCTGTTCACGCAGTGTGTTCCATCCCCAAGTGTATTCATTCATTCATTCATTCATTCATCTTTGTTAACTGCTCTATCCTGGTCAGGGTCAAGCTGGATCCAGACACCCTCATGGGAACAATGTTCGCATAATCTGAACAGGACACCAGTCCGCACACACATTTACACACTCAAAACAATCACACAATCAATAACATCTGTAATAAAGTAAACAGTCTATAACAACGTAAACAATAAAGTAGCCTCCTTCACTGTCCACTGTCCACATGTTCAATGTTGACATGCAAAATTAGAAGTGGTAGAATATGAAAGAAAATATTCCATTGTCAGCCAGGGACACTTACTACAGTATACTCTACCCATAGTAAATACAGCTCTTAATCTTTCAGATATACATTAGGTGCTACAGTATGTGAACAATGCTACTTGTGTAGCAGCTGTATGGACACATGTACATGTCAGGAAATTTCAGTAAACACTCACCGGTCACTTCAACTTACTAGTACTTGGTTGGACCCCATTTAGCCTTCAGAACTGTCTTAATGCGTTGTACGCATACTTAGATGTAACAAGATGCTGCAAATATTTTTAGAGATTTTTATCTCTAATGACATGAGAGCATCACGCAATCCCTGCAGTGTTGTCAGCTGCACATCGATGATGTGAATCACCCGTTCCACCAACTCTATTGGACTGAGATCTGGTAACTATGAGGACGATTTAAGTCAAGTTCAAGAAACCAGTTTGAGTTGGGTGTTGTTTTGCTGGAAGTAGCTATCAGTGGATATGTGATGAAAAAGTTACAAAGGGATCCAAAATTGACCAAGAAAATATCCGCACACCATCGCCAGCCTGAACTGTTCATACAAGGCAGGATGGATCCACGCTTTCATGTTGTTTATGCCAAATTCTGACTCTGCCATCCAAATGTCACAGCAGAAATTGAGACTCATCAGACCAGGTACTTTTTTCCCAATCTTCTATTGTCCATTATTTGTTTGGGAGCCTCAGTTTCCTGGTCTTAACTGACTGGAATGGCGCCTGGTGTGGTCTTCTGGTGCTGTGGCCCATATGCTTGAAGATTTGATGTATTGTGTGTTCAGAGATGCTCTTCAGTATACCTCTGCTGCAGCTGTAATGAGATGTTATTTGAGATACTCTTGCCTTTTGATCAGCTTGAACCAGTCAGGCCATTCACCTTCAACATTTTCACCCAGAGAACTGCCACTCACTGGATATTTTATTCATTTGAGTGACCATTCTCTGTAAACCCTACAGATGGCTGTGTGTGAAGATCCCAGTAGATCAGCAGTATTGGAACTACTTAAACCAGCCTGGCACAGTCTGGCACTAAGAACCATGGAACATTCAACATCAAAATCATCTTTCTTCCTTCTAATGCTCAGTTTCTTCTTCAGCACCTCATTTTCACCATGTCTATATGACTAAATGCAGCTGCCATGTGACTGGCTCATTAGATATTTGTGTTAATGAGTGATCCAACAGGTGTACCCAATGAAGTGGCTGGTAAGTGTACTGTAAGCTGAACTGGTCACCATAAACTATATAGTGCATAGAGCTAAAACAGTATGAACATTTCAATGGAAAGTACTGTACAGATGTCTTCTCTAAATATCTTTATAAACATTCCTCTTTGAGAAAGCTTCCTAACAGGCAAAGAATGTAGCACCACAGTGTGCAACTGAGCAGCTACTTTTAGCAAGAACCAACAAACTATTAACACTTTGCAATTGAGCACAGACATCAACTTGTACAGAACATCTGCAGATTTTCTCTACCACATATGGAGAAAACATATTAAACTCAAGCACATGGAATGGTTTACAATTAACTCCTCTTATTTCCATGATTCAAATGTTTACAACTCACATTTCTTTATATAGTGCAACTTTTTTATAAAGTAAACAAAATAAATTAATCTCCACAGCTATTTAAAGTATTTCAATTTCTGTAAATTCCTGATGGCTCTGCACAGACAGAATTAGGAACACTAAGTAAAGTATGCTTAGCAACTGAAAAGCGTTTATGCATCACTTAAGGTTATTAAACCTATCCTGAACACCTTTTATCTCATGAACAGTGTTGGGTGTAACGCATTACAACGTGCTAAAGTACTTGGATTACTTTTCTGATGTAACAAATAATCTAAAGCGTTGGGTCCGCCATTTAAGTACTCAGTTATTTAGCTATATTTTCAAAAATGTAATCCGTTGTTCAGATGTACTCAGTGAGCCAGACAGCAGTCATTCGTTTAGTGTGTGTGTGTGTGTGAAAGTCGTTCTACAAGCCCCGCCCCTGATAACCCGCCCCCCTCTGTTATTCCTGCTGCTATACCCCAATCTCAACTATGTGAGTGACCACCCGATGTTCCGCGAGGTTCTGCAAGATCCGCGAGCTTCCGTGTGGACCAACGCACGGAAAGATAGAAACGTAATCACAGCGCCAAAACTTGCAGTGAATCATGATGAACCGTACGGCCACTGAACGAAAGTAGTTAACAGATTATGGGCCAAACTTCACTGAGTGATGATGGTAGAATAGTTATAAAGGTCTTGACTAAAACAACATGCATGAGGAATTACAAAGGGGTTTAATTTTCTGCGATGGAAAAGTACTCTAATTAGTTACTTTTATTAGAAAGTAACGCTGTAATGTAACTGATTACTTTTTAATGACAGTAATTTTGTAATGTAATTAGTTACTTTACAAAGTAACATCCCCCAACACTGATTATATCCTATGGAAAAATGTGTTATGCAATAAAATTTTTGCCTTAAGAACTCGCCCCTGAAACTGATTAAATTTCTATGCTAAGGTACCTCTCTAGTTGTATTCGACATTGAATGATTGTAGCATTAATGGGGCACTATCCTTATGCTTTAAGAACAGCTTCCAGTAATTGCCTTTGCATGAATCAGATATCAATAAATTAACCATAAACAGCTTTCAATAGTTTGTTTGTCTGCATAATACATTGATTGAACTACTAAAAAATCAAGATCTGAACTGACCTGAAAATATTCAAAGCAGAACAGTAGCTGTTCTGTCTCCTATTGCATAATATAAGTAAAGAGCAGTAGATTCTGTGATGCTACTGAATGAAAACGACATGTGGAATGTATGGAAAATAGCAAGATCTTATTTGGCACTTGGAAGAGGTTAGTGTTTCAGAGAAGGGTCCGGGCAAGGTTAAAACATCCATCACTGTAGCAAGTTAGCCAGCGGACTCCTGCTGGAAGCGGCCCTAAATGCCATGAACATGCATGGTCTTTAGTGCAAAGGCCTTTTTTCACTGGAGCTAGTGAAACAGGCACAGTCACCACCACGACATGTGTTCAGACGAGACCCGTGAACAGGGCGCCAGAGAGAGAGACGGCTCTTTGTGCTTTGTTGCATGGCATGTGTGTTTGGTGGTGTTTTTTTACTGGGAGGCCAACACTATTCAATTCGATTGAATGATTGAATTTAATGTTATACCAATGTGATAATTCTTATGGCATACACCCTACACATTTAACAAGCTTATATATAAAGTATATATATTGATTGATTGATTGATTGTTTATGACAATAAACATAATTTCAATTTGATTCTGCTAATATAAAAAAAAATCTGTTAAATTCCTGTGTATGCTCTCGTATCCACTAGTGAATATTAAAAATAGCTTTTATGTACTATAGTTAGCTATGTGTATGTGTGTGCATTGGCACTCTGTGCAGGGTGTACCCTGTCTCGTGCCCTAAGTCTCCTGTGATAGGCTCCAGGCCCCCCGCGACCCTGAATACAGGATAAAGCGGTATAGATGATGAGCAAAGGAGTGTACTAGTTAGCTTTTTTACTAGCCTATTACTGTCTCCTATCTATCTATTACTATGCTTGCCTTTTCTGCCCACTGAGCACGGTGCAGAACTCACTTCTGGCATCTGTTGAAACATCTGTCTGCTGGTTAACACACTGACCTGCGATTATACCACAGTTTGTTCCGAACATGTAATCTGATTGGATGAGAGCCATTCCAGAAGTGGAGATAATAGAGCATAACAGCACTGGGATGTTTAATTATATGTATCTCTCTGTGTCACAGGTTTTCTAACAATTGCTAATTTCACTAATTATGCTGGCTCAGTCTTCTGCATGTAACAATAGGTCGGTAACAATAGGTCGGGATGTAGAAAACTCATGTGATAACCTTACGTCATCTTAAACAGCATCATTCGCTCCTTAATAATTGAAAACTCAGCTGGCCTCTAAACCAGCTATGTCCTTTTATTTACAGCTACAAATCTAACGAGCTTCTAACAAAAGGCTGAACCCAAAATCCCTCTCTAACCACTACTCAAGAGCACTACTTCTTGTGTGGACACTCAAGCACACTAGCGATCCATTAAACGCTAATTGGGATTCAACCCTGGTTTATTCTCCTCACCTTTTGGTTACAAGGTACTGGTAAGAATATAAAACTAATTTCACCCTATTCATTACACTAACTGTCAGTTGCTATTGATCACCATTGTAGGGACTAACAGGTCACCTCAAATGGTGCCATGCTGACAATGTTGTAAAGCAGCTGAACACGTGACACGGTCAAAAGAGGAAACTCAAGTTTCCACCAACCCCGACCTATATGGTGCAAATCAGCAAGCTGTTGGACGAGGAAGAAACAGGTCATGACATCAGCAAATAAGGAAAGAAATGGTTACCCATCTCTAATTCCGATGGTGCAAATATACAAAGCAACTTCCTTGAACAAGAGAAAAGCATTTCACACCATCACTCAAATGGTGTAGATTAGGAAAAATCCCTTGAATAGGGAGGTTTCACAACCCTTTGGCAGTTATTGACCCCACCCGGAGTCATGCTCTGTGTATTCAATGAACGTTGATGGTTGATGTGCATGAAATTGTAGGCATATGAATCAGACTCATGTTAATACTCTTTACCCAAATTACTAAAACTCCACTGAGATGGCCTCCCACGTGACAGACCAAACCACAGGTTAATGTATGCACGAAAAAGAGGAACCATACGGGGCACAGCTACGACCACAACCATCTCTGATTGGGCAAATGGCTATGGGACAGACCCACGCTGTGAGATTCAAAGCCCAAGGTCTGAGCAGCCTCGGCACATATTGAACGTCACACCGTCTGAATAAGGTCTAGGTAACCAGACAACCAACACGCCGTCTAGGGCTTTCCCGAAAGACGTTTTCCCAATCCAGCACACCAACCAATCAGCAATGCCTTGATTCCCTTCGCTGAAGGCGAACCAACGAGAACAATCCTCACGTAACGCAAGTAAAACAAACAAACTTTATACCTTGCTGAAAAGTGGTGCGTAAACCGTAAGATTAACCTAATGCTGGGCCTCCGAGTGGCGCAGTGGTAAAGTGCTCGCCCTATCATCCGGAGATCGATGGTACGGTTCCCGGGTGATGCTGTAACCTCTCACAGTCCTCAGCCCTCAGAGCTCTCTCACAGCTCGCGCACGCGGAGGGAGCGGATAGCGCTGTCCTCTGAGTGTGTTACGCCGCCCCCAACGGTGCGTGAGCGAGCAGTTCGAAAAGATGCGGTCGGCTGGCGTCACGTGGTTCGAAGGAAACACGTGATAGTCTTCGGCCCTCTCAGCTGAGTGGTAGCCTTAATGTGGGAGCCCCCTAGTGACGGGGAGGAATTGGACACGACTAAATTAGGGAGAAGATCAGGAAAAAGAAAAAATGATTAACCCAATACTCTGCTCTTGTGACTTTCTCAGGTCTAATAAACCATACTAGAAGAACTCCATTAACTTTCACCCACTGAACTGTTTATGTGTATGTGTGTATGATTAAGTAGCGTGGTTTCATGTACTGTAACGTAGATTAGTTCAATAAATTCTTGCTTCTTTATAAAGAACTGTTGTCTTGGGCATGTATTTTAAAGTTTTTGCCTAGATCTTACGTTACCTTGCTCATAATTGGTAAATACACGATTTTGAATTATCATCGTTAGCTGTGGGATAAACAGGATTGATAAAATACACTCAATCGTGCTTTACGGTGGACGGATAGCATAGAAAGTTTACGCTATAAATTTTATTTCAGTTTAACACATTAACCCGATTCACCTCTGACCCAGACTTGAAACCCTACACCATTTTCAGCAGTCACGGATATGTGGGTACATATGGATATGTGTTGGCAAAATAACTGGTTAAACAGACAAACAAATCATAATCTGTTGATAAATTGTGTTTATAGAACTGTTGTATAAACGTAATCTCACACTCAAGGTTGTGCTGTTGTACCTTACTGTATATCAGGAGAGCTGTGACATCTTCATCAATCAGGTCCTCATATCTATGGGTGCATCACACCTGTGCTGATATTCAGCACAACAGCACTCCCTTTCATGTGATATTACTTAATTATATTATATATATCGCCTTGCACCACCAGGGTCCAGTTTCAATTCCCAGCCAGGGATTCCCATCTCTGTGTGCATGGAGTTTGCATGTTCTTCCCAAGGTGGGTGTTCCCCCGGGTGCTCCGGTTTCCTCCCCAGTCCAAAGACCTGCAGATAGGCTAACTGGAGTTCCAAATTGCTTGTAGTGTGTGAATAAGTGTGTGAGTGTGTGTATGTGTCCGTGCCCTGCAATGGATTGGCACCATGTCCAGGGTGTACCTCACCCCATGCCTTAAGTCTCCTGGGAGGCCCTTCCCGAACCTGAATACAGGATAAAGCGGTAAAGATGATGAGTGAGTGAGAGAGATTATACAGCATGAAACAGGTCATTTCATTTTGCAGAATATCCTTGAGCTTTTTTCACTCATAAAAGAATTCTGACATCTGAAGGGATTCGGATGAACGATATACCCACACCAAAGGAATTCTAAACAATTCCACCCACTACAGAAAGAATTCTAGCCCAACCTTTCCACTCCGTAGAAATTGAATAAATCCCATGCACTTCCGAAGGAATTCAATCAATAAAATGGAGATCCCAGGGTTAACTTCTTTACATCAAAACATCTGTCAATACAGTGAGTATTCTAGAGATATGAAAGAATGCATGAGTGCCGTCCAGTTAACACCAGTCATGTGGTAAACGTATGACATACAGTAGCATGGTGCAAACACTGCACCCTGCCCAGTACATTCCAATATCAATTATTACATATGGTGCAGTGTGTTCAGTGTCATGTGACTCTGTAGTACTTTCAGAGCGCTGAATGTTCTGATGCACTCCTTTATAATATTCAATTCATTAACAGATTAAGTAAAAGATCCCAAGTGCAACAAACAAACAAACCAACAAACAACGTACTATGTTATGGAGTTATAGTTGTAATTCTTGGATAAACTCAGAGGCTCCTTTTCTTAGAAATAACTTTTAAAAACTATCGTATCCAAATTAGCATCATGATCCAATTTCAACGGTTATTATTAGATTATAACTATTCTAACTCAACAAATGCTACAAGTGCTTGCTCCAGTAAAACAGTCTCCTGTGGGGGCTGTGGTGCAGACAGCTGAGTGTGCAGTGGGTAAGAAAGGAACCAGTGCTGATTTATATTTCTGAAGGTAATAGCCAGGATTTATATAGAGCACTGACAGCACTCTGAGCTCGTATATAATTGTGGATTATCTGCTGAATTCTTCGGCTTTGCTGCAATGGAAATGATCCACTACTTGGCATATAAATGATAGCAGAATAAATGGCCAGACAAAGGTCTCGTCTATGAAAAGATTTTCCACAACATGACAAAAGCTTTGTGTTTATACATGTTTGTGTTTTCACTCATTTGTTCCTTTCATTACTGACACACGCTGATAATTTAAACATGGGCCCTTATAAAAGGCCTCGACAAATGTTTGTTTTATATTGCTCTCCCAAAGAACTCTCTAGTGGCTGGAGTTATAAATATATAATTACAGAATTGTCCTCGAATTGACTGACAAGGTATTTCACATGGCACTGAAAATCTCTGAGGTCTTGTGAGACACACGGTCGGTTAAACAGCCGAACTTTTTTCGAACCACATGAAGATTATAAAGCTTTCGTCAAACTGGAACAAACCCGCATACTAACATTAGTGTATACGCTATGAGCTGTGCTTTTTGTGCCTCGGTTCCAGACAAACATTTCTGCTGTACATTCCAAAGCTGTAACTCATCTGCTCGTGTTCTCAGAAAAACAATGCATTTATTTTACAAGATTTTTCTCTTACACACACTCACACACACTGTATATGTGCATGTAAGAAAGCCTTAAGAAATCAATGTATTAATGAGGCTAATCTAAAAAAAGCACAAAAATTTCTAGGGAGTATAAAAAATGGACGGATGAGTCCAGTTTTAGCATTCCAGAGTGATGGGTGCATCAGGGTAAGAAGGTGCGGGTAAGAGGCGGATGAGATGATGCACCCATCATGCCTAGTGTCTTTTGTACTGTATAAGCCCGTGAAGGCAGTGTTATGATCTGGGGTTGTTTCTGTTGGTTAGATCTATGTTCAGTAACATTATGTGTCCAAAAAATGAGGTCTGCTGACTGCCTGAATATACTGAATGAACAAGATTTTTCCATCAATGTTTTTTTTCCTGATGGGATGAGCATATTGTAAGATGACGGTGCCAGGATTCATTGTACTCAAATTGTGAAAGAGTGGTAGGGGGAACATGAGACATCATTTTCACACATGGCTTGGCCACCACAGACGTTAACCCTATCTGAATCAGTCTGACTCTTGATCATCAGTACAAGACCTTGGAGAGAAATTAATGCAACATTGGACAGAAGTAAATGTGACATTGCATAAGCTTATCGAAACAATGCGATGAGGATTGTGTGCCATAATCAAATTAAAAGGTGGTTCAACAAAACATTAGAATGTGTGGTTTTATTATTATTTTTGGACAGTTAAATTTAAATATTGAAGAAAAATAGACACAAAAAAGGTTATTATATGTATTAATTACACTGTCATTGCAATTTCTGCTTCTGTAATATACTATATACCAGAAAATTCTTGCGAATACATAATCCTAATCACATAACCTACTGCAATACCTAAACACTTACATAAAATACAGTAAAAGAGGAAAAAAGGGGGAGAAAATGACAGGAAGTAAGTGTCAATGCAAAGCACCAGAAATTCAGCTATGAAATGAAAAAAGGAGATGAAATAAAGCTCAGGTTGCAGCAGTAGTGAAAAGCAGTATGGGAGAGCAGTCAGAGTGTCTCAGGGCTCAGTCATGCTCTCTGACCTTCAGGCTGACCCTGTGACCTGACCCTACATCAGGCCATGTTCCAAACCGAGGGTGCTACAAAAGCAGAAGACCCTTGAGGCCCTAAACACACAGACACGTATCCCGCAGACACCTATTACCCTGCTTCTTCAACACGACTCCTTCTGATCTCCTTCAGCTTTCTCAGTCCACCCCCCCTCCACTCCCCACTCCACCACAATAATATGCTGTAAATATAACTGTTACTGAAGCATATGTTTTGTGTTGTTTTGGGTATAATGGGTCTTCTTCCTCAGTGCATATTCATTGAATTGTGTGTTTTTGCACTACAAGTTGCTTTCATATTGCTTTAAGTTGCTTTATTGCTTTTGGTGCAAATTTTCTTTAATATTCTGAATCAATGTCTTGGACTATTTAATTCTACATATGACCAAAATGAGAGAAAAGATCTGTACTACACTACACTCTGTATTAATTATTGAATGTATTTAATGATGTACACAAAAATGTAATAAATATTATTCATTCATTCATCTTCTATACCGCTTAATCCTGTGTTCAGGGTCGCGGGGGACCTGGAGCCTATCCCAGGAGACTTCGGGCACTAGGCGGGGTACACCCTGGACAGGGTGCCAATCCATCGCAGGGCACACACACATACACACACTCACACACCCAATCACACACTACGGGCAATTTAGGAACACCAATTAGCCTAACCTGCATATCTTTGGACTGTGGGAGGAAACCGGAGTACCCAGAGGAAACCCACCAAGCACGGGGAGAACATGCAAACTCCATGCACACAGAGACGGGAATCGAGCCTGGCCGGGGAATCGAACCCAGACCCAGGAGGTGCAAGGCGGCAGTGCTAACCACTACACCACCGCGCCGCCATTAATAAATATTATTAGAAAATGAAATAGGTAATGCTTAGTAAAAAAGGCTTTTTTGAAGGTTTGGTCAAATTTAATCATTAAGGAGGAAATGGGGATAGAATGACGGACAGCGATGACGCCAATAAAAGTGCTGCCGCCGCGGATGGCGATGATGCCAACGATGCCAATGTGAGACGATGTAGTTATCCCTATCGGCTGTCTTTGCTTTGCAGGTAGTTTACATCAGAATTTGGTTTAGTTAATACTATTTGAGACAATGACCATTGTTAAAAGCGCTATATAAATAAAATAAAATTAAAATAAAAAATTAAAATAAAATTGAACTATTTTTAAATATTTACATTATTTTTAACGACTAAAACCTTTAATGTAGAGTACATACAAATTATATATTTTTGATCATTTATGAAACATTAAAATTTATATAATAAATAAACAAAATATGAAACTAAGTATAAACCCATAATTTCACGCGTGCGCTTTTGGAATATTTCCACCTATTTTCACATGTACACTGTTGTTCCTGTTATGAATTACAGTGAAGTAAAGCATTCAATGTGTCTATAAATTGCTTCATATTTCTCCCTGTCTTTTCCCCCTAGAGTTCTGGAAGTGCCGCACTATTCTATTGGACTACAGCCATGTATCAAAGACAGCGGAGATGAACCATCACACCATGTTAAAATACCACAGCCTTGACATAAGGCATTAAGGAAAAGTGTCTCTTCTACATGTGTAACTTGTGAACAAACCAATATTTAGTACCAGATCTTAGCTGCATTACCACTGGGATAATTGAGAACACTTGCTCCCTTTAGTGCGGTTTATGATAGCACGGCATAAATATTTAATCCTGTCGGCTCATGGTGAAGATAAAAGATAAATAAGTCGAAGGTTCACTTTTCAAAAGCGCTGCGATTTCTTACAATTCGGTGCCAATACCCTGAGGACTCGAAGGTGAGATGTTTAAAAGGGGGGGGGGGGTCCAGATCAAATGCTAAGGTACTTATGGTGTATTTATTGTCTTTTAGTCTTATATTTACCTCCTAATAAATGAATGACAGACTCTTCAAGGTAGGCAGGCAAGCTCTTTTGTAGATGACTTTGTATTTCCCCTCCAGGGTCAGTAAGGATCAGGGTTTTTTTGTTGAACTGTGATTTGTGAATGCAGAAGAGAGGAGAGTGAACAGAGCTAATTGGTTTCATCTGTTGTATTATTGGTCGATTTAAATAATCGCAGACATGCAGGGCTGGTGGGAGCATGACCCTCAACCTCCCGGCTGCTTACAGAGCTGCCGTGTAGACGGCAAAGTGTAAACGCCTCCTGTTCTACACACAAACACACCAACATCTCATAGGCTGGCTCAACTCTAAAAACCTTTTATTGTCAGATATTTAGGGCATGGTGAAGCTATAAGGAGGAAGAGTGTCCCCTACTTATTTCTGGCAGATTCATATTCCTTAAGTTCACAAAAGCAAGGTGAAAAAAGAGCAGCAATAAATTAAAGCGTGACATTAGAGGAACATAAAAATGTGTTTCAGCTGGTCCCTTTTTAAAGCTTTTCTTCTGTAAAAAGCACTAAAGAAACAGGTCTGCCCCAGTCTCATACCTGTGAGATCCCTCTTTAGCTTTCGCATGTCTTTTAAGAGGTCGTCAAACTTCACTTGAGCAGCAAGGAAGAAGTCCTGAGGCTCAGGCAGTGGGAAAATACTCTTATCCGTCCCAGCGTCCTGCGGCGAAGAACCGAATATGTGCTTCAGAAGCAAAGCTCTCCACTATTCATCACCAACAGTTCAGCACTTTTCAGTAATACTTACCTTATCTATGTGTCGTAGGTAGTAGGATACTACATAATCCACCAGACTAATGCGGTTGTCCTGTGTTTGGGTAAAAAAGGTTTGAGAGATCAGTGCACTTTAAATGAAATTGACATTGAATGCAAAATGTTTAATCTAAACTGAATAACAATATATTTGCATGCAAATGAACTGACTGAACCTAAATGTCTACACTAAATGTCTACACTAAATGTCTACACTTGTCTGGCGCTATTTAAGCCACTGACTTTGACTTTTCAATAAATTATATATTTTTCCAAGTTGTTTTACAGTCGACCCCCGGAATTCGTGGGGTTACTGTCCTAGAGCAACTGCAAATTGAGAAAAAACGCAACGTTTCGAAAAAGTGAGTATGAATGCCTATTATTATACAGTAGTTTAAACCCTAAATATATCCCAAAATATTCTCCCAAAACACTTTACTTTCATTTCAAACTCATCAATAATTAATACATCACCCTTAAAAAAAAGAGAATGTAGCGGTAAACCCATATGCCGTATAATACTGTACTGCTGTACTGATGTGAGCCCTATACAATATATACTGTAATTCATTCAAGCATTTTCTTTGGTATGCGCTGTTGTTTTCTTTGGAATAATTATAGTAAATGCAGTAATAATTCACCATCCCAAGCGCATTTTTCCTTCCGGTCGCTTTGTGTTCTCTCTACAGTACTAAAAAATTATACAGTATTATATTCTATTTTATATGGAAATTTAGCTGAATTTACGTTAACATTTATGTTACAAAATTAGTAAATTGTATTGTTTTTAATAGTTTATCATTAAAAGGTATAAAAAACTATATACTGTATCGGCAAAAAAAGTGGAGAATATTTGTGATTTCTGTGAAATTGCAGGGGTTTCGGCGAATTATTAGTTAGGTTCTAACTCCATGATCGTTCCTGATTTTTATTTCTTTCTATGTAAATGCATGAATCACCTTTGAACAGTTGATATTGAAAAAGACTGATATCTGTAAAGACTTCATAATGCCTCTAATCAGAGGTGCTGTTAATTGGTCATTTTTCAGGCTGAATTTTTAAGTAATTACTTAAGTCACACTTATATTCTTTGGCTTTTATTTCCTGAGTTGAGTTTTTGAGACTTCTTGACAACTTTTAATGTATTGATTGATTGTGTGATCATTTTTTGTCTTTTTTCTTTTTTTCTTTAGCGATTTTGAAGCACTTTGGTCAACCATGGTTGTTTTTTAAATGTGCTATATAAATGAATAAACTAAACTAACTGATAACTCTAAATGAACTTCTCGTCTGCAGCAGATGTAGGTTTTGGTCTCGCCCTCCTGGGACGGCCTTCATGAGAGACAGTTTCATTATGGTGCTTGACGGATTTTACAAATGCACTTGACAATACTGTTCTTGCAAGAACTATTACAGAAAGGCCGACCTCTGTGTCTTAAAATAACTACTAACTGTTGTTTTTGTTGTTGTTATGTAATTACCTAATTCCATATGTGTTATTTTATAGAAATCCCCAGTATTGTTGTAGAATGTAGAAAATAAATCCCTAAACAAAAACCGTTTGAACGGTACTGGTATGCATGCTATTTTAAGCCAAATTCTTTAAAAACAAATGAATTACGAATAAATGAATACAGGAATCAACACTCAGGATTAAATTCAGGTTCTGCACTTCCACACCAAGTGGAGGAGTTCAGGTATCTAAGGTTCTTGGTCATGAGTGAGGGTACACTGGATCGAGAGACAGATTGGTGCGGAGTCAGCAGCAATGTGGACATTGTACCGATCTGTTGTAGTGAAGAGAGAGCTGAGTCGAAAGGCAAGCTTTCAGTTTTCCGGTCAATCTATATCCAAAGCCTATGGTCACAAACTCTGCATAGTGCCCGAAAGATTGAGGTCGCAGATACAAGTGGTAGACATGAGCTCGCTCCACAGGAAGGCTAGGCACGACCTGAGAAATAAGCCGAGGAACTCGGACATCCAGGCGGAGCTCAAATTAAAGCCGCTTCTCCACATCAAAAGGATCCAGCTGAGGTGGTTGGGGCATCTGATACAGATGTCTCCTGGATGCCTACATATGGAGGTGTTCCAGGCATGTCAGCGAGGGAGAAGGTCCCAGGGAAGACCCAGGACTAGATGGAGAGATTAGATCTTTTGTCTGCCCTGGGGGTGCCTAGGAATCCCCGTGTATGAGCTGGAGGTGGTGGCTAGGGAGAGGGAGGTCTAGGAATTTGTGCTCAAACTGCTGCCCCATGACCTGGTCCCAGATAAGTGATAGATGGATAGATGGAAGGATGGACAACCAAACAAATAAATATTAAATGAATAAATATTATAATTGTGTTTAAGGTTGCTTTAGCTTGTACAGCGCCGACAAATTATAAAATTAAAATGTAATGTTTAACTTAAAGTTGACTAAATATGCAAAGAATTTTATTTGATGTCTTTGACAGTGGGTCAGAGAGAAGAGACTTTTCTGCTGATGGGTGATGTGGTGTGGATGGAGCTTATGTTCACATCACTTCTTTATTGTTCCCTTCATATAAAAATTGTTTATACTTTTAAAAGAAATTAAAACTCGCAGGTTGTATAATAATAAAGGAATTACTAAAACTTTGGAAACAATAGGAGACAGTCTAGATACAGGTCTAGTATAAATTGTGATATATGATGATTGTCACACCATGTAATATAATTCATATGAGCTACTGATTAATGCCAGCTATCAGTAATAAGTATGTTAATTAAATATGTACAGTACGTTATAAATATGTTTAATTATCATGTTTAAAGATTCATTCAGAATTATATTACACCAGCAAAGCCTGTTGCATAACACAGGTTATGTTTCATTACCCTGCTCTTGACATCCTTCAGCTTGGGAAGAATTTCTAAGCCAAACCCATCAGCCTGCCCTCTGTTCCTGTTCCCGCCATTCATATAGTTCCCGAATGCCAAGACGAGACCTATCACTTCTTTAATATTGTCGCTGTCCAAGAGACCCTACAGGAATACACAAAAACACAGAGACATGACAGATGAATCACTACAAAATGCGAAACCACAAACAGCCAACCTGTTCCGCTAAAGAAGGCATAGTTCCTGGTCAATTATGATCATTTTAACAATACACGATCTCATCTCAGAAAAAAATATATATGGCAGGCTGGACATACCTTACTCACTCTGGAGATGATCTCAACTTTACCATTGATGGACGATATTGAGTCCAGAAACACTGTTTGGAATATGATGCAGTGAGCTCGACTAGCAAAGTCCGGAATCTGGGAGAGCTCATATAGGAATCTTTAAAGAAAAAAAAAATCAAATAATACATTATCCATAAGAACTAGGACATAAGTTCCTTTTTCCAGCTTGCCGTTTTTTTTTTTAACCATAAACTGCAAAATCTGGATGCAACTATGAGCTATTAAGTGTGATTTACTTAAGAACCAAAGCTATGAGTGTCATAGACTCATTTCCAATGTAATAGCATACTGGTGTAATCAATAACTCAAAACCTCAAAGTGAACAAGATAAACACTTCTGACTTATTCTCCGAAAAATGGCTTGTAGATGGAGTTAGGTTTAGTCATGACTGATGGTGACCTTCAGTTCTGATTGTTACTCTTATTTGTCCAAAAATCTTTAAATCCAGTAATAAGAAGTTGGTTGTTCATGAAGCTTAGTATTGTACACATTGATATAACCAATATATACCAATGAGCCATAGAATTATATCCATTAACAGTAAAACCACCTAGGTTTTCGGTACCCCTTGTGTCACCGGGGTGACTCTGGTCCATAGAGGCATGGCTCCGGAGGGCCTCTGGGGATGAGTTGTGGTGTCTGGCACCAGGATGTTTTCCAGAAGATTCTTTGGGTAGTGTGGCTTACAGGTTGGGGCCTCCATGGATCTGATTTGGTGGTCTGGTGCATTCATGGATGCTTTTGGGATCTGGAGAGATTGGAGACCGAGTCGGTAGCCTTAGACTCTTTTTCTCATGGGCCTTGTGCTGTAGTGCACTGGGTGTTCTGATGCCTTTTTATTGTGGCCTCCATTGACTTTTCTAAACGAGCTGTGCTGCGTTGGCTTTTCTGTAGGATCAGACCAGACAGGCTAGCTTTTTCTCCCACAGGCATAAAAAAGTCATGTGTACCCATGATCCTGACACCAGCTTACTGGGATGTAACTGATAATCTGATAATCAATGTTAATGTGTTAATGTGATGTGGTGTAACTAAATTTTAGATATAATATATAATATATACATTTTAGTGAAAAAGTGAAAAATACTTTTTAAAAAATACATACTGTTCAGGCTTATCCAAAAGTTTGACCTCATCCTCTTTTGACTTCTCGTAATGGTTTTTGATTTTCTCCAGTTCATCGTCCTGAGCTTTCTGTAATCAAATCCAAACGTACTGGCAGAACTCAATACAAAGTCTAAAAATAAGCGAATAATAACCAAACCCAGGTCATAAAAATCTCAGAAAATAGTGAAAATAATGATTAGCAGAGGCATCACTATCTTACTCCAGAACAATATTGAAACAAAATGTTACGTGTCATATTGATATCAACTCAAAAAATTAAAACAGCATACAAATGAAAATTGAAACCAAGCAAACAACACAGCCAGAACATAACCTGCTTGCTATGAAATTACTTACATTTTCATATAAAGCCTCAATCGCCTCCAAATCCACTATGGAGTTGTCCAGAGTCAGAACAGCTGCAAAAATAAAATAGTTAATTAAAAAAAACTTCAATACAGAAATATAAGATATGAATACTGCTGGATTATTGAGAATTAGGTTTTTAAAATGCATGTATATTGTCTTCTGACAGAATTCTGTTTTAACGTACATTTACTGAATGGGGTTGCTATTTCATATTTTTCTAATTATCATGGAAAACATTAGACATAAGATCAGACGTCTTAAAATAAAGTAACTAATAATAAAAGAAATGAGTGTAGGCACTGCTCAGACATGGACAGCTAAGATAGTGATTTCAGTTTACAGGTTTTTTTTAAACCGTTGCTCACACTGATAAACTTGTCATGCTGAAAACGTCTACTGTAGTTACCACACCACAAAAATGAGCTCAAAATTGAACCACGGACACTGAAGATGTGAGTGGCAGCAGTGGCCATCTCACCTCCAAGATAAAGTAAACCAATTAGACATGACTGTGTGGGTTTCCGAATGTTCTAAGATAACTAATACAGAAAGGAACATAATCATTAAGCATAATTCATGTTTGTGTGATTTTTGTAGTTGCTCATATGATGTTCATGTCGTTTATTATGTTTTTCCTTTCATGAGCTGCTAGCCATAATCATTGACATTAAAACCAAAAAACATTTGCGATATTTCAATTCAAATTCACTTTAAATTATATATCTAAAACATACTTTTTAAATTAAATTACAATAGAAAATTTACTTTTTCATGATATTAAAATTTTTATAGTACAGAAGGTAAACTTGGCATATCCCATTCCAACAGAACACTACACACTATACGCAATACCTACCTATTACAGAATATAACTTTCGTTATAATATCAGTGTTCCAAAGACTTTTCTTATCTTAAAGCAGTGGACATATGAAATATATTCTTTTTATACAATTATGCCTAATGAGTTAAGAAGGAAAATTAAACACTTACTCCTAACTTCATTCATTCATTCATTCATTTTCTATACCGCTTAATCCTGTGTTCAGGGTCGCGGGAGGCCTGGAGCCTATCCCAGGAGACTTCGGGCACTAGGCGGGGTACACCCTGGACAGGGTGCCAATCCATCGCAGGGCACACACACATACACACACTCACACACCCAATCACAATCACACACTACGGGCAATTTAGGAACGCCAATTAGCCTAACCTGCATATCTTTGGACTGTGGGAGGAAACCGGAGTACCCGGAGGAAACCCACCAAGCACGGGGAGAACATGCAAACTCCATGCACACAGAGACGGGAATCGAGCCTGGCCGGGGAATCGAACCCAGACCCTGGAGGTGCAAGGCGACAGTGCTAACCACTACATCACCGTGCCTCCTATATAAATAAATATAAAAATGTATAATAAGTATATTATTACATTAATACATTTTTCACTGTTCCTACTTATACATGTGCAGATTTCACGAATATTTAATAATTTTTGTCTAATGCACTTATTTAATGAATTCCCATATTTAAGTATTTATTTATTTATTGTGTATTTCAATATTGTCTATCAATTGATCAGATCTTGTTCAGATGTTAATTTGGTGAGTCAAGTATGATTTCGGAATGGCTGTTAAGATTGTTCTTTCAAAAATGGCATTTTAACCATTTCAATGCAATGCAAGGTGGGCGATGGGATTTTAATGATTTTGGTAACAGACATAATGCATGGCACCTAGGGTATATCACATCCCTCTGCCTTTTGGTTTTACACACACACACACACACACACACACACACACACACACACACACACACACACACACACACACACACACACGCACACACGCACACACACACAGGGGACTAAGCCTGCAGGTCATGGGTCATAGCCAAAGGCCTGTAATTGCTTAACCTCAAGACCCACACATGCAGAACTGCCACAGTTCTATAATGATCTATGTTGGTTCAGAAGAGAAATAGAAGAGAAGTAAGGAGAAGTGAAGAGTGACAGGTACAACATGTTACGTTTCTATAACCTACAGCGCATGCAATTAAGCCCAACAGTTCACAATCCTAGACGTCGCTATCCTCCAAGTAACACTGCAGCCACATACTCTGCTCTCCTGAGCTTTGCAATCTCAGTGACAACATGTTCAGCAGATGTGGATCAGGTACTTATCATGCAGAGTGTTTGATCAAACGCACAATGATGAAGGCTGTGTGTGATGGGTGTAGGGGTAGGGGGGATATGTTCTGGAAATTTCTTCACACCCTTAGATCAAAGCCCATCAGCTACTGCCACCTTGAGTGAGGGGCCAGTGTGTGCGCGAATGTTTATGGGAGGTCCAGGATCAGTAAGTCAGGCATGCAAACTTATGAGGGTCTTTTCCTCTCTACTGATTTCTATGCCTGTCTCTCTCTGTATTACCCGAGCACACCACACATACCGACCATGTCTGATTATTCTGCCTAGAGAGACAGAGAGAGAGAGAGAGAGAGAGAGAGAGAGAGAGAGAGAAAGAAAACTACCTACAGACTGACCTTAAGTGTCAGGTGAATATTTTGCCCAAATGTATTTTTCTGTGTTTATGTGTTCAGTGATGCTGGATTTATATACACCGTTGTACCCATTATGCCTATAGAGAATACCGCTGGCTAAAATAACCAGTGTTCCTTTTTTTCCCCTGGACCTTCACCCCCACACATATTGTCTTCGTCCATTTGCCACACTCGAATGGAAAAAAAAATTCTCATTCTTCTAAAAGCATTTATTAATAGATAAAACCTTTAACAAATTCCTGCACTCTATGTTCACTTACTCACCATAACCCCAGACACTCACACACGCGCACACACACACAAACACAAACATACTGTACACATTGTGTTCAAATGACAACAGCGCTCACCACAGATGTAGGAATTTCATAAGAAGGCTGACTGGAAGTAAATCAAAAGTAAAACATCAGTGAAAAATGTGGAAAAATTACAGTTACACATTGCTCACATATTCCCCTGCTAATAATAATTAACCCATCTGTGAGTTCTCAAGTCGGAAAGATTGATTTCCTGTAAGTGAATTGCTGTCGGTGAGAGCATTTAAGAAGGACAGGACATGGTTCACCGGGTTGTCTGGAGGGGTGGTGTTCTCACCTTGCTGAATGTCCTTCATCTCCAGATGAAGGCTGGATATTAGGATCCCCACTGCTTGAGAACGTTTTCCATCTAATAACTTGATTATCTGAAACGAATGAAACGAAGAACAAAAGTCAGGAAAGCACAGGGCGACTTTGAAAAGAGTGAGCAGAGCATCTCCAAAATTGTACATCACAGTCTACCATGCACAGGGCTTAGCAGCCAAAGAGTTCAATGTTGGTGAAACAGCCTCCAGATTCTCCAGATATACTGTACATCTGACTCAGCACCCATGGAATGTGCTGGACAAACATGTCTGATCCATGGAGGACCCACCCTGCAAGTCACAACACCCAAAGGATCCGGTGCCAACGTTTTGGTGCCAGACATCACGGCACAACACCAGAGGTCTTGCGGAGTCATGATCCGAGAGGCCAGAGTTGCTTCGGCATTAGATTAACCCCCACAATATCAGGCATAAGGTTTTGCATTTTTAATGCTATGGCTCATTGGTGTATATCGGTGCTCCATACATCTTGGCCAAATTTTGGCCAGATTTTTATATTATTATTATTATTATTATTAGCACTACCATGAATGTGATCACCCTTCCAACTGGAGTGCTCGGTCTGATAGCTGTTCCATCTCTCCTACTACAGTAGAGTTCATAATTGACCTCAAATAAAGATGTCAGCAGAACTGAGTTTTTAAAATCCTACTTACACGAGTTTTTGTACTTGACTGCAATTTCTTCTACTAAATTTAGTCAGTTTACAAACCAGTAGTCATATTTAAGCCACACTGACATTGATGCATTAATAAAAAACTAATGTCCCTTTTAAGAAACATGGTGTTTGCCTCCGAGTGGCGCAGTGGTAGAGCTCGCCCTATCATCCGGTGATCGCTGGTTCGATTCCCGGGTGATGCTGTAACCTCTCGCAGTCGGAGGTCTAGAGAGAGCTGATTGGCCAAGAGCTGATAGTCTTCGGCCTTCCCGACTGAGTGGCAGTAGTAGTCTTAATGTGGGAGCCCCCTAGTGACGGGGAGGAATTGGACACGACTAAATTAGGGAGAAATTCAGGAAAAAATCCCCCCCCCCCCAAAAAAAAAATGGTGTTTCATTGTCCCAAGAGTTTCACATATGCCTCTTTTCCACTGCATAGTATGGCACGACACGGTTCAGTTCAACTCACTTCGGTTCGGCGCAGTTCGGCTCGGTTTGCGCTTCCACTGCAGTGTAGTAATGCTTTAGAGTGGGCGGGATTACTCACGTGTCGTTTAGTTGCGGCGCCGCTACTGCCGTGACGTCATCGTAAACGCGCCACAAACAAACACACAACAATGGAGCATATCGACGGCATGGTGTTCTTCATTCTCGGCATGTGGATGTTTTTAACAGCGAGACGAAGGAGTTTGTTTCAAAAGAGGCCGACGGTTAATACAAAAAGGTGCGTGCGATCCTTCTCTGGCTGTTTCTAAATATAGCGGTTCTGTTGTGTCTCGTGTCGCAAGTTCGGTGACGCAGTAATGACGATTTTCTCCGGCTAATCAGTGCCCAGCCGTGTTTACACGTCACGTTTTGGTAACGGTTCGGCGCGCTTGGAACCTCGGCTGAGGTGGTACTAAAAAAAGGACCAGGTACCATGTACTGAACCGTGTCGTGCCGTATGCAGTGGAAAAGCGCCAATAGATTCTTTCCCAGAGTAAGGTAAAAAACTGTCCCTTGCACAGATCCCAGTTTTGGAGCACACGTTTAACCTCATGCCCTGTGAACCTTGGCAAGCTTTCTTTATATGCCTAATCAATCTACCTTACCAGACGTACATTTAGTAACATATTTCAACAGTGATAAAAAGTCTTTTGTTTTGTAATATAATCACAATTATGATGCAGCTGAAAAGAAAAAATAAATAAAAGAAAATTTTTGAAACCAAAAAATCTTTTGACTCTGGACAAACAGGCTACGAGATTTTATAATGAACTATAAATTTACAGGATTTTTATTTGTCCCTACACATGGTCACAATTATATATGAGTGAATATCCCCATAAAGGACAAAACAGTTTTTGGCAAGTTAAAGCCCCACTTTAAAAGTTAATGTCTCAGACTTATTCATTAGGTAGCATTTGAGCACTCTTGCAGGCATTGAGCTACCAAGGCGTTCAGTGGGAAGGGCAAGAGGGGTCTTTAAAGTGAGTATTGCATTACAGCCAGCAAAGTGGGCATGCTGCTACCGCATTCATTATTAATGTCACTGGGGATCTCCCCTGGCCTCCCCTTCCACAGACACTGCAACAGAGGGAGCGCCTCTCTTAACACCTCTAACGAACTAGCGTGTTAAAGCTAACCAGCCTTATAAATCATGAGTTGTACTATGACTAAGTGGGGTTAGTGCTTAACAAACCATTGGATTACATTAGGTAGTATGGAAAATGAGCATAGCTTGAATGTTATGGATACGGAATCTTTAGAAATCCGACAGGAAAATAAATTCCATAGCAGAAAAAACGATCAATGATGTTAAATAAAACACCTGACTGTGAAATTAACAGGTTAAAGACATGAGAACAAGAACAAAAAAGATTAAGCGTATACAGTGGCACCTCGGCATACGAACCCCCCCGCCTTTGTGAGTTTTTCGCTACTACATTTTTGCAGGGAATTCAAAACTTGACGATTTTAAATTCTTCGGGTCGGATATTTTTATTCATTTACTTGTCTTTTCTAAATGTTTTGATTTTTTTAAATGCAAAAATATAATTATAATGTTGCAAATCGGACATATTGGTAATGTCTTTGAGTGGCTGGAACGGATTATCAGCATTTACATTATTTCCTAAAGGAAAATGTGTTTCGCAATACCAAATTTCAGCTTATAAACTTATTTCCAGAAAGGATTACATTGGTATGCCGAGGTATCACTGTACTGTAAGACACAAACTAAAAGGATTTCCTTAAACAAATATATTCAGCCACAGATTCCAGCCGCTCCTGTAAAATGAAGGGAAAATAAAGATATAACAGTAAGAGCTTGGAAAGGTACTAGCTGTAAATGGGATGCAGGTAACACGTGTGTGGTTAAGAATAATGTGCATTTTTACCTTTACGGCTTTGGCATTTGTGGCTCACTTTTTTTTGCTGAAAGTGCTTCTGTGACTGGTTTTGAATATGGATCTTGGCTGTGCCTCTCTTCTCAGTACTGTAAACTGTACAGACTACTTTCGCCTTTGCAGCAAACGACAGTTACAGCTTAGAAAACCTTGTTCGAAAACCTGTGATGCAGAGCGATACAGGTACTATCAGTATATCACTATCAGTATACAGGGCAAGGGTACAGTAGATCAGTGGTCAAGACATTGAACTACTGTACTGATCAGGAGGTCCGAAGTTCAAACCACTCTCAAGTTACCACCCTTGAGCAAGGACCTTAACTCTCAACTGCTCAGATTCAATGAGATCAAATGATAAGGATAATAAGGAGAATAAAATGGATAAGTGCGTCTGCCAAACGCTGTAATGGCAAATATAGATAAACATTCCAATGCTGTTACTGTCTGTTATCACCGCTCCTGGAATGCCTCTCATCCAATCCAGTCAGAACTAATCGCTCAATGATCGTTCATATAACTGTATATTAAATCAGCCATGTACAGTGGTGTGAAAAACTATTTGCCCCCTTCCTGATTTCTTATTCTTCTGCATGTTTGTCACACTTAAATGTTTCTGCTCATCAAAAACCGTTAACTATTAGTCAAAGATAACATAATTGAACACAAAATGCAGTTTTTAAATGAAGGTTTACGTTATTAAGGGAGAAAAAAAACTCCAAATCTACATGGCCCTGTGTGAAAAAGTGATTGCCCCCCTTGTTAAAAAATAACTTAACTGTGGTTTATCACACCTGAGTTCAATTTCTGTAGTCACCCCCAGGCCTGATTACTGCCACACCTGTTTCAATCAAGAAATCACTTAAATAGGAGCTACCTGACACAGAGAAGTAGACCAAAAGCACCTCAAAAGCTAGACATCATGCCAAGATCCAAAGAAATTCAGGAACAAATGAGAACAAAAGTAATTGAGATCTATCAGTCTGGTAAAGGTTATAAAGCCATTTCTAAAGCTTTGGGACTCCAGCGAACCACAGTGAGAGCCATTATCCACAAATGGCAAAAACATGGAACAGTGGTGAACCTTCCCAGGAGTGGCCGGCCGACCAAAATTACCCCAAGAGCGCAGAGACAACTCATCCGAGAGGCCACAAAAGACCCCAGGACAACATCTAAAGAACTGCAGGCCTCACTTGCCTCAATTAAGGTCAGTGTTCACG
This sequence comes from Channallabes apus, assembly GCA_030522415.1. Classification (NCBI taxonomy): domain Eukaryota; kingdom Metazoa; phylum Chordata; class Actinopteri; order Siluriformes; family Clariidae; genus Channallabes; species Channallabes apus. The sequence continues at coordinate 10,300,610 of CM060116.1, forward strand.
ACTCCACCATAAGAAAGAGACTGGGCAAAAACGGCCTGCATGGCAGATTTCCAAGGCGCAAACCACTTTTAAGCAAAAAGAACATTAAGGCTCGTCTCAATTTTGCTAAAAAACATCTCAATGATTGCCAAGACTTTTGGGAAAATACCTTGTGGACCGACGAGACAAAAGTTGAACTTTTTGGAAGGTGCGTGTCCCGTTACATCTGGCGTAAAAGTAACACAGCATTTCAGAAAAAGAACATCATACCAACAGTAAAATATGGTGGTGGTAGTGTGATGGTCTGGGGTTGTTTTGCTGCTTCAGGACCTGGAAGGCTTGCTGTGATAGATGGAACCATGAATTCTACTGTCTACCAAAAAATCCTGAAGGAGAATGTCCGTCCATCTGTTCGTCAACTCAAGCTGAAGCGATCTTGGGTGCTGCAGCAGGACAATGACCCAAAACACAGCAGCAAATCCACCTCTGAATGGCTGAAGAAAAACAAAATGAAGACTTTGGAGTGGCCTAGTCAAAGTCCTGACCTGAATCCTATTGAGATGTTGTGGCATGACCTTAAAAAGGCGGTTCATGCTAGAAAACCCTCAAATAAAGCTGAATTACAACAATTCTGCAAAGATGAGTGGGCCAAAATTCCTCCAGAGCGCTGTAAAAGACTCGTTGCAAGTTATCGCAAACGCTTGATTGCAGTTATTGCTGCTAAGGGTGGCCCAACCAGTTATTAGGTTCAGGGGGCAATTACTTTTTCACACAGGGCCATGTAGGTTTGGATTTTTTTTCTCCCTAAATAATAAAACCCCTCATTTAAAAACTGCATTTTGTGTTTACTTGTGTTATCTTTGACTAATAGTTAAATGTGTTTGATGATCAGAAACATTTTGTGTGACAAACATGCAAAAGAATAAGAAATCAGGAGGGGGGCAAATAGTTTTTCACACCACTGTATGTAATGTGATAAATAAGAAGATCGAGCCAAAATGACTGAGGATTTATTTTGTCAACTCAAAAGAAGACAGATCTAAAGATGTTGTTTGACCTTTGCAACACTTATGATTTTTGCACACAATGCTGGAATTACTTATCGTTTAAGTATTACTAATGGATAGTAAGTGTTTCACTAACTTTCGCAATGCCATCAACACCATTTGGCAAATATTGACGCCAATTTTCTTATTCAAACAAACCAAATTACTGAAAAGTTCTGCCAGAGAGCATCACAACCAGACTGCTTATTCTGAACCCACTCTCAGGCGTCAAACCCTTTCCTAAAATAATCACTTAGTAAACAGGAGGTGATGGTGCCCGTAAATCATCGCAGAACTTTCTGAGTCAGAACCAATTAAAACGTCTGATTGTTTGACCAGTATTTTCATTAAACAAACGACGTGTTAAACGTGATTCATCTGGTGACTACAGCTGAGGTGTGATGTTTATGAGTTAGGCTACATATCATAGCCGTGTACTAGGACAAGAGAGGCATCAGGACACATTTTTCTTTGACGATGTATATGTACTGTTTTTAACAATACTGAGCAAGGCAAGTGAAAGGTGTTAACGCAAGTCTTTAAATCTCATCAAAGACTGTGCTCGTTCTCTTTATCACAAATGAAGCCACATGCAGGCAATTACAGTAGGTTGGGCCAGTGGGTTGAGATGACAGAGGCTTCCTTCATTTATGTCATCTCCTCTTCTTTCATATGATAATCAAGAGAAAGATAGAAGCCGGCCTCGAGAATACGCACTACATGTAATAGGACACATGAAACTTTAGTCCCCCCCCACCCCCTGCTCCTCTCTACACAACTACTTTATTTAGTTGTATAGAGAGATGTGATTCAGTTTTACTTTAAGGGTGAATAAAATATATGCATTGTTGTCGGGAATGTAGATAGAAAAAGACAAAAAACACATAGACAGATACACAAAGGAAATCAAATATCATAATGATCATTCATTCATTCATTCATCTTCTATACCGCTTAATCCTGTGTTCAGGGTCGCGGGGGACCTGGAGCCTATCCCAGGAGACTTCGGGCACTAGGCGGGGTACACCCTGGACAGGGTGCCAATCCATCGCAGGGCACACACACATACACACACTCACACACCCAATCACACACTACGGGCAATTTGGGAACGCCAATTAGCCTAACCTGCATATCTTTGGACTGTGGGAGGAAACCGGAGTACCCGGAGGAAACCCACCAAGCACGGGGAGAACATGCAAACTCCATGCACACAGAGATGGGAATCGAGCCTGGGCGGGGAATCGAACCCAGACCCTGGAGGTGCAAGGCGACAGTGCTAACCACTACACCACCGCGCCACCTCATAATGATCAAAATACATTAAAAAAGACATTCAGCCCTGAGACAAGAGACCTGGGCCCAATCTGGCAACACTCTGAAAGCCGGTAATGCACATAGGCACTGTCATCACTCCCTGCTAGGTATTCGTGAAAGAGGATGCTAATGCACACAATCCCACTGCAGCCCCCTACACCGTTCCTCAAATCCCACTGATCCAATACCGACACACCTGGCTGCTATCTGCTATTGGCTTTGCTCCCTATACCACAGTGTAATGACGGCCAGTGTAGGAAACTGACAAGAAGCCACGTCTCGCTGTCTGACTCAGTCCTCCTAAAATTTCTCCACTCTTCCACCCGAAAAACTTTTGTTTTCCGGTGACTATCATTTCTTGGAAGGATGACGCAGGAAAACTATTTATACCTTGAAGTGTAAACGATCGAAAATAAAAAAAGATGGAGATGTAAACGTGCTACTTTTGTTTAGCCGACCTTTTGGAAATTGCACCCTCTTGCCAAGAACATCTGCGCCAATATTCATCTGTCAGTTTTTACCTGACACCATGTTGAAGCTTAATAATAGTCCGTAGTTATTGTGTTCGAAAATGTGTTCTATATATATATATATATATATATATATGTATTTATGCATGCTATCCAAAACCACTTAACATCTGGTCTTTTTGCTTGTAGATGTTCATGTTGTCTGAGTTTAAGCGAGTTTAAATATTTAACATGAAGATAGAGACATTGTCTTCCTCACACACTTGTTTTTTTTCCTCACACACTTGTTTTTCATATCATACTGTACTTTCCATTTGTTTTGTTAATATACAGTACACTACAGCAAAAGAGATACTGTATACTGTATAGGCAATAATATTGATTGCAGGGAAGAAAAGGAGGTTGTTAATTTGTATATCACAAAATCTGTGGTTCTCCATTAACACTAGGTGGGAACCGACATGACTTGACCTTCCTCCCCTTCTAAGTATGAAGCAGGTTACATCATATAGTACAGTATGTGTAAGGTATTTATCCCCCAAACACTTTAAAAACCACACTAGAGCTGAAGACCTTCATGATCACCAGTGATGCTGACTATTTTGAGTATATAATATACGTTATAGATTTACAGTATTTAAAGTAGCAGATGCACTGTATAATATTCTAGACACTGTCACGACCTGACATGCTATAGTAAGATTATTAGAAAAAAGTTGAACAGATACATTATTTAAGACCAAAAAACTACAGATGAGTGATGAAGTGCTAGCCTTGCAGTGTGTGGAGACGCTAGGAAGCAGACAACTGGAAATACCACCGTCTGTCTGAAATCACATTAATCGAGGCCACCTCTGAAGCCAGAGTGACCAGACGTGCACAAATTGGCGACTTGGTGCCCTAACTGATTGATCAGAAGGAGAATGTATATAGATCTAAAGCAGGCCCAGACGGGACCAGACAGGGTGAGCTGGGCTGTCTGGACGCCAGGCAAAGTGCTGACTTGCTGAATGGATTATCGTTGTCAGTGTTCCCCTCAGCAACTATGTATAGACAAGTTAAACAGTTAAAACTTTCACTTTAGGGATTAGTACTGGCTGGGACCAATATGACACTATAAAACTGCTGCATGTGCATTTATTAAAAAATATATACAGGTCCTTCTCAAAAAATTAGCATATTGTGATAAAGTTCATTATTTTCTGTAATGTCCTGATAAACATTAGACTTTCATATATTTTAGATTCATTACACACAACTGAAGTAGTTCAAGTCTTTTATTGTTTTAATATTGATGATTGTGGCATACAGCTCATGAAAACCCAAAATCCCTATCTCAAAAAATTAGCATATTTCATCCGACCAATGAAAGAAAAGTGTTTTTAATACAAAAAAAGTCAACCTTCAAATAATTATGTTCAGTTCTGCACTCAATACTTGGTCGGGAATCCTTTTGCAGATTCTTGTGTCTTGTGCTTCTCAACTTTCTCTTCACAATATCCCACAGATTCTCTATGGGGTTCAGGTCAGGAGAGTTGGCAGGCCAATTGAGCACAGTAATACCATGGTCAGTAAACCATTTACCAGTGGTTGTGGCACTGTGAGCAGGTGCCAGGTCGTGCTGAAAAATGAAATCTTCATCTCCATAAAGCTTTTCAGCAGATGGAAGCATGAAGTGCTCCAAAATCTCCTGATAGCTAGCTGCATTGACCCTGCCCTTGATAAAACACAGTGGACCAACACCAGCAGCTGACATGGCACCCCAGACCATCACTGACTGTGGGTACTTGACACTGGACTTCAGGCATTTTGGCATTTCCCTCTCCCCAGTCTTCCTCCAGACTCTGGCACCTTGATTTCCGAATGACAATTTGCAACCTGTAGCCCATTTCCTGCACACGCCTGTACACAGTGCTCTGGATGTTTCTACTCCAGACTCAGTCCACTGCTTCCGCAGGTCCCCCAAGGTCTGGAACCGGTCCTTCTCCACAATCTTCTTCAGGACCCGGTCACCTCTTCTCGTTGTGCAGCGTTTTCTACCACACTTTTTCCTTCCCACAGACTTCCCACTGAGGTGCCTTGATACAGCACTCTGGGAACAGCCTATTCATTCAGAAATGTCTTTCTGTGGTTTACCCTCTTGCTTGAGGGTGTCAATGATGGCCTTCTGGACAGCAGTCAGGTCAGCAGTCTTACCCATGATTGCGGTTTTGAGTAATGAACCAGGCTGGGAGTTTTTAAAAGCCTCAGGAATCTTTTGCAGGTGTTTAGAGTTAATTAGTTGATTCAGATGATTAGGTTAATAGCTCGTTTAGAGAACCTTTTCATGATATGCTAATTTTTTGAGATTTTTTTTTTGGATTTTGGGTTTTCATGAGCTGTATGCCACAATCATCAATATTAAAACAATAAAAGGCTTGAACTACTTCAGTTTGTGTGTAATGAATCTAAAATATATGAAAGTCTAATGTTTATCAGTACATTACAGAAAATAATGAACTTCATCACAATATGATAATTTTTTTAGAAGGACCTGTATATATCAAGAGAGCAAAATATCCAGATTAAATAATGATATATCACTAGTTGTGTGCAAAGATCGTTTTTGTTTCTTTATATGATCCCTTCAGGCTTGACACCAATACCTCCACCGGAGTCACAATGCAACATCTTAAGGCCTCTAAATTGACTTGTCCCTCTGGGAGGAACCCTAGAGTCTCTATGTAGAACCGAACAACCGAGGCTTTGCAGGAACGGACATATACATGAAGACTAAAACATACAGTATCAGTTCTAGAAAAACAATTGGACTCAGAGATGTGATGTAGATGTAATGTATTTATCAGGTCTTGTGGAGTCATAAGATACTGTATATCTGTTATATCTAGTAGGCCTTTATTTCCTGGGTAAGGTGTAGCAGAGAGCCATTGACACAAAGATTAATTAATTCATTTATTCTCTATACCGTTTATCCTGTACAAGGTTATGGGAAGGCTGGAGCTTATCCCAGGTGACTTCGGGCACGAGACGGGGTACACCCTGGGCTGGGTGCCAATCCATCGCAGGGCACACACAGACACACATATTAGACTTAAAAACTCTTTATGTGCTCACTGGAATTGGTTATGGCTCGGTGCCAGAGTGCCAACAAATATACAGTGCAGATATTGGAAAAACTGTGACAACCACATTACTGTAGGTGCCAATGAGTGTTAAGAATAACATAAGAGTGCAAAAATATTATTTAAAGTGATGTGCCTCAGCCACTTAACCCTCTCGTATTAGCAATTAAATGCTCCCTCACCATAATTCTGGTGATTCCATGAAAGAAATAACTATATTGCACATCCGTATATATTTATAATTCCAATCCATTCAAGATCCAGCAGATAAAACAAGCCCTCAGACTGAAGACTGGCCATCAGACGATAAGAATAAAGACCATAACCTCTTAATTTGGTCCATACACGTGGAAGTGGGAGGAGACGACATACCTTCTTGGCTTTGGGCTTGTCCTCATATGTGTCGGAAAGAGGCTTCTTCTTTGGCTGCACCGTGGCTTTGGAGAAAAGCTCTTCAAACTCCTTCGTATCAACAATATCGGGTTCTTCCAGAGAACCCCACAGCGTGCTGTTACTGGAAAAGAGATATACCAGCAGTATCAATGTACAAAAAGCATGAAGAGATATGTAATATTTCAGATGCCATTAGAGCTACAGTTTGTGACAGAGAAAGGGAGGATTATAAAGAGCAGATTAGACACAAGTTGAAATACTGATGCAAGCTGTTCTCTTACTATTGTAAACAACGCTTTTCTTTTGCTTCAAAAACTTCATCCAAAGTTTGTTTAAACTATTTGAGATGGGGAGAAATATTTGTGCTGAAAGTGAGTATAAAATGCGGAACGCTGAGAGTTTCACAGAAAGACAAAAAAAAAATAAAAAATTGTCCCATGTGTGTGAAAGAAACTTAAAGACTCAAGTGGTCTTCCATAAGCATTGCATTTGTCTGCAAAGAACCACTGTCTCCTCCAAAACGACTGCGTCATTAACGATGAGAGGTATTTGATTTTGCCTGTTGCTCGGCAACACGGTTAATACAAACAGGCTGCATGGTCAGGAGCAGGGGGGAAAATAACAGTGCCCTCACTGACTCTGCTTCCTACCTTCCTTTTTCACTCTGTCCTCCTGAAAGGGGGAGAAAAATTCAAAACCGTAGATAATACAGTACCAGCAGCTCCTCTCCATCTGCTCACATAAACAGCTCTTCGACTGAGGAAAAGCCAAAGGGGGCTTAGTAAGGCATAAATCTCGTGTCATGTAGGACAGATTAATGGGACTGATTCTTTAGGACGTATTGTTATCATTTGTCCAAAGAATGTGGGTTCATACAAATGTCCAGAACGCCATAACGGATATTGTATACAGATTCATCCAAAAATCATTCTTCTACATGAAAAAGTTTGACCTGCATTTATGAAACGAACACAATGCAGTGGGGAGTGCTATAACAAAACAATACTCATCAACACTGTACCGTGATGCCATCCTGATGGTGATTATTTTCCAGTAACAACACATTTTATTCCTCCTCTACCGCAGAAATTCCCAACAATTACCATTTTCCATTAACTGAATGACACGGCATTCCTTCTGTCCATCTATACTGTAGTTACAGTTGATGTTGGAACATCTGGAACATCTGTGAGTCAAGTTAGTTCTGTTATGACAGAAATAAATAGTTGTCCTCTTACTAGGACTTTAAAAAAGATTTCCCGCTCTCACTTATAAGTTAATAAGATAACTTAATGTACTTTGTGCACTAGATTTGATCTTGTGGGGTCTGGAAGAAAATGTATTAGAGGTACAAAGTGCTGGCAGCTTTTGTACCTTGCACCTCCAGGCTCTGGGTTCGATTCCCACCTTGGGGTCTGGGTTTCCTCCGTGTACTCTAGTTTCCTCTCACAGTCCAAAGACATGCAGATTAACCCTAACTGGCATTCCTAAATCGCCCGTAGTGTGTGAATGAGCTTGTGAGTGTGTGTGTATGTGTGTGCCCTGCCATGGATGTCTCTCCCGGGATAGACTCCAGGACTCCTACGACCCTGTATACAAGATAAGGCAGTATAGATGATGGGTGAGTGAGCGAGTGGGTGAGTACGTGCTGCCCTGTGAAGGAGCATTTACTATAGAAATAATAATATATTCGAACAAACACATTACTATAAACATGTGATTTGAAATAGTGCTGGCATCACTGTCAAAATCATGATGTTATACAAAATGATCATTTATGATGTAAACATGCTCAACATTAAAGCATTATAAAAGATAAGATATGAATATTTTAACCACATCCTGTACAGTACAATGAGGTGACCAGCCAGTATGGAGAGCTTTCTGCTTCAGTAAAGGATTTTACAAGCGAGAACCAAGGTTATAAAGAATATAAAAAGGTCAAATACTTGGTCACCAGTGGCGGCTGCTCTAAGACTACAAGGGAAGCTCAGCTTCCCCTACTATGTCAGAAAATAAACGCTCATATATGCACTGTCGTATTTATATTGTTTTTAATAAAAGTGCGCTAGAACGCGTTCAACTTCATGACTAGCTCGTTCAGAATCAGGTATTTATTGTAGATTGTTTGACGCGATTTTCTTGTCATACATTTCCGTGCAGCACAGTGCATTAAACCCTCCCCCTGAAGCCCAGCTTCACTGGAGCGCTATGGCGAAGCACAGACTAGCTTTTTTCACTGCAGAAAAGCTGGACGGTAATTGGATAAATGCACCAAAATCGTCACTTCCACGGACGCTTGGCTTCTCTGGGGGTGAATGGAGCAGTGGGCGGGACAGGACGCTGGGCTGCTGCATGATGATTGGAGGAGCTGTTTAAACGGCGGAACCCCTTTTTGATTGGCAGCATGTCTTAAGTACGCTACAATCCACCACGCGCCTTAAGATCACAAAGCTCCGGACTTCTGGTAGTTCCCAGAATTTCAAAATCTACAAAAGGGGGTAGGGCTTTTTCATATTTAGCTCCAAAGCTTTGGAATAGCCTTCCAGACAGTGTTCGGGGAGCAGACACGGTTTCTCAGTTCAAAAGTAGACTCAAGACGCATCTTTTTAATCTGGCATACACATAACTCATCCCATAATCTCATACTCCAGTACACCTATCCCGAATGGCAACTACGCTAATTCTCCCCATCTGTTCTGTATTTCTCTACCCATCCCGAGGCATCGGGAGATTTTGCCAGCTTCAGTAGACAAAGGCCGACCCTGCGAGGTTCCTGAGGCATCCAGAGAAGGACCAGCTCCAGCTGGATTCAGCTTTATGATGGTTGGAGCTACACATGCTGCTCCTGTGCTTCCAGTGATCCAGACCTCATCTGCCCTCTGCACCTACTGACTCGTCCCTATGCTGAACTGGTCTTCATGTCAATTTAAATAATTTCTGTCATATTGAATTTTCACCTGCACAACACACAAGATGTTATATCATTTCTATCTGTTATCACCCAAATGAGGATGGGTTCCCTGTTGAGTCTGGTTCCTCTCAAGGTTTCTTCCTAATGCCATCTCAGGGAGTTTTTCCTTGCCACCGTCGCCGTCACCCTTGGCTTGCTCATCAGAGAAATTTCATTAATTCGTCTCATTATTATTATCTGCACATTTTTTCTCACACATACACACTTCCAATTATTTTCTCTTCTATAATTATTATTATTATTATTATTTAATTTATTAATTAATTTATTTATTATTATTATTATTATTATTATTATTATAAAAAAAATTTTGTTGTTGTTAAATTTCTTTCATTTTTGTGAAGCTGCTTGGAGACAATGACCATTGTTAAAAGCGCTATATAAATAAAATTGAATTGAATTGAATTAAGTATACATCAGTGCTACAGACAGCGCGTCGCTAGGCCATTTTTAGGCGGGCTTTAGCCCCCCTAACATTTGTACTCAGCCCCCCTAAAAATTCTACATAAACTTCACACACATTGCTGGTCCCCCATCATCGTCCCCTTTAAATTTCATATGAAACTGTCGGCAGACTTCGGCTCTTTCGGCTCCTCAACGTCTTTCAGAGCGGTCTTCAATTCACCATCACAAGGTGTGTGTTTTTTTTTTCAGATAAATTGTTATATCTGCATCAGTACAGTCCTTTCTCATAAATACAGTTTACAAAATGTCATGAGGGATTAATCAGTTAAATCTTCGCTGTGTTCACCCCTCATCACACCAGCTGTTTCAACCTAACTGTCTATATACGTAAAACATTACACAGTGGCATTAACTACCATAGAGTTATGAACATAAATGATTAAAAATAGTGACAGACAGCATTCAGTGCTCTCGTTTAACTGTATAGCAGTGTGATTTACAGAGATAGAAAAATCCTTTTTAAAAAAAATAAATATTGTATTAAATAATGTCCCAAATCATAAATACATTTATTAGCCTTAGAGTAGGGTTTTTGTCACTTTGATTTAGAAAAAGTAACTTTTTTTAATGAATAGAAAAAAACAAACAAAAAAAGAATGATATTAAAAAGATGCTGTGTTTAATTACATTAAAACAATGTTTGTCTATATTAATGAATTTGAATAAATAGCCTAGTAGCTATGAAATTTTAAAGGGTTGAATAGAGAACCTACTGTCTTATTTATGTAGCTAAAACAGTAAATTAAACTCGATAACATGATCAAAGTTTTAATATTTATATTTAACTGTAGATGGAAGGTTTTTCAAGTCACATGAAAAAAAAGATGTTCTATTCTTCAGGCCTGCTGCTCATTTGGAGACGCATCTACACTCCCATCTCCAGTTCTCTGTTCAGTTCTACAGTTCAGTTCTACAGTTCAGTTCTCTGAAAGCGCAGCAGCCTCTCAGGCACATTAACACTGTGTTCACAACATTGATTGATGTCTTTGCATCAGAAACTATCTTTCACATTTTTTATGGTTGCCTGTTTCCAACAAAAAGCAGCAGTATTGTCAAAGAATGAACAGATAAATGTTTGACACTATTGGCCCCCACACAGTTTATTCCATTGTCCAGCCTCATAGGTGTGTTGTTTATATTGCTAATCAATGTACGTTTAAAGTTATATGCTGTTTTCTGGTTATATTTTTTTGATTGTACCTGTACATAGAAAAAGGTTTATACGGTAAACAGCATGTGTGATCAAGAAGACTCATTTGAGTACTGATTCTGTGGTAAACATCTATGGGGCTGAGCCCCCCTTACCTGGAAATCCTAGAAACGCCCCTCAATCCGCATGGGACTGAACTCGAATCTTCAGTCCCATGCGGATTTGCAGGTGATTTTTTATGATGAAAAATTTAATTCTAATAAAAAAATTTATGATGAAGGCCTAATATGAGCTTCCCCTGTTTCAAAAGCTAGCAGCCGCCACTGTTGGTCACGGATAGAATACCACAGCAATCAACCATGCTGCCAAGTGATTCAATTAAGCACAAGTGAGACTAATCCAAGCATTTGTTTCTAACAGGATTGTTGAACACAAACGGATGAGATGGGAATTTGATTACCATGGGAATTATTTGATAAGTATTTCACAAGGGGTGAGCCAGTGTTTACATCTTGTAGATTTTTCCCTCTAAATGATATTTATAAAGAGACATTGCTATTCAGTAGATTAGTAATACTGCACAAAACAAAAAAGGGTTGTTGAAGCCTAAAATCATGACTTATGGGGTGTCATGACGTGTGCTCGGTCATGACGTGTGCTCATGTACAGTACTGTTTCCTTCAGGCTTTTGTTAAATAAAAAAAATATATTACTTTTATGGCTAATGAAAACCTAATTTACTCCTAATGCTTCAGGAGTGATGAAGGACTACTATAAGGAAGTGCAGATCCTGTCCTAATCCCACTTACTGTAACGGAAGTCTGTAAAGCTCCTGTGCTGGCACTAGAAACCCTCCAGTTGTATAAACTACAGGCACTTTAAAACAAGCATGCCATTTTCCTTTGAAATTGTCAGGTACATACCCATTATGGTGTGTGTATGTGTGTGTGTGTGTGTGTGTGTGTGTTTAAGCCTAGACAGTTGAATGTCCTTACTTGTTGGTTTGAATCTGAATCCTCGTCCAATAGAGTGGCTTCATGGGGCATGCTGGTTCTATTGCTGCTTTGCGTGGGCCTATTTCCACTGCCATCCCAAAGGCGGGCAGAGGAGGTGGGGGGCCACAACCTGGAAAGGGTGGAGGTGGAGGCGGAGCTCCAGGCATACCAGGTGGAGGAGGAGGAGGAGGTGGAGGCGGAACTCCAGGCATACCAGGTAGAGGAGGAGGAGGTGGAGGACCAAATCCGGGGAGAGGTGGAGGTGGAGGTGGAGGCGGAACTCCAGGCATACCTGGTAGAGGAGGAGGAGGAGGAGGACCAAATCCAGGGAGAGGTGGAGGTGGAGGCGGAACTCCAGGCATACCTGGTAGAGGAGGAGGAGGAGGAGGAGGACGAGGAGGACCAGCTCCAGGGAGAGGTGGAGGTGGAGGTGGCCCTCCACCCATACCAGGTAGAGGAGGAGGTGGAGGGGGACGAGGAGGACCAGCTCCAGGAAGGGGTGGAGGTGGAGGTGGAGGTGGTGGTGGCACTGATCCAGGTAGCGGTGGTGGTGGAGGTGGAGCACCAGGTACCACGCCTAGATTATGAGTGATGGAATCAAGGTCAAGTTTTCGGGGCAGGCTTTGAACAGGCTTGGCGCTCTCATTTTCTGGTGTCTTAATAAAAGTTTCCCGGTCAGTCTGGATGCAAACATGGCGATATGTTTTGAGGGACGTGTCATCTTCAGTGGACACACATGCGTCACACACTTTTTTCTTGTCCCGTGGATAGCCTAGTTCCTGGCGAATTTGATCTAGAGTTTCTTGTAGTTGGGAAACAGTCACTGCATGCTCTCCACGCAGCTGGAACACCTGCAGCTCGAAGTCAGCCTGGGTTGGCACATGTGTGAAGATTTTTGTTACTGGACATATCATCATTTGTTGGCATTCATTCATGCAATAAAACAGTTTAGCACTGAGAAGATACCGTATAGCTAGCTAATACATGACCAGGTTCACCAGGTCGTTTAGAAGTCTTGTAATAGTAAATCAACTTAAATGAACATGTGGAATATGGACATTTTTACATTAATTAGAGGACCAGGAGTACTAATACTGCACCATCTTAAGCCAAACGTACTGTTCATGCTTAGATAAAACATTAAACTCCAGTGTACTTAGAAAGAATAATATGGTGTGCTCATTGGCATAGATTTAGAAACATTACAACAAAAACTTAAAACATCAGAATATGATGCTGTGTGAAACTAAACAATTTTAAGAAATACACAAAATTACAGAATAGCTACAAATATAATGGTAATATTGAACCATAAACAAAACATGCTAAAAAATTGCTACTTTTTTTTCTTATGATATCATTTAAGGAATGCCTCTGTGTCGGAGTCAATTTAAACATAGATATGACATAAGAATTTAGCAATTTCATTAACGACTAGAGAATCTTTGTCATATAATCTGACATAAAGAGCACCATTACTGTACAGGCTGTTATGAATTATGACCCAATATTTTATTCCCGTTATCTCGTGTGGTGTGCCAAGTAATATCTTAAATGGCTAGACACATCATACAGTGCATAATTTACTGTAACTTTAACTTATCCTTATTCTGTTTCAACCATGAAAGCAAATACTAAATATTTTGGACTGTCGAAATGCAAAAACAAGAAACGTTGCATGTGAATTCCACATGCTTTTTATTATAACGTGATCCACAAAGAACCCAACGAGGCATGTTCTTGTCTTTCAGCGCTCTGCTTGTCAGTGCTAAACATCTCCATTTTATTTTCTCTTCAACTGAATGCGCCTGTGACAAACAGCACGCTATGACACAATGGATGTGGCTGCATAAGGGAACATTAATCATTCTCAAAGACATGTAAAACCCTGGGACTTCTGAAACAAGATAAACGCTAGATAACATACAGTACGGGTTACGCTAATGGCTGGATACAGTATAAAACCAGTTATATTGTATAACAAGCAAGGCATGGATTGTGTATTATAGACAGTTACTCCAAAAATGTTTTATTTTGCATATGTAAGTTGCTTCAATTCAACAGCTGGGGTCTTCGTCAAAAACTGTTTCACTGAACAATACACACTGACTGTCTGAATATGTTCAACAAAAACTAGACTCAATCTTGCTTAATTTGTTTAGAAAACCAGGCCTGAGAGTTAAGCTCTAATGTGTCCATGTCTGTCATTACATCAGCAAATCACTTACAGAACATAGAGAGGGGACATACAAAAAAACTGCATCAGAAATATTCTCTTCCCTGAGATTTGAAATGCCTGTTTACTATCAGTTGAGTTACATAAATAAAGAATTAGACAGTTTCTGGAGTTAATACACCAGAATTGAAAGTCATTTTAGCTGAAATAATGAATAAATTAATAAATAAATACTCCAACACAAGGAAAAAGTTTACATATAGAACAGGAATGGCTTTGAGTGTAATTTTTGATGGGTGAGATGTCAGGACACATCAAGCTTGTAAACTTTGATCTTGTTTTATATGAGGAGCTAGCTGAGGTTGGCGTGCATCTGGAAACAATCCGTCCTCTATAGCTTCTTTATTCATATACAAGTATGTTTATAGTCAATGGGCACTGCAATGAGCCTGTGGTAATGCACTGCCTTCACTCTTTTCACCCTGCTTATCCCAAGCTTACTGTATCTCTCATCTATAACTCAGATCTCTAAGGTCATATTTCTCTTTCATCCACATGTTCATCCTCATTGTTTTTCAAATATGTTATGAAAAAATGTGTAATAATGGTATAACCCATTATTATTCCTTATTATTGCTTAGCCTAGGTATTAATTATCTCCTGGATGTGCCCATTCTAGTATATGAAGTGTGTTTTAAAAAATTCACAGTGCCAACTTTGGAATTAAATTAACTAAAAAGTCTACATGTTACCGTGAAGTGTGCGGAATGAAGGTGTGAGATCGCATATATTAAGTAGATTTCAATTGCACACTCATAAATGCGTATTCAAAAATGTACAGCGCCATCTGTTGAATTTTGAGATGAAGTCATGATTTTTTCAAGGCAGATTTTTAAATGGCAGATTTAAATTTCAAATTAGCATATCTTCTCTTCCCGTCTATAGGACTGTATAACCTATAAAGTCTATAGGTTCCCTCAAGCTCGGCCTAATACACCTGTGAAAACCCCATGAAACTTTGTTCAGTAGTTTTTACGTGATGTGTGCACACACAAACAGACAAACAGACAATAAAAAAAAATCTTGTTTGATGTGTTCTATTTCTCCCCAAAAGAAAAAAATTGCAAATATTTTTAATGTACAGACACGCCAACTGTACGGTTTTATTATACAGTATGTATAGATTCACTTGATCTGAATGGCTTTGAACTGGATCTTCATCCAAGCTCAAAACTACCAGGAATAAAAATTCTGAAACAGCACGGCTCAAAATAAAAGCTAAATATTATTTGATGCATATATTAGGTGAATACTTGAAAAGTTGTATTATGTTAGTAAAATAAATCTGTAGTCCGCTAGGTTGTATAATTTATTATACAGTTAGAATGAGCATCTGGTTGAAAAAATTAATTCAACAAACAAATAAACAAACAACCAAAAACATTAATACATTATGCTTCCTTAAATTCATATCACGACTGATTGAGCATTTTATATTCGTTATGGTTAATTAGTAATTATGAATATATTTAGTTTTTTGTTTTGTCCTCAGTTGATTACTGACAAGGTTTGTACTACTATATAAATATGTTCAACTATAAAAATAATTTTCTTTCTTATGAAAGAGTTCTCTTCTACAGTATGTTGCTTTCATGTCATGGACTGGACGGAAAGGACTCATGTGACTACACTTGAGTTTGTTTGTTTTTCAGTGGACAGTATATGAACATGCAGTACTTTTTCTTAATTAGGAGAATTTAAAAATTATTAATAACTGACGTGCAAGATTACATCAGTTAGAGGTTCTGAGTGTTGGATTTGATTAATTTGTGTTGTGATTTGGTTAATTGTTGTTTATTAAGTCTAGCTCTTTGGGTCTAGGTATTATTGAAACTTTTTTAATTCAAAGACACCATTGCATCACGGCACTTTTGGTACACCACAAGACTAAATTTTCCCAGCTGGAAAAACAAGTACATCATATTTTCTGGAAAGACATAGAAAATCACAACTACATAAGGTTGGAGTAAATGCTAGTTATAGCTGCTGGCTATAAATAAGTTTCCATCTATAATTATTTCTTAGAGCAACACAGTGTGGTTTAACAGGGACGAAGCAGGCAGCAAATTGTCCTGCATGTGTTTTGACTTACTGTATGTGTATGCTGACATCTAGTGCCTCCTGAACATACCACAAGAAAATGGGTTTTAAAAAAGTGTCACTTACATGCAGTTTTTCCACTTGTTCTTTACATTCTCTTTTCAGTTGCAGAAGAGCAGCCTGGTGCTCTGAAAAAAGAAATAAAAAAGATTTCAGTAGAAGAACAGTACATTTAAGAAAAATTTCTTCACCAAGGGTTATGGGCCTTGCTCAACCTGGTGGAGCTGGGGATGGAACCGCGGATCTTCCGGTCAGTAATTCAGTGTCTTAGCCATCTGTGCCACCACTGCCCCTTATGCATTATTACTTAACTTTTTTGCTTTTATTATGTAAATGAACTATGCACAAAACACACTCTACAGATTTCCAGAACGACAGGTTTCAAGCAAATTGGTCATAAATCTGGGAACCGAATAAGCTTAGTGGGCGTTATCTGTATAAGGTCTTTCAAACTCAAGACATTTACATTTAGGCATTTGCCAGACACTCTTATCCAGAGCGACTTACATTTTTATCTCATTACACATCTGAGCAATTGAGGGTTAAGGGCCTTGCTCAATAGCCCAACAGTAGCAACTTGGTGGTTGTGGGGTTTGAACCTGGGATCTTCCGGACCGTAGTCCAATGCCTTAACCACTGATCTACCCCTGGCCCTGACTCCATAAGATGTCTTCAAATTCAAATTCTAATTTATTTCTAAAGCACTGAATAAAACAACAATTTTGACCATAGTGCTATACAGACAATAAAACACTAAACAGCAAAAGACAGATAAAAGGTCTTATATAGCCATATATCAAAAAATAGAGTTTAAAAAAGAAATACATGACACTAACACCCTTCACACTTATCTTTGATCGAACGCTATCATAAAAAAATAGGTCTTCAAATGGCTTTTAAACTGGCCAAGCGTAGGCAAGTCCCTAATATATGAAGGCAAACTGTTCCATAATTTAGAGGCGGCGACCGCAAATGCACGATCCCCTCTAGACCTCATCTTAGACCGAGGAACAACAAGAGGTTTCTGTGATTGAGATCGTAATAATCTCGTTGACTTTTGTTACTGGATTAGATCCGCAATATAAGTTGGTGCTAAACCATGTAGAACTTTAAAAACAAATAATACAATTTTTAAATTTATCCTAAAAATAACAGGCAACCAATGCAATGCTTTTAACACCGGAGTAATATGCTCGAATTTGCACGTGCTTGTAAGCAGTCTTGCAGCCGCATTCTGGACCATCTGCAGTCTCTCTAAGACTTTATTTTGAGCACCATAATATACAGTAGCAAGTTACAATAGTCTAATCTCAAAATAATAAATGCATGGATTACCTTTTCCAAATCTTTCTTGGATAAAAAGGGCTTTATTTTGGAAATCATCCTCAATTTAAAAAAGCTCGTTCTAACGACTTCATTAATTTGCTTGTCAAATTTAAGTGCACGATCACAAATCATCCCCAGATTTTTTACATGATATTTTTTAAACTGGCATAAAGGCCCCAGCTTACATTCAACTGCATTATCAAGTTCAGAGGGACCAAACATAATCAATTCTGTTTTCGATTCATTTAGGCTCAAGAAATTTATAGACATCCATGTCTTAACTTCATTAAGACAAGCCAGGAATCTTTCTATGGCAGTGGAGTCATTTGGCTTAAGTGGAATATACTGTGTATCATCTGCGTAGCAATGAAATGACACACTGTATTTATGCAGAATTGAACCCAAAGGAAGCATATACTGTAAACAGAAAAGAGAAGTGGTGCTAAAACGGACCCTTGTGGAATGCCACACGATAACGGTGATGAAATTGATGTACATTCACTCATACAAACAGAGAAACGTCTATTTAGGAGGTAGGACTTAAACCAACTTAAGGCATTTCCAGAGATGCCTACACATGTTTCAAGCTGGGAAATAAGAATATGGTGGTCAACCGTATCAAATGCTTCTGTAAGATCCAGCAGCAATAGAACAGTCACAGTCTTGTTAGTCTTCAGATCATCTTCACATGAATAATATATTATGAATTACTCAAGATGCCTTAAAGCTGACCTTAGTATGTTGATATTAGTATGAGGCTTGAAATTAGTCCTGAATATGTATTTAAATGGCTTAGGACCTTATTGGTGATGGCAAGACATCCCCACTAGGTCTCTAACATGTCCTTCCATCCTATCTATGAAGTTTTTATTACTTCAGACTTCAGTTGAGCTGGCGCTTTGTTGATCATGGAGAAGAATGCTGTCAAACATGTCGGTCCAAAGTCTCGCATGGGTGTTACACTGGATTGAGATCGAGTGTCTGTAAAGGCCATATCACATGATTTACATCATTTTAATACTCATTACACCATTGAGTGAGCCCTTGTGGCCAGCTCATCATTCAAAGAGATGTGGCCTTATTTAAAACTTTAAAAAAAAAAAAAAAAACACCATTCATTTTTTTATTATGGCTCATCAATGTACTGTGTTTAAAGTCTTCTTTAACATTTTTACGTCCCGAGTCGTGTACAACCTTTATTCCTGTTTCGTTACAAGTGCTGATTTGACTTGAAAACCCCTCTGATAATTCCAAAGGTGCGATAAATGTCATTTGCAGTGAACCTTTCCTGGAGGAGAAAGTAGACCCAAAACATGCTAGCAAGATGTCACTAGTTTTGGTGACTCCACACTAAACTTAATGGAACGATTTTTATAGCTTTTACACATTTCATATTGCGGGAGCTATTGTTATGCCTCCTGCAGTACAATTCCACCTTCTATTACTAATGATGACTCACAAACGGTGATCTACATTTTTTTGTTATTTACAGTATGTATTGTTTAAAAATGTGTTTATCTTTCAAAGTTTGCGAACATTTGTGAAAGTACTTAAAGTAAGTAGGGCCTTTCATTCATCTTCAACTAGGATTTACAACCTTTCATGTTTGCAGAGTCAGTGTGTTAATCAGCAAACCTTTGTACTGATAAACTGTGTAAATTTGAACTTGTGTGTGTCAAACATGATCCATGCCACTTGAGTTAATACAAGATTTTGGTCATATCTGGGATTTGTTTCTGGTACATTCACTGAAATAAATTGGTAATCTGTTTTTTTTTTGTATATACAGATGCATGAATGATCATTGTCACACAGGGTCAAAAAATGACATCAGAGAAATCGAATGGTTCACAGGAGCTCAGCCAAGCATGCTTACTGACTAAGTACTGTAGCAATCTATAGTACTTGAGTTTTAAAAAGTAAAAGAAGATGCACACCCGACAACTTAAAGAGGGAGACTATGTCTAATCTTCATTTGAAATTCTGTACAAACTTTGGAGCTTAACTGGTCCCGTACTGGGGGATTGAAGCCACCTTAGCCTTGGCCATGAAAGACGTATCAAATCGTGCAGCTTTACTTGGGGATGCATGACTTTTATAAGGTTTAGGGGTTACACAGTTAGTACAAACACTTGATTGCAGTTTTTGCCACCGAGTATAGAACAACCAGTTGTTAGGTTTAGGGGGCAATTACTTTTTTATATAGAGAAGGTTTGGACAGCGTTTTTCCCATAATAAATTAAATCACTTTTAAAAACTGCATTTTGTAATTACTCGGGTTTGTGTAATATTAATATTTGCTTAATGACCTGTGTGTGTGTGACAAATTTGCCATAGCATAAAATAAAAAAATCATTCATTCATTCATTCATTCATTTTCTGTACCGCTTTATCCTTATATACAGGGTCGCGGGGTAAAAAAATCATAAAGGGGCAAATACTTTTTTCTTAAGTTGATGTGATTGGTGCAAACATAGAAGACCTAAAGATATATAAGGATAGCATTTGTTTTCCACCCTTTTGCCAAGCCATTGATATATATACAGTATATATATAAAAAAAAGTAGCAGAGGGACTAGGACAGAACCCTGGCTGACAGAAACATTAAATGATGTGGTGTTAGGACTCTGAACGTGTTAGATGAATAGATTTTCCTGTGAGGCAGCTGTTGATCCAGGTAAGGAGATTTGTTTGCTTTAAGCTTGTATAGCAAGCAATTATGCCACACTTTGACAAATGCTCCACCGATGTCAAGGGCGATTACTGCGACCTCTCCACCACTGTCAAGGTGTTGGTTCCACCAGTACTGTGAGTTGGTCTGAAACTAAACTGCCTGCATAAGACCTTGGTGTTTCCCAGAAGGTATTTCTGTAGTTGGTCATGCACATGCATTTCCACTACATTACTAACCGTTACAAAGTAACATTAGAGTACTTGGATTACTTTTTCGATGTAACGAGTAACCTATCGCGTTAGGTCCACCATTTAAGTACTCACAGCGCCAAAACTCATGGTGAATCATGATGAACCCTACTTACAGCCACCACGTGAAACTGCGTAGGTGAGATAGGGTATTAGTAGTTTAATAGATTATGGGCCAAACTTCGCTGACTGATGATGGTAGAACAATTATAAAGGTCTTGACTAAAATAACATGCATGACAAAGGAGTTTTCATTTTCTGCAATGGAAAAGTACTCTAACTAGTTACTTTTATCAAAAAGTAATGCTGTAATTTAACTGATTACTTTTTAAACACAGTAATGTAATTAGTTTCTTTAAAAAGTAACGTCCCCCAAGGCTAATTACTAATAATACTAAGCAGTGAGATTGCTTGTTAATTCGTGAGGTCCAAAAGAGGTTTAGAATCTCTTTTCTGGACTGGTGTCACCTGTGGAACTTGATCATGCTGCTGTCTAAAGCAGACAACGTAGAGCTTAGGTATTCTATACCACTAGTAGAGATCTATTAAAATAATTATTAAAGTCGTGCACATGGAGTACAAGCACATTATGATTAATTATTGTTAGCTAATCTACACTACTTAAGCTGATCATTGTCTGCCTTGACAGTATCAAGATCTTGACAGATCATTGACAGTAGCATGATCAAGTTGCACGTTCTAGCCAACCATGCAATTTATTCTACTACTGTACTTTCTTTTGGCTGATACTTTCTTTTGGCATTTTATCCGTGCTTGGGAAGGCACTGCATGCAGTGGCTGGGTAGTATGGGGTGAGGCAGCCCACCGACAACTCTAACCCAGCTCTAGCCCAGATCCTCAGATCCCCAAAAACAACAACCTAGAGCTTTAGCTGTCTGAACTATCACTCCCCCACTTAATCAATTGATGAGAGTAAATTTAAATGATTCAAACAATGACATTACTAAAAAGATTTCATCTTCATGAAAGTTGAACTCTAACTCTATGGAAACATGATTCAGACTAGGAAAAAACACTAGAACACAATAGTAACATCAGTAATAACAGGGTGTGGAATAAGTTCTGCAGTATAATTGCACTTTACTCTGTCCTTTTGCCCCTCCTTTTAAACTCCACACGTGAATGAGGTGTTCCAGCTGTTTAACATACACTGGATGAGTAAAACTGGTTTTGCATTGATATTTTCCATAAATAAAAACAGGGAGAGTAAATGACCTACACTGTAAAAAATCAATAGTACATTTAACAGTAAAAAAAACGGAAGCTGTGGTTGCCAGAATTCGACCGTAAAAAATACGGTAGCACCGTTATTGCACTGCGAAAAAAAGAATAAACCGTAAATTTTACGGTAAAAAATGGCAGCTGTGGTTGTCAGAAGTTTACCGTAATTTTTTTTTTACAGATTTTAATTGTTATTTTAACGGTTTATAACTGTCTAATTAACTTGTTTATGTTGTTATAAAAACAGTTTATTCCCGCCAAATTCCAGGGTTTACATTGTAACAAATACGGATCATAACCATGTTTTTTACAGCTCAGGACTGTCTAATTTAAAGATTTATGTTGTAATAATAACGGTTTATTTCCATCTTTTTTACAACTCAGTACTCACACCCATCATCTATATAACTTATCCTATGTATTGGGGGGGGTGGACAGGTACCTGGATGAAACCCACCAAACATGGGGAGAACATACAAGCTCCATGCACACAGAAATGGGAATCGAACCCGGACCCCAGTGGTGGAAGGTGACAGTGCTAAACACTACACTACCATGCTTGCTACACAATTGCTGTCGTTGTTGTTGGACTATTTGTTTTATTATGAATAACCACAGTGAATTCATTCAGCAATTCTGTGAAAGCATCATTTTATGACACTAGCTGGAGCTAAAAGAGATTCATCAATACTAATTGATGAATACAAACCTAAATCAAATCATCAAAACCCATCAAAAGTTTTTCAAGACTCGGACATCAGCATGGTCTCATGTATTTTTTAATAAAGACAGCAAAAGGGCAGTGGTGGCTCAATCGGTTAAGGCTGTGGGTTTCTGGGTTACTGATCGGAAGGTCGGGGGTTCGAACCACAGCATCGGCAAGTTGCCACTGTTAAGCCCTTGAGCAAGGCCCTTAACCCTATCTGCTCCAGGGGCGCTGTAAGCTGGCTGACCCTGCGCTCTGACCCCAGTTTCCTAATTGGGATATGCGAAGAAGAAATTTTGCTGTAAAAAGTACATGTGACAATAATTGAATATTCTTCTTCTTCTTCTTCAAAACAATATTTAAATTCTCAAAATCAAATATACAAATGTCAGGGTGGACATTTTTTTGGCCAGACAATCTAAGTATGGCGGTGGCGGCGGGCAAAGTGGCGCGTGCTAGCGACTGTCCTTGCCACAGTCATCAAAGGGCGGAATACCATTCACGAATTTGAAGTCCTTGGTTAATGTAAATTAGACGTCTATAAACCGTAGAAAAAACTATTAATATCCGTAAAATATACAGTATAATCAGTGCAATCCCGTACAAACAACAGTGTTGCTACCGTATTTTTTACGGTAAATTTCTGACAACCAGAGCTGCCAGTTTTTTGCCGTAAAATTTTACGGTTTATTTATAAACCATAGAAAAAAATATTTAAATCCGTAAAACATACAGTATAATGAGTGCAGTCGCGTACAACCAATAACGTTGCTCCGGTATTTTTTATGGGAAATTTCTGTCAACCAAAGCTGCCAGTTTTTTACCATAAAATTTTTAAGTTTATTTTACAGAGCAGATATTTTTCAGATTTTTAAACTCTATCAACAAAGGTTTAGTAAAATATAAACTGATGCTCCATTAGTAACAAATATTAGTAACAAATACCTTCTCTGAGAGTTTCCTTTTTATAAATACAGTATATCATAAATTTTACTGCAATAAACCATATTTTCATATGTTTTTACTTGTTAAATTTAAGGTCTTATTCTGTAAAACTAATTACAGTTTTTCACTGTAAATTCTACTGTAATCCCAAGGTTTTTGTGAAATATGGTTTTATTCTTTAGCATTTATACGGTATTTTACTGTTAGAATCACAAACATTTTTTACAGTGTACTCTATCATCATACCTGCTTCAGTGTAACGGAGTCCCACTTTGTCCTCTTCATCCTTAGGCTTGGGTGGAGGCCATACTGCTACAAGCCTTCCAGGTGTCCTGTCCTCACCGTCACCTGGAGAGGTGAGTTCGGTCTGAAACTGGTTTAAAACAGCACAAAGTGTTGTAGCTCAAACCCTCAATGCATGCAAAAAGCGCATAGGCTGATTTCTGTGTCTAAGATATTAACAGGAACACAGCTGTGATACTGTCGTGACATGCAAATATAAGGGAAAGCTTTTATATCGGTTGTGGAATTATATCATCAATAATCGTTTGTACCGCTTTATCCTGTAATCAGGGTCGCGGGGGGCCTGGAGGCTATCCCAGGAGACTTAGGGCACGAGGCAGGGTACACAGGGCACAAACACACACACAGACACTCACACACTCATTCACACACTATGGGCAATTTTTTGGTGAACGCCAATTTGTTTAATCTGCAGGTTTTTGGACTGTGATAAATGCAAATCAAGTCAAATGCTTCAGAGATACTTTCCAAGCCAATTTGAGTGCCTGATTTCCCCCCTAGACAATCTGTCTAGCCCTGTAGTTTTTGAAGTAAACTTACAATCATGTATGTAGACACTAAAATGTTAGTTAGATACTGTATGTAATAGTTACATCATAGCATTACTTAATACTTAAGACGATAACTAGCCTGAACAGTAGCCACAGCTTATAGATTTTTTTTTAACTACCAGCTTTCTTCATTACATTTGGACATACTGTATTAATGTACAAATTTTTGAGTGATACATACTTCTACAGGACTCTTGTCAAAGCTAACTGATCTGCTTGGAGATTTGTCAAAGATGGACTTCAGTAACTCTTTTTCATTTTTTCTTTTCTTCTTGAGAGCCTCTAGGTCCACTGAAACATCTCCAGTATCTTTCATAAGTGGCTTAAAACTTGCCAAAAACTTGAAAGATTCACTCGTTGTATCTTTTACCAACCCCTTTTCTTCTGTATTTATGTCTTTGTTATCCTTTGGGGCCTTTCGTACGCTCCCTTCATTGTGGGTGTCATCAAAACTGAGCAGTTGCCGCCATTGGTTCTTGGACTGGGCCCCTTCTTTGGGATCAGCTCCCTTTTTGGGTGTGGAGGTGCTGGCTTGGTGCTGTTTGAATTTGGCTTTGTTAACATGCTGTTTCAAGCTCAGCAGTGCCCGGTCTGCATCTTTGTGCTTGATCTCAGACAAGGTCTCTCTATCCTCTCCCACAGCACCCTTCTTTAGTACTCGTAAACCACTGAATAGGGCAGGCAGCTGGAATGGTTCCCTGGCTGTTGATTGTGATAGAGATTTGGGATTGTGAGTGGGGGATGGGTCTGCGGAGGTCTTGCGCTTGGTGGAAGGGATGTCCTCCTTGATTTCTTGTAAAGGAGATGTGGCACTTGGCACAGAATCATTTTGGGACTCTGATCCCACTTTCTGATCTTTCAAAAAAGGCTCCTTTTTGAGGCTGCTTCCAGGCTGGGGAGATGAGCTTGGAGAGGTAACGGCTGAAGAGCTGTGGACACTCATTTTTTGTGTAGCCGTTTCACTAATCACTTCTTGATGATCATTTTGCTTTTCTGAAAGTAAGGAGGTGTCCAAAGCTTCTGCATCTGGTGCTGGTGTAGCTTGAGACTCTGTAGATATCTTGAGCGGAGACCCAGTAACTGATGGCACACGAAGAGAGTCCTCAGTCGTGTATGGAGAAACAATTTGTCCATTACCAGCGCAATCTCCACGCACCTCAACTGGATGAGTATGTTCACTCAATATGGGATCCTTGGCAGCTGTCACATCTATACCTGTATCTACAATGTTGTCATCTCCATTGTTTAGATAAGAATCTCTCTCAAGTCCTTCAGATGTAATCTGTTCAAAATGATCTGCTGTGTGTGGAGAGGACTCCTGATGCCTGCCAGAACTCTCATTAGACCATGTCCTGTTCAGAACAGATATTCCATCTCCTCTTGTCACCTCCAAAACACTTTCATCCGTGAGGGCGGGTAGTATTGAGTCTGTCTTAGACGCATCACTCTCCGTTTTATGATGACGCAGCTCCCAGTCCTGCTTTACGGTCTCTTCATCCAGGTCGGGAGATTCCTCAGTGACGTTCTGTTCACCAGGCAGGATGCTACCTTCATCTTCCTCTCCATTTTCATCATCAATGTAGGTCTCCACTCTTCTGACCTGGACCACATCAGAGTCTTCTAAAAGATTAAGTGAGGAAGAAAAAGGTCTTCTCCAGGGAAGAAACGGAGGGCTCCGCGGATCTTCCTTCTTATAGTATTCAGTATTCGACTGATCTGTTAGCTCAGACCCGACTTCGTTTTTAATTTCGGCTATTGGAGAAACAACAGTAATACAGCTGTCATTAATATCACCAAGGTTAGCAGGGTGTGGAAATAACTCTTCCTCGTGCAATTTCCGGACTGACTTAAGCACCGCTCTCTCCCCTGCTTGCTGCTGAGAATCTCTCTTCACAAACCTAGGAGAGGCTAATAACTTATGGAGTAATGACTCAGATGAATTGTCCCCATCCATTGTAAGACTTTAATAGCTTTCTTCAATCCACTTAAAATACAACTCTTAAATCACTTCTGTGTATCCAGTCAGTGTCACAAAGAGCTGGTTTCATTTGGTCTAGAAAAAAGAAGTCTTTTGTGCGAGCAAATACCCTTCCCCACTCCAGGAGTGCTGCAATTATAGCCTCAATAAAAACCCTTCTTATCTTGCTCCCTTTTGGCAGGGAAAGCTGTATTCAAGCTGCGTGCTTGTCAAAACAAAAACGTGAACCTTTTCCACAACATGATTTTCAGATCCTCCACCAAAATCCGACATTCCAGCACCGTAGATCAATCTTTGATTCAGCTGACAAATCAAATGGTCTGTGTTTTCAAAACCTTCTACAGTATAAGCGTCTGAAAGCTGGAAAGCTATACTTCTCTTAAGCAGATGTGGTCCAGAAATGTCGTCAGCGTGAATTTACAGTGTCTCCTGGCACTGTGCTTTCTTCCCGCTTGTTGAAAATATGCAACAGTTTGTACATCTGCCGGAGAAAGTTCTTCGTAAAAATCAGCAAGATTTGGTATAGAGTGTGTCACACCGGTTTACCTACGTTTCTGCAGGTCCCTCCCTTTTTCCCTCCCTACTCCATGGGAAGAAACCCTACAACCAGGTGTCCTATTACTTTGCCTTACTTCCTTTATTACTTACACTACTTCCTTGTAATGGCTGTGTGTAAAACCTCCCTCCTTCTCCCTCACTCCCTCTCTCTCTCTCTCTCTCTCTCTCACTCTGTCTCGCTCCCTCCCTCTCTGTCTGGCTAATCCAGAGGATCAGGTGGACTGGGCGGTCCTGTTTAACCCTGCACACAGTATTATGCCATTGGCTATACAAGTAAGTCACCACGCCTCTGCCATTCCACAACGCCACAAGAACAACAACAACCTGGAAAACCTGCACAGTTCCAAACTTCAGCGGTTGGGGAAAGACGTACACGAATCTCGTTTCAATTACTGCTGATTAAATGGAGAACACTTTGATGTGTAAATCTATATAACAAATATTCACTCACATTTAGCTTTAATATGACTTAAACAAAATAATAAAACAATATTTATCTCTCTTTCGGTTGTCTATCTTGCTGCTTACAGCCTGAATGTTCTCAATTTCTTCATTTTTAGGATTTCTTAAACACATTTAAACAAATTGCTTGTGTACTTTAAATGCACAACATACCAAAAGGTGACTCATTAATTTCTATTTAAAGTATTAAAATCCTTTAAAATGCAACATGTGAAGGTCCTTATGCCTTCACGCCTTCATGCATTCATAAAAAAATTTTTTATACTGACATACTGTACTACAATGAATAATCAGCTAAAGAGATTTAGCATTGCAACATATACAGTAGTTAAGTCCTAGGCCCCAAGGCAGAGGATTTTTAATACGCCTTTCTAATCTTGAGGACAAACATTTACATATGCCTTGGCTAACAATATTTAATCTCAGCTTTTCATCTTCACACATTACATTTCATCATACATTTCTTTTGGCATGTCCGTGTGGATATCCATGTTGGTCATTTTAACACAAATAATTAAAGACAGCTTTTTTTCAGGATGACATACAGGACAGCACACCACGCTGGAAGTTTCAAAGATTCCAGAAAATAATGTAATGAATTTATACGGATTTGGAACCCCCAGAAATCATACATAGTAAATAAAATCTAATGTAAATCTCAGTTATAAAATCAGTCATAAAATCACCTTGGTACTGTATAGTACTAAAGAATATACATAAAATAAAAACTCATAAAATGCATGGTAATAAAATATGAAGAGTTGCGAAAAACTGAGTTTGAATATCTTTATGCTGGGTGTACAAACATTTTTGGATTGTAAAAATAATTAACAGTCTGACAATCCTAAATTTAGCTATGCAGTTTGCAATGAAAAGGAGTGTATTTTTAGCTGCAACCTCATTTCAAAGAATAAAATGACATACTGTAAATACCAATCATGCCAACCGAAAAATAGCCGAGTCACAATTGAAGTGAACTGAGAAAGATGGATTCGCTGAAATACTGTACCAGTAAATCTGAGCTACTACAGTATAAAACAAAAAGCCAACTACAGTTTTGAGAAAAAGCAGTTGCTTAAATTTTTCTTTTCTTTTTTTTTTTAAATTACATGCACTAAAGGTACAGTATTTCTTTGTTAAAATAAACATTTGTTATTGATTCCCTCGTGACTTTGTGACTGCAGGCAGACATGTACTGTATAAGTGCATGTCTGAGTTTGGGTGTGAAGTCCACACCCAAACTAAGTATGTACTGTAATTCTGCTGTTGGTTTAGGTCAGTGGTTCTCAAAGTGTGGGGCCCCACTAGTGGGGAATACAGACATGACAGGTGGGGCGCAATGAACGGGAGGAAATTAGTGGAAAATAATAGGAAAGCACCTATTCTAATTCATGCTTTTCTTTATTGATAATGAAGAGCGTACGCTCAAAACTAAACAATCACACACAAATCAATGGATCATTATTACAAGTAAATTTAAAATAACATCGGTTGGGGGGTCGGGAGAAAAAGAGGAACCATAGTGTAACAATAATGGTTTAACGTCGGACCAACTTGAGCAGCGCCGCTCGATTCACAAACCTGCTGATAGAAATAGGCCACGCCGACCATCAAAATACATTTTACCCCACTGGGATGCGCACATACAAACCAGGCATGGCAAGGCGGAAACAATATTAAACAGTCCTGATTTTAAATGAATTGTTTTTAAATAAAACACAGTGTGTCGCGCAGGTTTGTGATTTGAGCGGCGCTGCGCGATCCACCGGGCTGCACGAATAAACCAGATCATCACTGCGTCGCGCTGCGCTGTATTTGCGCAGATATTCGGTTCAATCGGGTGCCGCGGCTTCGTCCCACTTTTGATGTGTTTGGCTTCACATACACTTCGACCACGGAAGAAGACTGTGCAGCAGCAGTGAGTTTGCTTACATGTGACGAAACCAAAAACGAGGAGATTGTAAAGAAAAAAGGTGCATCGTCTGTGGTGTGGAATTGGTTTGGGTAGAAGAAAAGTGATACGAATGAGATGAGCGTGATTTGGAAGGTACACAAGTGCACTGTTTTAACAAGCGGTGGAAACACATCAAACCTTTTCTATCATCTGAAATCCAAGCATCCAAACGAATATGGCCAAAGTAAAAAAATGCGGCAAACCTCAACAATTCACAGTTTATATAAAATTACATTATGTAAAACAGTTTCTTTGTGTTAGAATTTTTATTTATGCATTTTCAGATACAAATTGCTATATTGTGATATATATCGTTATCGAGGTAGAAATTTGCTTCTACCATGATAGAAGATTTTGGTTATATCGCCCACCCCTATGTTGCGCTTGGATTGATTGTGGGAGTGGTGGGGGCAGAGGAGAGACCCGTGTGTGTTTTGTGTCTTATACCGCTGGCAGCAGACCGCATGAGACCCAACAAATTAGGAAGACACTTAGAGACAACACACTCCAGTCAGATTAATAATCCACTCGACTTCTTTCAAAGAAAGCTGGCAGAATACAGACAGCAAAGCACAAATGGCTTCATTCAAAGTTGCATACAGAATTGGCCAGTGCAAAAAAACTACAAACGATTGCTGAGCAGCTAATAAACATGGGGTCAATTATGCAAAGATAAGTGACAACGTAAGCCTTTTATAACAATTGCACGTGTATTTTATCTGTTTTTAACTTGGTGTTGTTTGATCTTATTGGTTTAGAAATTGATATTTCAATAAACAGTAAACTTGGCAGATTTCGTTATTATTTTGTTGACAAGTGGGGCTTGAAAATTCGCTCACCCCCTTAAGTGGGGAATGACAGAAAAAGTTTGAGAACCACTGGTTTACAGTTGGTAAAGGAAAACTGTTTCTGCTCTTTGAAAAAGGCTTGCACAGTGGAATGGTTCCCAAGCAAAGAAATCTTTATAATTTTGTAAAAAAGAATTACACAAAATTTTACCTCCCTTAAATCTTAAGCAAAGTAAATCAATGATACATATTGTAGTTGTTTAAGACTGAAATGTGGAAATCTGTATGCATACTAAGATATTGTATTATAGATCTAGACCTGTGCAACCAATTATTTTAAAGCTTAGATCCAAACACCACGTAACAACACAAATAAGTACAGATATTTACCATTCAGGGTTTTTTTCAGATACACTCATGCTTAGAGATTTACGCTATTTTAAAATACAAAGTGATTACAGGAAGTACACATTAGACGGTGATAGCCATAGATTATTTTGTCATCATAAACTCTCTGTATATGTGACTGCATGCATATGAATGCATATGAAAACTGTACCCTTCTGACCTAATGTCTCTAATGCTGAAGCTATAATGATCTGTTGTGCTCTATCTTTTCATAAATGCACGAATATTAGTGGATAAGCCACCACAGAGGCCCCGGTGTAGAATCTGTTGTAGACGTACATGTCTAGAAAATGAGAGTCACTCAACTATAATTTAATTTAACGGCCTGATTTTGGTTGTCAAAACCAAGCAACCCAATCCTGCAATACGACACAATTCACCCTTCCACAATTCAACACAATGTGTCTTCTTACTGGGTGTGTCGTTTCTTTTTGATAGTGTGTTTTTACACATTTCATATGTTACTGTCAAATGAACTATGTTTTAGCATAATAACTATAACCTTGAACCAATGTGACTGAAAAAATAATCAATGACGTTTAAATTATGAATTTCGTTTGACATTATCAGTATGTAGTGCCTCAAATCAGATTTTTTTTTACCCTAATGTGAAACAGATCTGATTCATTAGGGTTGTCTTAATGCACAAATCTGAGTCACTTTCATATGTAATCCAATTCCGATACATGTTCAATGCGACTTGAGTGAGAACGGTCAGATGGGAAATTATGCAACATCATCAGCCAGCACTGGCAGTGTGAGGATTTCATAGCTGTGCTAGCAATAGCTGCTAACAGTTAAAGTGCGCCGTCCGTCTTTCTTTCTTCTCTTTGACCTGAAAAAAATTTAGCCGACTAACTGCTTGCCATCCTCCAGGGCGAAATCCCAAGCATATTTCTGCTAAAATCGCATCCGTTGTTTGAAATTAACAAGTTATACGTGATGAGATGATATGTTTCAACTCAAATGATGTAATCAAAGATCTATTGATGTGAGCATGCATGCCGTTTATACATTATACCTCTATTCCTCTATAGCTCCACTGGCTCCCAGTGCGGTTTAGGGTAGAGTTTAAGATTCTGGTGTTTGTATTTAAGGCCATCAATGGTCTGGCTCCTGTCTATCTCGCGGAGTTGGTAATGGTTCACCACCCAACCAGAACTCTGCGCTCTTCAGAATATACCACATTGGTCATACCCAAGTTCAATTATAAAAAGTTTGGAGGCCGGTCATTTGCCGTCCAGGGCCCAAAATTGTGGAACGCACTACCGGGACAGCTTCGAAACATTACTGAGTTGTGTGTTTTTAAATCATAGTTGAAGACACATCTTTTTAGACTAGCTTTTGATATATAGCCATTGATTTGATAATTGTTTTTATGCTGTTTATTGTGTCTTTGCTTTTATACTGGAAAGCGCCCTGGGCATCTTTAGGTTGTTGTAGGGCGCTATACAAATAAAATTTGATTGATTGATTGATTGATTCCATTGAGGTGAATTTGCTACCGACCTCTCTCGACATCTCTCCTCTATTTGAAATCAGCTCCAAAGGCATCATGGGGGAATTTGGTAGAGAAATGTAGAGACCCCACATTGAGCTGTTAACGATTTAAAAAAAATTAGTACATGAGAACGACTTTACAGCTAATTTTGACATCAGGGATTAACAAAGTGTTAGCCACATGACAATGTTTTAATAGCGAGCTGTTAAGGAATTGAACAATGTAACAGTATGCATACCGTTTGTTGATGTTGATGGCAGGGTTAGAAGGAAAGCAGGTGATGCACCCATCATGCATTGTGCCCAATGTACTGTACAGTATAAGTCACTGGAGGTGGTGTTATGATCGATGGCTGCGTACATTGGTCTTACAGGTCTAGGCTCAGCATTATTATGTGGCAACAGAATGAAGTCAGTTGACTACTCCTGAGGTCACCTGACCAGGTTATCTCATTAGTGTTTTTTTTTACCCTTACATCAAAGGTATATTCTAGGACTCAAAGTGTGCAAGAGTAGTTCTGAGAGCACGAGAACTCATTTTCACACATGAACTGGCCACCATAATCATATTCATGCCATAATCAAAAGTGAAGGTGGCCAAATATTCCTGTGTGATGGTTTTTGCCCAGGCAGTGCTGTAGTAAACAAGTACCTTGATACTATACAGTAGTTGGTAAGAAGTAACCACAAATACACAGCAGGGCTGGATGGCTCACAGTAGAGAGAACAGCAGCATCAGCCAGCATGCTTAAAGAGCAAATGGTCCCCCTCAACAGTAAGAGGACATTGCTGCTGTCAGGACGTTAATAGCCTTGTGTGTATGTGTGTGTGTGTGTGTGTGTGTGTGTGTGTGTGTGTGTGTGTGTGAGTGGGAGTATTCTCCATTCTCCACTTACCCCTGGCTCATGTTGTGGATGGCACAGTGTTTCTCCGATGATATCATCCTCTGGCGGTGTGATTCTTAAAAATTCAAGGTGATCAGGTCTATTGGCTCGACACAGGGGTTTGTGGGAAATGGAATCATCACCATCGCCATCCAGTGACCATATTTCATCTTGTCTCAGGGACTCTTCTGAAAAATACATTAAAGCAGCATTTCAACATCTGTGGTATGTACAGTAAGTATGTTTGTGCAGATTATTTGTCTTTGTTTTCTAATGGCTTTTAAAGAATATAAACATATAAACATTATTAACATGAGATTCAGATACACCATCAAATAAGAGCATATCTATTTTCTAGCTGCTCTTGCTCTTGGTCTGAAAATGACTACTGTACCAGTACTTCCAAGCCATTGAATGGAAGCGCTGCAACAGCAGAATAAGAATATTGTATAGATCCATCATGCTAGCTTCAGGGAATATTTTTTTTTTTTTTTTTTTTATAGAACTTTATTAATCCCAGAGGGAAATTGCTCAATTTTCACATATCCCAATTAGGAAACTGGGGTCAGAGTGCAGGGTCAGCCAGCTTATGGAGCAGCGCCCCTGGAGCAGATAGGGTTAAAGGCCTTGCTCAAGGGCTCAACAGTGGCAACTTGGCGATGCTGGGGTTCGAACCCCCGACCTTCCGATCAGTAACCCAGTAACCCACAGCCTTAACTGACTGAGCCACCACTGCCCCAACAAGGTAGATATCAAGGTAGATGTTTTCTTCAATCATAGCAAAAAAAACAAATGCACCTGATATTTCATGGGGTTTTGGATAGAATTACTGTATGTTACTGTCATTTCTATTACAATTACTACATGAGCATCAAATACCAAAATGTAATACAGACACATTCATATTGTTTTTATGCTCACGTTGATCACACTGGCTGTCATCTCTTGATGTATACAATGGAAATTCATATATTTTACTGAGCTTTTTTTCCTTCATTCACATCACATAGTAACAGCTTTATTATGGACAGGGGTCTTCTGGGTCCTTTGAAAAAACAAACTTTTGTAGGTGTAAAATTTTATGAATGAACTGTTAGATCTGCCTGCTGGGCTTGTCCAAACTTGCTGATCTGGAGAGAAACAAACAGATGCACAATGGAGTGTGCAGAATGTTCTCTGGCTTAGGGATGCATGCGCCACTTCGTCAGCAAGTGCCACAGGGAGTATTGCCATATAGGGAATGAGGAGGAACTGGAAAGGAACTCAAGGAAAGAGGCGGAAACTGTTTTTTTTGCCAGATTTTGCTGTTGGTTTCCAGCCCAAAAACATTTTAAAGGAAAAAAACATTATAATGCACACAAGCCCGGCCATACAGTGATATCTGGTCAGTATTCAGTTCAGCTGTCACTGTAGATTTGCAGTTTGTAATGCTGCAATCACACATAAGAATATGACAGAAGCCAACAATGCGCTACCACCACCTAGTGCATAGAAGTGGGAAGTCAGAGTTGACAACTTTACAGAAAGGCTTGGAGTGAGAGTCTGCACAGACCTCTGGGCCCTATGAGACATAAGCAGTCTCATAGGGACCCCTTACTTTCCTGATCTATATCTCTCATATTTAACTCCAGTCTTACGAGGGCCCTCCCGCCATTTGGGCCCTGGATAGTCAGTTCTACTCTCCACACTGTGGTGCCACTGAGAGCAGTAATATTATTCACACAAATAATATACAATATATAATACAATACTAATGATGAAAACTGCTGAAAAACATTCATTCATTCATCTTCTATACCGCTTTATCCTGTATTTAGGGTCGCGGGGACCTGGAGCCTATCCCAGGAGACTCTGGGCACGAGGCAGGATACACCCTGGACAGCGTGCCAATCCATCGCAGAGCACACACACACACACTCATTCACAATTTGGGTCAATTTGGGAACGCCAATTAGCCTAACCTGCATGTCTTTGGACTGTGGGAGGAAACCGGAATTGCTGAAAAACAAGTATAGTAAAAAGCAAATGTAATAGAATTTTTTATAATAATAATAATAATAATAATAATGGAGAATATACACTCAAAGAAGAATGATTATTAGAGTAGTATAAAAGATGGAGCAAATTGTTTCCTTTGTTAGCCTTTGAATATTCTTATGAATATAAAGAATGCAATATGTATTTAATGTAATGGATAATACTACGTCACTACCCTCACTCAGTCTTTTAATGCGCCAGCTGGTGTGTAACTTTGCTGCAGTCTGTAAATGCATTTAAGTGTCGTTTATTTTATGAGATTGTTCAGCACAATTATGACTGTTCCAATTATTAACCCTTCTCTTGTACAGTACGTGATTGGCTCATACAGCTGTTAATTTGTAATAATTTTCACAGGATTATGCGAATATTATGTCTCTTCACAGAAAAAGGTCTGGTGCGCAATATACTTGTTTATGTGAAGAAAATAAAAAATGTTTATAGCTGACTCATCAGAAAGCGTCTGGAGCGCAGGGATTTTTTTAAACTTGCGTCTTCTTTTGAATATGAAAGCATGTGGTGAAACAGCATGTGAAGATGAGTGAGTCTCATCCATGCGGAGAGTTGGCAGCTTTGGTGGAGGAGAGAAGCGCTCAGCATGGGAGGCCTCCAGTTAAAACTGGTTAAACTGGTAGTAAAATAAGAACATCATCCACACACTCTTTTGTGGCCTTACAGTCCCTGACAATGGCTGTCATTTTCAAACTTGCATTCTGTTGGGAATTTGCTAAACAACACCACGAAGATAGCGGGTCTGCGCCTGCATCTAGGATCCAATGACAAGGAAGTGGGTATGACTGTCCATTAACATCATGACTGAAGTAACGTTCCTGCACTCTTCCTATGGTTTGTTTCAAATTAGCTTCTAAAATTAATGATGTTTGAAGAAACCATAGAGTTCATTTCAAACCAGTCCAAATTTTGACAAAGACTTCCAAACGATAATCATCTTTTACACATCACCTCAATTTTAAATCGTATCCTATTGTTCTTGCACTTCATTTATGAGCAGTCTCTATGATCATTGTATTCGTTCAGTGTGCTGAAAAGATCACTGAACTGAGAAAGTGACTGGGTGTTATCATGTCACATTGCATAAAAGTATGAAAGAGATGAGGAAAAGTGTAGCAAACTGGATTCATGGCTGATTTTGTCTCGCATAAACCAGAATTTTCTTACAGGAATGGCACCTAGTGAAAAATAGAACTAAAATCATGAATTTTATGTAAGGTCATATCAGGCTTGGTAAAAATTTTGATTACAAGCAACCCAGAGGTGTTAGCGGTCAGCACTGTTGCCTTGCACCGCCAGCGTCCGGGTTTGATTCCTGCCTTAGGGTCTATGTGCATTTTGTGTACAGTTTGCATGTTCTCCCTCTGCTTGGTGTGTTTCTTCTGGGTACTCCAGTTTCCTCCCACAGTCCAAGATATGCAGATTAGGCTAATTGATGTTCCCAAATTGCCAGTAGTGTTTGAACGAGCGTGTGAATGTCAGCCGGAGGTCCTACCACGGTCGTAAAAATGGGAATAAATACAATGGTCACCAGATGCCTTGATGTTCCTAGATGGATGGACGCCAGAGGTGAGTGTCAATGATGAACTCCCTGAGAAGACACGAGGAAGAAACCTTAATAGGTACAAAAGGAACGAGAATTCCACTCCATCACAGGGCACAAGCACACACACACACACACAATCACACACTCCAGGCAATTTTGAAATGCCAGTTAAACTAATCTGCAGGTCTTTGGATTGTGGGAGGAAACCAGAGTCATGAAGTCAAAATTGTGTCAAATATCTTTCTTATCCAAATGCACACACTGAAAACGGCATCGTGAACCAGCAAAAAATACAACACCAACGATTAAGCAGAAAGGCTGAAAACCTTTCATTAAGGTTTCATCATGATAATGTCTCTCCAGCCTGAAGCTGCCAGACCTTGAAATGCTGACTGCAACTTTGGGTACATTCCAAATGCAAATTTGTCCTATTTTCAGTCCTACAAACAGCCTCTTTCTTATGTATACTTACAGTATGCAAAAAAAAAAAAACCTGTTCAACCTTCACTCATATTGTATATTTAACATTTTTCATCTTTATTAAAATTAATGTGGCTTAAAGCCAGCATCTAAACATGTGCAGCAGAACCGAAATTGTTACTGAAAGATCCAAAAAAAGACAATGAGACAAGACATTGACATGCTATATTTAGGCCCAGTATACAGTGCAGCGAACACCCCCGCGGGACAGTTTTCATTCATTTTGAAATGGTGCCACCTTGTGGACTAGATGAGCCATAATAGCATACTTTTAGCATGCTGTTAGTCATTTGGCTGCTCCTGTCAAGAGGTCACCAGAGCGGGCCATCTGCGCAACAACTTGGCACAGGTTTTATGAGAAATTATATGTTGGTTTGGGACCGGCACTGCATCCAGCGGCTGGGAATCGAATCTGGGCCTTTCACATGGCAGGTAAGAAATCTATCGCAGGGCCACAAGTGTCCTATTGAGCCACCACTGCCCATGATCACATACTGTACATGTAACTACTGTAGGTACATTTCCATTCAAGTTTTTTTTTCTTCAAATTTTAAGTGCTATTGAATAATATCAAAGGAAAAAATACTGTTCTAAGGAGAAATCAGTGGAGGCATGATCAAAAAACGATCAATGAAATGTATGCATAAAATGCTTTGAGACATTTTCAAATTATAGAAAGAAATCGACATAGCGACATTGGAGACTCTGGAATATTATGCCAGTTAAAAAACCACAATATACAGTAAGATTTTATAGTTGCTAGGCTGGCTCTGCCCGAAGTTTCTGCTTGAAAATGGCTTTTTATAAGCATAGTGGGCTAAATTAGGCTTGCTGGCACATAGTACATGTTTTTTATTCATTCATTCATCTTCTATACCGCTTTATCCTGTATTTCGGGTCGCGGGGACCTGGAGCCTATCCCAGGAGACTCTGGGCACGAGTCAGGGTACACCCTGGACAGCGTGCCAATCCATCGCAGAGCACACACACACACACACACTCATTCACACACTAAGGTCAATTTGGGAACGCCAATTAGCATGTCTTTGGACTGTGGGAGGAAACCCAAGTACCCGGAGGAAACCCACCAAGCACGGGGAGAACATGCAAACTCCATGCACACAGAGACGGGAATCGAGCCTGGCCGGGAATCGAACCCGGACCCTGGAGGTGCAAGGCGACAGTGCTAACCACTACACCACTGTGCCAAGAATGATTTTGCTCAAAGTGTGAAAGAGTGATTCTGGGCACATGAGAAATCATTTTCACAAATGAATTGTCCATCACAGAAGCCTGACTTTAACCCATTGAAATTTGTGTGCTTGATGTGCTAGAAGATTTTATGGAGTGTCTTGACTCATCAGAAAAACAAGATCTCTGCAAGAAATTAATGCAATTCTGGGTAGAACTAAATGTTACATTGCAACCATGCGTGCTGAAACAATGCACAGCAAATACATGCTGTAATCAAAGCAAAAGGAGGACCAAGAAAGTATTTCAATGTGTTTCTCATACCGAGTACCGATCCGATACCTGGGTGTGTATTTGTACAGTGTGTATGTGTGTATACACATAAACATACATATATATACATATATATATATATATATATATATATATATATATAAATATATATATACACACACATTATATATATAATTTCTTTTTTAAGTAAAATACTACTAGCCCTGTGTAACGGATTCGGCCCTAAGTGCATGGGCGACAGCTTGAAACACGGACACGAGGCGAGGTCTTACAGAAAAAAGCGTAATTTATTTAGAAAAATGGATAAGGAAAGGGTTAAAGGTTCTCTGCGGTCTTTTCCCCTTCGACAGCAGGGATGCGAAGGCAGGCTCGACGCAGAAGTGAAGGTGCCATGTGAGCTCGCGCAGCTCGTTCACGCGCTCCTCTCGCAGAGATCAAAGGCTCCCCCCTTTTTAAAGTCTCTGGGGAGCATCACATCGCCCCGCTCTTGTGCCACTGTCTTGTCATAAAACCCACGCGTCGCAAAGTCCAGCTTCCCAACAGTCAGACCCCGAGCTACACTCCCCGCTGTGTTTTATAGCGCCGGGATCATTAGCGGCCATAGCTCGTGGGCCATTGCCTGATTCTGCGGCCCTGTTCCTTCACATACCTAAAGGGGGGGAGGCCGCCTAACTAGTGAGCGAGGAGCGATATCAATTTGGACGCACGCCCATCACAGGCGCACGCCGTGACACTCTGTGAGGAAGCTAAACTAGCAAAGCTAGCGGGCATAAATAGGTTATGTTTAGGAAAATGGTATCGGATCGGTACGTGGACTTAATACTCGCTGATTCCGATGCCAGCTTTTTTTGTGGTATCGGCAGCATTTCCGATACCAGTATCGGAATCGGAACAACCCTACTGTAAATACACTAATCTGAAGTCTGGCGCTGTTCCTGAACGTGTTCATGATCTCTCGTCAGGCTTGTATCCATTGTCAGAATATCAAACAACAATATAAGCTTGTACACTTTTTATTGACTTAGCAAAATGTTTAGTTAATGCCAAGACCCAATAATGACATGGAATTTGAACACAACATCAATGAAAATGTAATTGTTTTGTTCTGTTGCCATTCTTGATTTAAGATAATGACAGCAGTATTAGAGTGGGATTAGGACAAAACTAAGAAGCACACACCATCACCTGTCGGTGAAGCGGAGTTCAGTACCAAGCAGTACAGGCAGTGCAGGCAGCTACATAATCACAAAACATACCAGGTCATGGGTAATTAGCACTGTTAATTAAACCAGAAAGGTACTACCTCACTCTCTTTGCATTGCTCTGTGTGCTTTTTTCAAGAGCATTTGTGTGCCCATGCATGCATTTCTGTCTGCCCTAAATTGATCTTGTCCTAATAAAACCCCCAACTATTGAACACCTGACCCATCTCACAGGAGACAAAAACTGCATTCATGTTCAGAAACTAGAGATTCTTTGATCTTTGATTACAGATGAATGCAATTGCTGTACAAGTAACCTTATTCTAGTTAGTTCTAATTTGTTTAGTTTTTCTAATTTCTAACTTGTTGTTTTCTAACTTTTTTTTAAGTTAATTCTAACCAAGTAATTTGATTGGACGAAAGTCGTTCCATAAGTGGTGATATACAGTAGAGCATAACAGCACTGGGACGTTTAACTGTATCACTCCGCGTCTCGTGTCTCTGTTAATTAGTGCGCTAATTATACTAATTCTTTATACTATACTGGTTAATATAATATATTAATGACATGGGTGATTAATTATAGGTCGGTATGGTCGGTAAAGAGGGTAGAGCAGCTGAGTGCCAAAATCCACATTCAAAAGCAGTCAGAAAAGCACTTTCTTAAAAAATCTTAAAAAATGCTGAATTTGCAATATTATTATTATATTTATTTTATTATTTTATTATTCATGTTCTCTTAATTTCTTATCTCTCCATCAGTGGTGTTGGATTCTCAAATCTGATCGGCTATGGGAGAGGCTTAAGGACAGGGCACTTTGCTTTTTTTTCTTTAACGTACCTGCTTGTTTTTTCATCTCAGTAACACCAAGAGAAAGACATGAGAGGCTGATGAGAGAACAACTGTTCATAATGTAGCTCTGAGAACTTATCAAACTTATCTTATGTAGAACTTAGAACATATATTCAGTAATATCAAGAAATATCCTGTCTCATTCCATAATATGAAAATGTAAATGTACATTCTAAATGTGTATATGTGCATGGCATTTCGTTTCGTTCATTAATAAATTAAATATCATGATATTTGGCAAACTACTGTAGTAAAAGACTAATGCTATATTAAGAAATCACGTAATATGTCATTGAAAATTAGTATTTATTTGTAGATGTAACTGAGGATTATAATGTAGGAATGTCAGCATGATGTGTAAATACAAGCACGCGCACACACACTATGTGTAACAATAGGACGCTGTTGATGGATACACATGTGACAGGAAAGAAGATAAGTCTATTTGCGAATAGTGTGTGGTGGTGTTGGAACAGTTCTTGTATTATAGTAAATCATGTACTGAAAGAAAGAGCTTGTATGTCAGCCATCCCTAATTTAAAGCTGTTGAGATTCATTTATGACATCCATGATTACATCCATTACAATCACTGTTGATAGCTGGTCTCATATTAACCAGGATGAGGATGAGAACAGAACCATGTGATATAAATAGAGCAGACGTGTGTAACGGAGCTGAAGTAACACCTCAGCTGACTTGAAGAGTGAAGAATGTGAATACTGGGTATTGCACTCCTTGTTCTACTAATCTTGTAAATATAACACTACTGTGTTGCCATAAAGTTCAAATCAAACAAAGTAAAATCCGATTTGTAGCACTCTATAGTCAAGGTTATATTAAATACTTATTTTGTAACGCACCCAGAGATATTATGAATAGAATTTATTACATTCTTTTTATTTTATAACTTCAAAAACAACCAGCTGCACCACTTGTCTAACCTCGGGATTTCTCTCAAGCACATCTAAAGAGGTCAAGTGTAATGTAGCTGAAATTTATCCTTTTGTACTGTACTAATGCTCTAGTGGTGTCTGGAGTGTAATCCTTTGTGCTGTGCCCATAATTCCAGTTAAATTACAGCTTCAAAGAGAGGACACAATGCACTCTCATGAACCCACCAATACCCAAAGAACAAGTAAAATCTAAATCATGTCTAAATGCACACTTTCGGCTGCTCCCTCATCGAGGGGTCACCACAGTAGATCATCTGATTTGCACAGGTTTTTACTCCAGATGCCCTTCCTAATGAAACCCTCCCATTTTATCTGGGCTTGGGACCGGCACTGTATCCAGTGGCTGGGGTTTCCTAATTATGCCCAGTGAATTTAATTAGTACTTGTTTACCTTGTTTAACAAGTACTCCAATAAAGGCCTT
This sequence comes from Channallabes apus, assembly GCA_030522415.1. Classification (NCBI taxonomy): domain Eukaryota; kingdom Metazoa; phylum Chordata; class Actinopteri; order Siluriformes; family Clariidae; genus Channallabes; species Channallabes apus. Next base: position 10,342,375 of record CM060116.1, read on the forward strand.
CTACAGCCTGAGCTACTTCCACATACTGCATTCCAAATACTTAGAGTAAAAGAAAATAATTTTCACTCTTTCTTATGGGGAAATTAACCTTGATATACGAGTGTTTTGATATACAAGCACACTTCCGGAATGAATTACAGTATGCTCGCAATCCAAGGCTTAACTGCCAAAAAACAGCGAAACTGCCTGCAAAATCATGATACACTGTAGCTACAGTACCTGGACTTCCAAACAAATTTCAGAACTGAATACAAATAATTAAACAGAACTTGCAGTATACCTACAATTTATTTACAATAGTTACAAATGATCAAAATTTAAATAACAAACTAATACTTACCATCCACTTTGATATAAAACTTATTTATGCAGTTATTCAATCACGTAATCACATAGCAGCAACACAACACACAAAATCATGCAGATACAGGTCAAGAATTTCAGGTGATATTCACATCATGCCTCAGAATGAAGAAAAGTGTGAAAAGCGTGAATGTAACTGTGACATGGTTATTTGCTATTCTAAGCATTTCAGAAAATAATTGCCTAGGATTTTCATATACAACAATATCTAGAACATCGCAAAAAAAACAGTGAATTAGTGACAGCTGTGTGGGACAGCTGGAAAGACCTTGTTGATAAGAGAACAATACATCACAATCTCAGAATGCAGGATGCAAACTTTAATGTGCATGGGCTACAACAGCAGAAGACCACATCAGGTAATTGATACTATAATGTGCACTGCCTCTGCTGCTAGCTTGACTTCTTCCCGTAGTGTCATCTCTTCCCCATGTAAACAACACAATGTCTCTCTCTCTCTCTCTCTCTCTCTCTCTCACACACACACACACACACACACACACACACACACACACACACACACACACACACACACACACACACACAGAGCAGTTCACATGATGTATGTAAACGGAAATGTATTTCATCAAACCAAGGTACATCCCCCTATTGCTCTATGGTCCATGTGGCCACTGTTGGCACTTTCAGCAGTGGACAGGGTCATTCTAACTGGTCTTTCAGCAGTGGGTGCTAGGGTTAGGGTTAGGGTTAGCAGACTAGCTGGAGTCGAACCCCATATGCATCAGTAAGCCTGGAGTGCCTAGGACCTTGTCAGTAGCAAGCCGACAGGACCACTTTTGGTAGGTGGTAACCCCTGCATTCAGAAACAGCAATTCAGACAATTTGTCCAAGTAACAGATCATTACGGTATTATGGTAATATACAGTATAATACTAGTCGGATTTCTATGGCATGTTAGATTGCATGCTCTAAGGCTTAACCATAAAGGTTTCAGAATATTAAGTTAATTCATTAGATCTTCTATACCACCTATCCTGTGTACAAAGTTGCGGGGGCCCAGAGGCTATCCCAGAAGACTTACAGTAGGGCAAGAGACCCCTGGACAGGGTATAATCCGGAGAAAACCCACCAGGCACAGGAAGAACATGAAAACTCCATGCACACAGACCTGAGCTGGGAATCAAACCCCAACTCTGGAGGAACAGTATGAGGCCACAGTGCTAACCACAGAGCCACCATGCTGCCAGGTTTCAGAATAGTAAAATCTAATTACTGCTAGGATGTTTTAAGCCTCTGATTCAATATTGTGACCAGCTCACTGCATGCTGTATTCTCATATAGAAATCCCGGCTATAAATGAAGAGCAGTCATGTTCAGGTTGCATCTTGCACACTCACTAAAAACAGTAATGACACATGAGAACTGCAAACTATGATAATACTGTACACAGGGTTATCCACCAAAATGTAAACATTCCTAGTGGTTTGACCTACAAACTTAGGAAACAAGTGAATTGTTTTTTGAATATATCTTTTTTTAAAGTTGAGATAATTATATATAATCAATGAGAGCTTTTTAGGATTAATCTTACTCCGCTGGAACTAAAGCCTTCTCTGTAACCTCACAGATCAGAATCAGCATCAGGGAAGTTATTATAGAATACAAAGGGCTCTGTTCACGCCAACTAAATAAAATATAAGGCACACTGTTCTCTGCATTTCCTGCTAACCGCTAGATCAGGAAAAATATATAAATTGACTCTCTGTGGCATGATCAGCTTCATATGACACAAAGACTAATTACGTCATATTATTTAGATTTTACTGAAACTAGTCTGCACAAGAGAGTCAGGATTATTGTAGTACTAGGGTTTTAGAGAAACTGTGAGGTTTTTATATTTCATACTGTATGTTCTACACTTGTGCATCATACTTTATCAAATCCTGGATCTGTTACATAGGTATATGGAATATGTTGATATTTTAAGATTCTACTGTTGTTTTGGAGGATGATGTTTAACAGCCAGACTGTTATCCAACTATCACTAAATCTCTCAGCCTAATACCAGAGAATGTAAAATACTAACACCTGAAGCCAACCATTAGTATATTTTTGAATTGTTACTCATGCAGTAATACAAGGCAATGTAACACACTCAATGCAAAGCTATACAGTACCTTCCTAGTTCTGTATTCGGGAGCTTACAGATTCCCATGACTGCCTCGTCTCACTGTGGCTACATGCACAATTTCGATTAATTTTTTGTTTTTATCAGATCTGATTTGTACAGTATGTCACGACACATCTGTCCTCTGAAACTGCATGCATGTGCACATCGATGCATCTTTGCTCACGTTATCTGGACTATCTGGACGTCAGATTTGTGCAATCACTCATTTATTTTTAACAATGGATAGACTTTAGCAAAAATATAATGCTTGGGATTTTTCTCTGGCGAATAGCAAGAAGTTATTCTGCTGTATGTGTTGAGGTCTAGAAGAAAGAAGACAGCCATATGCCTTGCTTTAGCTGTTTTAACAGCTATTGCTAGCACTGCTATGAGAAAAGTTGCATCAGAAATCATGCAATTTTTGCCCTTATAAGAAGGGTTACACCCTGGAAAGGGGGCCCATCCATCAAACCGCAGCGCACACCCACAAACACACGCCTAATCTGCATGTCTTTGGACTGTGGGAGGAAACTAGAAAGAAAATCATCAAACATGGGGAGAACATGCACATGCACACAGACCCTTGCACCTGGAGGTAGCAGAGCTAACCACTAAGCCACCGTGGCCTTGTGCTCAGACAGCCATAAACAAATGAGATCTGTGTCACGTTAGTGTAAAAAATACAGGCAGGTTGGTAATATGAACGTAGCCTGAGGCTGCCACATTAGAGCAATTATCCATTCATCCATTCCTTCCTTAAAGCATGAACAATTTTTTCCTTTGACTTCTAGCCACAGATGATTGTGGCAAGATTCTCAATCTCATTCTACCTCTCTGTTGCTTTAGTACTTTTGTAAGCCTTTCATGGGATGTAATTCTGTCAGGGCAAACTGTAAAGGGCATTCCAACCAACCCTGTTTAAGCAATCCTATTTTTGCTCCTGTTTACCCTGCTAACTTTACAGGGGTATTTAATTATTGAAGGAAGGTTCCATATTCCTCACTCTGGATACTCGAGGAGTGACAGCGATCAAGACTATCCACTAAAAAGTCCTTGTCTGAAGAACGTGTAACACAAAGGGTTCTTTTACTACATAGAATACTCTGACTCCTGTGTCTCTACTGACAGGATTTTTTTGCATGCCTATCAGACCAAAACGACTTTCACATCCTTCTTCTTGTCTGATTTTATAAAATAAAACAAACCCATATACAGTACATATGCAAGACAATGCCCACTTACAGTATATTTTAATTACAGTTTATAAGGCTTTGCAAGCAATTGGTAGAATGGGATTAAGGCTCTGTAAACTGTCACACTGTCTATGTACAGATGAAAATGCTTTGTCCAACATGACCCTGATATGGACACGGGATGGAGGAAAAAACATCTGCAATGTAAGAACAAAGCCTGTGTACCCTATTAAACCAGCAAACTGAGTCAAAGTACAGACCTTTATACTGCATGCACAATGATGAGAGAGAATAGCTTTAATTGGCCCTGCCACACATAATGATCTACAATCAGATGGTAAGAAGGAAGCTTCTATCTGGGGAACTACTGTATAATTTAGTCTTTCCTTACAGTGCATCTTCATACATTTACATGTATGCACACAGAAATTTAATAAATACCAAGGCCTTGTGAAAAGAAAAATATAAATAATGATAGATTTGACTTTTTTCAATACTGTGAAAAAGTATTGAGGCACTCCTCATTTCTTTATATTTTGCTTCCAATGACCCAGGCTTTTCAATATTTTAATGCAATCTTGAGGAATACTGTCGTTCTTCAGGCTTACTGAAGGTAAGTTTTTGGCTCTCATTTTCGGTCTAGGCCTTGTACCTCAACAGTTTCAGAGGAATGTTAAACCCCAAAGTGAACTATGAATCATTCAAGCTTAAAAACATCTAACTTACGGCATGAATGAGTGAGAAACAAATGCAGATGATGACCAATGATCAGACAAGCACAGCTTTCCTAAATAAATTTATTCTTTAATTGGATATAGTAGGTAACTGCATAGCTGCGTAGGGCCCCTTACAAGGCAAAAGACGTGCCCCTTCTCACCCACATTCCACTGTGTAAATAAATAAACCATACTCCACACTTACCTGTAATTTTGGAAGTGGCTGTCCCATCATTGATCCAAGTCAAATTTCCCGATGTTTTTTGGCTGAGGTTCAGGTCTAGACTATTAAAAGTTCTATTGTTTCCATTTTTGTCTATAGCCCCCGTTGGCTGTTTGGTCTGGTCTCCACCTTTTAACCATGACCCAGCTGTTTCAAGGAACCACCGGTCTTGATCACTGTCCTTACACACATCCTCTTCAGGCAGAAGTACAATGCGATGGTTCAGTTGGGGACTGGACAACTTAGATGACAGTGGTGATAGGCTGGGGGACATACTCTGGAGGCTGTTGCTTGGACCATAGGACACATTAAAAACCCCAAAAAGGGAAGGAGAAATTGGGCTTTTGGTCCTTGGCCTGAGATTAAAAGTTTCATTTTGAGATTCTCTGAGGGGAAATGTCATTGACTGCAAAGATCTATTTCTAACATTTAGTTCCATATCGTTCTCCTGAGCAATGTTCTTTACGTCCAGCTTTTCTTCTCTCAAATGTTGGCAGGTGTTTTGTCCCATTACAGAGCCACTATTAGCAGTAGGAGGCCCTACTGCAATGACATGAGCAGAATTTTCTTTGCCTCCATGGTTGGAATCAGTTATCTCCATCCTTTTGGCCACTGCTTCAACAGTTATGTCTCTCCTGTTCATGTCATCATACCGTGGAGCTACTATTGTACCTTCAAAAGTATTCAGCAAATTGTATTTCCCAGCAGAAAGCACTTTTCCACTTGAAGCAATGCTATTTTTATTGGTCATTTGCTCCTGATGAGTATGGTACAGCTTTGCTTCTGAGAGACTACAGGAAAATGCTCCGCAACTCAGACAGAACTGGTCCTCAAACTCAGTGAACTCAGTGCAGAGGTCTATTTCTGACTCAAACAGATGTGAGTCCTCCATGAAGTCCCAGGCTTCCTGACATGTCTGAAAGGGTTCTTCCATTGGGAGAAGCGGTTCACTGCTGACCCTGGCAACATCTGATGCAGGTGTATGTGGTACATGCATAGAAGCAGAGGTTCCAGATAACTTTTGTTTTTCACTTTCCTGAATCAAGTCTGCATCCCGTTGATTTTTTAAAAATTCTGAAGCCGTAGTGCTCTGCAATTTCTTTCTCAACTTAGTCTGCAAGAACTCATCGGCAACGTCCATCTTCTTGCTACCTAATTTCTTAATCTCTCTAACCCGAGAAGCTGATTTCTTGTGTTCTGGGGAAAGTGTATGTTGAAGGTTACTGCTGCTGACGTCTTGAACAAGATGTTTTTTATTTTCTTCAAATTGAGCCAGTAGCTTGCCATCCTGGTTGCCCATTCTGAATCTTGATGCACAGTCACCACACAGAGACAGGAGATCCACAAGCAGCTGGCAGTGTTCCGCAGACAGCCAGTGAAGCCATGCTAAAACTTTCTCTGCTTCATATGACCGCAAGTCTTCACATGCTGCCTTGTAAGACTGACTTCTTTGTTTCGGTATTGCAGAGTCTTCAGCCTTCTGGTCATTCTGATTGGTGTACAGGGACTGGCAGTGATGAGAGGTGCGGCCACGTCGTGTAAAGCCTCTCACTCCCCTAGTGGGTAAGTATGGGCTGATATAAATAAACTCCTCAATTCGTTTGTGCAGACAGAGCACTGTGTGTGTGCCCTCCATTATGGAAGACATTTAATTAATCACACACTTACTTTAAACAGCCATTCCAAGGCTCTTGGCGTTGGTAGTGGATTGCTTGAGAGGTAAAGTCCCCATGGCAAATGAAAATCTGTTAAAGAGAGACCATTACTGACTATTAAAAAAGCACATGAGTGTGAATTTATCTACTTAAACCACACATCTCAGGTTAACAGAAATAAATATACATAATGCAATATTAAACATATACACAACTAATTATAAATTAGCAGTTTATACAATAGACACGTCATTAAACAAGTATTATAATTGGTGAAATTGTCTATATTTGGAAATTAAACAGATTGTAGTTTCCTAACTCTGGTCCTGGGGAACTGGATTTTTTTCCTACTCTAACACAGAAACAGTACTTTAACTCAGCAAGACTTACAGTATTAATTAACTGGTTAATTAAATTAGGAGTGTTACAGCAGGGAGAAGAGTAATGGTACAGTACATGGGACAAAGAAATGTTTTACTGATGATGTGTGGTATATTAAGTCATAATTTTTAATACCACATCAGCCAATGCTATCAAAACAGTTAAATTACAGAATATTTGCACATTTATGAGACATGACACTTTAACCAGATGTTACACTTTTTTTTGGTTCTCTAAAGGTTTTATTCAATAAGGTTTATTGAATAAGCTAACTCACTCACTCATTGTCTATACCTGTATACAGAGTTGCAGGGAGCCTGGAGCCTTTCCCTTTTACAGACTTAGGGGATGAGGGCACACATATGCTCATTCACACACTATGGACATATGGGATTATTAGCCTAATTTGCATGTTTTTGGACTTTGGGAGGAAACTGGAGTACCCCAAGGAATCCTGGAGGAAACCCACCAAGCAAGGATTTAAACCCAGACCCTGGAGGTGCAAGGTGAAAGTGCCACCTACTAAATAAGATCTGATGGGTTATTTTTTCGTGTTTACATTCAATGTGAACTAGATTGGTCAGCTTTTATAGTTCATAATGAACATCTTACAGTAAAACTCTCACACAAGATATTCTGCACATTAAAAAAATTATTACATTTTGAGCTATCAGCAATGGAATTATTTCTGGGTTGTTATTAAAAGCAAATTTCTCCAGTTGTTCAAATTGCTGTAGGAAGTGTTATGTTGTGTGTCAATGTGGTTTGTGGTATTGAGCTGCCTTTTTGGAACACTTTCCATTTTTCCATGTTTCTTCTTCTAATAATAATAATAATAATAATAATAATAATAATGGCAGCATGATTACTTAGTGGTTAGAACTGTTGCCTCCAGGATCCGGGTTTGATTCCCGGTTGCGTTGGGTCTGCGTGCAAGTTTGCATGTTCTCCCCAGGCTGGGTTTCCTCTCACGATCCAAAGACAGACAGATTGGGCTAATTGCTGTTGCCCGCAATGTAAATGAGCGTGTTTGTGATGGATTATCACCCCTTCCAGGGTGTTCCCGGCCTCATGCCCAAAGTCTCCCAGGATAGACCCTGTATACAGGATAAAGCAGTGTACACAGTGAGTGAGTGAGTGAGAGTGTAATGATAATGTTCCAGGGTAGTAACTGTGATTTTTGTTCTTCCCAGTTGCCCACAGTGCTGTTGTAAGTGTTATTCTGAGTGTTAATGTAGTTTGTGGTATTGGGCTGCGTTTCCTAATGTGCATGCCAGGTTTAAAAAATGTTTCATAATAACAACAACACCAACAATCATTATTATTATTATTATTATTATTATTTTATAATAATAATAATAATAATAATACTTCGACTACTATAACAATAATAATATCAATACTACTACTACTACTACCAATAATACATTCTGCTTATTTGCACTGTTTATCTATTGATCTATTGCCATAACGTCGTGTGATTCCTTTGCCGAGCCAAACCGTCACTTCACTAAACCCCAATCTATCTCAGCTCTGAGGAACTGCGGCATGAACTTGTGTGGTGCGTCTCACCAGACCGCGCGTGAGCAGCCCTCGCGCTTCGCGCTGCGTGTGAAACATTACGTAACATTGGCATCAGTGCGTTATTAAAGTTCGGGCGCGCGCTTACCGGGTTCTCCCGCATGACGGTTATTGTTCACTCTTCTTCCTCCCTCGCGCTGAACCGAGCCCGCATCCCCCGGTGCCTGTCGGAGGACGGAGCTCTCTCTCTCTCTCTCCCTCTTTCTCCCTCCCTCTCTCCCCCCGCTCTCTCGCTCTCTCACTCGCCCTTTAACCGACTGATCCGCGAGCCAATCAGAGCGCGCATTACCAGCTCCACGAGCGCCACCACGAGCTGTGTCATAGCTCGTGCGGATGCGGGTTTTCAGGTGCAGAAGAGAGCAGGAACAGGAGGAGGAGGAGGTCTGCTTGCATACAGAACAGCATCAGGACAAATTAAAGGGGAACAGCAATGTCCTGAACACAAATAATCCGGGACAGGATGGGTCGTGACCATATACAGCAGATCTATAATATTTTTAGGTGTATAAGTTTATATAAATAATCATACACTGATTTAATATTGAATAGGTCCCCTATTCCACCAAAACAGTAAAAATCTGTGTGACATCTTGTTATCTGAACTAGAATAAACCTTTTCCTCAATTTGATCTACACACTACATGGACCAGCCTTTACTCTCATGCGTATCAGTAAGCCTTGCCCACCCATCACCCTGTCGTCTGCTCACCAGTTTTCCTTCCTTGGATGCCTTTTGGTAGGTCCTGACCGCTGCAGACCAGGACCATCCCACGAGAGCTAGTTTTGGAGTTGCTCCGTCCCAGTTGTCTAACCGTCACAACTTTGCCCTTCTCACAATTGCGACAATATCTTGTGCAACCTGGAAGTAGGTGGGTATATTAATGAATGTTTTGTCCATAAAGTTGATGTGTTGGAAACAGAAAGAAACAGAAAGATTGTGGTGACTGTGGTAACAAGGGCAAAATTGTGATGGCTAGACGACTGGGTAAGAGCAAATCCAAAATTGCAGCTCTTGTGGGATGTTCCAAGGCTGCCGTGGTCTGGACCTGCCAAAAAGTGGTGCAAGGAATTAAAACCAATGAACCAGTAAAATTGTCATAGGCACGCAAGGCTCACTGATGCACGTGGGGACTGAAGGTTGGTCCATGTACCCTTATCTAATATAAAAGCTACTGTAGCTCTAATTGCTGAAAAAGGTAATGCTGGTCTCTATAGGAAGGTGTCAGAACACACAGCACATTGCTGTTTTGGTGCCACAAGGGAGGACCTACTGTACTCAATATTAAACAGGTGGTCATAATGTTATGGCTGATTGGTGTATGTTATATACAAGGATTCACATGTCTTTCAAGAAATCTATACAAATTTCACGTGGTTCAATTACACTATACATAACTGTTAGTTGTCACGGTTTGCACAATAATAGGTATTCCATCCATCCATCTAGGAACCTCTGTAGTCCAGCTAGGGAATATGGAGGCTGATGGTGATTATCATTGTATTTATTTTCATATTACAAATAATCTACATGTTTTTGGACTGTGGGAGAAAACAGGAGTCCCTGGAAGAAATCCACCAAGTACAGAAACAAATATGCAAACTCCATGCACACAGATCCCGAGGCGGGAATCGAACCCGGACCCCAGAGGTGCAAGGCAACAATGCTAACCACTATGAGTATTGTTAACATAATATAAATAGCGACAAAATTACTGTAGCTCCCTGAAGATCACATACCTGGAAACTGACTGTAATCCAGTAGGCAGTTCTATGTGCATGAATGCACGAACATGTTATTAAGCTCCCAGAGTGAACAACAGGGCTGCACAGCAGTCAGGCTTCATTCTCTGAGTCTGTATTTACTGTACGGGTAAATATAGCCTATTAACAAGCATTGATAATGAATGCTTCTTGTTTTTTACACACAAAGAACTACAAAGACTGCAGACTATAGATGTAGAATGAGGTCAGTTGCTTTAAATCGTTGCCATTTCTTTCTTACATAACTAACACACTTGTTTCTTTTACATCAGAGGTTCTTAGTTCTGACCAGACCACAAATTTCCGATTTGAATTGTAATCCCCAAATATATTTAAGCAAGGTAGTTAGTATTGTACAGCGTTCTGCATTAGTCCAAGACCATTTTCATGGTCAAGTTGAACCGTCCCCAGTCACTACACGCATTCCAAGCAAACCATATGCGCCTCCATGTGACGAGATCTCCAGGCAGATCTGCCAGAATGGTGACTTGCACTCTCCCACAATGTACACCTTTTTTAAACCATTGTTAGATAAAAGACAACCCACTAATATCTTCTCTTTGTATTTTTTTTCTGTGTTTCTGCACTTCGATTTTATGCTGCTGTTGATGGTCCCATATTGGAAGGATTTAAAGATTTGCATTTACCCAAAACAGTTTATGTCACTTTTGTGTCACTGGATAATCTCACATCAATACTGTACAACTGCTGTTCTAAACATTTAAAACTGTCCTGTGCCCATCCTTTCAACACAATTAATGTTTGTGGATTAATAATCATGAATTTACTATCCTTGAGTATGAGTCTTCTCAAAGTCTTTTCCTTTCTTGTGTTGATCACTTTCAACTCTGGATCTCAAGTCACGGAGATCACTTTAAAGATGCTCTTATCAAAGTCTATTGCTAAACGTGCTATACAAATATATTTTTATTTCATTTATTTGAATCACATTGAAAATATCTGTTATAGTATTGCTAATATACCTCATGTAGCAGATTATCCTCCCAACAAAGGGTTATGTAAATAAACCATTTCACTTGTCTAAAGAATTGACATACAAGATAATCCCATAGTTCCTAAATATACAAATACTTTTCAGAATGATACAGATAATTAAAGAATATCTGTTTTATGTTAATTTTTCTAGTTTTTCATAAGGAGTTGAGCTTAATACAGTTTTTTAGACAGAAGAAAACTGATGAATAGCAAATAAAATAGAATTGTTGATTGAAACCAAATTGAAATAAGACATAAGGCAGATATGACAGTATAGGCTTAACTATAAACCAAAGGAAATTAATTTATTTTTGCAAATAAGTATTCGTTTATCTGAAATAAAATTGTTAAATATTTGGTATTAACATGATTTCATTGATCATGTATGTAGTCTAATTTCATTTGTTTATGTGTTTTTTTATGTCAGTGTATAATATGTTGGAGAAGACGTTTAATGTGTGATCCCAAACTAACAGCTCAGGTGTGTTACAGAAATATGGTTAATCCAATAAAATGTACAACAAAGTGTCATATCACGCCACTAGAGGACAGCAGAAGATCAGGAGTCTTGATAAAGCGGCACATGCTCAGATGTGCTGAGCTCTAATGTACAGTGGAGTGGAAAAAAATGTTCCCTGGAGAGATATGATTGCTTTCAACACAAAAAGCATTTCATTGTAAACTCTATAATGTGTTACATTGATCCTTAAGAGTACTTTTACCTAGTTACAGTGTACTGACTGGACTGTTTCCATAAACTTTTTTTAACATCATCTATTGTCCTGCCAAAAAACGAAAAAAAAAAACGAAAAAAAAAAAAAAGAGTGTGTGAAAGAAACAAGAAAGAAGTCCAGTTGACATGACTTGACTTCGAGATAACCTCACCTGGATGACTGAGAATCTTCACAGATATAGTGTGTGTGAGCGTGTGGTTCTGGGAGCACGAGGAAATATTTTCACAGAGCTAGAGGCGGTTGAATGAAATATTAGAATGTACGACATTATTTTGGCCAGGCAGTGTACATATTCCTTTTCTTGGTCAAATCTTATAAAAATCTTGGTCAAAAATCTTCACTATTAATTTCACTTTTTTATGGTCTGAGTTAAAGTGGATCTTGGAGCAACACTTGGTATAAAGCAGGTAAAACTTGGTATCAAAAATGAAGAAAAAATAATTTTACCAACAATCTGTGCATACATTTCACCTGAAAATAGGTACGGTATCATTCATTTGTTACAGAAAATAAATTCTGAGTGAAATGATTCTGAAGCAAATCTACTTTGATTTTATTGATTTTAATACTCCATTATTACTTGTTGAATGATAATTAAACATAACAAAATGTGGAAAACTTGAAAGGATCTGAAACTTTTAATATATCACTCAACAAAATTTTGCAAAAAAATAAAAGTACATTTAAGACTTGATTTTATAGACAATGTATCATCAGGTGGGATGGGAAAAGGGGGGGGGGGGCTTGATAACTATTTGACATTAGAAATAAAATTTTGATTGCATATAAGTGTATGTAAGTCCATGTTATAGCATTTTGTGCATAAAATTTTAAGGGAAAGGAGATATCCTCCAATTCAGGATTGTCCCAGTCAGTGTTGAATGTATGTACTGTGTGTCTAATTTAAACCAAGACTAACTCAACAAAAGGTTTAAAAGAAGCCACAACCTTGTTTAATCGAGTCATGATTTATCAAGAGTGTAAAGGGAGTTATACAGTAGTAGTCTTAGTATGTTTCTAATACAAGTGACCAGTGAGCTTATGAATGAACAAATAGACTGCATACACCCAACCTGCTGGTCATCCTTTCGATTAATGCAGTGGCCTCGAAAACACAACACCCTGCACCTTATTATCATTTAACATTTTCACTTTATATAAGATGGTAGAAATCAGCAACTGCAATATGTTAAGAGAACTAATTAAATCCCTGCCTAAGCTCTGAATAAAGGCACTACTTGATGTGTGGAACTGGGGATTCTACACCCTACATATTGCACTTAACAGTATTTCTACAAATATCAGCTGTGTTTAGGATATTTAGACACACACACGCGTAAAGGGGGAGACAGAATACTGCTTTTACTGTAAAGTTAAAAATCACAATAAACATAATGAACACTTTAACATAATTTCAACATTTAGGTCAGCTACAGTACCTTCCAAGCAGAGCAGTGAATAATGACCTCAAAGACGACACAAGACCCAAATGCCATACGAGTACATCTGTCAGGTGTTGCCAGATTGGAGAATTTTGTCCATGTTTTTATTAATTTATTTATTTTGCATTAAAGTTTATCAGGGTGAATTTTTTTTAAACCTTAATTGTCAGTTGTTTTAAAACATAAATATTATTTTAGTTATTTTTGATGCTATATATGTTTTTTAATTCTGACCTTTCCTTAAAAACAAAACAATTATTCATCATTAGTCTCATTGCTACATTAAAATGACCAGTGTAATAGACTAATCATTTCATGAATTAAAAAATTAATATATATTCAAATTTTCCAACTAAATCTTTTTTTTTTTTTGCAGAACCAACAAAACCAAAATTGCAGGCCATTTAAAATACATCATTTATGGAATTTACTAGACACCCTCATCTAACTCCATCAAAAGCAAAGTGCTAATTTAAGCACTTGATGAAAAAGTAGGACTTTTGTTCATTTTACAATATGTCAGTTACACTACTTGCACGTCAAGATAGAGAAATATCTAAAGCATTCTTTCCTGTACAGATGGAACTGTAGGTCCAATCAAGTAATGTTAAATTCATGCATGAATGGATTTTCACATTCTTTCTCACCTCTATGCCTAGACCAAATCAGTAACATTATACTTTTGGTTGCAACTTCTTGGTCAACAATTACAACATAATCTAAGTCTAATAATAAGTAGATAAAACATGTTATTTAATGTTGAAAAATAAGCCTTAGTACAGTGAAATTTTCTCGAAGAAGACATTTGATCAGTTCTTTTGCAAAAAAAAAAACTAGGAATCCCATTCTTCAAAAAAAAAGTGAACTGAAAAAATATGAACTGACTGTCGGGTTAAATTCTTTATACAGGCCACATTCTGAGTAAAAAAAAAAATTTTTTTATTAATTAATATAATCCCACAGCAATTTGATTGATATTTCCTGGGATGCATAATAAAAAAAGTATATTTGTGACAATCACTAAAAATAAAGATAATAAAGATAGAAACAGGCGGCACGGTGGTGTAGTGGTTAGCACTGTCGCCTTGCACCTCCAGGGTCCGGGTTCGATTCCCGGCTAGGATCAATTCCCGTCTCTGTGTGCATGGAGTTTGCATGTTCTCCCCGTGCTTGGTGAGTTTCCTCCGGGTACTCCGGTTTCCTCCCACAGTCCAAAGACATGCAGATTAGGCTAATTGGCGTTCCCAAATTGACCATAGTGTCTGAATGAGTGTGTGTGTGTGTGCTCTGCGATGGATTGGCACGCTGTCCAGGGTGTACCCTGCCTCGTGCCCTGAGTCTCCTGGGCTCCAGGTCCCCGCGACCCTGAACACAGGATAAGGCGGTATAGAAAATGAATGAAAAAGATAGAGATAGATATGGAATATATAAGGTATGTGCAGGTATTGTTTAGTGTGGCCAATATTTTATGGGGCAGTGTAGCTGCAAACTGGGCGAAGTACCTGAGGAAGAGATTGCATCAGGATGCCCTATGGGAAGAAGGCAGGCTGGCTGAAGCAGTTTAATGCTCTGGGCAATGTTCTGCTAGGAAACCTTGCATCCTTGCAGTCAATTTTATTTTGACTGTAGGTACAGTATGTACTATTTACCTAAACTTTGCAGACCCTGTATACCCCTACATGGCAGTTGTAATCCCTACTGAGGGTGGCCTCTTTTAGCAGGATAATGAGTCCTGTCACACTGCAAAAAAGTTGACAAAGACTCCATGGTATTGATTTGGCCAAGGACTTGATGAGTCCATGCCTGTACAATAGATGTAAATTCATTGCCTGAACAAAAAGGAAAAAAAACAAACAACAATAACAATAATTAAATAAATAAATAAATAAATAAATAAATCCTCCAATGTTTTGTTTGACCACAGTTAACTTTAATTATGGTGCAATCTTGTGGTCAACCCATATTTGAAAATGATTCCTCAGGCTCCCAACACCACTTATTTACATTTTAAGTCCTGGAATTCCCATGACATTAGAGAAGAAAAAAGAGATTATGGGGTAATTCAATAAATTCAGGTAGTCAGCTGATGTAATTTAATTGCGTTGTATAGATCAGTGGCATTGCATCCATTCATTTATTCTAAAAGTGTAATCACTGGCAAATCATTTTAACATGCCATCAAGAAGTGGGCAGGATTTGACCTTTTAACTTGAATCTCACCACTTCTGGATGGCAAAAAGCAGAATGCCATTGCCAAAACTAACATACAAAACCAGTTACGATAGCACCTTCTGCAAGAAAACATATGTGATTGCATTATGGCATTTTAAACAACACTTGTGAATTGCTTCCGAATTGCCTCAATGTGAATTGCCTTTGGCTAATGTGAGCTACAAAGCTAACTAGCTTCTAACACAAGGCTGAATCCCAAATCCTTCTCTAACCCCTAAAGAAGAGCACTACTTGGTGTGTGAAACACACCCTACATATTGCACTTTCTATTTTTATGCTATTTAGGATTCAACCCTGGAACCCTTACCTATTATTTAGAAAGCTTGAAATGTAGTTAACATTACTGTACCTGCACATCATTTTATGTGGTAATTGTCCTGCTGGAAGGTAAACCTCTGAACGGCCTTTCTATTTTCAGATGATGGATTGAATAATGCTGCAGGAGATATTCAGAGCTACAGTATAGAAAGCTCTGAATATCTCCTGCAGCACTATTACAACTTAAACCTGCTTTAACCCTTAAAACATAGCTTTTTCCCTGACCTGTCTGGTGTGTTCCTTGGCCTTTATGATGCTGTTTGTTCACTAATGTTCTCTAACAAACCTGTGAGGGCTTCACAGATGATTAAAATTAAGATACTGAGATTAAATTACACATAGGTGGATTCTATTTCCGAATTTAGTTAGGGGTATCTGAGTTAATATACACTTTTAAGTTTTTCTCCCCGTCCACTTCAGAATGATGTGCCACTTTTTGTTGGTCTATCACACAAAATCCCAATAAAAGACATTTACATTTGTGGATGTAAGTGACAAAATGTGGGAAAGTTTAAGGTGTTCATATGAACACTTTTGTGAGGCACTTATGGTCACGAGATGTCATAATGAATTGCTAACACTCAATTAGCAAAATTTAATCAAGTACTGTAATTAGAATTTATATAACAATGACTATAAATTAACAAAAATGTTCTGGTCAAAAGCAATACATTTATTACAGATTTAAAAACTATTATCTAACCGGACACACATTGTGTTATTTATTTATTTATTTTTTATATGTTTAAAGTCTTGAATGGTTGACGTTGCCTTTAAAAGTATTTGAGCAACTGTTGAATTGGATGTTTGTGAACCAATCTGGCAACCCTGCTCCGGTGCGCCTCGGTACCCAGTGGAGCGACGGTGCGCGCGCACACGCGCGCTTTGCGCTACTGCGAGCGGAGCTTTGTGCAGACGGGCTGCGGTGGAGCGGCTGTGGCCCTGCATGGCTGTGGATTAGCTGCGTGCGTGTGCGCGTGTGTGTGCGTGAAGAGGCGAGAAGAGAGCGAGCAGCCATGGCTGACGGCGGAGAAGCGGAAGATGAGATCCAGTTCTTACGAACGGTGAGCGAGATCTCGTTTGATGCTTTATTGCGATGCGCTACAAGCGGCACCGGGGCACACACTTGTACATGAACGTGTTATAATAGACAGTAAGGGTGATGGGGTGATCGTGGTGATCTTGGTGATGCGGTGCCTCAGTTGGTAGCAAGAGAGAGAAAAAACGCCATCACCGCGCACACACATTCACACTGATTTAATGTGATTAAGCTCTGATTTAATATGATGAAGGTAGGTCTGCTGCCATGCATGCAGCATCATGCCACACTTGGACAGGATGCAAGAAGCGCACAAGATGAGACGAAATTATTATTATTATTAATATTATTATTATTGCACCACTTTGCATGGCTCACATGCATTCACATAAGACTATTAGTATATTAAAGGGTTCTCAATCCCCCCCCCCATTTACATACAGTACCCCATCGTGTAAAACCGTAATTATGTTTTTTTTCAGTCTGAATGCACTAACTGAGGGATTGAAGTGTGGCATCTGCTAAAAGTTGCTGCAAAAGAAAAAAAAAGATGCTTACTTTTGTTTATTTCACTAAATGATGCAGGAATAGAAATTGGTCTGGAAGCTTGAACACTTGTTGACTTGCAGGAAGGAGGACAAACTGCTGGCAATTTTGGACATTACACATTTCCCATAATAACAACAAATAAATGCAATTCTGCTGTTTATCTGTTCAATCAACCTTTTTTGTTATTTATCTTACTCTATTCTCTTCTTAGTGCAGAAAGGATTTTAAAAGACAAAAAATTCTTGTTAGGAAATATATGCCAACTTGTCATGGTAATATTAATCAATTTACCCTGAAAGACCATTCATTTGTGCCCTGATTCTTCAAATTATTTTTTATTTATTTTTGGATAGCTTTTCCATTTTTTTCACGGACGCATATATCTGACATTGACAATGTGTACCAGGCTCCGTCCGGTTCCTTTATCAAAGGTCATAACTCCCCAGCTCAGCATAGCAATTCATACGACAGGTGAAAAAAAAAATCTCTCCTGTGGTAACCATAGTGATGGCAATGTGATGTACACCTAGTCCTTCTTCTCCTCGGGTTGTGCCGGCATTTGAAATGCACAGGCAACATACTAAATAAAGTGATCACCTCATCAGTTACAACCTGCCATGAAAAATGCAATCAAAGCACATTGATTGTAAAATATTATGATTTTATATATATATTTGGTTGTAAATATTGTGCAAAATGCATAAATCATGAAGATAAATACTGGGAGGAATAGGAAAGTAAAGGATGCTTTAGGAATGTCAGAACATAAGTGATGAAAAATGATCAGATTGGAGAATTTAATGTATATTTTGATGCTGGGTGAGGATAAAAAAATTGTTCAGCAACCAGCCACTGGTAGGCATCTGTGAAATCGATTGCACTCTTTTACCTTACACTTAACCTGTCCAGTTTATACTCTGCATTGTAATATTAATGTGATTTTAGACTTATCAATTGTCTTTGGTGACTCAGACAATTTTTTACTATTTGCACTAGCGGAACTCAATTTGGCAATAAAAGAAGACTTGTACACAATTCAATCCTTTAATGCAATTCAGATTTCCCTGTTCAATTTGACTCAGGCCAAAAAACAATATTAAGTGCCACATTCTGTGTATGATCACAGTGTGTCACTCAGTCTTGGACAATGTAAATACAGTCAGATATCTCATTACTGATGTATTCCGGGTAGTACGGCGGTCTCACATCTTCAGGGATGATGGGCGTGACCTGTCTTGGGTCTGTGTGCATGGAGTTACACGTTCTCCTTGTGCTTAATGGGTTACTTCCTGGTACTTCAGTTTCCCCCTACAATCCAAAGACATGCAGATTAGGCTAATAGTTGTTTCCAAAATTGCCCATATTGTGTAAGTGAGTGTCTGAGTATGTGTGTGCTTGTGTGCCCTGTGATGGATTGGCAACTTGTCCAGGATGTGCCCCAGCAACTCTGCATATAGAGAATGAGGTGAGAAGTGAGAGTGAGAATTTTAAAGGGTATTTTTGTTCATGTTGACAGTATTACAGTATATGTAGACAATAAGGAATTGAAGCGACACTGCTGACAAAACTTCATATTTATACATCATTCAAAATCAAAGATTTTTTGTCACACTTACGATGCTTTGGAGTAACTCATTAATCCTGGCATATGGCTGTCTGGCCCAGGACAAGTGAGTATATCGTGCCATAATATTTGTACATATGACTTAAATTAGTATGATGTGGCCAACAATCAGTATATAGCACAAGTAAAATATAGGCTACTTGGCAACACCACATACAGTACAGTGCATTCTAAATAGTAGTTCTTACTGCAGTATGAACACAAACTCAACATCCTGGCTACATGTGCAATTTCTGCTGGAAATCATCAGATAAATCTCTTAATCGCTAATCTTAAAATTCCCCATAACCTACATTGTATAGTTTCTTATTTTCATTTTTCTGACTGTTTTCTCAGGCCCTTATACCCAGAGCTGCACTGTAGATATCTCTCAGGACAGCAGCGAGAACACGGTTGCAAGCAGTTCATTTACAGCAGCTTAGGGTTTCATGGTATTACATAATTCATCAGTGTATACTGTACATGCTTCGACTGGAGTAGCAACAGGGTACAGAACACTAATTTAAAGAAAACTTTAGTAAAAAAATCACCACTGGGGACAGACTGATCTTAATGTTTGGATTTGAAATACAAAATGTGCTATAATACCTCTGAGTATTGCTTGCAGGAGAGTGATGCAAGTTGCAAAGCTGAAAATGTAATTTTATAATGGTACCATCATTACTTTTTTTTTTTTTTTTTAATTAAGCAGGATATATCTACAGAGAAGTGATGTAAACACTATGGTCATGTGTAAAAGTTAGTATCCCCTGTTTTAATTCTATATGTTTTTGTGCAAAAACATAAAAAGAATAATCTAGCATACTTGGGGAATCCAAACATCACTTCAGCAGAAACACCTCATACCGCTGGCAAGCACGGTAGTGGAGGGGGGATGATTTTGCAGCCACAGGACTTGGACATGTTGCAGTCGTTTAGTTGACTATGAATTCCTCTGTATCCCAAAGAATTCTAGAGGCAAATGTGAGGCCATCTGTCTGACAGCTGAGTTTGGCCGAAATTGGTCATTGCAAAAGGACAGTGATGAAAATCTACAGCAGAATGGCTGAAAAATGTAAGAATCAAGGTTTTGGAATGGCTTAATCAAACTCCCCATTGAAATGCTGTGGTGGGAACCTTAAGAGAGCAAATGGCCAAAAACCTCAATGAAATAAAGCAATGTTGAGAAGAATGGGCCAGAATTTCTCCAATGAGAGCAATATGAGAGACTGATAAAGTCATACAGGAAACGATTACTTTAAGTAATTGCTGCTAAAATCATGTGTACCAGGCTTTTTTTAAAGGCTGTATTTGCTTTAAACTAAGACCCATTATAATCGGATGATTTTATTACGTTTTTACTTAAAACTCAGAATAAAAAGAGGTGGTACTAACTTTGACTTTTTAACACATGATTGTACCTCGTTACCTTTTTCAGACCTGAATCTTCTAATTATTGAATCTACTTTGTGCTATTTCTTGTCAGTTGGGTATAAGCATGATTGATGTGAGAATAATTAAGCAATATCATATGAAAGGTCGAATTACCCATAGCAAAGAAACTCCAAGAAGAGGTCTCATGTTAATCTCTTCTTTGTCTCCTAGACAGAAATGAGCCATCTTTGAGACTTGAATGAGATTTAGACGTTTTCTCAATCTTCTCAAATGTGTCTTAAATATGGCTCATTACCTTTAAATCTAAGAGATAGTTCATATTTGTCTTGTGTGTGACATATTTTTTGTTTCCCCAAAGCAGTGTTTCCCACACAAAAAGTATACAGTAATTGTAAACTGTGCATTTGGGTTTTCTGATATGGTCTGATATGATCGTTTTTAAATTTTTTGCTTAGGCATGTTTGTATAGTTAGGTAAAACGAAATAAAATTTAGTTCTTTATATTGAAGAATATATTCTGATGAAAAAATGTCACTCTATATTGCACAATCCTGACTCATATACAGTATATTTATTAAAACATAATGCAAAGAATGGCTAAAAATGCTTTTGGTTTAAGGGTTTAAAAAAAAACCCCAACCATTACCAATCAGCTGAAGTGAACAATGAGATAATGTTTGTGTTCAGTGATTTCAGTATACACTTATCACTTAAGACCAAACCTATTTTTGATTATACATTTATGACTAAATGTTCAAAATTTTTTCATGGCCGCCCCAATTAAGCCTACAGTACATATAGATTCTAATAAAGGAATTCAAGGTATGCTGGCTACAATATTATTATTATAAGGCTTTTTTTTATAGTAAGTTAATGTTACTGCATGATCAGTTTTTGAAAAGCAGTAATTTTATTATAGTTGTTAGTTATAGTTAGGGTTGGGTATCGTTTTTTTTTTTTTTCGATACCGGTGCCAAATCGATACTTTGAAAACGGTACCGGTGCCAAAACGGTGCCTGAACCGATACTTTTAAGCCACAAAATTATAGTGGATGACTCAAGAATGAATTTTTATTGAACAAAAAATTTTATGCTTAAAATTTAACAATATATTAAAAGTTTAAAGTATATATGAATATGTAAGCTTCAAATTTTAGCAATTCTTTTGCAGAAACTTCACCATATTTGCCTTTTCTGTCAAAATACGACAACTTTCCTGACTTATTGCCCTGCACAGGACATACATAGCCTTCTTTACAATAGTAAATGGGGTCACTGTTGTAGTACTACTAGTACTAGCTGGAAAGCCACAATTATAAACAGAATCCATGTTACATTAGTTTTTTACAAATCGTTTGACTATTTGTTAGCATGAATGCAAGATTTGCATTTTGCTATTAACGTTACATTATCCTACTACTAACCTGCGGAAAGGCTGCTGACGTCATCATAATCAGTGACTCCTTTTTGCTACAGTTGGTGTGACTGGGACTGAGGGTCGTCCACACCGATAGCGCCAGCTGTTGTCCACAAGAAAACACGGTGCCTCCCTCTGCTTTTAACTTTATTCCGTGTATTTATTCTGCTTTTAACTTTATTCCGTGTATTTATTCTGCTTTTAACTTTATTCCGTCTGCCCTCGAATGTTTCATTAGATTTGACGTGTTTCCGCCTTTACATGCAACTGCTGTGAAACATTTGCTGCACGTCGCGGTGCCGGAATCCTTTCTTGTGAAATGTAGCCACACTTTCGACCGTTTAGTTTTAGGCATTTTAACGAGAGTTGTTTAATTTAGCATGCTAAGCTATCGGTAGACCGCCTGCTGCCGTCAGACCGAGTGTAACGTTAGTTACTGCATTCACGCGCATGTCGGATGGTCTCTCATTTCCGGATGATTTGTGCTTTTAATTTCTTTAATTTAATCTAATAAACTATTAATCTACAAAAATATATGAATCTAGAGAACAAATATTTCAATCGACAGTTCAGGCATTTAAGAAATGAGGCACCGAAATTCGCGTTCTGTTTCGGTCCGGTACATACCAGTTCTATAGGTACCAGTGCCGTCTTGGCACCGGTGTTCGGTACACAACCCTAGTTATAGTATAGTGTTCAGTGTTTAACAGTATTTACCTGTTTTATTTAATTTCAATAAAACTATAATATTTCTAATTTGTTTCATGCATCTCATTTATAAAGTGAATCCAGAAAGTATTCACAGCGGATCACCTTTAGCACATTTTGTTATGTTACAGCCTTATTCCAAAATGGATTGAATTCATATTTTTCCTCAGAATTCTACATACAACACCCCATAATGACAACTCAAGTTTACTTGAGGTTTTTGCAAATTAATTAAAAATAAAAAGAAACTGAGAAATCACATGTACATAAGTATTCACAGCCTTTGCTCAATACTTTGTCGATGCATCTTTGGCAGCAATTACAGCCTCAAGTCATTTTTAAATATGATGCCACAAACTTGGCACACATATCCTTGGCCAGTTTCGCCCATTCTTCTTTGCAGCACCTCTCAAGCTCCATCAGGTTGGATAGGAAGCGTCGGTGCACAGTCATTTTAAGATCCCTCCAGACATGTTCAATCGGATTTAAGTCTGGGCTCTGGCCGAGCCACTCAAGGACATTCACAGAGTTGTTCTGAAACCACTACTTTGATATCTTGGCTGTGTGCTTAGGGTCGTTGTTCTGCTGTAAGATGAATTGTAGCCCCAGTCCAAGTTCAAGAGCGCTCTGGAGCAGGTTTTCATCCAGGATGTCTCTGTACATTGCTGCAATCATCCTTCCCTTTATCCTGACTAGTCTCCCAGTTCCTGCCGCTGAAAAACATCCCCACAGCATGATGCTGCCACCACCATGCTTCACTGTAGGGATGGTATTGGCCTGGTGATGAGCGGTGCCTGGTTTCCTCCAAACATGACACCTGGCATTCACACCAAAGTGTTCAAACTTTGTCTCATCAGACCAGAGAATGTTGTTTCTCATGGTCTGAGAGTCCTTCAGGTGTCCTTTGGCAAACTCCAGGCAGGCTGCCATGTGCCTTTTTACTAGAGGGAAAGGAGTGGCTTCTGTCTGGCCACTCTACCATATAGGCCTGATTGGTGGATTGCTGCAGAGATAGTTGTCCTTCTGGAAGGTTCTCCTCTCTTCACAGAGGACCTCTGGAGCTCTGACAGAGTGACCATCGGGTTCCTGGTCACCACCCTGACTAAGGCCCTTCTCCCCCGATCGCTCAGTTTAGATGGCCGGCCAGCTCTAGGAGGAGTCCTGATGGTTTCGAACTTCTTCCATTTACAGATGATGGAGGCCACTGTGCTCATTGGGACCTTCAAAGCAGCAAAAATCTTTCTGTAACCTTTGTGCCTCGAGACAATCCTGTCTCGGAGGTCTACAGACAATTCCTTGGACTTCATGCTTGGTTTGTTGGTCTTGTTCTAGGTTAGGCAAGAGCTGACCCAGAGCAAAAAGGTCCTGTCAACTGTGGGACCTTTTATAGAAAGGTGTGTGGCTTTCCAAATCATGTCCAATCAACTGAATTTACCACAGTTGGACTCCAATTAAGCTGCAGAAACATCTCAAGGATGATCAGGGGAAACAGGATGCGCCTGAGCTCAATTTGTAAGATTTCTCAGGTTTCTCAAAAGTATGTCTCGCTTTGTGTCTCAGTTATGTCTCTTTGAATTGAGCTATCTCATTACAAGCTCAACTTTGTCTTTTCTATTTCTCCTAAACTCCACTTAGGAGAAACAGTGTCATGAGACAAGAAAAAGCTCATTCTAAGGGTAGCATGTTAATATTCAGCACGACCTCAGATGTGATATTGCTTTTATACAAGAGTTCCACAAACACCATTTATTACTAACAGATTATGATTTGTTTGATTATTTAACCAGTTATTTTGCTCCACCAGCACATTATCTTCCGTGTCTGGTGGAACTGAGCAGCTGTTAACCACCAGTTAACGACCAATAGTGTAATGAACAGGCTGTAATTACTTTTGAAGTATTACCAGTACTATGTAGACATAAAAGTGAGGAGAACAGTATTGAGAAAGTTATGGGATTTACTTTATATTTCCACCAATTTGTTTTTAGAATATCAGATAACTTCAGGGTTTCTGGGGTTGAATTACAGATGGAAAGCTAATGGCCTATGTACAGTAGGGTGTACAATACCTTGTTCCACACACCAAATAGTTCCCTTGATTAGGGCTTAGAGGGGGATTTGGGATTCATCCTTTTATTAGAAGTTAGCTAGTTTGTAGCTCGTGAACAAAACAGCAAAGATGGTTCAGAGGCAATGCGGAATAACTTAGAAGCGATTACTAAGTAGAAAAAGTGTTCTTAGAATTACTTAACTCTAAGTACCTCTGAGTGGCGCAGTGGTAAAGCGCTCGCCCTATCATCCGGAGATCACTGGTTCGAACCCCGGGTGAGGCTGTTTTCCTCTCACAGCCGGATGCATAGAGAGAGCTGATTGGCCGAGCTCTCTCAGGGGAGGGATGAGAGGTACTGTACTTGTGCTCCCACATTAATCATGGCTCTACAGCCAATCAGGGGCGTCTGTGAGCTTGCGCACGCGGAAGGAACGGCTAGCGCTTTCCTCCGAGTGTGTTACTCCGCCCCTAATGGTGTGTGAGCAAGCAGTTCGAAAAGATGCGGTCGGCTGGAGTCACACGGTTCGGAGGAAACACGTGATAGTCTTCACCCTCGTGACTGAGTGGTAGTGGTAGCTTTAATGTGGGAGAAAGAAAAAAGAATTACATAACGTTATCAGATGTGTTTTCTTTCTGAAAGTGCTTGCTTGACGGGTTTCGAATGTGGGTTAGGGCAGGACGTTGCTTTCTCCTCTTTCCAGTTATTTTTTATTAATGATTGTTGTTACACATGTGACATGAAGTGACACATACAGTATAGTTAAACATCCCAGTGATGTCATGCACTATTATCACCAGTCGTGGAAAGCCTCTCCTCCAATCAGATTACTCAGTCAGAACTAACTGTAATCTTAAATATACTCAAACATTTGCTTGTTCTCAAGTTGCTTTACTGGCTGATTATTTTAATATTTTTTGTGATTGGGACTTGTACACAATCGTTTTTGATCTAAAGACAGATACAAGCGTATTTGTTCTTTCTCTAGCTATCCGAGTAACTGTCCGAGTAATGGGAAATGCAATTGATTAAAATTGTCTGATGACTGAGCTATAGTCCAGATGAGTGTATTGCATTTCTTAAAATCCAATAACAGCTTTAATGTGGTTAAGATGTCACTTTGTGGTGTTTACCTGACTATGTGCATACTGTAAACCCATAAGTGCCAAATGAAAGATTTAGACTACAGATCAATACAATAGGGCATTATTATGCATGTAAATGCACTCCTTGAAATGCATCAGGCAATCTTTATTTCCTTTCTAAATGTCAGCAACACAGGTAGGTGTGTGTGTGTGTGTGTGTGTGTGTGTGTGTGTGTGTATTCAAAGTCTCAAGACTCAGAACTGTAGAACAGAACTGCTTACACACAGCTGGCTATTGTTTCCTGCAGTGTGATAATCTAGTAGCTCTGAGATTTGTAGAGCAGAGGGCTGACCTCTGGAGAGCATTCTCTCTAAGAGTCTATAGTCTCAGCTCCAGTCAACGGATTTCTGAATATTAACCATGGTTGCTGTACAGTATGTGCAATTATACTGCCTGGCCAAAAAATGTGGCATACAAGATTTCAATCAACTTTATCTTTGATTATAGCACACAGAACCACAATCTAAATACTGGAATATGCCTGAAAAACTCCATAGATTTAATTGAGTTCATTCTGGTCGTCAGCTGACTTTAATATATTGCCAACTAAAAGTTTCAAAATCTACAGTTCAGAAGTAACGCTTGCGTCTCCTTCCGCTTTTTGGGTGACGTAAGCGCTTCATCTTCGTTGGTGTTTACTGGCGACTTGCATCCGGAAGCGCACTTTGTCAAAAGCGCGCTGTCAACAAATAATTGCGCGAAAACATAATGCAAGCTTTTAAAATTAATTAAAAGAAGCTTCGAGGCGGAAGATTTTGCTTCGATAATTTTTTGTAATCGAATTACTCGAGTTATTCGAGGAATCGTTTCATCCCTAATTTGGACATGCTTTTATTTTCTATATTAAACATACTGTAGCTATGGTTTTTACTAGGGCTGCACGATATTAGGAAAATATGCGATATTGTTGTTGAATATTGCGATAACGATATTTCTTTCAATATAACATTTCCCTAGAGAAATGCATTTTTTATTATTATTATTGGCTATTTTTTATTACTTATTTATACGTAATGATCATACTAAAATAAACAAGTAATAGATATTCGTCTGATGTAATTAAATCTAATTCAGGCTAAAAAGAAACTATATGTCAAGGAAGTTGCAAATATTTAGACTTCAAAACACTATGAATGACTTAAAACCCTCAGCAGATATTCTGACTTCTGGTTTGCTGTTACTATAAACCTGCCAACACAATATGAATTACTTTCAAACATGACTTTTTATTTATGTGTAACCATACACTCATCAATAGTGTCTTAAAACAAGAGCATCTTTTAAACTAAATATTCTCTTTGGCTTGTCTGTTTTTTTGTATTTTTGTTTTTTAAAAATAAAAATAAATATTATTAAACAAAAATTTAATAAAAAAATACTATGTCTCACACACACACACACACACACACACACACACTCACTCCGCGACCGGCACTAGGACCTGGAAGTAATGCGGTCGCGAACCAGGAAGTATAAGACTGGGACATGTTTAGAAACAGCTCCGATGATGACGTCAGCGTGTTTACGGAAGCGGTTGTGGGATTTATTGAAAAGCTGACAGACGATACGGTAGAGAAAAAGACTATCAGAACGTTTCCCAACCAGAAGCCGTGGGTGGATAAAACCATCCGCGACGCTCTGAGATCTCGCACAGCTGCCTACAACACGGGACTTGCATCGGGGGACATGGAACCGTACAAGGCTGCGTCATATAATGTCCGGAAGGCGGTGAAAGAGGCGAAGCAGCGCTACGGGAGAAAACTAGAGTCACAGCTTCAACAGAGTGACTCTAGGAGCCTGTGGCAGGGACTGAGAACAATAACGGACTATAAAGCACCAACATCCGGTATGACGAACGCGGACGCGACTCTGGCAGACGAGCTGAACACATTTTACGCTCGCTTCGAGGCTGCAGCTAAAGACGCTAGCAATGCTAATGCTAACGGCGCTAATGCTAACGGCGCTAATGCTGCAGACAGGAAGACACAGTCAGCACCGGGAACGCGCTCATCATCTCCGAGCACGACGTGAGGAGAGCCTTCAAGAGAGTGAACACCAGGAAAGCAGCAGGACCAGACGGCATCTCAGGTCGTATTCTCAGAGCCTGCGCAGACCAGCTAGCACCTGTGTTCACTGAGATATTCAACATCTCTTTATCTCAGTCGGTGATCCCCACATGCTTCAAAGAGTCCATTATTGTTCCTGTTCCAAAGAAACCACATCCTGCTTCTCTCAATGACTATCGCCCTGTAGCTCTCACCTCAGTAGTGATGAAGTGCTTTGAACGCCTTATCAGAGACTTCATCATTTCTTCACTACCCGACACACTGGACCCACTACAGTTTGCATACCGTCAGAACCGCTCCACAGACGATGCAATCTCTCATCTCCTCCACACATCACTCACTCACCTGGACACTAGGAAAGGGAATTATGTTAAAATGCTCTTCATCGACTACAGCTCTGCTTTTAACACAATAATTCCTTCCACACTCACCACCAAGCTGGAGCACCTGGGACTGAGCTCATCTATATGTCAGTGGATCTCCAATTTTCTGACTGGCAGACCACAGGCAGTAAGGATGGGCGGACATGTCTCAGCCACACTCACTCTCAGCACTGGAGCCCCCCAGGGTTGTGTTCTGAGCCCCCTGCTGTACTCTTTGTACACCCACGACTGCGTGGCCACTACCAACTCCACCTCCATCATCAAGTTTGCTGACGACACCGTTGTGGTCGGACTGATCACCAACAATGATGAGTCGGACTACCTAGAGGAGATTGGAAATCTGGAGAACTGGTGCCAGAGGAACAATCTCCTCCTGAACGTCAGTAAGACAAAGGAGCTGATAGTGGACTTTAGTACAAAGCAGGAGAGGAACTACCAGACCCCCGTCATCAACAGGAGCCCAGTGGAGAGAGTGGACAGCTTCAGATACCTCGGTGTTCACATCACGCAGGACCTATCATGGTCCTGTCACATCAACACCGTGGTGAAAAAAGCCCGGCAGCGTCTCTACCACCTCAGACGCTTGAGAGACTTTAGACTGCCCTCCAAGGTGCTCAGGAACTTCTACTCCTGCACCATAGAGAGCATCCTGACGGGAAACATCACGACCTGGTTCGGGAACAGCACCATGCAGGACAGACGAGCTCTACAGAGGGTGGTGCGATCAGCCGAACGCATCATCCGCACTGAGCTCCCTGACCTGCACTCCATCTACAGCAAGCGGTGCTGGACTAAGGCCAGGAAGATCATGAAGGACCTCAGTCACCCCAGTAATGGACTGTTCTCTTTGTTGCGGTCTGGGAAGAGATTCCGCTCCCTAAAGGCCAACACAGAGAGACTGAGGAGGAGCTTCTTCCCGCAGGCGATAAGGTCTCTCAATCACACCTCAATCACACCTCCACACAGGACTAATAACATCTTTTAAGCTCACAACACTGACTGGACAATCATGGACACATTCATACACACTTGCACTAAATACTCATACATCTGGACAATTGCACATGTCACCTTTCAGGCATATTTGCACAACCACTTGACACTTTAATACCATATTTCTATATTTTTGCAATATTTTATTATGCCCTTATGCACAGGTAATTTTACAAATTTTACTAGTTAAAATTATTTCTTTAGTATTTCCTTTTTATTGATTATTTATTTTACGTACAAGATTTTATTTTCTTATTTTCTTTTTTTTTTTTTTTTTTTTAAGGTCACTGGCGGTCGTATAAAAGCATTTCACTGCATATTATACTGTGTATGATTGTGTATGTGACTAATAAAATTTGAATTTGAATTTAAGAGGAGTAAACAAACCACCACATAGAGCTTAGTCACTGAGTTCGCCATGTCGGTTCAGATTGTTTACTTTGTGATTCGAGTGTGTGTTTATAGGACGCGGGTTAAATTTGTGTTTTTCCCTTGCTCCCCTTCTGTGAGAGTCCTTAAACTAATTCGCATGGTTATCCTGCCTACTCGCTTGCTTCCGCGTTTGGGTTTACTGTCCACGCTACAAAGGGCTAACGGCTAATCGCTAAGACTTCTGATCATCCGGGGTTAGTTCTCGACAGAATTAAGTATAAAGATATAAATAATATATATATTTATATAAATAAAGGTATAAGCGGGTATAAACATAGTAAGAGCCCATCTGATTGGTCAAATTTGGACACACAAATGCTTGGCACATAAATTATTTATCGCAACTCTTTGCGATTTGGTGATCGCGTATACCATTATCGCGATAACGATATTTTTTCGATATATCGTGCAGCCCTAGTTTTTACTGTTGTTTTGTTTATCATGCAACATCACCAAGTGTTTCAGTGATCTCTATTCATGATTTTTTTCCCACAAAGTTGACTGTTCAGCACTGTTCTTCCAGGTTCAAGTGTTCTGAACCCAGTTCCAGTAACCTCCTATGTAAATCTCCTTAGTTGTTTTCTTTGCTTGATGCAGCCCGATATTTCAACCTCCTGAAATGGTGCCTTTTTCCCCCCTGTTACTTTCAGCACCATGTATAAGGTGCAAGGAAACATAATTTCAATACTACAACAAAGAAAAGCTGTCAATCAAACCTTACCTTACCTTTACCAGATTTTACATTACAGCAAAAAAGTCTAATATGTGGCTTTATTACGTAGATCAGATTAATGAATTATAAATTTTTAGAAATAGGCAGTTCATGTAGCAACATTTAGTAATCATTAATGGGGAGCCAAAGTACATCTGACAGGGTTTTTGCAGAGACCTGCTTTGCCCGTTTTTTTTCTTCTTTTTTTTTCGCAGTGTTGCTGCAAGTGTCATAACACCAGTCCACAATAAGCACTGGATAGTGGAGGAGGTGCTGAGCTGTTGGAAGGAGTGCTGGGAGCCTTGTCTGCACGAGCACCACACACACACACACACACACACACACACACACACACACACACACACACACACACACACACACACACACACACACACACACATATATACTCACACACATGCACGTGCATCGTTAGACAGAATATATTTTCTTCCATATCACAAAAAGGAAGACTATTAAGTTATTAAATTATATCTTGCAAACCTTTATGCTCTAGGTTTTGCGTGCATTTCGCAGTGAAGATCTAACCAATCATAGATGAGACTGAATTCTTATAACCAGTCATAACACTAAAAGTATGACCTAACATAAGCTAATAGAGTGACTCTCTTTCTTCTCATTAAAGAGTTAAGAATACTTCTACTGTAAAAACAGTGCATATATGTGGTTTAAGGAACTCTCTAGCATTGGCTGTTTAACACCGACCCGGATATAGTCTCACTCGTCTCTAACTTTTTACGTCTACGAATTTTCATTTCTTCCCACGTCCCTTTTAGAATTTGCGAAGCGATCACAATGTCTTCACATTTGCATTGCTAACCGCAATTGCATTCAAAGAGGATTGCTTCTTTCGACCTTATCAGATTGCACACTCACTGTTTATTTTTTTAAACGAGCACGCCTCAGCACTAAACCTAGGCCTGTATTTACTAAGCATCTCAGAATCTCTTTTAGAAATCGCGCTGAATGTTAATTTAAGACTAAAAATACTCCTACCTCAGAGTAGGATGTGAAGTTGTTCATGAAGATTCCTACTTTTCTCCTAGGAAAGTGTGTGATGTCATTGTTTATGAAACCGGGAGCTGCAGACTATAGTGAGGTGACAGTTTTTTGTAGTTTTAAACTGCAGGAATTCAAAATGTTGAAATCAGCACGAATTGTGTAAAAACTTAACGCACATAGACAAAACGTATTGTTGCATTGACTATAGATTTGACAGCATGATGTTATCTTGATCAGACTACTGTAATCACAATTGTTTCGAGCTCCTATAAGAGGTGTGCAAGACTGTCATAATCTAAACTGATGAGAAGATGACATCTTTTGCTTCCCAAAGAGGTAGTTAAATGTAAAAAAGTAATTAAACATTACTGAAGATTAAAAGAGTGAGTGGACAGTAATTTGTGAAACCATCAGAGCCAATTGTTTCTCACACATACAGTACCTCTGAGGAGTGTGAATGCTCAAATATATACTAGTCAAAAGTCATGTCTGCTATTTGTGCTCTTTAAAGCCTTCATTGGTGATTTCTGAGATCTTGCTGTCCTGGGATGGTCTTCATACTGTAAGAGGCAGTTTCATATTGGTGCTTGATGAAGGGTTTTGAAGTTGTTTGTTGTTACTTAATTACCTAATGCCATACATGTGTTATTTGATAGCTTTGAAATAACCCATTTAGACTTCTGATTTTATATATACAGGGTGACACAGAATAACGGGAACTTTAGAATTTATTCGTACAGGAGGACACCATCTAAAGGATGTAATTAAAAAAAAATGATCAATTCCATAAATGGCAAGTTTTAGGTTTCAATTACTATGAATAAAATAAAATAAAAAAACTAAACTTTAAAAAAGTTCCCATCTTTTGTGTCACCCTGTATAAAAAAAAATAAAATAAAAAAAATAATATATATATATATATATATATATATATATATATATATATATATATATATATATATATGTATGTATATATAAACCTGTACCTATTTTTAAATATATCTCTGCATAATTATATACACAATCATTCAGTATTTCCATATATAACTTATAAATGAATAACTAAATAACATTACAGGAGAATATATGCCTGGCTGTAAAGAAAAAAAATATAGTACAAGACAGACCAGTTTTCAGATGGAAAAAAAAATCTAATGTATGTTCCTGGGATTTGCATAAAAATAGAAAGGAGCGAGACAAAGTGACAAAGTTACCAGAACTCATGTTCTCCAGCAATACTGAATGATTTTGTTAATAATTATGCAGACATGAACATATATAACAAAATTACATACAGCATATAATAAGGTGCCTAAGACTTTTGCACAGTACTGTATGTATACACACACACACACACACACACACACACACACACACACACACACACACACACACACACACACACACACAGTATATATACTTAATCAATGATCTAGTTGCATCCATAACCACTTGAGTGTTGATGCTTTAATAATGTTTTTGGTTCACATAAGCCTCATCAGTCAATTAATTTAATATGTGCCACGGATGATGCCAACAATTCCAGGGAAACCAGTGATGCGCATGCTTTCACGCTGCGTGGTGGGCAAATATTAGAATCAGCACATAATCTGTGGTGCTGTAAGAGCAAAGTCTGATTTATTAATGCTGTGATGAACCCAAATCAGCACTGTTGCACAGTAAACTGCATCTTCACTGTTAATAAAAAAAACCTAAGGAATTTTAGCTAATTGAAACATGGAGGATGGAGCCTTCACTACGCTGCTGTATAGGTAACACCGCTCAGTGAAAACATGGCATCAGTTTTTTTTCCCTCCAAAAATCTTGAGTATGACAATTGTACAACTTTGACATTGTACAAAAATTGTAAACTACAGATTGCACACTCGTAGTTGTAGATTTTTCCGACAGTCCTGCAGTCCAAAGACATGTGCAGATGGGATGATGAGTGAGAGGATAGAATTAAGGATGTCACAACAAATGATCACTCATATCTACACAAAGCAAAGCCCCTAACAGCAAACTAAGCATTCTTAATAAAAAAAAAAAAGACAGATTTAGATTTAGACATTAGATTTAATTTGCTTTTTGTTTAATTTGCTTTTAGGAGAAAATTGCTAAGGAGAGGGGTTTCATATGGAGCAGCTATGAGCAGGCTATCGAACCTGATTCCTTTGTTTACATACTCGGCATGCTCTGCTTTCAGGCAGGTCTAGAGCTTCATATTGGCCTCAGTGGTCTGGCCCTTTTCTGTGCAGTTTTATAATAATCTGAACATGTTCTCAGTGACTTTATTACAACTTTACCTTCGTGTATTTCTCTAGCTGGATGATCTTAGTCAGTATTAAGAGCAAGAAAAAGTCACGGGAAAATTGTCCATTGTTCAGAAAGCACTACATTGTGAAATGTCACACAGAATTTTTCTACTGTAAATGATGTTTCTTCAGGTATTAGGAAGAGACAGTTTGGTGTTTTTATTAACAGAC
The DNA here is from genome assembly GCA_030522415.1 of Channallabes apus. Lineage (NCBI taxonomy): Eukaryota > Metazoa > Chordata > Actinopteri > Siluriformes > Clariidae > Channallabes > Channallabes apus. The sequence continues at coordinate 10,376,098 of CM060116.1, forward strand.
CCCAACAGAATCTCTTGCTTTTTTTTATTTTTTATTTTTTAATCCTGTATAAATCTAAAGCTTGACTCACAAAACAATTTGCTGTACCCAAGTATAGGATATTTAATAAATTGCGACCCTTTTTTCCTGGAAACCTCATGAACCCTAGCGAATACAAAACATTTTTTAAAGAGAAGAAATTTCATTTAAAGACGAAGTATTTTTCTTTTATGTTGTTTTGGGTACACACATAATAGAGACTCATGTGGCAGCCTAAAATGATCCAAAAGTGAAATTTCCTCTTTGGTCCTCTTTAAATGCTGATCACAAACCATTAAACAGGCAGTAATGGCATTAAACATAAAATCAACAATGAGAATCCAAAGGTTGTAGTAAATAGTCAAGGGACAGATAAAATAAACAGGAAAAGACATGAAGTGCTTTATGTAACCGAACCTAAAAATAAACATAAAAAGGGAAATTACCAAGTCAGGACATGGTGACGTCTTTTCACTAGAAGGGTCATTGTCCTTGACTGTAGTGACAGTTTTGATGGAGCCTCTTATACAGCTGGTTTGGAGTGAAATGCTTGTTTAAGCAGTGGAAATTCGGTTAATGCATTGTGCCTTCTTCACTGTAAAATAGCAATACATGCCACTACTTGCTCCACTTGATCTGCTTGTGTCCAGCATGGGTATTACTTTGGTGAGAGAATAACTCATCAGCAAATGTTATCTAGTTTGTTTTGCTAGCATTCCACACAAGACAAAAGTCATGTAAGGGCTGTTCTCATACTGATTTCAGATATATAAACTTCAGCTAAAAGCACTTACAAACATGGACAGCTGAGTGAAACATAGTTATTCTTTAGATTATTATTATCACTAATAACAATGGCTATCCAATTTTCATTCATTCATTCATTTTCTATACTGCTTAATCCTGTGTTCAGGGTCGCGGGGGACCTGGAGCCTATCCCAGGAGACTTCGGGCACTAGGCGGGGTACACCCTGGACAGGGTGCCAATCCATTGCAGGGCACACACACATACACACACTCACACACCCAATCACACACTACGGGCAATTTAGGAACGCCAATTAGCCTAACCTGCATATCTTTGGACTGTGGGAGGAAACCGGAGTAGCTATCCAATTTTGTCTTATTTAATTACTAATAAGCTTTATGATATTTTTGATTGCTTTTTTTTTTTTTAGAGGTGTTAGAGGTATTTCTAATACTTAATTCAATAAGATGCAATTAATTAAATACTCACTGAAGACAGGTCATATAAAAATTCAACTCACTCACTTTACTTATCCAACTTTATTTACAATGCTTCGGTTAAGCGGTCGATAGTAGTGCCACTTGATTGGAGAAGAAACAGCCAATCAGGAGTAGTGTGTGGAAGTCTGTGATTGGCTGGTTTTGTGACAGTGTTGTAACGCTGGACAATGTTGAACGAGCGTACAGGCAGTCGAGCGCGCACAGAAAAGTAATGTTGCGCGTTGAGCGAGCAGGGGAGAAAGTGCACGTGCAGAATCGAGCTGTTGAGCGCGCAGTGGAGACATTGCACGAGCATAGAGTGCTTTGTCTGCTCTCAAAATGTCAAACCACTCGCTCAGAATTGTGGCAGGAATATAACGCCATAAAATAAACTAAAATGTATTTTTCAGAGATAATTACATTCAAGGTGTATTTTTAGAGGGAAAACAAATATACCTGAAAGACTACCTGATGATTTCCTACCGTAGTACCTGATGCTTTGTCACCCAGATAAAAGAGTAACCTACTGTAGCAATTGTTGGCAAGTGGTGGACTTCATAACTTATTCAAAGGAGAAACAAGACGATGAAATTGGATGAAGAAGGTAACAGGAATATTGATTTGCAGAAGTTTGTTTTGTTATCATAATATCATACTGTACATCTCAGATGGTGTACCAGTATGTGATCTATCCTGTATTTGGTGCTATTTGCTATCATTTGTATTAGCTCATTCAGTGCTCCTTTTAAGATGATGTTATGGAACATGCTGTGCTTTATGCTTCCTAAAATGATATGCAGGTAATTTTAATTAACACTGACTTTTAAAGCTTCCGAACGTTTCAGGTGTTGAATCCCTAATAGTATAAAATGGTAAGCTAATACACTGTAGAGGGTGTTGAATCCCACACCAAGTGGTGCTCTTGTTCAGGGGTTGGAGAGCGGTTTGGGATTCAGCCTTATGTTAGAAGCTAGTTAGCCATGAAACACAACACAAATGGCTTAGGAGATGGTTTATCAATCATTTGAAACTGAAAAAGTTTGTTGTGTAAGCTCATAGTACCAAAAAACTGTCAAGTCCATTAAATTGGAACCAAATTAAATTAAATTAAAAGCAAAATAAAATGACAAATAATTAAATGTTTTGTTTGATCCATTTTGACATACTCTTAGCATCATGAAAACAAAAGCTGTTTGCAACAGCTGAACCAAAAAGGCTAGGCTGCTACTGGTGTGACTCACACCAGGGGACGTGCAAAACTTTCTCCCATTCTGCTGTTAACCGATTGTATCATGCAGCTCTCTGTAACCCTGGATGAATTCTGCGGTCGTATAGTCCTACAGGTATAAATTTACCAATCACAGTAGTGAGCTCCTTGGAATGATTCAATGAGGAAAAAGGGTGCCTTTCATCTAGTTTTAGAAAAAAAGCACATACAGTAGGGATCACTGTACATCGTCTTGCGTCTGCCATCAATCATTTGTTGGTGTCACACTTTGCTTCTGTCCGCAGCTCCTCCTAAACCATTCTTGGGAATCACAAACATGATCATCATTGTGCTGCAGTACTCATGGGTTCACTATATGGTAGTGCTGCTCAATTAATCACAAATTTCAAATTGCAAAACCAAACTTGCAATTTGGACCTGTGCAATTATTTAATCATAAAAGGCTGCAATTTGATCTTGGTTTTTCGGCAGCGGGTCGCCACAGCAGACAGCCTGGTTCACACATACAAGCTTGGCACAGGTTTTATACCGGATGCTGATGCAACCCGCCCATTTTATCCGGGCTTGAGACCGTCACTGCATCCTATGGCTGGAGTACGGCCACTGGTCAGGTATCGAACCTGGGACTTTGGTATGGCAGGCGAAACACCTACCACTGAGCCACCAGTGCCCATGCAAAAGTCTGCAATTTATTATAAGTAGTATAGAAATAGTCAGGTATTTATGTAAAGCTTGTTTGTCGAATTGAATGTTCTTGCTTTGTTAGGTTGAATAGAGCAAATAAATAGATATTGGCAAACATCCTCTCAATGAGTTCATTTGTCCAATAATTTGCTCCTAGCTTAGATAAATACTTTATGAATAGATGATTAGATTAGATGACTATGTTGAATATAATATGGTACATTTTGTAAGTATACAGTACTGTATATCACACTCTCAATATGCTTCAAAATAATCGCAATGTGATTTGTTCAGGCCTACTGTACATTAGGGGATAATTGTTACTTGGCTGTTTTTCTTACATTCTGCACTGGTTACACCATCTTGAACATGACCCTATTAAGTTTGATTGATAATTTTTGATTGATTACCACCAAGCAATATGCATTTCTAATTTGATACATTTCAAGCTTATTTTCTTTTTTTTGCATGATTTGCACCAATCTCACTTTCAAAATCCCTTTTGCATGTTTCAGTAGTTAAACATTAAAGTTTAAGATGGCTGTGGATGTTCTTTCTTGGATAACCTGAAGACAGTTATATACATCACTGCGTAGGCAAAAGCAATTCTTTTTAATCGTACTATTCAGTGTCACCCAGATAAGGATAGGCTTATTTTTCGAGACAGGTTTGTGTTAAGATTTCTTTCTCTGTTGCCTCAGGAAGTTTTTCATCCCCCCTCTTTCCTCTCCTCTTGCTTTGTATACTATAAATGTAAACGATAAATGTAAATTTAACTAGAAATTTTATATCAGATTTCCGCACAGCTGCTTTGAAAATAGGTCAGTTGTTAAAAATGAAATATAAATAAAATGAAATTGAATAAAGAGGGGGCGACACGGTTGCATTGTGGGTAGCGATGTGGCCTCGGGCCTCCAGGGTTGAGTGTTTGAGTCCCGCCTCAGGTCTGTGTGCATGGATTTTGCATGTTCTCCATGTGCTTGATGGGTGGGTTTCGTCCGGGTGCTCTGGTTTACTTCCACAGTTTAAAGACATGCAGATTAGCACTGTAGTGTGTGTGTGTGTGTGTGTGTGTGTGTGTGTGCTTACAGTATACCCTGAGATAGATTGTCACCCTGTGATGATGTGACCCTCCAGTATAAGTGGTACAGAGAATGTGTGAGACTGAGTGAATAGAGTGGTACACAGTTCCACTCCAGCACAATCCAGACTGGCTTCTTCAGAGGACAGCTTGTTTAGTGACATGGCTTTAAGACCCCCTGAGCACCATTTTATGATATGTTACATAAATGACATTTTTTTTCTCCAAATGAATTGCAAGCTGCAATGATGATGATGATGATGATGATGAGGGGGAGGAGGAGGATAATCTTAACACATGCCATTTTTCTCCCTTTATGCTCTGTCTGGCGTTTTTCTTACTCTTGACATTTTCAAACGGCCCAGTTACCACAGAAACCGCTGCAGTCTTCTGGTGCTGTTTGGCCTGCTGTGCATTATCCTTCCCTCCTACATAGACAAAATCATTACACCAGGAAGAGGCAAGAGCACATTATGATCTCAATGAATTTTTCTTAAGTTTTGAAATATCACCAGTGTGCTGTACACGCTATAACTAACTTCCAACGACGCAGTAAGTATCTTTGGCAGGTCTGATAATGAGACGCTATGCTAACACCCTCTTGTGCTGCATGCCATCATCTTTTATGCCATTCCCTTTCCATTGCTTTTCTCATTAAAGATTCACCCCACGAGAAACAACCCTCATTTGAAAGCTCCACCTAAAAGATATCTGGGCTTTTTATTAGGTGCTTGGTGCTGCAGAGTCAATGATGTGTGGGAGAAAACAATGTGTTGTTCAGCTAGCAGGGCAGCAGCTGGAAGGGAGGTGGAACTGCTGAGCTCTGGGTTGTAGCCTGTGTGTGTGTGTGGGCAAATGTTCGCCAAATGTCTACATAAGGAGATAGTTATCTGAAACTCTTGGGAACAGTTTGATTTTTTTAACAGAAAAAAAAATAATCCAGATATTTTAAGCCATATGTTTACTGAGGTAAATGTTAAGGCTAGATTTAGATGTATTGCCACGCTTACTATGAGTTCGATATTTATAAAATTATTTTTATTATTATTTCTTTTTAAATATGTTTGCATTTCAAGTTGTCCCGCGACCCTAAATACAGGATAAAGCGGTATAGAAGATGAATAAATGAATGAATTTCAAGTTGTAAAATATTGCAGTTCCTCGGTCCATATTTCTGTGGTGTGGTGTTTCAAATATCTGCTCACTGCATAACCTGTAAAAAAAAATCACTTTAAACTTCCTTGGCAAATGTTAAGATATTATTTTACAGAAAGAATGTTTGCCCACCTTATGGGGTCTCAATGCAGCTAGCAGCTATGCCATTGTCAAATATTGTCAATCAAAATAATATCTTTGTCTTTATGTACTGTTTGCTTTTTGCTCAGAGTGGACTTGCTTTATTACTGCCCCTTTATGACAAAGGAGTCCCTCCACTGGTTTAATGGGTGTTAATGGGCAGCGCTGACATTCTGCTGTGCTGGACAGAAACTTACAGTCTTGTGTAATGCTTCTGCAGTAAGGAATTTTGCATTGCTTTAAAGAGGAAAGACAACCATACCAGAGTGCAGTCTCAACTGAAGGAGTTAGAGCGCTATTAGCAGAGCAGCTGACAGCACATATTCTGTTTTTATGTCCCCTTTTCATGGAAAATGGAGCACCGAATGCCCCGAAATCTGTGTTGCAAAAGGCTCTAGTCACGTAAAACATTTTGAGGGTACATTGCACCAGACAGTTTTATATAGTTAAGATAGAGTATATTATGCATTTTTAAGGGGGTCTGCAACCAGTGCTTTCCTTTAAAACATTTTATGGCTCATTGTGTCCTTAGTGTATATGCTCTGCTCAGATGGTTCACGGGTAACAGAAATATACAGTACTGATGGGCAAAAGAAATGTTATTTCTTCATGTAATTCATGTGCATATTTTCATGTGCATCCTGCATATTTTATGCATTAAAAACATTGGGAAAAAAACATTGTTTTTATTTATGTGCGTCCTCTGCCACACATTCCCACAAAAACTAAACTACAACTGGTATTAACACAACATAACCAGCTTTCTTATCTACCGAGGACGTTGAGTTGACTTAAAACCACAATGCCACAAAAATTGCCATTAGCATTCCTACTATTACTGCCGCTAGCATTGGTGCTAACTTGCAATGCTAGATTCCGTGTTGTACCGAGTGAATCGACTGAAAAGGAACAACAATTAAGTCATGTAGACTCCGAATCAGGCTCTGCTCCACAGTGTTGGGGGACGTTACTTTTTAATGTAACTAATTACATTACAAAATTACGGTCATTAAAAAATAATCTGTTACATTACAGCGTTATCTTCTGATATAAGTAACTAGTTAGAGTACTTTTCCATGGCAGAAAATGAAAACTCCTTTGTGATTCCTCATGCATTGAAAAAGTAACTAAATAAATTGCGGACCTAATGCGTTAGATTCGTTACATCAAAAAAGTAATCCAAGTACTCGAACGGTTTGTACTTTGTACTTTGTAACGCGTTACACTCAACACTGCTGTTCCATGACATGTGAGAACCATGCCCTGCTCCAAACCATGCTGTGCCTGAATCATTCCTGCTCTACCACGGTTCTTCCTGTTCCTTCAGCGCAGCGTAGCTTCAGGGACACAGTTGTGCCATGGATACTTGACTTTGTGGAGGTTGTCCCAGCACCAAGCCCAAGATGCAACATTTAGGTATTGAGCTGTGTGCTTGTGCCAAGCTCAAGACTGCAAATAGGTTGGACCTTTTTGTGTTTTTATTTATTTTGTTGTGACTGTTGTGATATAGATATAGAGACATAGTTACTGTAGAGATATTTGAAAGTTTCAGAACACTTTAATATTTCATCATATTCCACTGGGAAGCCACCATGTTCCCATGCAACAGATTTGTTAGAATATTTAAGTTCCCCCTTGCTGCTGACAGAAACCATTTCTGCTTCCCTCAAGCTGGTAAGCTTATATGTTAGTCTGCTGGTTTGCTTGCTTATTGGTTTGTGAAATTAATATCCTAAGGAAAAGCATAGTTTTAAATCCCTGCAGGCTCTCAAAGAGTGTGGACTTGATTAAATTTAAATATTGTTTATATTTATATGTAATATTAACAGCATTTTATGATGAATAGCTTACATAAAAAGCAGTCTGTAGAATGTATTGTTCTATACGGATATATATTGAATCTGGAGTCTTGTACCGAACGTACAAACATTGACTGTTGTAACTTCCATCTCTGAAATATTGTAAATTGTGATTATTTCAGTTGTACGGCAGACACTCAACAACAACAAGAACAAAATGCGAAGTAGAACAATTATGACACATAAACTACTCCACTAAATGGATCTAATGGTAAAACAATCAAACCTCATGCTCAGGCGCAAAGCAGCTGGAGTGGGTAGGGGGAGGTCAGGTTGGTTTCTGTGGTGGAGGCAAAGCTGACTTAGCAGATACAGTAGTTCATTCTAGTCAAGGTTTAGACAGAATATTTTGCTTATTCATGCATGAGTTGTTCTCTTTCCTATACAGATTTTATAGGACTGTCCATGTTGGTGTGTAGCACATGCATCCACAGTAGCCACAATTTTCTTGAATAGAACTTGTTGGAGAAAAACTTGATAAAAATGTCTTCTAAACTGACAGGATCTAGCAGGATCCTACTGCATTCATTAAAATAATAATTTTCCTTGTACTGAAGGCTAGGAACGGTGAGTAAGACAGTGAGGCACAGAAAGTGTTCTCTTGAGAGCTGCAGAACTGAGGGTTACAGCAGGGTTAGCTGTCTAGCAGGGCTGCGGCTGTCACCAGTGAGCACTGAATAGTCATAGACCGAGGGTCCAGTGGTGTGCAGCCGGTGATGGGGAGAGAGTCAGCGTCTCACTGTCTGTCAAAAGCCAGAATTAGTGTTTAACATGTGCCCTCGATTCAACTTTCTTGGTTGTCGGACGTTGTTCTTTTATCTTCTGCCGGCTTCTCCTGTAATGTAAGTGATTATTCTCTTCTAGCCTTGTCTGTTTCTTTCTGCCATGTCCTGTGCCCGGGTGGTATTTTGCTCTCTACTACAAAGGGGGTGCTGAACTGGAGCTGTTCTTTCAACACGACGGTGGGTGTTGCATGAGAAGCGTGAATTCCTTTCTCTGTTCGGGCCATACTCCTGCTGTCACAGTGTGCTGAACCTGCGATGAAAAAACCCACAGTGAGAGGAACCACAATGCGATATTGTGCCTCTGCGTCTCTCTGCCACTTCTGAAGGTTTTTCAGAGTTCACCCAACATGCCATATTCCTGCCATCATATAATATTTGGTTAAATAAATAACCTTAGTTGTAATTATTATATTAATTACTGCATATCTGGTTTATTTTAGCAATAGCCCAGCAGGAATTTTTGGTTGTCAAAACATTATGGTGATTTTAATTTGGCGTTGTTACAGACAACCTTGGCGTTGGGATGTTTTTGAAAGTTACTTTGATGAAATGCCGTCAGAACAACAGTGACTACATGATGATGGGATAAAGTCGAATGAAACTAACACAATGCCATAAAACCATATTAAGATCAAACTGATGGCCAGTGCGTGATCCAAACTCTGATTGTTGCAATAAAAGTGCTATGTGCTACACCACAAGGGACCATTCTGTTGCTGCTAGTACTTGTGCATGCATAACAAGGAGCACCACAAAAAATACAGGATAACAGCAATTTGCCCAGAAAATTACATTGGAAAGCAGCCAAAAGGGTAAAAAAAAAAAAAAAAACGTGCACAACATCTGAGAACTACAGTATAGTTTGGACACTGTGCGAATACCATATGATAGTAGAGTTTTTTGGGAGCTAGGATGCACCTCACAGTAATATTTCCAAAAGAACAGAACAACATTGCAAGACTACGGGATCCATTTTGACAGAGAGGAATTAATGAAATAATTATTTGAAACAGCACAGGACATGGTCATCTTTCTAGTTATATAAAAAGGAGTTCAGGAGTGTTGGCTTGGATCTTCTCACAAGATGAATCGGGTTGTTCAGGCCAAATGTAAAGCACATTGGTGCATTTAGCCCATTTGTTGTCAAGCGTGATGAATGCAACCCGAGTAACATTTTTTAAGTTTGGGATATTTCATGCTGAGGAAATACCAGGGAGAAAATATAGTATATACTGTAGTAATAGCACAGGCTTTTTGGGTTGCTGATGGTCGCCATGTTGCGATACAATCCAGTGACTGCAGGCAATTCAAGTCTGGTTAGAAAATGAGAGGGTTGCAACAGGAAGGCAATCCTGTGTAAAATCGGTGCCAGATACAGTATTGCTGTTCGAATGATGTGATAACCCTAGGATAAATTGAATCGTAAATACTGTTACTAAACTAATACTAATACAGAATACTTTTGAGTAGAATGCATGTGTGCATACTGGAAAGTACTTGTCCAGTAGAGTATATTAGCAATTCTATTCATCCATGAACTTCTGTAGTCCAACTAGGGACTATGGAGGCCAATGGTGATCATTCTATTAGTTCGACTGTGGTAGGACCCCTGGTCAACATTCACACACTGCAGGAAATTTGGGAACGCCAAATAGCCTAATCTGCATGTCTTTCGACTGAAGGAGGAAACCCACCAAGCACTGAGGAAAACATATAAACTCCATGCACACAGACCCGATGAGAGAATCAAACCCAGGACCTGGAGGTGCAAGGCAACAGTGCTTAACCACTACACCACTGTGCCACGTAATCAACTTAATCTAAAACGCCACACTGTTTGGCATGAATTCAATTGAACATATTGTTTTTTAGAATATTTGTAAGCTGTATCAGTGCATTCCTACTGAAAATTCAAGATCTTTCTTACCCACTGTTACTGTGTTACTGTTGACTTTTCATGTTTGAAGAAAAGCCTCTGGTGTTTGGCAGGAAAAGTAAATTGAAATTTTTTTGCACCTGTCTGGCTGAAACAGTATATACAGTGAGGAATATGTTGGTATTATATTGGAGTCTATATACGGTTCAAGAATTTGATAAACTGTCAAAGCAGCACCGTTATTGCCAGAGAAGTTGGTCTGAGGATACTGACAAGGGATAGGGCAAAGAGTATAATAGCGTTAAATAGTTCAGTGATTGCAACTCTGTATTATCCAAGTGTACAGTATGTGGTTTAGTGTAAAAACATGATAAAAATCATCTGATCATAGCAGGTTTTAGTATTAGGCAAGTACAACCTCAGATGAACAAAAAACATATAATTTCTTTCACCATGCCATTATTTATTTAGCAAAAATTAAGCCAACAAGCAAGAAAAAATTAAATGTCAGCAATACTTAGTACCCCCATGATATAATATAATAGCTTGTAGATCCACTTTTAGCAGCAATAACTTTATCATTGAAGTGGAATTCTTCTTTATAACATTCAATAAGGTTTATGGGAATACGGTTATGCACAGCTCACTAAATCTCTCATCACAGCATTTCAATTGGGTTGTGGTTTGACTATGTCATTCCAAATCATTCATTATCTTCTTTTTTTTTTTTTTAGATGTAAATCTACCTTTGTGCTTTTGATCATTGTCCTGTTACATAACCTTATTTCCACCAAGCTTTAGTTATCAGGCAGATGGCTACACATTTGTCTCTAGATTCCTCAACACAGAGGAGTTCATGGTCTTCATGGTCAGTGACTTCAAGGTGCCCAGGTTTTGTGGCTGCAAAAACAAGCTCAAATAATCTCCGCTCCACTTCTGCTGATGAAAGGCTAAAATTTGTGTCCATAGTTAATTGTTCTAGCAGCCTTGTGCTTTGTTCAGATGCAAACCTCGGTCATGCTTCCATGTTCATTTTAGACAGAATAGGCTTTCTCCTGGCAACTCTTCCAAACAAACTGCACGTGTACAGTCTTCTTCTAATTGTGCAACGACTTTAACATTTAACATGACCACTGAGGCCTGTGGGGTCTGAGATTTAACTCTGTTTCTACAAAAACACATACAATTAAAAGAGGGGACACTAACTTTTAAAGATGATTATAGGTCTTTGTCGTTTTGCATTATTCTCTGATATATAAATAGTATACAGTAACACTGTCATGTATTCTGGCACTGCAGTTTGTAAATGGCTGTTGGGCTGAAATTAATCTCTCAATTTGTGTGTGTGTGTGTGTGTGTGTGTGTGTGTGTGTGTGTGTGTGTGTGTGTGTGTGTGTGTGTGTGTGTGTGCATGCACATTCAACCAGACATACGATCACACTCGCGTCATCTTAGCAGTGAGTCACTAGAATAAACAATTTCCCTGAATCACACCATCATAGCCTGAGTCATTTTTGTGTTTTTATCCAGCTAGAATTACACAAATTAATTAATCACGAAACTGGCAAAAAACATTCAGTTAGTCTACATCTTCTCGTAGGAATAGTTTGACAGTAATATTCCAAAGTTACTTGCCATTGAGCTCAATTTTACTGCGTGATTAAAGATCTGTTGATCTTGCATGAACTTACTCCTTATTTAATATTTTTAATTAAAATTAATATTTATACTATTCATTATTTAGTGATAAATGAGATTGAATTATTACATCAATGTTCAACACCAAGGTTAATCAGTCACACTGGTCTTTTAATCATGGGTGTTCTTTAAAATTCCCCTTGACAGTGAGAAGATTTAAATGCTCTAATGTTTCTGTTCTTATAACCTGTTCTAATAACCCTCTGGGTTGAGGGCTTGATTCATGTCTCGGGTTGAGTTAGCATGTTCTCACCGTGCTTGGTAGGTTTCCTCCTACAGACCTCCAGAATAAGCGAATAGCTGTTCCCATTTTGAGTTTAATGTATTAGTGTGAGTGTGTGCACGTGTGCCATGTGATGGATTGGCACCCTGTGCATCCTGGGACCCTGTGCATCCAAGCATTCCACGTCCCTGTACAGGAAAAGTGCTATAGAAAATGAATGAAAAACCCAAAGAAAGGATGAATTAATGAATACAAAAAGTGGTCCAAAGGCACAAGGTTGTGAAGTAGACCGGCTGGGAGATTCGTTTTAGAATTTGATGTGTCTCAGATAGTGGATAAGTGAATTCAACAAAAGGACGAATTGTAGCAACCAGCAGCTGTGAGGCTGCATTTGTCAGATAACATCCTGGCTCTTATGCATCCTGCTTCAAAAACACACTAAGATAAAATCAGAATCTAACAAAGCTTAAGCAACATACAAATACACATTTACACGTAGACACACACACACACACACACATACACACACACGCACACAGAAATGGTGTAACCGATGCAACTGACACATAATATGAGTGTATCAATTATGTACATACGAATTACTGGAAAGATGATGATGATGATGATGATGATTCTCAAATGCCCTGCATGACTCCATGTAGGTAGGAGAGACCTGCGGGGGAAAAAAATCAGTTATGAATGACGAATCCAGACAGCCTCCGAGTGGCGCAGTGGTAAAGCGCTCGCCCTATCATCCGGAGATCGTTGGTCGAACCCCGGGTGATGGTGTTTTCCTCTCACAGCCGGAGGCATATAGAGAGCTGATTGGCCGAGCTCTCTCAGGGGAGGGATGAGAGGTACAGTGGGAGCCACGTCAAACAGCCGCCTGGAGCATGACGCCTCCGTGGCAGTTCCATGAAGGGTTAATGCAGGCTTCGTGCATGGAATGTGATCCCCCGCGATGACGCAGTTAACGATGCCCCGCCCCATAAACGCCCCCATGCGCTTTCTAAAAAGATGGTTGCAATGCCGTATAATTCCGCCAGATGGAGCATTGACTGGCACAGTTAACTGCAGTGTCCAGGAAGCCCAATACCGTATCTTTAATATACAGACAGTTCTTGCATTGTCAACATAGTTTCATAAATAGATGAAAAAACAACAACAACAAACCGATTAATAAAACAGATTTGTTAAATCACTCAATACACAACCCATGATGATTATGCTATTTATTATTTAATAATGAATTAATAAAATTAGTTAGTGAAATATTTTTTAAGACATCCTGAAATGATCCTTAAAGACAAGGTAGCGGCTGTAATTTGTCTATACCGATCATTGTAGGTACGGAATAAAAACGCAGGCTACGTACAGTATTTTATATTACTGTGTATTTTACCCCGTTCCATTTAATATACTGATAGATAATATTTTGCTGCAAAGTAAAGCTCAAAATGTAACGTCTGCTTGGGTTTGTTTTCGTTATATTTTTGATGTTTTCGCTGATTTTTTCACTGATAGTCTACAAGTGGCATAAGAGGCAATTAATGCCGCATGCAACCTGGAATAAATATCTGCCCATATGGATCAGTATTTCTTTAGTCATTTAATCATGCATAATGCTCCCCCGTCAAAAGATCTGATGGGGCATTAATCACTTATCACAACTGTGAATGGATGCAGCAGCAGAGACACATTAAATCCCCATAAACACTTGGAAACAATAGTAAAAAAAGTTCCAGAGGGTTAGCGCCTGTTATACTAATGTATTTTTACTGATTTTTTTTTTTTACTGCTTATATCTGCAAAACTAACAGAAGTAAACAGTTCTAGAGGGTTAGTGCCTGTTATCACAGGACAGGAATCACCTACAGGATACTACTGTATTTTACTGCTCATATTTTTTACCCTAGTTTCATTTGGTTTTATGCGATTTCATGTATTATTTGTGTGTGTCTGTGTGTGCACAGTGTGTGTGAGTGCGAGAGATAGCGTGAGAGCGCGTGCGCGAGAGAGGGCTTTCATGCTGATTTATCCAAGGTTACTAAAACCTGGCTTACTACCTATAAAAAAATATTTCAATTTAACTCATGGGTCTCAATCACAGATGACACGACAAATTATATACTCTGAAACGTTCATTTGAACATTTAAAAATATATACAAAAACACGAATACTAATGTTATCATGGTGTAAATTATTAACATTAGGTTAGGTCCTGAGCCCTTAATTAATTCATATTATAATTACTTTTACATAGTATAGTTACTGGACTGACATGACCAAAACTAGCTATTTCATTTAGCCTTTCTAAAATCAACCCATCTATCATTTATAATCAGAAAACATATTATGATCTGTTCAATAGCCCATCTGTTTTAATTTAGTTTGTATTTTTTATTATTCATAAGACAACCTTTCAGTTTTGTAAATATTTTAGTTATAGTGTGTTAAGTCTTACTTTAGGTTAAACGTTTTTGAGAATTTTACCATCCAGCTTAGATAAATGTTATGTCATTGATTGATAAAATCTGGATTAAGGATATTTTATTATATAATTATATAATTTTATATATTGATATATATATATATATATATATATATATATATATATTTTTTTTTTTTTAGTTTCCCCCTGAGGGATTGCCACCTTATTGTGGTCTGGGGGTTTGCGTGCCTCAACACAATTCAGCAAATACAATACTGTTACTATACAGTAAGGCCAGGTAAAAACAGTGCTCGAACATGATGCGCCCCTCCCCCCACCCCGTGTTGTCTGGTCTAGAACGGCGCTGCCTCTGACCGTCTTTTGTCTTGTAAATGAGTATTCTCACTCACCTTCCAATCCCCCCAGCGCACACACTCTGTTTGTACTGTAAACTGTAACTGTGTTTGCTAGGGCACTTGGTTATACACAGTACTTTAATGTATGGAACACTTACTTAACTTACTGGTTTGGTTTAAACATCGCTTATTACCTTATTCAGCAAAATAAATTCATTATTAACGTATTGAAGTATTTTAGTTAAGGACAAAAACTGTGCTTGTGTTTAGAACTGCTGAACAGCCGAAAACACACACACACCCATCCCCCCGCCAAAAACACACACACACAGAGCAATTAACACCATGTCATACTCAGGAATGGAAGGTGAGAAACCTCAATGGAGAATACCAAGTTTGTCGTTGCTCTTTTGGAGTTCTTAAAACCCAAAACATTTATTTATACTGAGAAAAAATTATTATGGGTCACAATCACAAACACAAATACATATAATCAAGTGTTTAACTGGTTTCATTTGTTTCTATGATCAATAATAATAATTATTATTATTTTCAGCCCAACTCTTTGACTATTTAAAACAAAGTTGTGTCCCATTTTTTGCCCATTGAAGTTGTTGGTTCAACTAAACAATTTTTAAATACCCAAACAATCCCCCAAAATTAAAACACGCAAAACATGACTTTAACAATTCAATTTATTCTTCCAAAACTAGTCAAAGTTAAAACAGTAATTTATATAAAACAGATGAATACATGTTGTCTTTTTGCTTAAAGTTCATTAAACTACCTGGATACACCAGCTGCTTATAAGTCTCTATCTATAGTCCTTTTACATTAAAATATTAATTTTTCAAATATCAAAACTATTAAACATGGAACAGTTGAAGTCTTTGTTTCCCCCAAAGTACTGTATCAGACATTTTGCAGTTCTATGGTCAGTATATACAGTAGACCTGATCAAACATCATTCTAAAGCTGTCGGACTGTGACGTCATCCCTCCTACAGCTCCCTCAACAGCTTGTTCAGGCTCCTCCAGTCCTGTAGCTCCAAAAGTCCAACCGTCAGCCGTCTGACCCCCCAATCCTCCACAGCGGAGCTCTGCTTAAAGACAACAGGAGAATTTAGTCAAGACAAAGACAAATAAACTTCACAGAACATATAGTTCTAATAAAAATAAAATATATTAATAAACCTATTTACCACAGAGTGTGTAAAATACTGTTTTGGGAATTCTGGAATGTAAATAAACTGCCTGTGCTAATGTTAACCAGTGAACAGTGTTAGTGTTACCCAGTGAATGTATTAAATTGCATTAATTTAACCGAGAATTTACTTAATGCGCTTCTCATACAAATAAGTTAAGCGATATAACACTCGTATATGAGCATTAGTTCATCCCTGAAGCCAAACTATAACTTACTGAAGCCCCTCACACACACACACACCTCCTCCTCCTCCTTAACTGATAAACACTTCAGTGTTGTTATTCAGCTCGTTAACTAAGCGCTCGCGCTACTGCGGAAAGTGTATAAAATATAAACCGGGTTATGAGCGTTACTATCTCCTGTACAGCTCCCCTCAGTCTGTGTCCCTCATCAACTGCATCACATTATATTACAGTCACAGAAATAACCTGCAGATTAACTCTTAACCAGAGAATAAATAAGCGCTGAATTTATCCAGACAACACGCGGTGAGATTCTCTCAGTATTTACAGAGAACACAAACACTCTTCATCGGGTAGTGCAGCTCTTGTAATAGGGACATTAATAGTATTGTCGAAGCTTGAGCATGTTTTTGAGTTAAAGTGGAGTGACATTGTGAGTGTGTGACACTGACAGTAAGCTGTAATATTAACTCCACACTTGGTAAACAGATCATTAAGTTCTCTAAAGTCACATCTGACCGCTGCTGGTGCTGCCAGTGATATTTAAAACGGCCAATAAAAAAACTAAACTGGGAAATAAACTGTAAACTACCCCAAACACATTTTATAAAATAAAATATCACTTACCACGAATAGTCCGTTAAGCCGCCATCTTCATCTCTGTAGTTTGGTAGCGTCAGTTCGGCGGGGGTGGAGGCGGGTTGTTAAAATCACGTGATTGCAACTCAGCGCAGCTGGCTTGTTTTAATGTGTTCTTGAGAACGAAGCGCCATCTAGTGGTGGCACCAGGTAAATGAATAAATAGGGCTTGAATGGGCGTGTTTACTGTGAAATCTTGACACGCCTTTCGGCCAGAAAAGGGAGGGGGGATTACGGCGTGCAAAGGGCATTCACACGCCATTCACACTTCAGCCACACTGTCGCGGCTATTTGGTGTGGCTCCCACTGTACTTGCGCTCCCATTAATTACAGCTCTACAGTCAATCAGGGGCGTCTGTGAGCTCATACACGCGGAAGGAACGGCTAGCGCTTTCCTCCGAGTGTGTTATTCCCCCCCTAATGGTGCGTGAGCAAGAAGATCGAAAAGATGAGGTCGGCTGACGTCACGCGGTTCGGAGGAAACACGTAATAGTCTTCGGTCCTCCCGGCTGAGTGGTAGTGGTAGCCTTAATGAGGGAGCCCCCCTAGCGATAAATCCAGACAGATAAGTGTTTCCGTTTGTGTGGAAAGAGTCAAAGTAAAGTAAGGAGCCCCTCCCCTTCTCCCCCTTCTAGTCTTACACAGTTGCCCTTCCTCCACTCTTTTCACACATGCGCACACACAATGAAAAACCTTGTTTTATCGGAAAAATAAACAAAAAATCTCTCAAATGATACACAATTAAGCGACAAACTAACGTAATTACTGCTGTAAAGTAAAAATAAAACAAATGAACCTGCACTTTACCTTCGAAAAGAATTGAGACAGAGCAGTGTTTCTGTGTAGAGCAGAGAGAAACAGTGTGTGTGAGTGTGTGTGAGTGTGTGTGAGTGTGTGTGAGTGTGTGTGTGTGTGTGTGTGTGTGTGTCTGTGAAGGCGAAAGTAGCAGGGGTTTGTGTGTCTGTGTGTGGCACGGTGTCCAATGACGCAAAGAACAGGCTTGAGCAGAGAGAGAAAATGGATCTTTAACCTCTCTAATGAGACTTGTTTTTGCTTTACAAGCGCGCTGTACACACACGCATATAGACACAAAATAAAATGTGTTTTACATGCACAAATGTGGTCACAGTGTTATAGTAAACAGTACACACGTGCACGGATGTTGATTATACCAGTAAGAGACACACACTAAGACCCAGCAGGGGAGACGATTACCCACAATTCTGCAGCGCAAGAGAGAGAAAAACTGTTGGCTTAGTTGTGATCACGTGACGCTCGCCGTCAAAACAAGAAGCGCATTTTACATATTATTTTAAACTCTTGTATTCAAAGTACGTTTGTATTGTTTAAAGGCTATGCTTGGTTTTTAAGTGAGAAAACTAATGTTATAAGGAACGCCTACATTTAATTAATCATTAAATTAAAAAGAAAATGTTTAAAATGAAGAAAATCTGAGAAAAAATGTATATTATATAATCGAGTAATATCGATTCATTATATTTATAAAAATTATTATACTAATAGAATCACACTACATTTTTTTTTTGAATTGGCATCTACTGTAGGTATCGTGATAATATCGTATCGAGAGGTGACCGGTGAGTCCCATCTCTAGTAGGTGGCTTGTAATATCCCTACCTTGATATTATGATTAACACAAAAGGTCCCAGCTCAGTTCCTATCCCTTTATTGTTACTGTATCGACCCAAGTGTTCCATCATTTAGTTGTAGATCCAGCATTACAGTGGAACCTGTTCTAGTAATTTATTATGACATGGGCTGTCAGGGGGGTTCTCCTTGGAATTATTAGATGCCACATATAAAAGTAATCCTGAGAGATCATAACATACTGTATAGCGCACTTGGCCAGACAGTAACAGACAGCACTCATAAATAGTGCTAAGATTTTTTTTATTGAAAATTGCTCAAATGTCAATATTGTTCTGAGATATTAAAAACAGAGTACATTAAACTCAGCACAGTTTGGTGTGCAATGAAGCAGCAGTCAGGCTATAGAATTTGGGGGAAAAGACATTATTTGTGTTATATATGTTTTTTCTTCGCATATCCCAGGTAGGATGCTGAGGTCAGAGCACAGAGTCAGCCATGATACAGTGCGCCTGGAGCAGACAGGGTGAAGGGTCTTGCCCAAGGGCCCAACAGTGGCAACTTGGTGGAGATGAGACTTGAACCGCTAACCTTCCGATCAGTAATCTAACACTAACACAGTGAGCTTCCACTTCCTCTAAATGGTGGACGCCATGATGGTTGGCAGCTTCACAGATATCCAAAGTGCCAACACTCGTAGGTTGCCAAGAGCATGTTTTTACTCCGTTCCCCAGTGTACTCACCTGATGGCACATATTTCACAGTAACAAATAGGATTTAAATGCTATTTTAGTGTCTTTGAACCTACTTCCTCAATTCCTCGATAGAGCTGTGACAAAGGACACGTACTGTAAAGATGCAGCACTGATCTTTCATCAGCTACAGATTTTGGGTTGATTTTTTTTATTGTAATTAAAACAAGCAATCAGTTAAAGAAACACATGGAAGTTTGGAGTAGAACTGCATTTTCTAATGGCCTGTGCTGGTGTGTTTTGGATAAAGATACATATTTTATAGCACTTGTCTGTCACTGTGCAGTACTTTCATATTTTCCAGGCAGATTTTCAGCCATGCTAGTTTCTTAACAGTATGAAGCAAAACTTTGGATAGTCTGTGCACTCAGGTTAATTTCCCAGAGGGATTTAATAAAAAAATATTTATGAAGTTAAACTGATTAAAAAAAAGCTTGTTTGGGTTGCCTTGCATGCGGTGCCAATCCATCACAGGACACTCCCACTCACACATTGGAAAATGTTTCAAACACCAGTTAGCTTAGTTGGCATGCCTTTGGGACGTGGGAGGAAACCAAAAAGTTACCCTGGAACCCGAGGATACCTATCTAAGTACGGGGCAAATGTACTCCACATACAGTACACAGACCTGAGCCAGAAATCGAACCTTCAACCCTGGAGGCACAAGGCCACAATACTTACAGTACCATTATGCTACTATGGCACCATTACAATAATTAATTTCATCTTAATACACAGTCATAATAATTTTAAGGCATTAATTAATATGTACTCTAGAAGGAAGTTCCACTTGATACAGTTATTAATCAGTACCTGTTTGTCACTGCTTAAGAGAGACATTTGTTAGGGACCCAATTTCAGCACTTTGCTGACTGTTACAGTGATGTTAAGATTTTTATTTTGCCTGTACATTGTTATAGGCAAGGCACGATTGGATCTTGAAAAGATTTCTCGGGAACATAAATGAAAATTTCTGCAGGGAATAGTTTTTTTTATTGGCTTATACTTTTACGTTCCCTTTATGTGTTTTTAAAAGACTTTTTTATGTCTATTTTAAAGCGTTTGGTTCGAAGCTATATGTGGGGAGGAACAGTGGTTGAGTCTGTCACATCTGTAAAATACACCTTTCTAAGATGCTGCACTATGGTTTCTGCAGGGCAGCTCCTGATTAAAATGATGCACTTGGCTATTGTACTGCACCACTCTACTCCTCTGTGTAGCCATATCAGCACATTCTGCCTGCCTCACACAGACAGGGCAGTATTTCAGCTTTTTTTCAGTTTTGCCAGAAATGACTGTGGTCAACAGCTTACTGTGTGCAGTTTGTATATAGTAGTAGAAACAGGTGAACAAGATTTATAATCTTAACAATCTTGTTTGATGTGTTTTTACTATATACTGTAACACAAGTATTTTAAAAAGGTGCAATGAGGTGATTCATCAAAATGAGGCCAGCTAAGTCCAGCATTCCATCTTTGTAATGAACATCTCTACTTGACTATTTGCAAAAATGCCTACAATTTAACCCTTTCAATAGGTTTTGATGCTGGTCCCTATACCTAAAAGGAGTTTGCAAATGATTTTCATCCCTAAATTTGTGTATATTTTCCCAACAGGATGATGAGGTCGTACTGCAGTGTGTGGCCTGCATTCAGAAGGAGAATCGCAAGTTCTGTCTGTCTGCTGAGGGTTTTGGCAATCGGCTATGCTACATGGAACTCACCTCGGAGGCCAAGGTAAGCTAATTTGGCATATGCATTGCTTGGGGAAATACATAAACAGTAATGAGAAACACAAAAGGAAAGGTTGGTATTGCAAACTGGATATCTGGCAATAATTCACACTAGATAGATTTGTTGGATAGAGTCCAACAAGAGTTAAGTATTATGCCCCAGAGTGGCTTAGTGGTAAAGTGCTCGTCCTATCATCCTGAGATTGTTAGTTCAATTTCTGGGTGATGTTGTAGCCTCCCACATCCAGGGACCTGGAAAGCTGATTGGCCAATTGGTCTTTCAGAAGGTTGGTTTTTTTTTTTTTCTGAAAAATTCGCAAAGCCAACACTAGAGTTGTTGAAAGACACAACTGGGACAGTAGAGTTTAATAACCTACTAAATACACAAAGAGGATGAGACCTGTAGAATATGTTTGAGACATAGTCAGCTCATGGATGCCTTGGCAGTTGTAGCAATGAGTTTCTAAAAACCTTCAAAGGTAGTGTATAGTCATTTGACTATAGAGTGTGGGTAGTAGATATGAATAACCATTATTGAGATTTGTCTATGAACATTTTCAATATTCTACATTCCATTTTCATTAACAAAAACTTTTGGGATGCTATACAAGCAGGATAAAAAATTTACATCAGGGCAGATATTTGCGAGGGCACATCAGTTAATGGTCTGTAAATATTCTCTTTATTATCTCACATACTTTTTATGAAATTATACTCATGGCAATAAGAATTAAGTACTGTATAATAAGTAAGTAATAATAAGTAAAAAGGCCTGTCTGTGAGTTGTCTCTTGAGTTGAGGAGTAAGATAAGTTTATCAGTGAGAAATTATGGCTGACCTCATGATAACATTTTGATGAACGTGTGTCCTGTCCAGTGGAAAATTCAGCGAACAGCAAGTTGAGGGGAAACCTGAAGAAACAATGGTGCACCATCACTGATGCCAGGAATATTGCCACTGATACTTGATGCTCCTTGGAGCTGATATTTGAGCTCCAGAGGCACTGGACACCAGTGTATTGGTTGAGTGGCCAACCTGCTCCTCTAGGCACCAGTTAGCTTTTCAGAAAGTTACGACATTCTTAACACCTTTTTTCCAGCAATCTGGAAAATCCCACACAAAGGTATCCATCATCAATTACTGACTAATATCATTTCATCTTTCTTTCTTAAATACTAGTCTTAATATCTTATCCGGAATGTCTTCCAAGCTCTTATGAGCCTAGCTTCAAAGTCGCACATGCTTGCGGCTATTACTTTGAAGCTTCTTCTCCCTTGATCAACAGAGTCTTTAGTCCTCATTCTACTTGACATTTCAGCAACCAGTCACACTCTCCTGCCCATTTTGAAATTAGTGACCTACCATGGCAGTGATTTGCTTCTTACTTGAAAGACAGTAATATCATTACTAGATGGAGTTTTAGGAGATAAAACTCACCCCTCGCAAGTCTTCTCATACTGTACATGCTATCTGTCCTTCAGATGAGCCAACACCAGTTTTTCATGAAGTTGTTTGAAAGAATGGTGATGGCTTATCTAAAGGACATCACTGGACCCCCTGCAGTTTGCTTATAGAGCAAACAGGTCACATTTGTTTTGACCGTAAGCTACCCCTAAGCACATATACAACGAAAGTGTTGTTATATGCGTAAGAAATTTATAAGATACAGCAACTGGCGTTGTAATCACAGTGGATTTACTCAAGACGACTGTATGAAGTGTTGATTCTTTGATGCCAACAAAATAAACTACAAGAGACAAAGAGATCGGACTTCTGTTGTGTGAGTGAAACTTCAAACCAAAGGTACGCATCAAAACTAGTGAAATGATATGTCCGCATCTACAAGGTCTGTAGATGATGCAGTCAACATGGGAGTGCACTTCATTCTTCAACATTTGGACAAATCAGGTACTTACAGTATGCAAGGTCCCATTTGTGGTCTTACTGTCGGCCTTTAATACAGCCATCCCAGTACTGCTATAGAAAAAAACTAACCCAGCTCTTTGTTCCTAGCTCTATCTGTTAGTAGATCACTAGTTTTTTGACAGACAGGCAACAGCTAATGAGACTGGGGAAATTCATGTCCAACAGTCGCTCCATCAACACTGGAACCCCTCAGGGATGTGTTCTCTCCCCATTGCTCTTCTCCTTCTACACAAACGACTGACCCTTTACAGGCCTCTCTGTCAAGCTCCTGAAATTTGCTGATGACGGTAATGAGTCTTCATATAGAAGCGAGGTTGGGCAGCTGGCTGTCTGGTGCATTCACCAATTTGCAGCTGAACATGCGCAAAACAGTAGAGCCGATTGTGGTCTTCAGAAGAAAACCCCTGCACTTCCGCCACTCACCGTCATGAACAGCAGCGGTTGTATTTCCTTTGCCAGCTGAGGAAGTTCAACCTGCCGCAGGAGCTGCTCACAAAGTTCTACTCGGCCACTATTGAATCTGTCCACCTCCGATAACGGTCTGGTTTGTCTCAGCTACTAAATCAGACATCAGAAGACTACAAAGGACCATTCGGACTGCTGAAAGGATTATCGTTGTTCCCCTTCCCACCCTTCATGAACTGTATATATCCAGAGTAAAGAAAGGGGCTCAGAAGACCACTTAGAATTCCTCAAATCCAAGCCATCTTCTCTGAACACCAGGAGAGCCAAGCACAAGAACAGTTCCCCCCCCAGGCAATCTACTTCATGAACAGTTAAATGTTCTCTCCACTGTCTAATAAAACAATATTATTGTGCAATAGGTGCAATACTGTGCAGTATCTCTATTATGTGCTGTGCAGTATTTGATAATACCCCACATTTTGTTTTTGTTTTTTTGTTTCAAGTTTAGCGAGTTGTCATCTCTGGAAATGTCTATCAACAAACGTACTTGGCAATAAAGCTCGTTCTGATTCTGATTCTGACCTATAATCCCTACTTAAATATTTTTTAAGATGTCTATAATAGAATTTATTCTTAGGATATGTTCATGGTGTTGATGGACATACTCTATCTTCCACTTAGCAAAAAAAAAAAAAAAAAAAAAAAAAAAAATATATATATATATATATATATATATATATATATATATATATATATATATATGCTCAATTCGATTAATTTTCCCAACCGACATCCGCCGTTCATTATCCGAACATTAACTGATCCGATATTCAGTGGCGGTTCTACACTGAATAGCTCCCTGGGCGCAACTCCCTCCCGGCCCGACATCCGCACTTCTTCGCATCCCCCCACCCCCACCAAACATCGCCTCTCTTCCGCAACTTCGCTGTGCGGCTCCTTCAGCTTCTGGGGCGGTGCGGGCGCAGCGCAGGTACAGTATCATAGATGATAGAAAACCGAAAACACAGATCATTATTTTCTCCTCGTTCGTGCGCCCAGTTCACCCTACCCTAAAACCGCCACTGAGGAGTGCCTGATTAAATATACAAACATTTTTTTTCAGTTTTTATTTTAACGTGTGAACAACAGCACACAGAACATATCAAGAACAGAATCTGGATTCACACATCGTCAAATTTTCACGCACCTGCAGCGTCTCTGACAACAGAGAAAAACAAAGTAATATAAATAAAAAGAATAAAATAAATAGGCCTGCACTACATATTTTTTATTTAAATAACAAATTAAGATGGAGGCACGGTGGTGTAGTGGTTAGCACTGTCGCCTTGCACCTCCAGGGTCTGGGTTCGATTCCCCGGCCAGGCTCGATTCCCGTCTCTGTGTGCATGGAGTTTGCATGTTCTCCCCGTGCTTGGTGGGTTTCCTCCGGGTACTCCGGTTTCCTCCCACAGTCCAAAGATATGCAGATTAGGCTAACTGGCGTTCCCAAATTGCCCGTAGTGTGTGAATGGATGGGTGAGTGTGTGTATGTGTGTGTGCCCTGCGATGGATTGGCACCCTGTCCAGGGTGTACCCCGCCTAGTGCCCGAAGTCTCCTGGGATAGGCTCCAGGCCCCCTGCGACCCTGATCACAGGATAAAGCGGTATAGAAGATGAATGAATGAATGAATGAATGAACAAATTAAGATTATAAAACGAAAACACGCTGACATACCTTTGAAGCTTTTTCATACATTGGCTACTAAGTTTTTTCGGTTAAAAAAAATAGCAGGCCTGCCTCAAACCACAAACTGTCTAGTTTTTATAAAAACAATTAAAAAAAATTTCCACCAAAAGTGATAGCACACCATTCCCGATCGAGCCGCACGAAACGGTGTAACATATAGGGTCGTCTCAAAGCTGCGGGGCGAGAAACGGTCCAAAGTTTTAGGCGGAAGAATAATAAATGGATTTTGGGGGCATTTCTGGGGGAAGAGTAATAAGTTCGCCTAGGCACACTTAATAAAAAAAAATATATAAAAAACATTTTAAACCGTTTAACTGAAAGTAATAATCAGTCAAATTTCATTCTTTCAGTTAACGATTAAACGGTTAATATGAGCATCCCTAATATATATTAGGGATTTATATATATATATATATTTATATATATATGTTAGGGATTAGGCCGATAAACGATAACATATCGAATCACGATTTATTTGATTTTAATAACGATGATAAGCTCTAGACATTTTTTGCTCGATATGGATTAATCTAAGAGCCAATCACACAGCAGAACAATACGACAACAGCCAATCAGCGTGCAGTTTGCGCGTGCTGTGCACGACAAAGTTAATTTCTTACCGCACTTTAGTGAATCTAACCTCGAGTTATTATCCAAAGATGTTGAAATTGTCGACAAAAAAGGCAGCACGAACTCCGTTATATAAACGCATCACCCTAACGTCCACATTGAAAGCATGAAAATGCGGGCCGATGCTACTCCGACAACTAGCAGGGCTAGCAGTGGGTCTGTACCAAAGCAGATATCGATCATGTCATCTTTCGTGGCCATTACACCTTATGAAAAGTGTTCTAAAGGGAGCAAGGATATAACCAGGGCTGTTTCTAACATTCTAGCGAAAGATATGATGCCCCTAAGCACACGAGGCTGAAGTTTAGCTCCTTATTCGCAGCTTCCGGTTTGTTTGGCTTCTTATTGCGCAGCGTCTCATTCTGCGGCTGAAGTTTAGCTCCTTATTCGCCTCGTTACTAACGGGAGTGTTCACGCTGGCGAATGCTGCGCAGTTTATCAATAAAACGTTATTTTGGTGGCTTAAACCATTCTGGCCAAGCAAATATGAACTATACAACACCTAGCAGGTACCCAACTATATAGTAAAAGTGAAATTGTCCTGACCCAGATTGATAGCTGCATAATTCATTCCATGTTTGTTGTCACTGCATGTTTAAGCCATTATGTCAGTTTATTGGGGCCGTGTGAAATAGCCTTCATTTAACTCTGAATTGTGGGATAAAAAGACAGCCCTAGTGTGTGTGTGGTCTAAATGTTGTTTCTCATTATTGTTTAAAAATCTCAAAACATTAATATATCATCACAAGATACTTTTTATCTTCACAAGCAAGTATTTTTTTAAATAAAAATATTTGCCTTGTAAAGATTCTGAGCATGTGCCTATAGTATCTTAATTTTTAAGGCCAAATATGTCATCTGTTTTTGTTAATAAACTATACTTTAAAATGTAATTTAATGAACCTTTTAATTTTTATGGCTTCAGTCATTGTTGGGATTCTCTTAAAGCTGGCAGCATCAACAGCTTATATCGAAATATATATCGTTACCGTTCAATATGGGGGAAAATTATCGAGATTACTTTTTTGCCATATTGCCCAGCCCTAATATAAATATATATACAGTACACATAAATTCAGCAGAGCATTGCCTAGAGCATCACACTGCCTCCACCTTTATCCCACAGTGCCTTCTGGTACTATTATTCCCACAAGTATGTAATGCACATGCACATCCTCTCAGCCATGCACATGATGTAATAGAAAATATGATTCATCAGACCAGGCCACCTTTGTCGATTGCTTCATGGTCAATGTCTAATTCTTATTGGCAGTGGAAAAGGGTCAGCATGGGCACTCTGACTAGTCTGGAGCCATACAGGCCCGTACAAAGAAAGTGTGTTCTGACACTTTTCTATCATATCCTGCATTAACTTTCTTATCAATTTGTGCTACTGTAACTTAGCTTTTCTGTGGGATTGGACAAGAGTAGGGTTGGGTATCGTTTGGGTTTTTTTCGATACCGGTGCCAAATCAATACTTTGAAAACGGTACCGGTGCCAAAACGGTGCTTGAACCGATACTTTTAAACCACAAAATTATAGTGGATGACTCAAGAATGAATTTTTATTGAACAAAAAATGTTATGCTTAAAATTTAGCAATATATTAAAAGTTTAAAATATATATGAATATGTAAGCTTAAAATTTTAGCAATTCTTTTGCAGAAATTTCACCATATTTGCCTTTTCTGTCAAAATACGACAACTTTCCTGACTTATTGCCCTGCACAGGACATGCATAGCCTTCTTTGCAATGGTAAATGGGGTCACTGTTGTAGTACTACTAGTACTACAGTAGCTGGAAAGCCATAATTATAAACAGAATCCATGTTACATTAGTTTTTTACAAATCGTTTGACTATTTGTTAGCATGAATGCAAGATTTGCATTTTGCTATTAACATTACATTATCCTACTACTGACCCGCGGAAAGTCTGCTGTCATCATAATCAGTGACTCCTTTTTGCTACGGTTGGTATGACTGGGACTGGGGTCGTCCACACCGATAGCGCCAGCTGTTGTCCGCAAGCTGTTAAACACGGTGCCTCCCTCTGCTTTTAACTTTATTCCGTGTATTTATTCTGCTTTTAACTTTATTCCGTCTGCCCTCGAATGTTTCATTAGATTTGACGTGTTTCCGCCTTTACACGCAACTGCTGTGAAACATTCGCTGCACGTCGCGGTGCCGGAATCCTTTCTTGTGAAATACAGCCACACTTTCGACCGTTTAGTTTTAGGCATTTTAACGAGAGTTGTTTAATTTAGCATGCTAAGCTATCGGTAGACCGCCTGCTGCCGTCTCGGATGGTCTCTCATTTCCGGATGATTTGTGCTTTTAATTTCTTTAATTTAATCTAATCAACTATTAATCTACAAAAATATATGAATCTAGAGAAGAAATATTTCAATCGACAGTTCAGGCATTTAAGTGGCACCGAAATGAGGCACCGAAATTTGCGTTCTGTTTCGGTCTGGTACATACCGGTATCGGTGCCGTATTGGCACCGGTTTTCGGTACCCAGCCCTAGACAAAATGGGCTAGACTTCATTACCCATGTTCATGAGTAAGTCCATGCCCTTATTACCAGTAATCTTAAGCTTTAATTATTATTATTATTATTATTATTATTATTATTATTTCCTTACATTTCAAAGACTTTTTTTCAGTATTTTCAGAATTGCTGAACTACAACTACTCGGAATTGAGAAATTGAGTGTACCTTGTCTCTATAAGTGAGGAAGGAGCACTAGACAGTTTCAGAAGAACTCCAAACCGATGCACACTTTTAAAAACTCAACAAAAGGGCAAAAAAACAAACAAAAAAGAGCCGTCACCTGCTCAGCTGCTTTTGCCAGCATGATTTTCTCTCTCTCTCACTACCTCTCTCTTGCCTCCTTGTTCATAGCCATCACTTACTGAAAGCACAGAGAAACTCACAAATGGGCAATAAGTCACAGGTGAGAATCATCCCCCATTCCTTGACAGTTCAGTCTGGCTCCTCTCTGTCTTCAGTCCCCCACTGCCACATTGAATAATTCGCCACAATTTAATTAGCATAAATGGGTTAATGTGTCATGAGTTGTATGCTTTTAGGAGTCTTTAGTCTTTAGAGTTTTTGGCTGGTATTTTCATGATTTTCCCTATAACATTAATACTGACTGACAAATTTACCTGACAAAAGTAGGCACTGTGACTTATTTACTTTTGAAGTAAATAATTCAAATTTAATAGCTTGGGGTTGAGATTTTGGTTCCCAGAGTGTAAGCTTCTGTTGAGTCTTAGACCCAGGAAAATAAAGTCTCTTGGCATACAATAAAAATACAATTGTGAGCAATCAGTTATGCAGCATTTCAAATGGTTTCAGGTGCTCCATAATACTGTATACTGTATTATTCAAATTAAAATTTTATTTGTCACATACACAGTCATACACAGTACGAAATGCAGTGAAATGCTTATACGACCACCAGTGATATTAAAAATGTAAAATAAAAAATAAAAACTTATGCGTAAGGAATAAATATGAATAAAAAGAAATACTAAAGAAAATAAATTTTACTATTAAAATAAACTGTACAAATAAGGGCACGATAAAAAATATTACAAAATATAGAAATATATAGATATTGAAATATAGAAATATTTGAAAGTGGCAGTGGTTGTGCAAATATCCATAAAAAGTGACTTATTAAAGTGTCTTGTGCAATGGTCCAGATATATTAATATGTAGTGCAAGTGTGTATGAATGTGTCCATGATTGTCTCGTCAATGATGGAAGTTTAAAAAGATGTTATTAGTCCTGTGTGGTGGTGTGATTGAGAGACCTTATCGCCTGCGGGAAGAAGCTCCTCCTCAGTCTCTCTGTATTGGCCTTCAGGGAGCGGAATCGCTTCCCAGACCGCAACAGAGAAAACAGTCCATTGTTGGGATGGCTGAGGTCCTTCACTATCTTCCTGGCTTTGGTCCAGCACCGCTTGCTGTAGATCGAGTGCAGGTCAGGGAGCTCGGTGCGGATGATGCGCTCAGCTGATCGCACCACCCTCTGTACTTACATTTACATCTACATCTCTGTAGAGCTCGTCTGTCCTGCAGGGTGCTGTTTCCAAACCAGGTTGTGATGTTTCCCGTCAGGATGCTCTCTATGGTACAGGGTTAGAAATCCCTGAGCACCTTAGAGGGCAGTCTGAAGTCTCTCAAACGTCTGAGGTGGTAGAGACGCTGTCGGGCCTTTTTCACCATGGTGTTGATGTGACAGGACCATGACAGGTCCTGCGTGATGTGAACACTGAGGTATCGGAAGCTGTCCAGTCTCTCCACTGGGCTGTTGTTGATGACGGGGGTCTGGTAGTTCCTCTTCTGCTTTGTACTAAAGTCCACAATCAGCTCCTTTGTCTTGCTGACGTTCAGGAGGAGATTCTTCCTCTGGCACCAGTTCTCCAGATTTCCAATCTCCTCTAGGTAGGCCGACTCATCATTGTTGGTGATCAGTCCGACTACGACAGTGTCGTCAGCAAACCTGATGATGGTGGTGGAGTTGGTAGTGGCCACGCAGTCGTGGGTGTACAGAGAGTACAGCAGGGGGCTCAGAACACAACCCTGGGGGGTTCCAGTGCTGAGAGTGAGTGAGGCTGAGACATGTCCGCCCATCCTTACTGCCTGTGGTCTGCCAGTCAGAAAATTGGAGATCCACTGACACATGGATGAGCTGAGTCCCAGGTGCTCCAGCTTGGTGGTGAGTGTGGAGGGGATTATGGTATTAAATGCAGAGCTGTAGTCGATGAAGAGCATTTTAACATAATTCCCCTCCCTAGTGTCCAGGTGAGTGAGTGATGTGTGGAGAAGATGTGAGATTGCATCGTCCGTGGAGCGGTCCTGACGGTATGCAAACTGCAGAGGGTCCAGTGTGTCGGGTAGTGAAGAAATGATGAAGTCTCTGACCAGGCACTCAAAGCACTTCATCACTACTGAGGTGAGGGCTACAGGGCGATAGTCATTGAGGGAAGCAGGATGAGTTTTCTTCGGGACAGGAACAATGATGGACTCTTTGAAGCATGTGGGGATCACCGACTGATAAAGAGATGTTGAATATCTCAGTGAACACAGGTGCTAGGTGGTCTGCGCAGGATCTGAGAATACGGCCA
Source organism: Channallabes apus (assembly GCA_030522415.1). NCBI lineage: Eukaryota > Metazoa > Chordata > Actinopteri > Siluriformes > Clariidae > Channallabes > Channallabes apus. Next base: position 10,406,830 of record CM060116.1, read on the forward strand.
GAGATGCCGTCTGGTCCTGCTGCTTTCCTGGTGTTCATTCTCTTGAAGGCTCTCCTCACGTCATGCTCGGTGATGATGAGCGCGTTTCCGGTGCTGGCAGTGTCTTCCTGTCTGCAGCCGTTAGCGCCGCTAGCATTAGCGCCGTTAGCGTCTTTAGTTGCAGCCTCGAAGTGAGCGTAGAAAGTGTTCAGCTCGTCTGCCAGAGTCGCATCCGCGTTCATCATACCGGATGTTGGTGCTTTATAATCCATTATTGTTCTCAGTCCCTGCCACAGGCTCCTAGAGTCACTCTGTTGAAGCTGTGACTCTAGTTTCCTTCCGTAGCGCTGCTTCGCCTCTTTCACCGCCTTCCGGACGTTGTATGACGCAGCCTTGAACGGATCCATGTCCCCCGACGCAAGTCCCGTGTTGTAGGCGGCGGTGCGAGATCTCAGAGCGTCGTGGATGGTTTTATCCACCCATGGCTTCTGGTTGGGAAACGTTCTGATAGTCTTTTTCTCCACGGTATCATCCGCTAGCTTCCCAATGAATCCCACAACCGCTTCCGTAAACATGCTGACGTCATCGGAGTTGTTTCTGAACATGTCCCAGTCTGCGTCATCAAGTGCGTCCTGTAACGCGGCCACCGATTGGTCCGTCCAGTGCGCGACCTCCCTCTGAACCGGAACTTCCTGTTTCAGCCTTTGTTTGTATTTTGGCATGAGGAAGATGGCGGCGTGGTCGGATTTACCAAACGGTGGACGAGACTGCGCCTTGTAGCCGTCCTTGACTGTCGTGTAGCAGTGATCCAGTGTCCTTTCGCCCCTGGTGGAGCAGATGATGTGCTGATAAAAGTTCGGCGCTGCGCGTTTGAGGTTGGCACTGTTAAAGTCCCCCGCCACAATGAGCGCAGCGTCCCGGTGTTGTGTCTGGTGCTGTGTGAGCGCCTCATGCAGCTCGCATAAGGCAGTATCCGTGTCCGCTTGTGGTGGAATATAAATGGCGCTGATTATGACCGATGTGAACTCCCGGGGTAGATAAAAAGGACGACACATGATGGACAGTAGTTCCAGGTTTGGTGTGCAGGAGCGTGTAAGAGGAACAACGCTCGCGCTGTTGCACCAGCTGTTGTTCACCATTAAACACACGCCGCCTCCCCTTGACTTCCCCGCGCCCTGTCCATGCGGTGAACCGAGAAGAACTCGGCTGGCTGGATGGCGTGGTCTGGCACCGCTGGGTTCAGCCATGTCTCGGTGAAGCAGAGAAGGTTGCAGTTCCGAATGTCTCTCTGGAACTTTATCCTGTTCCTGACGCCGGCTCGTTTCCCTCCGGGCCGCCGCTTCGCGTCACGTCCATTGTTCTCCCTCAGGATCTCACTCGGCCAGCTCGGATCCGGAGTTAAAAACGTCGAATTGTGAGTACATTGTATACCAATAGAAACAAGGGTGTCTCTATCATACTTAATGTACTCAATGGTGCTGATTTTGCCGGTTTAAAGTTACTGGAAATTACTTTAAAATACAAAAACAAAGAAAAGTAGGTCGGAGCAGTCGTGACGGCAGCCGACCTCACCGGCGCCATCTTGGAAAAGTGCTTGGTGGCTGTTGCTGTGAGGGTTGCCCACTAGAGGGCAGTGTTTTTAGTTTGTAGTTTTTGTTCCTAGACTCAGTTTCCCAGAAGCCTCCTCGGTCAGGTGACGTGGATGCTCACCTGAACTGAGGAGGGTCGTTAGCACTGTTATAAATACCCGTTTGTGCTGGGAAACTGGGTCGAGCATTAATTTCTGTTATGTGGGTTTTGTTTCCTTGTTTTAGTTTGATTTCATTATAGTTTGCATTTAGTTTCTGGAGCTCTTTAAGTTTGTATTGGCTTTGATTTAGTTTATGTCTCTTTGTCTCTGTGTCTCCTAGCAGGATTAGCCTCTAGGAGAATTAGCCTTTTGTGTTTACCCTCTTGTGTAAGTAACCCCCATTGCATGTTTAGTTATTAGTCTGTTTAAATACTAATGAGGGTGATACTAACATGTTTAGATCTTAGTCTGTCTAGTCTCCTTGTCTGCTTAGCTCTTAGTCTGTTTAGGTACTAACATCTTTAGCCACTAACCTTGAGAGTTCTTAGTCTGTTTCATACCTAGTCTGCTGTGCACCCTGTCGGTTCATTCCCTTGGGTCTTAGGCTACTAGCCTGTTTAGCCATTAGTCTGATTAGCTATGAGCTAGCTTAGCAGCTAATGTGCAGAACAGGTGGTAGGCCTAGCCAAGCCTGTCTTGTGTTTGTTTATCCCTTGCATGCATAGTCCCTTTTGTTTAGCCCTCTAGGCTGTTTAGTATGTCTTGTCTTGTCCAGTTTGTATCCCAATGTCTGTATTGTGTATCAATGTATGTAATCCCTAGTATTATGTCTAAGTGTTTATGAGTTCTGTTTGTATTTTGCTCCAAAGTTTAAGCCAACTTCCTTAGTTCATGTTTTGTTCATGTTTGCATTTTATTATTAAAGACTCTTTTTGTTTCACTGCATCCCCTCTGCATCTATGCCTCCACACCAAGCCCACAGTCCAACACCATAGCAGAACGTGACAGATGCCTGCATCCATGGCAGCGTTATCTGAAGAGTCCCAAGGCTGTTGACAGCACAGAGTCATATGATTTTATTGTCATGTAAAAGTGAATTTTCTGTTCTAAGCATGTTTCTGTACTTGGCAAAAATATCTATAGTGCATATCAAAAAATTGGAATCTTGTTAAAAAGTATTTTTTTCATTAAAAAAATTTAACTCTCAAATGTTCCAGATTCAGCACATGTGAAACAATTCAAACCTTTTTATTTATTTATTTATTATGTCTCCCAGCTCATGAAAATCAAAAGTCCAGTATCTCAAAATATTGAGAGTAAATTGCTTTTCATACATCATACACGAATGACAGATTCCTGAAACTCCTTTAAAACACAGTTATAAGCACATATTTTTTTTTCATATTATTTGATTTCATGTCACTGAGTACATTTGTCTTGGTGTTACTGTATATCGGATTTTAGATTGTATACATTATATGCTATGATAAATTTTTTGTTTTATGTTTTTTGCTGTTTTCTTACGTTTCTTCTGGTCCATAATCTTGCCTGTTTTTTTGTTTTTTTTTTGTTTTTTTTACAATGATTTTATAATGACACTTTACAATTTACCCAAATCAGCAATACACTGAGTACTGTATAAACACCTACTGTACAGTATATACTCTGCTTTCTTACTGCATGGCACAGTTAAACACCCAGTTAAAAATAATGCATTATGTTTTGTACAACTGAATAAAGTATATAAGTAAGTATATACAGTAAATAACTTTTGCAACAAGATTTGATAGCATCATGCTCCAGTATATCCGTAGCAGCATACTTGTGAAGAAAGAGGACACTGTTATTTGTGTTCTATTTATCTTACTGCAGGTTCATGCCTCATGCTTTTCCTCAAACTGTCAGCCTGCTGCGTTGACCTCTTTAGCATTCATGCCAAATTTTCTATCAGGCTCTTCTCCTTTTTGCAGCCACGTACTGAGTCACTTAGTGATTACTTGACCTTTTCATTCATGGCAGTTCCTAAGCACAGATCACATAGTGTTGGACTGACAGGCATTTTAAGTGGACATGAAACAATATAAGAAACATTTATACTGCCTGGCCAAAAAAAGTTAACAAGTCAGAATGGTCAAATTATTGGGCGGCATCTGGCAAAGAAAACAACTAAGAAGATTTGAAATTACAGAAACTGAGATAACAATGATTCAACACATTATCAAAACCTGAATAGATAGTGCTGAAGAAATGTGGTCAGAAAAAAATCATGAATGGAGAATACTTCAACACTTAAAGTTGTATGTTGAAATTAAATAAAATGTGAAATATGTTGAAATATAAATTAAATTCTTCAAATTCAAATTCTTCAACTTGCTAGGGAGCATAAAGATTGAACTGGAGCAATGAAAATAGGTTATATAGTCTGATGAGTCCAGATTGGAAGAATGGAAGAGACTGAAGGGATGCACTCGTCATGCATAGTGCCCACTGTACAAGCTAAACGTGATTCGATCAAATCTTAGAATTTGCAGCTTTCACTTTGAAATATCAGCACCGTTAACTTTTTGGTTCCGGGGCAGAATCGCAAGTAGTGTTTAATGGAAAGATCCCAAAAGTGCGTTATGGAGACTGTACAAGGCACTGTCACACACCAAGTATGGCCCTTGATCACGGGTTGGAGAGCGATTTGGAATTCGGCCTTGTGCTAGGAGCTTATAATATAAGTGTTAAGTTATATTATAAGTGCCATAAATAAGATCACATACAGTTCAGAGGCGTTTCGGAATTCCTTACAGGCAATTATTAAGTGGTAAATTTTTTTTGTTTATAACAGTGGTATTTGTAGTGGTACTTTTAGTTTAAGTAACGGTTATTTGAACCTTTGTTACCCTGGGGTGCTATCCTATTATCACCACTCATCCAATCAGAACTGTCTATGTTGTACAATATACAATATATAAGAACTATGTTGTACAATATACAAAATACATAACATATACATATTATGTGTTACATATGGAAAATAAGTTGTTACTGTACAATACTGTATTTGGAGATGGGATGTATAGAAGAAGTACAGTATCAGCATGGGTTGGTGATTTTTCTGTAGCAGACAGAAGCCGATCCTGGTCAGCTATTTTTGAAGGGTGATTTCATGAAGACAAAAAAAATGCTTCTGTGTCTGGCTCATTTGGAATACTGGGTTCTGTTTTGACTGTCAGAATGGGAGGATTTGAAAAAAGGTTGTGTCTAGGGTGTGATTAGTAGAGAAATGCTGGCAGGACGGTACAGAGGCAGGGGAGCACCAATAATCTTTCTCTGCTGTTCTTACGCTTTGCTGCAGTCTGCTGTTCTTACTGTTTGCTATGAGGCATGCTCTTGTGAACACTTGGGTTCACAACACGCTTGGGGTATGTCTATAAGGATTTGCTGATGCAGTATATTTCGTTCACATCATTATACTGTACATAAGCATAATTAGAGGCACCTTACATTACTTTAAAGGTAAACACAGGCAGGGGAAACAGTTTATGAATTAAATACTTTAATGAATAAATCGTGCACAGTCAACACAACAAGGAATCATAAACAACAAACACTTGCTTTATGCTGATTTAATATTATGTTCATTTACAAACCAAAAATATAAAGTGATGTTTCTTAAATTTACCACAATGCACTCCCCAGTATAAATACTGGCATCTGAGTAATGTATTATACAGTAGGGATACTACAGTACATAATGATACTATCTTTATATATATTTTAGTACTCCAAATATTTGTATTTGTATTTATATTTAAATGTGAATTAAATGCAACCCTTGCCACTATGGCATTAGAAACACTTTACAATATACAAATTTTGTATGTTCTATTTCTATTTGCTAGGGAGCATAAAAACACATAGGACTTTAAAGTAATGGATAAAGGTCATCCGGTCTGATGAGTTCAGATTGACCCTAACCCAGAGCGATGGGCTTGTCAGGGTAAGAAGGCAGGTGCATGAAGCGATGCACTTATCATGGATAGTGTCCACTGTCCAAGCCTCTAGAGACAGTGTTATGATCTGGGGTTGCTTCAGTTGCTCAGGTCTAGACTCCGCAACGTTATGTGGCAATAAAACGGAGTCAACTGATGACCTGAATGTACGAAATTACTGTACCATCAATGGAGTTTTTCTTCCCTGATGACACAGACATTTTGCCAGGACTCAATTTGTGAAAGTGTCATTCTGGGAGCATGAGGAATCATTTTCACACATGAACTGGCCACCACATTGTGTGCTGTAATCATAGCCGAAGATGACTGAATGAAAGATCAGAATGTTTTTTTTGGTGTCCATGCAGTGTTGTTCAAACTAAGGATGAATGAACAAATACTTTCACTGAGATCTTTGTCTCATAAAACCTATGTACTGTACGACTACTCGCACGTAACTGGACGTGTACCGTTGGGTGCAACCATGACATAACCCCATGTTCCTCAGGTAACTCAGCCACGGTGTCTTTCACAAAGTCTTGTATGTTCGGACCTCTTAGAAAAATTTTATTTTTCTTCTATAATGCACATGATATACAGTCATTGACTATCTCCCAAAATAGGTCTTCCTTCTATTGGTATAGCAGCCTGACCACAAAGGTAAATCACGCTTCAACATAAATGATTAAGAATTTTAACACATCCCATGTATGAGTATATTTCTAATATAAGGATTATACACTAAAGAAATGAGGCATGGGGTGCAACCTCATTCAAATTGAATAAAAAAGAATACATAAATAGCTGGATTATTATAAATTATAGTGTTTCCATGGTGAACTGTGATATAAGGTATTTCTAAAATAATCAAAACGTCTTAATATAGCCTTTTTCTCTGTCTAGCATAAAAGACGAATTACAAAAATTTATAATAATTATTATTTTTATAATAATAAATTGGTCAAAACATGTTGGTGTCTATTGCTTAATGATAAATGATATCATACTTTCATTAAGTAACAGTTTTTTTCTGCATCGACATGTCTTGCATTCTTGCTCTCTTATGGATTTATGGTGCCATCATAAAGCGATTCTGAAGAACGAGTTTTTAGAGTTAAAAGAAGTGACTGGTTCTCTCTCTCTCTCTCTCTCTCTCTCTCTCTCTCTCTCTCTCTCTCTCTCTCTCAGTATGTCCCTCCAGATCTATGCATCTGTAACTTTGTGCTGGAGCAGTCACTGTCTGTTCGGGCGCTGCAGGAGATGCTGGCCAAAACAGGGGAAAATAATGAAGTGAGTATTGTAGCAAATTATTTGCATGTTTACTCTGGTCTCGTGGAAGTTCACGTCAATGTGATTATTTATTTTTGTTCACAAACGTCTATTTTAAATCCACAACAGCCATGGCAAAACCATATCTTGAATAGCACTAGGTTAAGGTGTTGGACTACTGATCGAAAGGTCCCAGGTTCAAGCCAAGCTACCCCACTTGGACACTTAAGCAAGACTTAAGCAACTTATGCAACTCTCAACTGCTCATACAGTATGTATAATGAGATAAATGGAAGATGCTCTGAATAAGGGTGTTTGCCAAATGCCATAAATGTAAATGAGTATATGAAATACCTGTTGTACTGGAAATTTAATTGTTGTATATTACTACAGTATATTAAACTCAATGAAAAACAATTAACATAACCTCAAAAGGGGATCAGGAAAAAGGAGAGGGAGTATATTTATTATAATTATTTTTGTTGTTACTATAAAAGATTTTTATACACTCGAGATCTACTGACATGAGTTTTTCCCCAGAAATTCCATTTCAATAAACATTTTATGGGACTTAAATGGACCCTTTATAATCCCTTACTTTTTTCTTTCTTTTTGTTATTTAGCTGACTTGTGTATTGGTGATCATTTCCTCATACTCTGCAGCTCCTGTTAAATGAAGGCAAAAACAAGGAAAAAGTTTACACATACATTTTTTAACAACAGCAGCTTAAAATGAAACTTAAAAAGTGTCTGGTTTCATTTTCCCTACATCTTCAATCCTTATGTCAGCTACCACCTACTTAGTAAGGTGGAACAACACAATAATACCTGTCAGTATAAAAGTTGATGTAATTTTTGCATAACTGCACTTGGATAAAATTGAACTTTATGTTTCTGAAGATTTTTTTCTGGTTTTATATCAACTCAAACCAGGCAACAACACGTATAATGTTTCCTAACTACTGTATTTAAGAGGCACTTTTCTAATGTGTGTAGATATAAACCCATTGCCCCAAATGGTGCTTTCGAAGCTGATGACGACCTCCAGCCACATGGGCATGTGGGCAGCAGTACTGTATTTCCTGTTATTGGCTTTTGTGCCAATCTGAAGGCAGACTTTCTTACAGAGGAACTCCGTCTGATCCAAATGATTGCAAAACTCTAGACAGCCAGAGGTTCAGAAGATTTGACCAATTATCAATGATTTCTTTTCTGTTTCCTTTCTAAAGCTTTACAACTGATTGGGCGATGAGGCGAGGTCTTTTTGGAAAAGGGTTATTTTATTAGGAAGTGTAGTTTTATTCGGAGGGCCTTAACGCAGCACGCTGGGTCCAAATGCCATTCGCTCGCCCGCCTTCACATGCATATGAAGTTAAGTAACATCTAATACTTAATCCATAAGGTTTAATATGATGTTGGCCCACCCTTTGCAGCTATAACAGCTTCAACTCTTCTGAGAAAGGAGTGTTAATGGGAAAGTTTTGACCATTCTTCCAAAGCACATCGGGTCGTCAGGAAGACCGCAACGCAAGTAATCAAACAAAGCTTCATACCTTGCTGAAATTGGTGCGCGCTATATAACTAAACCGTAAGATTAAACCCAAGGCTCTGGTCTAAACAATACTATAAAACTCCATCTAACCTTCACCCTTGAACTGTATATGTGTGTGCGTGCGTGTGTGGTTAAGTAGTATAGTGTAATGTATCGTAGATTAGTCAAATAAATTCTCGTTTCTTTATAAAGAACCATTGTCTTGGTTGAGTATTTTAAAGTCAAAACATTTGCCCAGATCTTAAGTTATCTTGCTCATAATTGCTAAATATTAGATTTTATCATCATCGGTGGCTACGTGATAAGCAGAACTGGTAAGATACACTAAATTGTACTAACCGCTGGATGTCGATAAAATGTACATTATAAATTTTAATTCAGTTGATAAAATTAATCCAAATTCTTTTGATTCACCTCTGAACCAGAGCTGAAACCCTACAAGCGCTTCTAGTGGAATGGTCAAAAATTCACCTAAACCTTGTGGAAAGCCTTCCCAGAAGACTTCAAGCTGTAATAGCTGCAACGAGCGGGGTCAACATCATATTAAACCCTGTGAATTAAGAATTGGATGTTAAGCAAGTTCATGTGTATGTGAAGGCAGGCGGGAGTGGATACTTTTGGCAGTGTATTGTATCTGTACGTATATGAGTTTCTTCATTGCAGTGCTGCCAAATTATTGGCTGATTAGATAATTGCATAAATTATCAGCTGTACATGTGTTTTTGGCACATAATATTTGAATAAAAAAAAATAGATCAGTGTGTTAGAGAAGGAAAAACAGAAAGTTCTCCTGGAATGAAACTACGGCCAAGTTATTCTGAGTGATGTCTAAAAGCATGCTCAAATCCACACAGGCAGCCCATGGAGGTGGACACAGAACCCTTCTGTACGGACATGCTATCCTCCTGCGGCACTCCTTCAGTAGAATGGTGAGGAACATCTCTGTCTATATTTAAAACTTGGGGACAGTTTGTTAGGTGTACTTTTCAGTATGATTGTTACAGATACTGCCTTGTTTTGGGAGAAAGGGTGATGGTGTGTTTAAACATAGTGTTACATCCACTTCCTAGTCAACCAAATATACACTATCGCTCAAAAGTTTGAGATCACTTGCCAATTTTTTTTATTTAGTGATTTATTTTCTACATTATTGAGGATTTCAGAACTATGAAATAGTCTGCACACAGACTGCTCCTCCAAAGTAGGGTGTTTATACTGAATTAGCTGGGTTGGGTATGTGCATGTGCTCGCGCGGAGGGTTACTATGCGTGTTTGTGTGTGCGCTCGCACGGAGGTGTCTGTGTGCTCGCACAGTGGTGGGTGTGTGTGTGTGCTCGCACGGGGAGATTTAATTTTTACTTTATATTTTGTATTAATTATTTTTATGAATATTTTTGTGTTGTCGAACGAATCGTCTGAGTTTCCCTTATTTTTTACGGGGGAAATTTGCTTTGATATACGAGTGCTTTTTTACTTTTTTTGAGGTTTTTTCCCCCGATTTGTTCCCCTAATTTAGTCGTGTCCAATTCCTTCCAGTCACTAGGGGGCTCCCACATTAAGCTCCTACCACTACTCAGTCAGGTGGGCCGCAGACTATCACGTGTTTTCTCCGACTCACGTGATGTCACTGATCATCTTTTCGAACTGCTCGCTCACGCACCGTTGGGGTGCGGATTAACACACTCGGAGGACAGCGCCATCCGCTCCCTCCGCTTACGTGAGCTAACAGACGCCCCTGCTTGGCTTGTAGAGCCGTATTAGTGTGGGAGTACCTCTCATCCCTCCCCTCTGAGAGAGCTCGGCCAATCAGCTCTCTCTAAACCTCTGACTGTGAGAGGTTACAGCATCAACTGTAACCGGATGATAGGGCGAGCACTTTACCACTGCGCCACTCGGAGGCTCGATATACGAGTGTTTTAATATACATATACTTTTTTTTTTACTTATGCTCGCAATCCAAGGTTCCCCTGTATATAAAATTGTAAGAATGCAAAAAAGTAAGAATGTAAAAAAGTAAGGCATATAAATAAACTGTATTAGGTACATGGAATGCGGATGTGCAATGTGCAGGCAATAGTGGTGAAATGTATCACATTTTCAATTTCAGCAAAAATCAAGTGATAAAAACCAAGTGATTTGTGTTTTAATAACAAATGTTTTTTTTTTTTTTTCTATTCTTTTTTTTTTTTTTGCAGTATTTGACGTGTTTAAAGACATCCAGGTCACTGACAGATAAATTGTCTTTTGATGTTGGGCTTCAGGACGACTCAACAGGCAAGGATTTAACGATTTGTGACTTTTTTGGTCCTATATTATGCAAGCCACATTTTTAATTATTAGTAGTATATAATGCATAAAATGTATTATTAGGTAATCAAAAGATCAAATCGAAGTAGACAACAGTTTATGAACTTGGATGTTTGCTCAAGCTTTTGGATTAGACATGACATTTACTTATTGAACGTTTAAACACGACTGACTTACAATATGGAGGTCGGGGGCTGGGTTATGTATCAGGGTCAACATCATGTCAACATCATGTCAACATCATGTCCCCATAATGATAGGAATGTTTTGAACTTGTAGGGACATTTAGCTGATCGCCATGAGAAATACATTTTGGGTAGGTTAAGGTTACGAGGTGTTGGTTAGGCTAATGTTGGAGTAAATAATATGCCATTTACATTATTTCCATGTAATAATTGTATGCATGTGGTTAAGACAGTGGTGACTATTTGATGTACAGTACAGTTGTCTGTTAATAAAATAATTATCTGTGCTTTATCTGTTAGATCTGTTATATAAATTTAATTCTCAATCTCTCCCCATAAATAAGCACATCAGCAACCTTTTCCAAAATCAAGTTGACATGATTTAGTTCTGGCCACATAATGATGCTACAATAGGAGTTACTGTAAGAGTTGAATTTTGGTGTATGGAAGGTCACTTTCAAAGACAGGAAGACTGACATGTACTGTATATCCTTCTGTAGGTGAAGCTTGTTGGTGGACTATCCATCCTGCATCCAAGCAGAGGTCAGAGGGAGAGAAGGTTCGCATCGGTGATGATCTTATTCTTGTTAGTGTATCATCAGAGCGTTATCTAGTAAGTAAACACTCTGTAACGTTTATACATAACTCAATCCAGGATCACATAAGACTTGCTTCACTACACGAATATATATATGTATATATATATATATATATATACAAGATTAGATTAAACTTTGTCATTGTGCATAGTACATGTACAAATCCCTGAAAGGTGGTTTTACACTGTTACATACTCTATCAAAGCAGTGGCAGTTGGGGTTTTTTGGCCATATGCTTATACTTGGACACCGAGCTATGGTCGGCAGAGTCACATTATCAGCTGAGCTACATTACAGTATCTTACATCTACAAAATATTTTAGCAGTACACTCCAGTATTTGTATCACACCTGTATTTGCCAGGTGAGATTTATAAAGGCCATACCGTTGGTTAATAACTGGCTTGGTTGATTATGTATAAAACAGTTCACATTAAAGATATACTGTAGTGATTTTGAAGAAAGGTTGTTGATGTCCACTTTTGGTCAAATTCACTTAATGTCTACTAGCTGTCTATTCTGTGTGGGCAAAAAAAAAATCTTGTGTTTATGCACAGCCTGTGGCTCTGTGAATGGAAAATACTGTAGTAATAAAAAAAGAAAGAAAGTGGTGCAGACCGTGTCATACAGCATTATTCAATTGGGCGTGTTCATTCTTGTGCACAGGGCAAATAAGGGGAAGGGGAGTAGAGGGGGAGTGAAAGCATGAACAGCCATAAGTCTTGCTCATGCTAAAGGGCTAGACTGCATGCATTGTCAAGAAGGCAAAATGGCTAAGAAAAAGCCAAAGTGAGGAAGGTTGTTAGTACTGAGTTGCTTCCGCTTTTGCCTTTAGAGCTGCCTTAATTATTTGTGGCATATATTTGTGCTGGAAACATTCTTTAGAGATTCTTGTCCACGTTGACATGATAGCATCATGAGGTTGCTGCAGATCTGTGCTTTCATGTTGTTTATGGCAAATTCTGACCATACCGTCCGAATGTCACAAAAGAAATTTAGACTCATCAGACCAGGCAACATTTTTTTTATTGTAGCCTCATTTTTCAGTATTTAGCTGACGGGTGTGGCACCTGTTGCTACCATCTGATTGGCGGATTAAATAGTTGTGTTAATGAGCATTTGAACAGGTGTACATAAATAATGTGTTTCCCACTTGACTTTTAACTGAAGGCATAATGAGCAGGTATTAATGTAGACATAGTGAAATTAAGGTGGATATTAAATTTCTATCAATTTAATATTCATTTATATAAAGTAGAGCATCAAGTATAGTCCCATGGGGAAACCAACTTTTGGACTGGGTAAAGTATTGTTACCTGGCTAGGAAGGCAAATTTATTGTTATTTTTATTCTTACTGTAGCCACAAATCTTCTTGCTGCAGTTTTGTAAAAACAACTCTCACTAGATTTTACACCACTGTGTTTTTGATGCTGTTTGTTTCTTAATTTGATGACTAGTTCATATTATTATTACCTACATATTTAATTGAATTGAATAATTAATAGTGTTAGTAATATTAGTCAGCTTGCTCAGTTATTAGTGTTGATTGTATTGGAGGGTGGTATGTACTGTATCAACTCAAATATCTTTAGTGTGAAATACTATATATACTGTACATTTATATATGAGACACTATTTAGGGGTTTATTCTTCAAGCTTTTTTTCATGAAACATCTGTGTTAAGTTCTTTATGAGAATGCTAATGTGTTACTATGGTAACTGATGTCTTCACTGTTCTCCAGCACCTGTCCATCTCCAATGGCAACATCCAGGTCGATGCATCTTTCATGCAGACTCTGTGGAATGTCCATCCCACCTGTTCAGGCAGCAGTGTGGAGGAAGGTGCAGTATAAGCATTCTGTTTAGCTAAAGCATCCTGTGGATCTGTGTGCTTCAGCTGAAACTAGACTTATATGTAATACAGTATACATTAACTTGCAATCATGTCCCTTGAACTTTTTCACATTTTCTCACGTTACAACTTGTTAAATTTTAAAGAAGAAGAACTGTGTCCGAGATAGGTTTTATGGTGAATTAAGAGAAGAAGAGTTATTGCTCGTTGTGTCCGCTGCACCGCCGGGTCTGATCGACCGGGAGAGACAAACACACACACGCGCAGGCGTCTGATGTCTGAAGAGCTCTGTTTATTCTCAGCAAAGAAAGCACATTTAAAGCAGTGCTGTGTCCCGAATATCAAAAGAACCAGTCATGAAGCTTGAGACTGAGATTTGGGCGGTGTTGACCTTCCAGCAGGACAACGACCCTGAACATAAGGGTCACGGGTAGATCAGTGCTTAAGGATTACGATTCAGAAGGTCCCACGTTCAAATCCCCCGGCCACCAAGTTGTCCCTGTTGGGGAACACACAAAGGCCCTTAACCCTCATCTGCTCAGATGCATAATGAGATAAAAATGTATGTCATACTGGGTAAAGTCATCTGCCAGATGCATAAATGTAAAATAAAAATAAAAAAATACACGTAGATCTACAATGTGACGGTTTAGATCAAAGCCGGTTCAGTCAAAGTCCTGAGATTAAGATGAACATTAATTGGGAGTCATGAAAGCGAGAATCACATCCAAAAAAGAAAGCTAAACTTACCTCGAACACGACAAACTCCAGCAGCAGCCACACCGTGTTGTACCTCCGTGATGATCCACAACCGACTGATCCACAGCGCCGGCACAGCGACTCCAAACACGCATGCGCAGTTTAATTTGCACACATTTTCGGCTTCAGTAGACACACAATACTTCAGACTGAAACACGACTGCCCCCTACAGGTAATGAAGGGCATGTTCACAGCTTCCCGCACGCAGCCGCGCAAAGCCGCGGCAAGTCACGGGATCCCTTTTCTCGAAACGCAGGTTTTTAATGGCGACATCTGTAAATGCAGTTGAGAATCTGTGGCAAGACTTAAAAATTTCCCTGTAATCACTGAACAATTGTATTAATATCTACTTTATTTAGATGTTTTTTTTTCTAGAAAGGCTTCCTGCTCTGGTCAGTATTTTCCCTGTTTTGTTCTGTAGGCTATCTCCTTGGTGGTCATGTGATGCGTTTTTTTCATGGTCATGATGAGGTTTTGACGATCCCTGGCTCAGATCAAAGTGAGGAGCAACAAAGGTGAGAATTTAGACTGCATTAATGAACAGACTGGACATGTGATCAAATAATCTGATCATGATTTACTCATACAGTACAGTTTTTCACTCCTTGTTTTGGTTTAAGTTAAAGGGAGGAACTCGTAATTGTCATAGGCTAATCTGAAAGTATTTTCCCTCCTCTGTTTTAAAATAACGAACTTTTTTGTTTTATAATTATATTGAGTTTATGTGCAGTATATGCATGTAAATGGTTAGAGAATTCATCTGTGTGTAACAGATCAGAGTTTGCTCTTCTCATGGTTTGACATGCATGTGAAGCATGGGTTAATTTTAATCGTCATATTGAGTTTAACCATCATATTGCAAATTTTTCCCCCCCGGCTCTGTATTGTGTGGTATATTCATGCAAATTCCTGAGCAAAAACTCTCTTACACAAATTACATTTTTAGTCACTCCAATGCTATCTCGTGCCTAATTAACTGCATTCACCCACAGGCCTGTGCAGACAAGGGTTGCCAGATCATGCACACAAAATCCCCATATAAAATGCGTTTTTGCCTATGAGTCAAAAAACCCATGTGACAGTCAGCTGTCCACAAACTTTTGTCTGATTCCAAACCTTGATCCTGCCATGCAGATTTTCATATTTTTTCCTTGTATTTTTAAACATAACCACTCCTATTCAGAAAAGGCTGTTAATTATCACAGCTGATTAGTTCTGTCAGGTGCACTGAGAGCAGAGAAAACACTAAAATGTGCAGGAAGGGGGTTGGAATAGGGTTGGGAATAGGGCTGGGCGATATACCGGTATACACGGTTAACCGGTAGAAATTTGTCAACCGATAGAGATTTTGGTCTATCGTCTTAATCGCGGTTGAGATCATGTGACATTGCACATTATGTGGTTACGCAATACACATTCACTTCTATGGGAAGCCAAACACATCTAAAGTGGGACGAAACCGTGGCACCCGATTGAGCCGGCATGGGCAGACCAAATATCCAGACCCGGTGGATCGCGCAGCGCGGACAAACTTGAGCAGCGCTGCTCGAATCACAAACCTGCGCGACGCTGACAGAAATAGACCGCGCCAACCATCAAAATACATTTTACCCCGCTGGGATGCGCACGTACAAACATCAGATACAAATAGCTCTATTGTGATATATATCGTTATCGAGGTAGAAAATTGCTTCTACCGTGATAGAAGATTTTGGTTATATCGTCCACCCCTAGTTGAGAACTACTGGTGTAGAAACCCTAAACAAAATGTACTACATATACATTGTCATGGCGGCACGGTGGTGTAGTGGTTAGCACTGTCGCCTTGCACCTCCAGGGTCCGGGTTCAATTCCCGGCCAGGCTCGATTCCCGTCTCTGTGTGCATGGAGTTTGCATGTTCTCCCCGTGCTTGGTGGGTTTCCTCCGGGTACTCCGGTTTCCTCCCACAGTCCAAAGATATGCAGATTAAGCTAATTGCCGTTCCCAAATTGACCATAGTGTGTGAATGAGTGTGTGTGTGTGTGTGTGTGTGTGTGTGTGTGTGTGTGTGTGTGTGTGTGTGCTCTGCGATGGATTGGCACGCTGGCCAGGGTGTACCCTGCCTTGTGCCCAGAGTCTCCTGGGATAGGCTCCAGGTCCCCGCGACCCTAATACAGGATAAAGCGGTATAGAAGATGAATGAATGAATGAATACATTGTCATACACTAAGATTACAATCCCATACATTAAGATTTAATTACAGCACCCAATGTAATGGCCAGTACTACTGATGTGATACCCTGGTCATTCATACATTTAGGTCATCAGCTGACTTTATTTCATTGCCACATAACTTTGCCTAGAGTCTAGACCTGAGCAACTGAAGTAACCTCAGATCATGAAATCATAAGATCATAATATTATTATGGCCACACAAACCGTTTAGTGCCAATCCTATGAGTTCTTATCATATTGTATGTTCTTATATTCTCTATTAAACATAGTTATGGTTTTTACTTTAGATTTTTTTTACCATGTACAGTATCTTCAAGAAGTGTTTAGTGATCTCCATAAAAAAAAATTTTCAAACCACATTTCATCCACAAGATTGACGGTTCAGCACTATCATTGCAAGTTTTAATGTGTTGACAGGCTCTTAGCCCAGTTCCAGTCATTTTAAATCACTTTTTTCTTGATGCAGTGCATTAATTTACCCCTTTTGAGATGGTGATTTTCTTTTGGTCAGGCAGTGTACACTGTTAGCTAAACATCTGTTAACTTTGGTGCCAAGTTCCAGTGACATTTTTTTTTTACTTCATCCTTTTGTTTTCATTAATAGCAAATATGATTCTCATTGCTTTGCCTTATTGCAGTGTGAAGTGTGAAAAGCAGTAGGTGCATATATATATGTGTGTGGGTGTGGGTGTGGGTAAAAGAGTGAGAATACAGGCCTGCTAAACTGGGTCAAGGCGAAGGTGACAGAGCCTTGAAAACTTCTACAGCACCACTGAAGAACTGTTATATCCATCTTCTTCACTTCATCAGTGACTATTTTTAGTTCAGAGATGCAGGATTAGATGCTGTTTGTCAGCTGTGACTTAGGCCTCTATGGTTGGTTGCAGAAATTTAGTTAAGTCTTAAAGGTTTCACAGTAGAATGTAAAGTAGTGAAGTTGAAGCATGGTGCTTTGTTCTGGTAATTTAGCTTAAGCCTGCAACCTAAAATATATGATTTGGTGTTATCATGCTTAATAAAAAAAAAATTGGATTTGGTCACACGTTAATGTCATGGTATCCTTATGGACACTGTTCTCTATTTTGTGTTTCAGGACTTTTATTTAACCATTCTTTCTTTTCCCTGCCATTGTTGTATTCTTTAAGTTTTGTGCACTCTCAATTTCTTTGTTGAAAATGAAAATGTATGAAATTGTACAGCTGGTCATGATTGTCATGCTGGATCTCCCAGACATAAGCTCATAGCAAACTGCAGCACAGTGCCCGCACCATATCCTAGGGCAATAGACTCCAACCTGGCACTTAAGTCAAGGTTCCAGTCACCTGTACCAGTTTCCAACTGCCCAAGCACAGACCCAGTGCCCATGCCAAGTTCCTACCTGGCCATGTGAGGTTCCAGTGCACCAAGCACCAGCCTGGAACTGTCCCATTTTTCTTTTAGTTAGTTATTTTCATTAATCCCGTCCCTGTCCAGTAATCATCATCAAGTCACAGCACTGTTGCAAATTCCCAGCCGAGTGCCCTGGCCTGGGCTTAGTTGCAGCTCCCATGCCAAGCTCCCACCAGGCATTTATACTGTACCATGCTTTTGTCGCATGCTTCAGGGCTCAAGCTGAACTCAACTGTCATCCTATCACAGCTTTGTCTGTGAACTGACATGGTGTGGTTTAGGGGCTGTCTGGGCCACCTCTGAAACTTCTGGAGCTGCACCTTAGGGGGGGGGGGGGTTCTATTACAGTATCCTGTATCCAGTATCCTTAATATGTTTCCCTGGGACTTTTATTTTGTTGTGAATGTTTGGTTCATTACTTGTGTACTTAATGTTTTGGTAACCATGTTGCACTTGCACTATTTAAATGTTCATTCTCTGCTTTTTTTTGTCAGGCATTAATAAATGTGGGTATAAAAATGTACAAAGGAACATTTGTTGCAAGAAGCTGGGTTTCCTGCTTATGTCATACTCATCATTCTTGACATTTATGATTGCAGTATGAGGATTTTTGCAAAACAGTTGATCTTGTGATCTTGTTTTGTGTTTTGTAGAATAGTCAACTATGAGACTGGCAAAGTAGGGGCCAAGGCCAGATCTCTTTGGAGATTGGAACCGCTACGGATCAGGTGTGTATTCCCCACTTTACACTGATAATTCTTTTGTAAACCTTGCCCTTCAGCCTCTTTGTATGTCTTCAATTTTATATGTAATTTACCGGCTAATTTAACAGAAAAACCCAAACAGCTGCTCATTCCATTTGGCTGATCAGGTGGCAGCAGTGCCTTTAGCTCATGACTTTAGTTTGGTTGTGCGCATTCTAAAACATAAGAACTGCCATTCATGCTACATGACAGGGCAGTGTAAAACACTCAAAGGAAAGATCTATCTGTCCTTATCAACCAAAATATAAGATTGGGGATCAGCCTGTGATTGGCTAGTGACACTGTGAATGTGATAGGCGAGGGACTAGAATTACATAGCTTTCACCCAAACAGCATAGGCAATATTGCTATCTTGGCTTCCAATATAAGGATTTTAATTATTTGATATGTTGAGAGTAGGGGGGTAAAAACTTTCAATGCACCACACTGCAGCCTATGCTTTTCTCAGTTCTAACTATTTCCCTACAGTATCTTATGCTACCACCACCAAGTTTCACCATACAGTAGGTCTCGTATTGTAGGTCTAAGTAGCTTGCACTACAAATTAGTCCCTCTAATGATGGAGTAATTCTTTAATTATTTTCATACTGTTACCATGCCCGGGTACCAATTTCCCCCCACCTTGCAGGTGGCCAGCTTTCAGATTAGTAACAATTAGTATTGTTGCATACTTGAGAGTATTTGCTATCTCTGATACAGTGGGTGGCAGTATGCAGTTACCAGTGTACACAAAATGGAAGAGTACAAGGAAGCAGCAGGGTCGAGTGCCATAAGAACTGCTAATTCACAGCACCGTTGTTCACCACATTTCAGCTTAGTAGAGCTGCTTGGGTCCTACGATGCCACAGGTTCATGTGCTCACTGTTGCTAAATTCAGATGAGTAGTCATTCGTGCAGTGAAGCAAGCAGAGAGCGGCACACAGACAGATGAAACTTTAAAAAGTGAAAAACAATGGCATTCTCAAAAATTATCAAGGTTGACTCTGTTTTCCGACATGAATGGATGGGAAATGTATTCGCATTTATTCTTCCTGCACAATGCTGTGGTTGTCAAAAGTGGAAAATCTAAGTGAAACTGACCCTCATCAGTTTGGGGTAAAGGCACGGAAAATGAATGAGCTCAAAGCCCAGTATGAACTACTGTATCTCAACTGCCCATTTCTCACTCACCCACCCACCCAACAACAAGCATATGAATGTTCACTGAGAATACAGTACACAGAATACAGTGGGTTGAGAGGAATGAATAATAATGTTGAGAGGAATGAATATTCAGTGCAGAAGTCATTTTACGGTGATCTTTCTCTGTCCACATTTTTCTCAGCTGGTACACAGTTGGTGTCAGGGTCAATGCTGTATTGACAGTGGTCTGCTGCACAAATATTAGCATAGTAGTGGTTCATAATTTAAACTGGGCAAATAAACTGGGTTGAGATATAGTCAATAAATCACATTGGGTTATTCAGTTTTCAATTCAATTCAGTTTTATTTGTTTAGCGCTTTTAACAATTGACATTGTCTCAAAACAGCTTTACACAATCAAGAGAATTATTTAAGTTTGTATGGAATGTGAATGTGTATGAATCAAATGTTCAGATAGTCCCTGGTGAGCAAGCCCGAGGGCAACAGTGGCAAGGAAAAACTCCCTGAGATGGTAATAGGAAGAAACCTTGAGAGGAACCAGACTCGACAGGGAACCCATCCTCATCTGGGTAAAACAGATAGCAGGAAATTATCTGCATTTATACAGTGTGTTAGGTTCAGCTATAATAGTTGATGTTAATTGATGTTATAATAGTTGATGTAAAATGGAGTCCAGTAGTTATTGGAGACTCAGGTAGACTTGTAGAAAGTCCTGAACTATCGAATTGTCAAGTCCTCAGAGAAACAGCTGACAACACCAGTCGAGGCCAGAACCATCTTCTAAGTAGAGAGAATCATCCCCAGACACCAGACGCATCCCAAAGAGACACACGGGGCATCCATGCGATGAGACCTCCAACCAGAAACCGGGCACCAGGATGGATCAGACAGGTCCGGAGGGCAGAGGGAGTCTGGATCACTGGCAGCTCAGGAACGACATGTGTAGCTCGACAGAGAGAGAGAGAGAAAGAGTGAAAGGGGGAGACAGGGGGAGAGAGGAAAGAGAAAGAGGGGGAGGAAGAGAAGAGGAGGAGAGATTTCAATTAGGTATGGTCACAGTCACAATGTATAATGTGAATGTATATTTACTGTAGAGTGCAAGCAGGGACTCCGGCAGGACTAACTATGACAGCATAACTTAAAGGGAGATCCAGAAGGAAACACAAACATGAGGGCTCCCTGAGATGTAAAGCAAACAATCACCTCACCGTCAACAAACCTGAGTGATCAAATGAGACTGAGGAAGACAGCATCTAAACATACCAGTTCACCATAATACTCTACATCCATGAGTCCCCCAGATCTGCTCCTTTACCTTATGGCAAATCTATTTATAAAAATGCTTGGCTAAATAAATAGGTTTTTAGCCTAGACTTAAACACTGATACTGTGTCTGAGTCCCGAACACTATTTGGAAGACTATTCCATAATTTTGGGGCTTTGTAAGAAAAAGCTCTGCCCCCAGCTGTAGTTTTCATAATACGCGGTACTGACAAGCAGCCTGCATCCTTTGACCGAAGTAGGCGTGGCGGATCGTAAGACACTAGCAGTTTGCTCAGATACTGCGGCACGTTTATTGAACAGTTTATTGTTTTACTGTTTTTTAAAAATATTTTTTATTGTTTCCTGTGATGACTATACATGTCGATGTATATCTGTGTGCATGCTGTGCAGTTGGTGTGGCAGTCATATCCGCTGGGGGCAGCCATTTCGCCTGTGCCACCTCACCACTGGTCATTATCTCGCCCTGACTGAAGACAAAGGCCTTGTGCTGCAGGATCGGGAGAAATCCGACACATCCTCCACCGCCTTCTGCTTCCGAGCCTCTAAGGTCTCTGACGTTACACCTGTTAGGACAGCAGACACGATTATAACGGAGCCAAAAGCAGCAGTGTTCTTAGAAGCTTTCAATGAATTTGGACATGTTAATCTAGGATATTGATCTAGGATCAAAACTAATTTAAGAACATGTGAGCTTTGTAGTTATGGATGTTTTGAGAAAGCAGAGAGCTTTTTTATTAATATTATCAACGTAGTGCAAATGCCTGTGTATTGGTTTTAGACTGATGTGATGAAGGTATGTGTTTAAGGTATGACGAGACCCATTTGCACATTTATTTTAAAGTGCCTCTTCTGCCTCTTATTCTTGATTAGAGTGGTTCCTAAAAGCTTTAACTGATCTACTGTAAGGATAATAATGTTTCTGATCTTTTGAGAATAATGGAAACACACATTCCTAACAAATCTATATTTTTGTTGTAGGTGATTTAATTGTATGCCATTTGTTGTTCATTTCTCAGGCTTTTTGTCTACTGTTAAATTATTCCCCATGGGAAAATAATTCAAGCATCTCAGTAATTATAGCAATGATTCAGCTTCTGGACACTTCTCATGCTACTTGATGTCTCTCTGTGTATCTGTCTGTCTCAGTCTGTGCCTGCTGTGTGGGGGCTTTTGTAATTATGAGTCAGCTCAGCAAGGGAGGTCAGCCCTTCTCCTTGACTGGCTTAATCCGTCCATCATTGCAAATTGTTTCCTTATACCCAGCTCACTCAGCACCTGCAGGTTATCAGGATTAAACGGATTCTTACAGTTTCTTGTGACAGTTTGTTGACCTGCTTGTCAGGGGACCAAAAATTTATTTTAAATGCTATATTTAAGCAATATCATACGAGAGGGAGTGCTTTTGTGCTGAATATCATCACCACAGTTATGCTGATATCCAGCACGACCACGATTGTGTGTCATTTTACACAACAGTTCCAAAATACTATTTATTATCAACAGACATGGACAGTCCTAAAATATTTTCTCCCATTCCTTTTTAAAGTGTCCGTTTGCCTCTGGCATAAAATCACACAGATTATTCAGAGACAATTCGAAATGACTTAGAAACAGTTTTTAGGGAGACAAAGTGTTGTTTAAGATGGCATTAGATTGTTAGATGTTTTCTTGTTGAAAGTGTTTCCTTGACTGGTTTTGAATGTGGGTTTTGGCAGGCAGCCATTCTCCCCTCTTTCTAGGACCGCGGATAGAACAAACCTAATTTTACCCATGATTACAAATGAAATTTAGTGTCGTCAATGGTTTTCAGAACATCTGTGATATAGAGTGATACATAGCAAGTTAAAAATCCCAGTGGTGTTATGCACTATATCAGAGTACTCAGTTGAAATCTACCTTAACAGTTTGATTAAATGGTATTATACGCATAAGTTAATTGACATAAGTTGATAATTCTGTAATTTCAAAACTCAGACTGTGATTACCATACACAGTGAATAGTTTGTTTTGTGCATGTCCTGTAAGACTCTGTGTCAACTCTATATAAGTCTTAGAATTAATTTGTAAGGCAAAAGTCTTACTTGGCAATGCTGATGTTTGAAAACTACTGAAAGCATGAGTTTGTCCATTTGGATGAAAAGAACAATTAACATCTTTATGCTGCTGCAGGAGAAGCTGGAGTCGAGTCTAAAGAAAGATGTTGAGGGCATGGGGGTGCCTGAGATTAAATATGGGGACTCTCTCTGTTTCATCATGCACGTGGCCACTGGCCTGTGGCTCTCGTACCAGGCACCAGATGTGAAATCAACACGATTGGGGCCTCTCAAGAGACGAGTGAGTCACTTACATGTATTCTCCACATTGCTGTTTGAGAAATAATATTTTCACATTATTATACTGTCCACTTTTTTATTTGCTTAGGTGTTAGATGTGATGACGTGGCCAGTCGATACAAATTCACTTTCAGCCACCTTCTTGCGATTGCATCAATGCAATAATAGATTCACCAGTTTTTGCTTTTCAGGATGATTGAATCTCATAAGGTCCTTCTCACTTCTGCTTTGATTTCCATAAGGCATGTCTCCATGCGGAAGGACACATGGATGATGGCTTCACACTTCAACGCTGTCAGCATGAAGAATCACGTGCCGCACGTATCATCCGCAACACCACCAGACTCTTCAGTCATTTCATCAGGTATGGAACCATTCTATGCTTTTTTCATTATCATGTGGTGAAATGTGTGAAAGGATGTGAATCATTACTAAAAGTGTTCAACACTTTTTTTTTCTTTTTTTTTTTTAATCTGCAAACATCCAAAAAAAAACCCTTTTCAAATAAAAATGTGAACATTGTAAGCTGCTAAAGGTCATCTTTTGGAGAAATGGCATCCATATCATCATAGTTCATAGTGAGGGCATATTGTAATGCTAATGGTATATCTTTAATATCTTTAACATTTTAATGCATTTATAAGTTGAATTTGAGATGTAGGTCATTACCCTTGGGCTGGTGCCATTATGAGAATACATAACGTCTGCATTACAAATTTTATATTATTTGATAAAATTTTCATTCCCAGCCAAAGGCCAAACCTCAGCCACTGGATGCGGTCTCAGGCCCAAGCCTTGATAAAATGAGAGGGTTGCATCAGGAAGGGCATATATTGATTTTTAACATAGTCTTAATGTTACTTTACACCTTGTTACTTGTACGTTGTTCTATAATTTGTGAACTGACTGCTGTAATGTTACAGTTTCACTTAATAAAGTAATAAAGTACATCCCAGGAAAGTCAGACCAAGAGCTACCTCTACTGCAGAGGATAAGTTTATTACAATTATCAGCTTCAGAAACTGTCGATTTACAGCACCACAGATTAGAGCCCTCATAAATGTTTCTTGCCGTTTCAACATCCACTGTTCAGAGGAGACTGTGCGACACAGGCCATCATGGTCAAATTGTGGCAAAAAAAATCTGAAAAACATCAAGCAGAAGAGGCTTAGACTTAACACAAGTAATGGACATTACATCAGTGGAAAACTGTGCTTTGGTCTGATGAGTCCAAGGTATGTTTTTGTTAGATGTACTGTAGAGAGGGTTAAATGATGGCTCCTGAATGTGTGGTTCCCACCGTGAAGCATGGAGGAGGTGTAAAGGTGTGGGGGTTCTTTGCGTTTGACACTGTTGGTGGTCAAAACTGAGGGCACATTAAACCATCATGGCTACCACAGCATTTTGCAGCGACATTCCATTCCATCATTGGTGGGACCATCATTTGTTTTCCAACAGGCTATGACCCCAAACACACCTCTAGGTTATTTAATTGCTTGAATATTGTTAGAATAGGATTCCAGGTGACTACAGTACTGTACCTCATGACGCTCATGAGGCTTGCTGCCATACTGTAAGTGTGGAAAGCGTACATTAATGCAAAAGGTGTGCAGGAAATCTGAACATATACAGTATGCATATCAGTGAAAATGGTGGCAAACAGCACTTGTTCACAGTAACTTATCTACGTACATTACAATATCCATGTACAGTTGTAGTTGTAACTAATATAATAATTGATTTTGAAGATAACAACCTTTATTTTTTTAGCTGTGTGGAATGTTACAGTATATAACTATACCCCGCTCACTGCACTACCACATTATCATTAAATCTGATCTCTTGGCACTTACACCTCAGAGACCTGGATAATCTTGCTGGGAAGAATCGCTCTACTGTTGTTCTTCCCATTGATGAGGTTCTGCAGACCCTTAATGACCTCATTACATATTTTCAACTCCCTGATGCCGAGCTGGAGCATGAGGAGAAGCAGATCAAGCTGCGATCACTGAAGAACCGGCAGAACCTCTTCAAACAGGAGGTCAGTTTCCTCGCTACTGTAGCTGTCAGGCAGCTTTGGACAAGCCAACTTTGTAATTTTGTGCATGCATTTTATAATGACAGTTTTATCGAGGTCATTTCTCAAGTGAACAAAGCAAGCTGATGGTCCTACCCATTTTTCTAATTGCTTACTGTATACTACACCTATCAATTGTATAATGACTAACTTATATTATGAAATGGGCCATTCCAGATCTGTCTGCCTCAGAACAGAAATAAAACAAGTACCATGAAGTGACCTTTAAAAAAGTTAAATGAGGAATTATAATGTGTGTGCTCAAAAAGTAAATACAATAATTAGCAGTTGAACAATTTAAATAATCTAAATGAACAATGTTATGATTGATATAACTCCACATGACAAACATTAATCATAATTAAACCCAGTTTTGCTTTGCATCCAGAAAAATAGACTATAAGGCTTGTGGACACATAATGCAACATGCACCCGTTGCCACAAAGTTGAAGCACAATAGTGTAAAACGTCTTTTTTGTTCTTGTGCACTGGTGTGTCTGTATTGCTTTGCAATCACACCAGCACACCGCTAGTTGCCAGTGTGGTTTCTATGCCACTGTCCTGAGGCTCTTTGCCACTCTGTTGCAAATGAAACTGAGTGAATCTTGTTGAATTTTAAGCAAAAAGATGTTGAACAACAGTTAGTTTTACTGAGATCACTGCAACTTAGAATCAGTCGAACAGCTGTAGAGGAAGCCGGAAATGTGTTGCTACCAGGTGGACCAGTTACAGTCTGAGTCGCTGTGTAGTTACTTTTATGTGGAGGAGCACGTCAGGCTGTGTCGTAGGGTATGCGGCATAGAATTGACGCAGCACCATAAATCACACTTAAGCAGCACAGACATGTTCTACCATGACAACGCCCGTGTGCACAAAGAGACATCCATGATATATGGGTTGCCAACGTTAGAACGGAAGACCATGAGTTGCCTGAACAAAACTCTGACCTCGACTCCACTGAAAACCTTTGGGATTAACGTAAAAGGAGAACTCACCAGGCCTCCTCAACCAACATCAACACCTGAACTCACAACCATACTCCAAAATTCAGAAAATCCCATATTAAGCATTTTAATGTAGTGTTTTACCTAAATACTGCTTTACTGAGCTTCAATACTATGCCATATTTCTATGCAGATAACCAAAACAATATTTAAAGGACTACTTTTTTCCATTTATAGTTATGCTGTGCACAGGGCAACATATCTCAGCCTTTTGTTGCATTGTTATTAAATGAAAAAAATCTTGAAAAATAATGTAGGATGCAGGTTAAATGCCAGTTAAAGACATTAAATTGAACTTTTCTGTTTTTTTTTAAGCGAGTTTAATAGAATAGGCGCCATGGTGGCTTAAGACCCCGTGCTTGGTGGGTTGCCTCCGGGTACTTTGGTTTCCTCCTACAGTCTAAAGACATGCAGATTAGGCTAATTGGCTTTTCCATATTGCTTATTTGTGAATCACTGTGAATAAGCGTGTGTGTAGTGTGCCCTGCAATGCATTGGCACCCCATCCATGGTGTACTTCACCTCATACCTTAAATCTCCTGGGATAGGCTCCAGGCCCCCACAACCCTTTATACAGGATAAAGCGGTATACAGTAGAAGATGAGTGAGTGAGTGAATTTAATAAAATATTGTTGTCGGTTATGAACATTAGTTCCCTCATTTGGGGCAAACTACAGTGTGTTTAATCCACACTTGTGGTTCAAAAACATACAGTACAGATACACTAAACAGATGAAGATAATGATTTTAGCTTACACTCCTGGTGTGTATCTTCTGTTTCACTTTGTGTCATGTCTTCGATCTCCCCAGAAAGCCAGAGCTCAGAGCAGTACTCTGGGGAAAAGAAGACACATATGGTCAATGTGACAGCAGAGGTCTGTTCCTTGACCTTTCTTACTCTTCCTCCGTCTCTCTTTGTCCTCTTCTGTCCTAGGGGATGCTAACATTGGTGTCTAACTGCATTGATCGTTTGAGTGTCTACAACAGTGCAGCACACTTTGGGGAATGTGTGGGACAGGAAGCTGGCACAGCTTGGAAAGACATTCTCAATCTGCTCTATGAGCTCCTAGGTAAGACAGTATAATGCAAAAACGATTCTATTAGTGTGTAGGAGTTTAGAAAGAAATGACACTTTCGTTAAAATGAGACTTTAAATGAATAAATAAGAATTTTTTATTTTGATATTCAAATCTTCAAAGATTATAATTTTGAGTAAATCTAATGGTAGGTTACCAATTAGCAGTGTCTATAAGCAGTATAGATAGTGTTTATAAGCAGTGTCACTCACTGGGTAACCACAGGATTGTGCTTTTATTTTTTCATAGATAAAGGGTAAAAATCTGAAGATTAGAATTGTCTTGTTCTGTGTATAGATTGCAACTCATTTTCTTATAGGTCTGATTTTTTGTAGTGCTCTGAGAGTTTATTATTATTTTTCTTTTATAAAGAAAGTTTGCCTTACAGTATGTGCACACACATGTAGATACATTACTTCCATTTTTCTTTCCTTTTTCAGGTCAGCATCTAAGGTTTGATATAATAAAAGAGATTTTCCCCCCCTACGGGGACTACAGTGACTTATGATCACACATACTGTTCAGCTGAGATGTTTTCTCAACAGATGGCTCCTGAATCCATGATGAAGTACTGTATGCTGTCTATCCTAATCAGTGTCTGATATGGCAACTGATGTACTTTCGTAACCCTTACAAACAACAGTGACAGTGCTCTATCCATTCTAAAACTTACTTATAGATAGCAGTGCATCAAAAATCCGACACCCACAAATCAAAATACTAACAAGGTATTGTATATACACATTAACAGTGTACAGAAGAAAAAAAAATCCCTCCAATCTCTCCAGTCAGTTGTTAGTTTAAGACACGTACTGTAGGTCAGCCTTTCTGGAACAGTTCTTGAAAGAACAGTATTATCAGATTATACGATCTGAAGAGAGTGATAAGGATGGACAGAATTGGAAATTGGTATTAGAGGGACAATGCAGGTACTGTAGGGCGGTTTTGGGACAGAGTTAGAGAGACCAGATTAAGATGGTTTGGACATGTGGAGAGAAGAGATGAGGGGTATGAGAGATGAGGAAGAGAATGTTCCTGGATGGAGATGAGCTGCCAGGCAGGAGGCGAAGAGGAGGCCCTGTGGTCTTCTTCATCTGTAGCCCATTCTCCAAATTCAAATTTTATTTGTCACATACACAGTCATACACAGTACAAAATGCAGTGAAACGCTTATACGACCGCCAGTGACCTTAAGAAATAAAATAAAAACTTGTACGTAAGGAATAAATATGAATAAAAAGAAATACTAAAGAAAATAAATTTAACTATTAAAAAAAACTTTACAAATAAGGGCATGATAAAAAATATTACAAAATATAGAAATATTTGAAAGTGGCAGTGGTTGTGCAAATATGCATAAAAAGTGACTTATTAAAGTGTCTTGTGCAATGGTCCAGATATATAAATATGTAGTGTGAGTGTGTATGAATGTGTCCATGATTTTCCAGAAATAATTTGATTTGCCAACAAACGTTTAATGTATTCTGGAATGTTACTGTAAGTTATCACCATGGTTTCTATTGGCTCAAACAGTCTGGCCCTTCTTTTCTGACACCAACAAGGTTTTTTTGGTAGCTCACGTGTGTCGTACAAAAAATAGACACTGCAGTGCACCGGATACTATTATTTACAATTATATACATTTTTTCTGGGGATAAGTGTATGTATAAAATGTAAAAATTCCGGTATATTGTATATTTGGGATATGGGAGAAATGAGTCTGCCTCACCGGTTTTAACGAACCAGTCAGTAAGCACGATGATGGACAATGGCTGTCCTGTAAAGCTGTGCTGATGTTCAATAATCCTAATTTCGGAAAATCTGGAGTTCACAGTCCAGTACAGTGGAAAACAGCTCTGACAAAATGGTGTCTGTGATTCCACTTGCGATTTAAAGGCGCATAGACAACACTGTTACATTTGACGTGTGAGATGCATTTCACTGCATATCGTACTGTGTATGACTGTGTATGTGACAAATAAAATTTTTTATTTTGAGATGCATTTCCTTAGACTCTGTTATAATGGCAGTGTGGGAAAAGGGAACAGACATTTAGTTAAGTGGATTGATATGCTTTACATTGTATATTCATAGTCAAAGGCATATAATAAAACAACAGAATTTCATCTCAATAATTTGTTATATACTCTTTATTGGCAATGACAGACGTTTTCTGTAAGTCTTCTCAAGGTTTTCACACACTGTTGCTGGTATTTTGGCCTATTCCTCCATGCAGATCTCCTCTAGAGCAGTGACTGGGCTGTCGCTGGGCAACACAGACATTCAACTTCCTGCGAGATTTTCTATGGGGTTGAGATCTGGAGACTGGCTAGGCCACTCCACGACCTTGAAATGCTTGTTACGAAGCCACTCCTTTGTTGCCTGGACGGTGTGTTTGGGATCATTGTCATGCTGAAAGACCCAGTCACATTTCATCTTCAATGCCCTTGCTGATGGAAGGAGGTTTTCACTCAAAATCTCACGATACATGGCCCCATTCATTCTTTCCTTTACATGTATTAGTCGTCCTGGTTCCTTTGCAGAAAAACATCCCCAAAGCATGATGTTTCCACCCCCATGCTTCACAGTAAGCATGGTGTTCTTTGGATGCAACTCGGCATTCTTTCTCCTCTAAACACGACAAGTTGAGTTTTTACCAAAAAGTTCTATTTTGGTTTAATCTGACCATATGACATTCTCCCAATCCTCTACTGTATCATCCAAATGCTCTCTAGCAAACTTCAGATGGACCGGGACATGTACTGGCTTTAGCAGGGGGACACGTCTGGCACTGCAGGATTTGAGTCCCTGGCGGCACAGTGTGTTACTGATGGTAGTCTTTGTTACTTTTGTCCCAGCTCTCTGCAGGTCATTTACTAGGTCCCCACCGTGTGGTTCTGGGATTTTTGCTCACAGTTCTTGTGATCATTTTGATCTTGCGTGGAGCCCCAGATCAAGGGAGATTATCAGAGGTCTTGTATGCCTTCCATTTTCTAATAATTGCTCCACTGTATATTCATTGGGCACTAACCACTACATACCCGGAACCCCACAAGATCTGCCGATAAGGAGGAGCTCTGATTCAATCGTCTAGCCATCAAAATCTGCCACTTGTTAAAGGTGCTCTGATCCATCAATGCCACAGTAATGAGCAAATCAATGCCATTTCCTTTACAAGGCAGGTTAATATTGTTTTGTGTGTGCATGTGTGTGGTAGTAGGGGTAGTAGTACTGTAATGCTTATCCATGAGACTTGAGATATAATGCATTGCTTTACCCTCTACGTATGTGAAGTACTGTATGTGATAAATTCCAATCTTAAATGCGTATGACAAACAGACATGTGGTAATCCAAATGTAAATTTTTAGGTCTATATTTTATGAAGACTTGGACACTTTTATTGACATTCTCCTCTGGGTGTTTCTGTTGCCTATTGGGGAATTTCGCATCTTACTGCTAGTTTAGTCCTCAGCTCTGTATCCTTCACACGACGATGGTTATGCTAAATAAAGAGAATTAGTTTGCTGGCCACATCTCAACTGCAGTCTTCAACTCGCAGCATGTGCGTACAAGAACACATAATTTAGATGCACAGTCTTATTCTCCATTTCTAACTGGCCAGGGCTATTTGACCTTGATAGTATGCTTTAAATCTTTATACTCACTGATGCACCAGTAGGCTTAGGTCATTGACAGTATATGATGTATTGACATGCAAGAGGAAAGAGATAAATTACATTAGTTATACAGTATGATAGAATGCAGATTCCAAATTTTGTCACATTTTTCGCCAAGTAAAGTTTTGCTTTTAATACATTTTTATACTTTGTTGACTTTAGTGGCTTTAAGAACAACAACTCACCTACTGTAGACATACAGAATTAACATGTTTTTCAGAAGGCCTAGGTTATCCAGGTCACGACTGTGTTGATGTTTTATTATTTTCTTTAAATTGATTAACATTATGTTAATGGTAGAAAGCTGGGACAGTTGGCACTTAGACTGACCCACATTAATTTTCAGACAATCAGAAATTTCTTTGCAATTCTCAATCTTAGGGATGTTTACGATATGGTATATTCAAATCTAAAAAGAATAAAACATATTTTGCGGGGTACATTCTGTTTCTTGCATGTTGCTGTATATTCCACGTACAGTATATACACCAATCAGCCATAATATTAACACCACTGAGTGATGAATTGAATACCTTTGTATCATCAATTATACAGTATACCAGTAAACTGTTGACATGATCACAGGAGCAAAAACTAGCCCATCTGGTCTGAGCCCGCAGAAAAGCCAACATAGCACAAATTGCTGTAAAGTCATTGCTGGCTATTATAGAAAGGTATCAGAACACCCTGTGCATCACAGCATGCTGCATATGTGGCTTAGCAGGCAAAGCGTTTAAGACTGCTGATCTGGAATCCATATTCCCCATATCTGAATCCGATCAAGAATCCATGGAATGAGTCAGACAAACAAGTCTTATCCATGGAGGCCCGCCATCACAACACTCTCGCAGAGGTCTTCTGGAATCATGCCCTGAGGGGGCAGAGCTGCCCAGGTGGCACAAACGGAACCTAAATAGTATTGAGCTTAATATTTTCTGTTTTATTGTTATGGCTGATCAGTGTATACATGAAAGCAGAGCTGACTATGTGCCTGATCTGTCCTTGGAATGAGAGTGATGTCGAATAAAATTGCAAAATTGTCCTCCAGCAAGATAATAATCTTGAGAATTTGTGTTTTTATTTAAGAGATGAAGGTTTAGAGAGTTTCTCATGTAAAGATTCGTTAACAATTCATCTCCCCTCTTTATTTTTGCCCTTCCATTTTTAGCTGCTTTGATCCGAGGTAATAGAAATAACTGCACACAATTCTCCCAAAACCTGGACTGGCTGGTCAGCAAGCTGGAGAGACTTGAATCATCCTCAGGTAAAGCAGACACGTTCCCGTAACTGTCACTAGCAAATAGATTTGACCAGATTTAGTCTTCATTCTGTTTTCTGAATATTACTCACTGAGTAAATTGTATTCTATGGTGTAAATGTGACTGATTTGATATGGCTGCCTTGGCAGTTAATAACTCCATACACCTACAGTACATGCACATTAAATTTGTTCAGGAGGTGGTGTATATTTTATGGGATATTTATTGCATCATCACTATAAAAGACAATTTTCTTCTGTTGTCTTCCTATTGATTTCCCTGCATTTGAGTTTTAATGACTGTTTCTGTGCTTCAGGGATCCTAGAGGTTCTTCACTGCATTTTAATTGAAAGCCCAGAGGCACTTAACATCATTCAGAGAGGACATATCAAATCTATAATCTCGCTACTATACAAACATGGTCGCAACCACAAGGTTAGATTCTGCTGTTACCTTTAGAAAAACTGAGCATCTAGTTAATGGATAAAATAATAATTAAGCTAAATTAATAGGGATGTAACGGTATTAAAACTTCACGGTACGGTAATACCTCGGTATGAATGGCATATTTATTGAATCATTTAAAGCAAAAACAAAACTAATGAAGAGACTCGAAAAAAGTGCCAGAAGTGTTTATTAAACAGTTTACATGAACACTGAACATATCAATGGCATACAAATTAGCCATCTATCTGTAAACTCTGAAACATAAACTTCAGTTTTTTAATTTTAATAACAAAAAATTATTAAATTCTGTAAAAAAAAAATAAAGTTTCAATTTAGTATTCTTGAAAACTCAGAAAAAATAGCAGCCTACAATTCCCATCAGCCCAGGCGTGACCATCATCCTTTGCGATCTGTTGTCGCTATAGATCCAGTAATGCGGAAGTCGCGGGTTCTGCTATTAGAGGAAAAGAGATGGAAAGAGTAATTAATCATTATGGAGTAAGCAGGTTTTAAATTGGATGTGCACATTACTGGATATTTAACGACAACAGACCGCAAAGGATGATGGCCACGCCTGTGCTGATGGGAATTGTAGTTCCCGCTACCTCCCGTTCGCTCCATTCGCCTCAGCAAACTTTTCTCAGAAAACCTATCATTTTATTGTTATGCGACCACGGTATTATTTAAATAAATTGTTATTGCGGTACGACGGTATTTACAATACTTTTACATCCCTATAACTTAATGTTCATTAAAGAGTTATAAACAATGAGTGCTTTTCCTTTGATGATGAATTACAGCAACTCAATCTGATCTTAAATCAGGCTTAAACATTTGTGACTTTTTTATGAGATTCTGATAATTTATACTGGATACTAACACTGTGGGATAAACTGGAGACAGGGCTTTGGAGTTTATAATTTTTTTACTCCTTACAGTAATTTCCAGTTGTGCCTTTTTCAGGGCTATCGTATAACACTATTGAGAAAGAAAACAACAAGAAGTTTTTATTTAAAGTATAGGATTGCTTCCTGCATGTACAATATTAATGAGACACTGTTTGTATCATCCATACTGTATATCAGATTTCAGAATGTGTAATAGCTTATCTGGTTATCAAGCTGAAGATACAGCAGTTAAAGTACTGTACTGTAGATGTCTCGATTAAATATAGAAGTATCACCACATCATGCTGCACCCACTGTGTTTAATTCCCCTATTTTGTTCCTTTGTGTTTATCAAAAGATCCTGGATGTTCTGTGCTCACTGTGTGTTTGTAACGGAGTGGCCGTAAGAGCCAATCAGAACCTTATCTGTGATCACCTGCTCCCAAAACGAGACCTGTTACTCCAGACACGGCTGGTCAATGATGTTCAAAGGTAAAGAAAAAAGTCCCTGTAGGGATCACTGGACGAAATTATGTATCTGCACAGCTGATTGTTGGTGAAATGTGCCATTCATCATTGTGATGTTATAGAGGAGGAGACAGTACATGGGCCTATTATTTATTTATCTAATGTTATTTTTTATTTATCTTATCCCCCAGCAATTGGTCTTTTATTAAAAGGCATAATTGATTATTGAACAACTTGTTGTGATTTTAACCGCTTATAATCTAATTTAAACGTTTTACTGACTCTATTTCAATGAATATTGATTATACTGTATAACTTATATAACTGTTTTCAGCCAGAAAATGTCACCATAACTATATCTTTAAAAAGATCTGTTTCAATAGAGATAATAACATTGAATCAGTGCATTAATAAAACACCCCTAGTTTGAAGAATCGTCAGCACTATCATCAGAGACAATGATTTAGAAAATTGAACAGCGGTTTGTTCTGACCGAATAATCTGATTGGATGAGAGGCATTCCGCGAGTGATGATAATAGATGGTAACAGCCCTGAGACGTTTATCTGTATGTATTACTCCATGTCACAGGTATTCTAACAATCATTAATTACATTAACTGTCGATTGCAGTATGGATGAAAATAGGTTGCACTTTGAAAATTTAAAGCACTGTTCATGCCATTTCGCTACATAACCTTTAATTACAACTGTCAGGGGTTGGTGGAGGATAAACAACTGATTAAAGAAACAAACAAATCATAATCTTTTGAAAATGAATGGGCCTTGTGGAACTGCAATATCACACTTGAGGTTGTGTTATTATGCTGAACATCGGCTGCATAGCAGCTGTGCTGATATTCAGCACAACAGCACTTCCTTTTGTGTGATATTGCTTAATTAGTCAACAGCGTTTTACCTGCAGATTAGAAACTTTGACAGGTTTATGGTAAAATGCTTTTATTATTATTATTATTATTATTATTATTATTGAGCATATGAGTTAAATAGGATTGGCACCCTGTCCAGGGTGTACTCCGCCTTGTGCCCTAAGCCTCCTGGGATAGGCTCCAGGCCCCTCGCGACCCTGAATAGAAGGATAAAGCGGTATAGAAGATGAATGAATGAATGAATATGAGTTAAATAGTTTTAATACCATGTTGGAATACATGCATGACTTAAACAATTCACCACACTGACTGTTTTAAATCTAATAACATCATTGTGCTACAAATATCAACTAGGCACAATTACATGTTAACACTGTGTATTAATTCTAACACTTTTATGAGTTTTATAAGTGTTGCACTGTTCACTAGCTCTATAAACAGCAAGTCAAAATTTAACTTTTAGAATTTTTCCATAAAGTGACCGTTTCTTTTTCTTTACTGATAGCATGAGACCTAATATCTTTCTGGGAGTGAGAGAAGGTTCAGCTCAATACAAGAAGTGGTACTTTGAGCTGATGATAGACCAAGTGGAGCACTTTGTAACCAGCGAACCTTCTCACCTGCGGGTCGGGTGGGCTTCCTCCAAAGGCTATGCCCCTTACCCCGGGGGAGGAGAGGGCTGGGGAGGGAATGGAGTTGGAGATGACCTCTATTCTTATGGCTTCGATGGACTTCACTTGTGGTCAGGTATGCATTAAAATAGATAGTTTGCAGATCAATCTTTCATTGACGCAGGTCCATAAATTGTGTTATTTTGTTCCTGCAACCCAAACAAAATGCAATTTATTTATATTTATTGGTCACTGTTTAGTCTGAAGCCCTGTTTCTTTCAAAACACTTCTCTTGCAAGTGAAATGCTTGTGTAGGTGATGTTGGGTGAATTGGTATGCTAAGTAAAATGTGACACAGAAGTCACAAATTCAAGGCACTGACTTGACTCTGTGTCCTCAGACAGTTCTCTATGCTTGTCTCTCTGTTTCTTCTGCAGGTCGAATCCCACGGAGTGTAGCCTCAGTAAACCAGCACATACTTACCTCAGATGATGTCGTCAGCTGCTGTTTGGATCTCGGAGCTCCAAGCATTTCCTTTAGAATCAATGGGCAGCCTGTTCAAGGCATGTTTGAGAGCTTCAACATAGACGGTCTCTTCTTCCCTGTTGTCAGCTTCTCCGCTGGTGTCAAGTATGTAATAGTTCAAATGAGAAGCATTATACTGTACACTATATGTTTACAGATTTGTGGACACCAAACCCGCACATGTGTGTTTTTTTTTTTTTTTTTTTTACATATACAGTACCACTCCAGATTAAGTGCTCTCTTTGCTGATATAATTGCACTCCACTTTCTTGGAAAGCTTTCCACAAGGTATTCCAATGCGGCTGATGTTGGGTGTGGAGGCATGGGCCACAGTTAGCATTCCAGTGCATTCGCAAGGTGATCAGTGGGGTTAAGTTCAGGGCTCTGTGCAGGCCTCTTGAGGTTTTTTGGACCAGCCTTGGCAGACCATGTCTCCCATGACATTGATTCATGCACAGAGGTCTTGTCAAGTTGGCACAGGTTTAGGGTACTTGGTTGTAGTAAACGCAAAATGCAATAATACAACATACACTTGTCAGGCCAAACAAAAATCAGCATTTGGATTTGAATGAGCAGTTAACCATAATCTTAATGATTAGCCTTTGTTTGGATAATTGGACAATGCATTGATTGTTTTAGCAGGCAACAATTCTTCTTTTAAACTGTGTAGGCTGACTACCTGAATGGCTAGATTATGCCAACAATAATTTTTTTTCTTCCCTGATGGTAGTGCCATATTTCATTGCCAAGATTCAGGCTCTGATTATGAAGGAGTGGATTTGGGAGAACAAGGAATCATGTTCACATATGAATTGGCCACCACAGGTCCCCTTTCAATGTCTTTGATATGTGTTGAAAAAGACTTTATTGGGTTTCTTGACTCTCTCCTCATCAGTACAAGATCTTGGCCGAACATTAATTTAACTATAAGAAGAAATTAATGTTATGACGCTGCATAAGGTTGTTGAGACAGCGCCATTGCAAATGTCCGACAAAATGTTAGTGTGCGTATCTTATTTTTTTAAACAGTCAGTGTATAGAGACATCCTATAATTATGTGCTTACGTGCGGAAGACTTGCATGTGATAATCAGGTGTCCATATTCTTTTGGCCATATATTACACAATACGTGTGTGTACATGTTTACAGAGTACATTGGGCAAGCATGGTTGAGATTTAAGCTTCACAGCTTGAAAACCCTTCTGACAGAATTAGGTTTTAAGCTCTGACATGCTGTTGCGGTGTAATTGTTTCTCATCTCTTTTATAACTAAGTTGCTTTACAACATCCTGCCATGTTTCTTTATTGCCTTCTTGGAGTTCAGCCTTTTTTGCTGTCTCTTGTTTCCTACTCAATTTCAGTCCCTATTTACACCAAGTCACTTAGTTTTTTTTGTCCTTTGGCAGGTAACTGTAAGAAGTGCATTTTCTTTGTCATTTGGGCATTAATAATAATAATAATAATAATAATAATAATAATAATATGATATAATCAGTGCAAATGGTTAAATTTTTTAAACGTGAACATTGTGTGCATGGCGGGAATGTTAATAATCATGGCAAAAAGGAAAAAAAGAGTTCTCTCTGCACAGGAGAGTTATCTGGAAACAGAGTAGAGCTCTCCAGATAAAGAACAGGGCTAATTTAGCAATCACAGCTACAGTATCAGGAATCATAACTGATTAAAAAGGCTGCAATCAAAAACATGCAAAAATGACTTAACTGAGATGAAGAAAAGGTGCTGGAATTCGTCCAACCAACCTCCCTCTCCAGCTGAGCAAGCTGAATGTTGAGCACCATTCCCTTCTTTAGGAGCTCATTCATACGTTCCACTGCTGATTGACCCAGTGTATCCCATGGAATATTTCACGGAGCATCACACCAAGTAGTCTCAACCTGGGCATCCACATGATGGTAAAATTAAATGATAAAAGAAAATGTGATTTATCAGAGCAGACCAGCTATAGATGCTTTGGCCAATGGACATGGGTCATACTGTACACAGCAAACACTATGTATTCTGACACATTTCTGTCATAGCCAGTATTAACATTTTCATCTGATTTTGTTGAAGTAGCTCTTCCAAGCTTTCAGGCTAGCCTAAGGTTGTGTTAGCCTTCTCTCCCCATGTGCAATATTAAAGTTTGGGCAACCATGACCCTGTGAGGTCACCAGTTGATCTTTCTTGAAAGCATCTGGTAGGCACTAACCATTGAGTACCAGAAACATCTTCCAAAACCTGCCATCATATTCTTGTGAAAGTCACCCATGTCCTTATTCTTGCCATTTTTCCTGCTTTCACCACATCAAACTCAAGAACCAAGTGTTCACTTGCTACTGTACATACAGTAATATCCTCTACCTCTTCAGAAGTGCCATTGTAGGGAGATAATCAGTTTTAATCCTGCAACCACTCAGTATTTTAATGTTATAGCTAATGTTACGGTGTTATGGCTAATGTTATGGTGTATGTACTGTATATGCTTTATGATTGTTTGATTTAAAAAAAGTAACTCAATTCAAAACTATACATAACATTATAGAAAATGTATTTCATTATTCATTTAACTTTGTGTTAGAGAGGACAGCTGGAAAGGTTTTTCCATTTAACAGCCTCACCAGATGTCCAGAAAACATTAGAACTAAGAAGAGGCTATAAATCACATCTGTTATTATATCGATTATATTATTAGAATAGAGGATTACTGAGAGTGCTAGCAAGCAAAAAGTGATGAAAGTGTTGATCCATCAGTTTAAAATCACATTGTATTGTTAACACAATGTATCATATTATTACAATGCCATCAACTATTAAAAAGTGATGGCAGAATCACGAACGGTGTCTACCATGTGGCCTCTTACCTACACATTTTTGGACTGACTTTTTTTATCATACTGGACAGCCCTGTCCAGAGGTATGCTTATTTTCATTTTTGGGTAACCCCTCAATCTTTTTTTATCTCCACAGGGTGCGCTTTCTTTTAGGTGGTCGCCACGGTGAATTCAAGTTCCTGCCTCCATCAGGGTACGCCCCTTGCTATGAGGCATTGCTTCCCAAAGAAAGGATGCGAGTAGAACCAGTGAAGGAGTACAAAAGGGACATGGATGGAGTAAGAGACCTGCTGGGCACCACACAGTTTCTTTCCCAGGCTTCCTTTATCCCCACACCAGTGGACACCTCTCAGGCAAGAATATTATTTATTAGAAGTCAATACAAAAATAACAGAATAAAGTTCAATTTATGCAAAAGTTGTAAATGTGAGTTATTGTTTCTTTATGCAGTTTAGTCATCATAAGTCTCCATTTTATGTACAAATAATTATATGCCCCTTATAACTAAAGACATGCAGCAGATCGGGGCGGTTTAGGGTGCCTGATAAAGTTTTTGCAGTTGTTGCATTGTGCCCCTTAGTTCACTTGTTTCGTGCCACCTTTCAAAAACAGTTATGTAGGTAAATTGGCTACTTAACTTTTCATATTTTGATCGGTGGTACTGTATATATAAGGGATGGGATGATTTAACATGATAACAGTGTATGATGATGTACTTGATAGCTGTTTTTACCTTTTCTGTAGCTGATTTAATTGAATATACGTAGAGTCATGGATATACAGTATAATTGGTACATGATGGAATTATATTATTATATCATATTATATTATATTGTATTATAATTGAATTATGCCAGCGGCGCGGTGGTGTAGTGGTTAGCAATATCGCATTCCCCGGCCAGGCTCGATTTCCATCTCTGTGTGCATGGAGTTTGTGTGTTCTCCCCGTGCTTGGTGGGTTTCCTCCGGGTACTCCGGTTTCCTCCCACAGTCCAAAGATATGCAGGTTAGGCTAATTGGCGTTCCTAAATTGCCCGTAGTGTGTGATTGAGTGTGTGTATGTGTGTGTGCCCTGCGATGGATTGGCACCCTGTCCAGGGTGTACCCCGCCTAGTGCCCGAAGTCTCCTGGGATAGGCTCCAGGTCCCCCGCGACCCTGAACACAGGATTAAGCGGTATAGAAAATGAATGAATGAATTATGCCTGGAAATCAATAGGACAATTATCAAATACTCAAACCAGTAAAGAACGAAAGCAGCAGTGGCCATACCATCAACAAAAATCATATTGTTTCTAAATGTAATGTTTTATGTAAGGATTAACTGAAGCTATTTACCTGTACAGCTACATGACTGGCTGATTAAATATTTGCATGAATGAGCAGGTCTACAGGTATTCCTGTTGAAGTGGCCAGTGAGTGTATTATTGGGCAGAGCTTACTCATCATGCTGTACTGTACATTGTCACTGAAGTATTTTAATATTTTTTTAATCAGATAGTGGTAAATGAACAGAATGATTAATTGCATTGTAAATTATTTTAATACTAATTTAAAAGAAATTAAAAACGCCTCATCGTAGACCCTTTTTTGTGTCACAGATTGTCATGCCTCCTCACCTAGAGAAAGTACGTGACCGGCTGGCTGAGAACATCCATGAACTATGGGCCATTAACAAGATTGAACTTGGCTGGTCTTATGGCAAGGTACAACTATAGAACAAAAATAAATAAATAAATAAACATCATATAGCCTCTGATAGCATATAGCCCATGCCATTTAAACACACACATACATTTTAGTTTTGACCAGATCAAACACTGTGAAACACACAAATTTCATCTACGTCAATATTTCAAGCACACACACATTGTGAACTTGTAGATACTACAGTACATATCCTGCAGATGCTACTTTAAAAAATATTTTAATGGTCTTCATTTATATTAGCAAAAGCGTGTTCAGTGCTTTACTTTGCTTTCTCTTTTATAATTTGCTGATCAAATTAAACAGAGGGTAAGTGAAAAAGATTTTGGTTCATTGTGCAGTTGAAACCATCAACTTCATTTTAATTCCATAAGTTCCTGGTTACTCAGGTCAGTCATTTCTCCACGTTGGGTATGATTGATTTTGCTTTAAATTGTAATTGATTTACTCAGATTAAAGGGCTGAATGTGTAACGGCACACATTTGCTGGAGGTATTAAACTTGCGGGTCTGCTGTTTCAGCACTTCTTATGAGTAGAATATGAATAAATGCTTAATTTGTCAATAACCCAATTGAAATCTCAGTGTAGTGTTCCTATATACAGTACAGTGGTACCTTCGCATACAAATTGAATTCATTCCGTATTACCAACTGCCGATCCTAAATGCTCTGTACTGTATGCCAATGCCATTTTTTTTTTTTTTCCAAAATTTCAGTTCTTAAGGTGAAAATTTGTGAGGTGGGTCGTTCTTATGCCAAGGTACCGCTGTAATTAATTCAGTTAAACTTGATTAATTTATCTGTAAATAGTTACTTAAAATGCTGTATGACCACAGTAGGCCCTTTAAGACAAAATCATCATCAAAAACCCAGCACTTGTATGTATGTGCTACAAATATGATTAATATTATTTGATATGTATATTGATCATATTTCACTGTACATTCTTTTGGTTTCCTCTTCCTAAGCCCTGAAAATCAATGAGCATCATTTTTGTATACAAGCCAATTTTTCTGTTCCTCACAGTATTTTAATAGAGTTCTCATTTGAGACCTATTATGCCAGGTCGGGCTCTTTACTTGTTAATCTGCCATTATTGAAGTCCAGCTGTTGTGGGGAGGATTTTATAGCTTGTATAATGAGACCTTGTTAACTTTAGGGTGACGAGGCATTGCGAGAGAATTGAGCTCAAAATGTAAATGAAATTGGCACAGTTGGTGGTGGCTTTACATTATCAGGATTTTATGGGTGCTTCCTTAAATGTCTCTGCTTACTGTATATGCGGTTGCTTTCTTATGTTCGGCAGTGATGTACCATTTCCTAAAAAAATTCTTTAATTAAACAGTCATCCCTCAGTAAGTAGTAATATGTAAATTGATAATTAAGCTAACACAAATACATTAGTTTGGAATTAGTGTTATTGTGATTAATGACTAATCAGTAGTCATAGTTCATTCTGCAGGAGAAATCTAAGACAGTAATTAGTTAATGGTGAGCTACTCC
This sequence comes from Channallabes apus, assembly GCA_030522415.1. NCBI lineage: Eukaryota > Metazoa > Chordata > Actinopteri > Siluriformes > Clariidae > Channallabes > Channallabes apus. The sequence continues at coordinate 10,448,971 of CM060116.1, forward strand.
AAACATACTTACTGAGTAATTTCATGGTAATAATTGTAACCTGAGCATTTCTGAAAACAAACAAACAAAAAACTATTTATTCATATGAACTTAGTTCTTGCATATGTGTAACACAGGCCCTGATTTAACTAAGATGCTGATTAAGGAGCACAAACTTTGTACTGTATGTGCAGTCTTTTAAAAAGTTATTGCATAAAAAATGTGTCATGTTCAAGCTTGGATATATATATATATATATATATATATATATATATATATATATATATATATATATATATATATATATATTATACAGTATCTACTGTGTGTAAAAACAGATGATTTTATGTTGCATATGTTCGTATATATGGAAATAAACTTTTCACAGGCTCTTTGAGTTCTGTCAAAAGCAGAGGTACTGTAAGACCATTGGGCAAAAACATTTAATAGGAAAGCAGATTTACGTTAGTAGCATATATTCAATATTTGAGAATATTGACAATTCTTTGAGAAATGAAAAAAGTTATTGAAAAAGCAGAAGTAAGCATACATCAATATAACTCCTTAGGGTAAGCAGTCATTATTGAATTGACAAGGCATGCTGTTTTTGCTCCTATTATATGTAGTTTTTCATAATTCCTTATAATAAACAAGCTTGTATGCATGGTGTCTTTTACACAACCACAGCATTTTAGTAAACCAGGGCATTAATATTCCAGACCATTATTCCTCTACATTACATAAATTATCCACTAAAATGACATACCTTCCTTTCTTCCAAATTTATGTGTGTGTCTTTAAATACCATTCATTATGCTCTTCTTCTCCCTCTTTATAGCAATATTCAGTTGGTTTCAGGGTTGCTATGGCTATCAACACGTACTACATTGCCATTGTTTTGCTGTTTGCCTCATGCATTTTTTTCCCCGGCGGTTTTTAAACAGTGGATCCAATTTGCTGTAATGATTTTTGTGTTGTCGTTTCTTAGATAAGGGATGATAATAAAAGGCAGCACCCCTGCTTGGTGGATTTCTCAAAGCTGCCTGAAACAGAGAAGAATTACAACCTGCAGATGTCAACAGAGACATTAAAGTAAGCTAGAAGTTATAGAAGTTATACAATTTAAGCTGTTAAAGTTATAGAAGTTAGATGCACACATGCACAAAAAATATATATTATTATTAATATTTAAAAAGAGATCTCATGAAGTAAAAAAATTGTAACTTACAATATTAGAATATTTCTTAAGGTCAATCAAGAAGTGTTTACAATAGAGAAATTCTAAAAACACATCGTAATTTATGCACTCCATTAGCACAAATTACTGCATCAATGCAACATGACAAGTAACAGATCATCCTGTGGCACTATTGAGGCATAAGTGAAGACCTGGTTGCTTTAAAAGCAGCCTTCAGTTCTTCTGTATTGTGCGGTTGGATATTGGATGATTTGTACTGATCAAATCAAAAGAGTTATAGTTTATAGTGGTAGGTGACAGATTACGGGTCATGTAAAATGGCTTATTTTTTATAAACTGTAATTTGTTTGGGACAGGATTTCCTGACCTTGTTTGTCTTGAGACCTGGGCAGCTTAATTAAATCACATCTAAGTCATGTGTCTAAAATTTGATTCCTTTTGGAATACAGAGAATCTTGAGGTACGGATTCATTTTAAAACAACATAGAAACAGAACGATATGTCTATACAGTGTACAGTCTTATGCAAAACTTTGAGCACCCTTAAACAACAGATTTTGTTGATTTTTTTTATTGAAAAGATAATAACACAGTCTCTCTTGGAAATGGAAAAAAGTGCACAGTATTTTCAGCAAAACATTTATGTATTATTTCTTAAGCCATACATTTAACAAAAATAAAAAAATGTAAATATTATTATCGCACTGTGCAAAAGTTTGGACACCCAGAGAGTTCCCGAGTCTCAGGTTCTTTTTACAAGGTTTCAAACCTTAATCAGCTTGTTAGACCTGATGTATGGCAACAACTTTCATTAATAAATGCCAATTTCAAAGCTTTACAAATACTTTGACTCTTCAAACCTTGTGGACACTCAACAACCATGGGTCCATGGGTTCATCTAAGCAACTGTGTAAGACTCTGAAAATGAAAGTTATTGATGCCCACAATGCAGAAGAAGACTACAAGAAGATAGCAAAACGTTGTCAGCTTGCAGTTTCCACAGTGAGAAATGAGATGGCAGTTCAGGGAAACTGTGGAGGTCGAGATGAGATCTGGGAGACCAAGAAAACTCTCAGAGGGAACTGATCGTATGCTGGGCAGAAAGCCAAATCAAAACCCCCATATGACTGCAAAAAACCTGCAGGAAGATTTTGCAGCCTCAGGAGTGGTGGTGCACCATTCCACTGTGCAGCAATGCTTGCACAGACAAGACCTTCATGGAAGAGTCAGCAGAAGAAAACCTTACATGCATCCCCATCATAAAATCCAATGTCAGAAATATGCAACTGAGCATCTACAGAAGCCTGATGCGTTTTGGAAACAAGTGCTGTGGACCGATGAAGTTAAAATAGAATTCTTTGGCCACAATCAGCAAAGGCATGTTTGAAGAAGAAAAAGGAGCAGCATTTCATGAAAAGAACACATTGCCAACTATTAAGCATGGGGGTGGATCTCTCATGCTTTGGGGTTGCAGCCAGTGGCACAGGACAACATTGCACAGGTGGAGGGAAGAATGTATTCACCAGTATTTTCTGGAAGCAAACATCACACCATCTGTAAGAAAGCTGAAACTGAAAAGAGGATGGCTTCTACAACAGGACAATGATCCTAAATGTACCTCGAAATCCACTATAGAATACTTCAAGAGACACAAGCTGAAGGTTTTGGAACGGCCATCACAGTCCTCTGATTTAAACATCATTGAACATTTGTGGGTAGATCTTAAAAGAGCTGTGCAAGGAAGACGATCAATGACTATTACAGAACTAGAAGCCTTTTGCAAGGAAGAATGGGAAAAAATTCCAAGTACAAGCATTGAAAGACTTTTAGCTGGCTATAAAAAGCATTCGCAAGTTGTAATATCTGCCAGAGGTGTTACTAAGTACTGATTATGTAGGGTGCCCAAACTTTTGCACAGTACCATAATAATGTTATTTTTTATCTTTGTTCAATTTATAAGTAAAAATTGCATCAATGTGTGCTGAAAATATCTTTTTAACGAAAAAAAATAATCAAAATCTGTTATTTATCAAGGGGTGCCTAAACTTTTGCATAAGACTTTATATAAAAAGACTTAATACTTACAGTACACAGTTTTGCGCTACTCTTTCTTCCCCACTGCTTCTCTGTATTCATGATATTCGTGTATGTGTGGAAATTGAAAATTGCGATAGGAAAAGCAATTAGTGTTAATAATAAATGTCCACCATAGCACATACATCTTCAATTTTGAGAGACAGACAGGGGCTAAACTTCTACGTTAGTGCTGTGTGGCAAAAATTAAACGATAACATACATAATTAATGAAAATGTGGCTTGTTTGAAGGTGACATTTCGGAATATTTGCTTTTCTAATCCATATTTATTATTTCTGTTATTATTTAATAAAGTAAATGCATAAAGCAAAAAGGAGATTGGAAGTAAGTTTTTGATTGATTTCTTACTTAGATACAGCCCATGAGTTGCCATGTGGGTGGTTGATTTATGCTAAACATACAAATAATACAAATAAATTGTATTAATTATAAATTATTAATTATTATTATTAATTATAATAAAAGCAATCATTACTTAGATTCCAATAATTACTTTAAATTAATGTATTAATTGATTATTAAATAAGCCTCAGTTCTTAAATCTTACACATCAAAGTCTTTTTACAAATGAAGTATTTTGTGACTCAATCAGTCTTTGGCACAAAGCTATATGAGCATAATCTCTCATGTTGATGTGTCCTTAGGACTCTTTTGGCTCTGGGCTGCCATGTGGTTCAGGTCAAGGCCAATGCTGAGGAGGAGCTAAAAAAAGTGAAACTCCCAAAGAAGTAAGTGTTTTGCAGAGATCAGTGGCCAACGTGTTCACATGATGGAGGATGATAACAGCAAATTACATTCATTTAGAAGACTGTTGATATTCACATTGTCATTGTTAATTCTTCATATTAAAATTTAAAGATATAGATTGAACGAAAGAAATAGGAACAGATGTTTTACTGTGACAGGCTGAAAATGCTTAAAGATACAGTTTTACCATTGGATGTTTATGTAAAAACCTAAGCAGCAACCTCCTTTCCTCTCTCGTCTATTCCAACCACTCAGCATTCAACTTCTCCAGTATACTAATCACCGGTCTGATCATCTGTTGTCATCTACACCTGTTTCTCACTGGTTCATGCCTTAAGTTAATGTTTTTTATGCTTGAATGATTCATAGGTCACTGTCTGACTTAATAAACAAAATCATTACCCTGGAACTGGTCATGTAAGTCATACATGGAATAGGAACTGGACTGGTCATAGGGACTGGACTGAAAATGTAAGCCAGGAAAAAATCATTCAGGATACGTGGAGAACTGTTCCTTAAGACTATATTAAAAATGCAAGATGCTTGGGCCTCTGAGTGGCGCAGTGGTAAAGTGCTCGCCCTATCATCCGGAGATCGCTGGTTCGGTTCACAGGTGATGCTGTAACCTCTCACAGCCGGAGGTCTAGAGAGAGCTGATTTGCCGAGCTCTCTCCGAGGGGCGGGATGAGAGGTGCTTCGTGCTCCCACATTAATCACGGCTCTACAGCCAATCAGGGGCGTCTGTGAGCTCACGCAAGCGGAAGGAGCGGATTGCGCTGTCCTCCGAGTGCGTTACGCCGCCCCCAGCGGTGCGTGAGCGAGCAGTTCGAAAAGATGCGGTCGGCTGGCGACACGTGGTTCAGAGGCTGGTGTCTCGTGGTTCGGAGGAAAGATGTGATAGTCTTCGGCCCTCCCGACTGAGTGGTAGTAGTGCCCTTAATGTGGGAGCCCCCTAGTGACGGGGTGGAATTGGACACGACTAAATTAGGGAGAAAATCGGGAAAAAATCTAAAAAACAAAAAGAATCCAAGATGCTTGTGGGTTTTCTCCGGGTTCTCAAGTTTCCTCCCACAGTCCAAGGACATACAGATTAGACTAATTGCCCATAGTTTGTGAATGTGAATGTTGACCAACCACAGTCATACTGTACAAAAATGGGAATACATACAATTGTCATCATTGGCCTCAATGGTCCCTGGTTGGAATACACTACATAGGTTCCTGGATAGATTGATGGATGGACAAAGGATTTACACAGTACTGTAGATCTGATTTACATTAAAGTCAGACTAGAATACCAGAATGTAAAAAAACAGCTATTTTTAACAGATTATTAGTGAATAACATAGAGTGTCATAACATTTGTTGTTCTTTCTAAAACTTGTCTTTATTCCAAAATTAATCCTTTGCTTTTGCAAAGCTACATGATGTCTAATGGCTACAAGCCAATGCCACTGGAGCTGTCAGAAGTGAAGTTAAGCCCTGCGCAAGAGCTTCTTGTTGACAAGTTGGCTGAGAATGCACACAACGTTTGGGCCAAGGATCGGGTCAAACAAGGCTGGACCTATGGTATACAGCAGGTGAGAAAAAATGAGGTTCAGGTTGAATTTTCTTTTGTTAAAATATGCGTACTAAGTCTAACACTTTACTCCAATAGTCCCTATGGCGTTTAATGAAATTAGGATTTTTTAAAAATAGTTTGGGGATCTGGGTTACATGTAACAAGACAGAAAGGAACTTTTTTTTATAGCCATACTCTCCATAAATACTTTTAAAATGAAAAATAAATTGCAGCACGATAACAACAAGACAAGCTATAGTATATGTTATACTTTTACTGTGTATCTCCATTATAACTGAAACAGTCGTTTTTATCTCAAAAGAAATAATAATGTGATAAATAGATAATACATTTTTCATTGAGCTGAAGTCATTAGCCAGGGAGGTCTTAACATAGCAGTTCTATCTCCTAGGGCAGGGTAGCTAAATAACACTGCATAACCCATTCTTTCTATCTCTGCTTAGGATGTGAAAAGCAAGCGCAATCCTCGTCTTGTGCCGTATGCATTGCTTGATGAGCGCACTAAGAAGTCAAACCGAGACAGCCTGCGTGAAGCCATCCGTACACTAATTGGATATGGCTATAACATCGAGCCTCCTGACCAGGAAGGGGGTGAGTCCCTTAGGGAAATTTAATCAGCAGTCTGTTATTTAAAATAGCAAGAGTTTTATTTTTCCCCCAGTTCATAAATACTTACAGTAGTAATTAATACTGAACTGTGTATATATATGTATATACTGTATACAGTGTGTATGTATATATATATATATATATATATATATATATATATATATATATATATATATATAAAAAATTTTTGTCTTTCTGCAAGTTACTGCTTACAACCTCACTATAAAGCTCTAAGTCCCCCCACATCATCCCTAATGCTATTTCATTTCTTGATCATGGCATTTTTTGCATTTCCCAATCTCTCTGCTCTTCAGGTCACGTGGTGGAGAGGCTAAGTATTGATAAGATTCGTTTTTTCCGTTTGGAGAGAACGTATGCAGTGAAAACAGGGAAGTGGTATTTTGAGTTTGAGGTGGTGACTGGAGGAGATATGAGGGTCGGATGGGCTCGGCCAGGTGTGCGGCCTGATGTGGAACTAGGAACAGATGACCAGGCCTATGTCTTCGATGGTTATAAAGTGAGTTTTTGATCTATTTCTATCTATAGATATAGCCCATGAGTTGGCATGTGGGTGGTTGATTTATGCTAAACAAGTAATACACCTCAATGTATTAATCAGATATATTTATATTAATTCTAATTAAGTTAATTAATTTAAATGAATCTATTAATTGAAACTAAAAGCCTTATAGTCGTTCTTAGTTTAAATCTATAAAGGACATACACACTTTAATCTTAGAGTTCCAGTACCTGAAAGGGGAGTTGATTAGCGATCTTTGACAGCAATGTCTTTTTAATGGGCATTAGTTTTTTGCCTACCATGCGGAAGGCCCGGGATCTGTTCCCGCCCAATTCCCAAACCCCAACCACTTAAAGCCCAGTTAAAATGGGGCGGTTGCGTCAGGTAGGACAAGGTCAAGAAAGTGCAGACAAGGTGGTTTGCTGTGGTGTCCCCTTGATGAGTGCAGCCGAAAAACTAATAAAATTCACATTTACTTTTTTAATTGCACTGTACTTAAAAAGGAAAATAAATTGTACCTTTACTGACATTTTGAATGGTTAATCCCAGGAGACTTAGAGCACAAGACAGGGTACACCTTGGACAGGGTGCCAATCCATCACAGGGGACACACGCATACACACACACTCTCATTCACACACTACGGGCAATTTGGGAACGCCAATTAGCCTAACCTGCATATCTTTGGACTGTGGGAGGAAACCAGAGTACCTGGAGGAAACCCACCAAGCACGGGGAGAACATGCAAACTCCATGCACACAGAGACGAGAATCGAGCCTGGCCGGGGAATCGAACCCTGGAGGTGCAAGGCGACAGTGCTAACCACTACACCACCGTGCCGCCTAATGTTTGTATACTGTATGCTACTGATAAACATTTAAAATGCAAATTAAGGAAAATGGAGAGCAATACAAAAAAAATTAGGGCAATTGTGGAATACATGAAGGTTCAGCAAAGTTAGCAAGTGGTTGTCAAGCCTGATCCTAAAGGACCACTTGCCGTGCAATTGTTATTGTTTTCTCAGCTCCCAGCACACCCTATTTAGTGAATCAGCCAATTACAGTAACAGCATTTTCTGAATTGAAGTGGGTGTGAAAGAGCAGGGGAAAACACTAAAGTGTGCAGGGCAGGTGGTCTTACAGGACCAGGCCTGAGAACCACTGGTTTAAGCTATACTGTATACTGTCACAACTACTGTATGTATTTACAGCATCTGTTACTTTGCCATCTGATACTGTAGCATCTGTTATGGTGTCTGGTGACATCTAAAATAAATCTGCAAAACATATAAAGATATTACAGATTGTTGATATATTTAAGGAATTATACCGCAACAACGTGACAAGAGTACATAGCATTGGAACATTACAAGTCTTGGCTTCTATCAACACTAAATATTGTCTGATGAGCTCTTTGGAAATTCAGAACATAATTAATTGTATTGCAAGTTACTGTAGAAGAAAAGGCTATAAATAGACTATACTGTAGCACTATTCGGACGGGACTAGATTTACAGGGGGTCGTTAGAGAAATTTCTGTTTCACAGACGTACTTTGTGATTTTAATCGCGTCCGAATCTGCCATGTCTGTCTTTCTCTCACACGACCTCTGTAAAAATAAATTTTCAAAAAAAATTTTTTTTTAAATATTGTACTATTCATACTATTTAAAAATGTACAGTACATATTATGGACACTAGTAAGATTATAAGACATTCATAAATATCACTGAGCTTGTTGAAAACTACAAGGAACTGCAAAAATTCCGAGAAAGCTTTGTCAAAACTCGCAACCTAACATGCGATTTGAATATAAATACTACTCCCAGGGTCATCGTCTCCACCAGGGCAGCCGCTTGTTTGGTCGTTGTTGGCATGCTGGTGATGTTGTGGGCTGCATGATCAACATGGAGGACAAGTCCATGATCTTCACACTTAATGGAGAAATTCTCATAACAAACAAGGGCTCAGAACTTTGCTTTGCTGACTTTGAGACTGAGGATGGTGAGAGACAATGTCTTATTCTTTTATTTTGTTTTGTCACACAGCCAAAGATTTGCAGACGGTTTTGTAATTTCTGCAATATTTGCTAATTGCATTTGGGGGTAAGAAAGTAGAAGTAAATAATAATTTTAGTTTCTTTAACAGTAATTCCATGCTTTATTTGCATTTATTTTCACATAGACAAGTTTTAGGAAGCATTTTATTTATCAGTATACATACTGTAAATACAGTATAATTTAATTTTATTACTAAGCCATGATATATGAGGCATTTTATAAATGACTTATATGCCTAAAATAAATCAAAATGTATAGCCTGATCAGTGCGTTCATTTTCTAGACAAAAACCTATTCTGCTTATTCTATTCTGTAATTTCCAGGCTTTATTCCAGTCTGCAGTCTGGGCCTTTCCCAAGTTGGACGCATGAACCTGGGCAAGGATGCCAGTACCTTCAAATATTACACCATGTGTGGGTTGCAAGAGGGATTTGAGCCCTTTGCTGTCAACATGAACCGGGAGGTGACTATGTGGTTCAGCAAGCGCCTCCCTACTTTTGTCGATGTTCCTAAAGATCATAGACATATTGCGGTAAGGACCAAGTTTCCTCCACACAAAATGCTAAATTGAATACAGAGATACACTGGACTTGTTCCCTTCATTTTGCTTTTCTAGATTTTCAAAGCAAAATCCACGAGCGATTATGTCCATACTGTAATATGAAGTACAGTCCATATTACAGTATGGACTGTACTTCAATCAACCATAACATTAAACAAATTAATTACTCTCTTCTGTGTTGATAAGAGCAGTATTGGTATTTACAGTATGAGCCATGTTGTTTACAGGACATAGCAGTTGGCCTCTACTCTGTTGCATGATCAGCGGATTGAAAATCTGTATCGTCTCTGAGTTACCATGTGTTATGCCTATACCTTCCTAGTTAGTAGCTGTTGCACAATAGGGGTACAATTTAGCAAGGAGAACTGGCATTGACTAATATATAGAAAACAGTACAAAGCTTAAATGCAAACAATTGGTTCATTTGGGTAAAAAAGTGTTTTTATATAAACGCATTCATGTACAGTATACATTTTTTATATAAACGCATCAATGTATCAATGTGCATTTTAAGCTACAGTAATTGACATGCGTCATAGATTTTACACAAATACCCATAGATGTTGAGAGTTTAAAGCCCAGATGTTTGCAGGTCACAAGGATTGATGGCACCATTGACAGCCCCCCATGTCTAAAAGTGACTCACAAGACATTTGGGACGCAGAACAGCAATGCTGACATGGTGTTCTGTCGTTTGAGCATGCCTGTCGAGTTCCACTCCACCTACAAGAGTGTCCCTGTTCCTGAAATGAATGGAGTGCACGAGGAAGAGCCACTAAAACTCAAATATAGGTAATAATTAATAATATGCATAATTAAAATGTATTCTACTAAGAACTAGAGTCTGATTCAGATGATCATTTTGCCACAGATACCAATTTTAAAGAGATATAAATTCTGATAATGACACTATTGGCTGAGATTTAAATGGCTGTCTATTTAACGATAACAACGAGATGTCTTAGTATGGCATTGGAAAACAGTGACTCACCAGAAAAGCTTTAACAAATCTTGGCCAATTGCTTAAATGCTATGGAACAGTACTGGAGGGATAAACTTTATTATATAAAAGAAATTACCCTAATTGGTGTCTCTAAGATATTCAGCTGGGGTGAGACCTGGTGAGTGAGAAGGCCGTTACATATGATTTACATAATTTTTATACCAGGCAACCATTCAGTGAGCACTCATGTCATGTGAATTGTACAGTGTCATTACTGTATATACAATGTGCACATACTGTAGCTTTGTATTGATTTTCAGTGACTCATCCCTTCAAAGGATGAAGTGCATGGAGCTTGCATGTTTCTCGTGCTTGGTGGGTTTCCTCTGGGTACATCAGATTCCTCTCACAGTCTAAAGACATGCAGATTAGCCTAATTGGTGTTCACAAATTGACCATAGTGTGTGAATGTGAGTATGAATGCTGACAGGAGGTCCTATCACATTCGTAAATAAAGGGAATAAATACAGTTGTCACCGTTGGCTTCCATGGTCTCTGTTGGATTATAGAGTTTCCTAGATGGATTGATGGAGATCCCTTTAAAGGGACAAGTGGATCCAACCCCATCCAGACCCAGACTTTCATGCCTGTAGCTAATAGAAGGTTCTACAAAGTTTGTTGCAAAAAAATATATATATTGTTATATTGTATTTTGTAGCATTACAAGTTCCCTTTAGATTAACACGTTCCAACATGGTCCAGGGTCCGAAATCTAGACTTACTGTACTGTGCATACTGTAAGTGCATAAGGGTGTGAAGGTCAAGTATCCACAAATTTGGTCATGTGTTACATCCATAGTGTATCATAGCCATACCTTTGATAACCACTGTCATTTTTTGGAGACCAACAATTTTTAAGAATGTCCAAAATGTGACTGTTCTTAATGTTTCGTGTTTGATGTGAACACATTTAATACATCTAAATTCTTTAAAAAATACTTACTTAGTTTTTTTTCCGTATACTGTAAAATAGGAAACAAGAGTAGAAGTCTCAGTAAACCTTTTCCCACTTTTTTCTCTTATTTATGTGATCTTGAATTTCTTTCCTTCCATCTGATTAATAAAATACTAATTTGTGTATGTTTCATTTTTAATTGCATTATGTTGTTCAGAACATGATACAGTTATGTTATGTGTCAATGCAATGTATAATAATTTATAGAATGTCAAGTTGATATAGTATAAGCCTGTTTTAACATGAATCATATTCTGATATGGTATGGCTTTAATTGTTTTCCAGGTATCCTGTCAAATCTATGAAACACATAGACGAGGGCAGAAGAATTGACTACAGTAGCATAACAACTGTAAGTGACTGAGGGTTATGGCCTTTTGCATTCTTGTATTCAACAGGATAGAAAGCATGGTTAAAAAATCTAAATTCACTAGTGAAATGTGTGTATCTAACTATATATCTTTGCACAAAGGCACAGAATCACTAAAATCTTGAAAAACATTGGAAAAACATAAAACTCTTGTTTTGCAGTTTAATCCAAATACTCATCTTGTCTTGCTGTACCATTTTCAATGGACAATAAAGCTGGTGCAGACACTGCGAATCTCAAGTATGTTTTTATCAATTATAATTGGCTAAAAGAGCGCTCTGCAGTTTCAGCAGATTATACTCTTGCCATGCAATGAGTGCTGAAGGGCAGTTTTTATATGTCTCTGTCGGCACTGGCTCCGCTATTAGTTTTCTAAGCAATCAAACTGACGTTTTTTTCAAACATTCCCAAAATTTAACGACACATTCAGCCACATTGAGCCACATTCAACAAGGTCTCGTGAAATCTGAGCAATGGATTGGTAATTTTTCAGTTTATGAAGCTTTGTTTTGCTCTAGTTTTGGTCTCATTTTTTCAATCCAAAAACAAAACGTGACACATTGAAGGATTCAGAACAAAGGTAAAAATCATGTTGCTCAAATCTAATTCACCTTTTCTAATGTGACCCTGAAATCAGTGCAAAAATCCTTTGAGTTTCATATGCGGGGGGGAGGGGTGGCTGCAGATTACATTGTAAACTACATACAGTTTACATTGGAACCTCGTATTACAAGTAATGAGGTTTACGAGTGTTCCGCAAAACAAGCAAAGATATTTAATAAATTTTGACTTGAAAAACGAGTATTGTCTTGGTTTACGAGCACCAAGTATCATGTATCATGCATGCGCTTCTTGTTTTGACACCGAGCGTCACGTGATCACACCTGAGCCAACGGTTTTTCTCTCTTGCGCTGCGGAATTGTAGGTAATCGTCTCCCCTGCTGGGTGAATACACACACACACACACACACTCCCGTGCACAAACACACACACAAACTCTGCAAGCACTAGGACCCAGCAGGGGAGACTATAGGTGTGTGTGTGTGTGTGTGTGTGTGTGTGTGTGTGTGTGTAAGTGAATGAGCGCAAACACACATGCGCGCACGCACACACACACACACACACACACCCACACTCAGCTTCAAACACAAACACACAGAAACTCCGCTCTCTCACGATTCAAAGGTAAGGTGCTGTTTAATTTGTTGTTGTTGTTGTTTTACTTTACAGCAGTGAGTCTGTTCGTATGCGCTCACGTGAGTGTGACTAGCGATGTTCCTCGCTAATTTTTAAACGGTTAATTTTTAAACAGTTTTAAAAACGGTCTCTCAGTTAGTGTGTGTGTGTGTGTGTGTGTGTGTGTGTGTTTGTGTGTGTGCACGCACGTTACACACACACACACACAGTGTCTGCGTGCACAAACGGAAACCACTTATCTGTCTGGATTTATTTTCACTTTTTTTTTTAAAGGTAAAGTGCAGGTTAATTTGTTTTATTTTTACTTTATATTTTGTGTTAATTATTTTTATGTATTTATTTTTGGAGGCTGTAGAACGAATTTGAGTTTCCCATTATTTCCTATGGGAAAATTCAATTTGGTTTACGAGTGTTTTGGAATACGAGCCAGCTTCTGGAACGAATTATGCGAATTATGCCTTATTTAGGCCAGGGTCGGCCTTTGTCTACTGAAGCTGGCACAATCTCCCGATGCCTCGGGATGGGTAGAAAAATACAGAACAGATGGGGAGAATTAGCGTAGTTGCCATTCAGGATAGGTGTACTGGAGTATGAGGTTATGGGATGAGTTATGTGTATGCCAGATTATGAGGTTATGGGATGAGTTACGTGAATGCCAGATTAAAAAGATGCATCTTGAGTCTACTTTTGAACTGGTAAACCGTGCTCGCCAAACACTGTCTGGAAGGCTAGTCCAAAGCTTTGGAGCTAAATATGAAAATGCCCTGGAGTCCGGAGTTTTGTGATCTTAAGGCGCGTGGTGGATTGTAGCGTATCAGAAGACTGGTTAGGTATGTGGGAGCTAAACCATTTACAGTAAGGCCTTGTATGTAAGTGATACTATTTTGTAATTTATTCTAGACTGAACAGGTAGCCAGTGCAGGGATGATAATATTGGGGTTATATGATCATATTTTCTGGATCTAGTGAGAACCCTGGCGGCTGCATTTTGGACTAACTGAAGCTTGTTTATTGAGGATGCAGGACAACCACCTAGTAATGCATTACAATAGTCCAGTTTGGAGGTCATTAATGCATGAACTAGCTTTTCTGCATTAGATACGGATAAGATGCTCCTAAGTTTGGCAATATTTCTAAGATGGAAAAAGGCTGTTTTTGTGATATTTGAAATATGATTTTCAAAGGACAAGTTACTGTCTAATATTACGCCCAGGTCTTTTACTGCTGAGCTGGCCGATGAGTAATATCGCTGTCTTATCTGAATTTAATAAAAGAAAGTTATTGGTCATCCAATCTTTTATGTCCTGGACACACTCAGGTAATCTAGACAACTTGGGTATTTTGTCTGGTTTTGTTGAGACATATAATTGGGTCATGCAATTATTTCATTCAGTCATTCATTCATTCATTTTCAATACCGCTTAATCCTGTGTTCAGGGTCGCGGGGGACCTGGAGCCTATCCCAGGAGACTTCGGGCACTAGGCGGGGTACACCCTGGACAGGGTGCCAATCCATCGCAGGACACGCATACACACACTCACACACCCAATCCCACTTAGCCAATTAGCCTAACCTGCATATCTTTGGACTGTGGGAGGAAACCGGAAACCCACCAAGCACGGGGAGGCAATTATTTCAAAATAATAAATATAAAAGACTAATATACAGTAAATTCACTGTTTTCCACAGTATTACTATTCAGTGCGAGTGTTTGCTGGTCAAGATCCCTCATGTGTGTGGGTTGGCTGGGTGACACCTGACTACCATTACTACAGCAACTACTTCACCCTCAGCAAGATCCGAACCGTGACGGTTACTCTAGGGGATGAGCGAGGTCGGGTCCATGAAAGGTACAGCATATCCCTGAAATACTTTCACTTTACATCATTAATCTGGTTTGTTATGGTTGGGCAGGAAATATGCTAGGCATGCTAACCCAACCCTGTTTTACAGTGTTAGAAGGAGTAACTGCTACATGGTATGGGGAGGTGATGTCATTAGCTCCAGACACTCATCTAGCAGAAATAATGTGGATTTGGAGATTGGTTGCCTGATTGATTTGGCTACTGGCTTGGTGACTTTTATTGTCAATGGCAGAGAGCTTCCAACATCATATCAGGTACTGTTTCCTTTTATGGTGTTGTGGCATATAATTATTTTAACTTTTCTCATTGCACTTTTAAAGCATATACTGTATATACAGTACTGTGCATAAGTCATAGGCACCATATTATATGCTGTACCAATTTTGTTATATATGTTTATGTATATATCATGTCTGCATAATTATGTACAAAATCATTCAGTATTTCCATATATATAACTTAAAAATTAATAAATGAATAACATTACAGGAGAATATATGCATCGCTGTAAAGAAAAACAATACAGTACAAGACAGACCAGTTTTCAGATGGAAACAAAAAACCTAATGTACACTCCTGGCATTTGCATAAAAAAAGAAAGGAGCAAGTGTGACAAAGTTACCAGAAGAACTCATATTCTCCAGCAAGCTCAGTAAAACCTAACATCTGTTTTATGTATAGTACTGTGGAGTCAGATTATTTGCTCAAAAGTCTTGGGGATAATCAATATGACCTTTTGTAAATATATTGATCTTTGTGTAAATACAGTATAAACATTTGTTTAATGATCTCAATAATTTAAGTGTGACAAATATGCAAAACTCCAGAAACGGGGAAACAGGACTTTTTCACGGCACTGTATATGTCTCTAACAGTGCTTTTGATGTTAAAAAATGTGGTTTCTTGCATTGTGTTGCTGTGCAGGTGGAGCCAAACACAAAGCTTTTCCCTGCTGTGTTTGTGCGTCCTACCAGTCCAAATTTGTTCCAGTTTGAATTGACAAAGATCAAGGTTAGTGTGTCTCCTTAACAATTAAACTGCTTCTTTTTGGCAGAGTTACTGTAGAACCTTTATATCTTTATTTCACAACCATTTAATTACATTATTTTAAAGCGATTTCACTCTGGAATTAATAAAGTTCTTATCCTGAATCTATTGAATCTTGAATCTTAAAAAGCTAATGCACTTCATTCATTCATCTTCAGTAAGACTTTTATCCTGGATGGTGTCATAGTAAAAAGATAACTTTATCAATAAATATTAATAATAGGTACTGGTAATGATTTTTATTAAACTTACACTATTAGTTATATACTGTGTTATATACTGTAGTTAAAATCTAAACTGAGGATTTTAATGTGTATGTACTGTAATGTGAATTAATCTATATTTGATTTTATGTTGTTGCTAGTGGCTCCTACAATAATAAAACCTTTTTTTATTATTATTATTATTTTGGTGTCATCAGAATATTAACTCATTGCATTGTTAAACCAATCATTGAAAACATTCAGAAAATTATGATCAAGAGTAGTTCCTTGTAGATTTTTCAAATATTTAATTTTAGTATATACTGTACATGTAACATTCTATTTACATATGCATACTTTCTCATATAATTATATAGTTTCAGCAACCAAGAATCAGAATCAGAAAGAGTTTTATTGCCAAGTATGCTTGCACGTACAAGGAATTTGGTTTAGTGACAGAGCTTCCAGAACAAAAAATACAAATGACAAGACAAAACAGCAAGATACCAAAAAAAAAAAAATGGTTGACATCAAATGGAGTAGGGTGTGGGATACTTTTAAATACTGTAAGTTACATAAATATCTGAAATCTGTGGTATTATACAGTATATTGCACAGTGGTATTGTACACAATATTGTACATATATTTATGGATGTTTAACTGTTCATGAGGTAGATTGCCTGGTGGAAAAAACTGTTCTTGTGCCTGACTGTCCTGGTGTTCGGTGCTCTGTAGCGTCGACCCGACCTCAAAAGTTCAAATAGGAGGCGGCTTGGGTGTGAGGGGTCCAAAGTGACATTCCGTGCCCTTTTCTTCACTCTGGATATATACAGTTCTTGCAGAAAGCCAAGAAAATGTTTTTCTGATCTCTCCACCACAGAATGCTATGCCTCTTTCATCAGCAATTTTTAAGAGTGAACACAAGAACCCAATCCCTCAATGTCCACCTCGTCTGGATATCCAGACTATTAAGTCGGTTTTATGGAGTCGGATGCCCAACACTTTTCTGAAGGTGGACACATCTCGAGTGAGTGAGAGACATGGCTGGCAGCTGCAATGTCTGGAGCCCCTGCAGATGCTGGCGGTACACATTCCAGAGGAAAACCGGTTTGTTTACTGTACATGCAATCATGTTACTTAGCTCAGACTTCACCTACAGTATGTTAATTAATAACATGGTCATTTTTCAAGGTTGTGATTGCATTCATCTGCTCCCAAGTGCAAGATCTCAGCAGATCTTTCCCAACTTATTGTTTCTTCTTGTTAATTGTCCTTTCAGAAATTCTTTTTGTAACTGTTGTAAATATTAGTCATCATCAACCAGGGACCATGTACAATACAATATGCCTATATGCAGACCTTATGCTGTACCTTCCTATATTTTAGAACGTGGTGCCCTGTTACTGTTGAGTTAAGAAAATAATAGTGACATTATGAGTTATATAATTTAGTACAGTTAGTTCTGGTCAAGCAAATGACCATTCATTTCCAATTGGAGAAGAAGCATTCCATCAACGGAGTTGAGTCATCTACTAGGCAATCTTGGGGGAACGCATCATAAAGCGGGTAATAAAGTAGACACGGTAATAAAGCACACCTATAGAAATCTGTTTCTGTTTCCCTAATTAGCAATGCAGAGGAGACAGGGGCAAAACTCACTAAGCAGAAAAATAAATAAATTGATATTCTAACAGAAATCTTTAGGGATTCCTATTGTTTTCTGGGTGACACCTGATATTCTTCTTTGTCTTTCGGCTGTTCCCTTTCAGAGGTCGCCACAGCGAATCATCTGCCTCCATGTAACTCTATCCTCTGCATCCTCTTCTTTCACACCAACTAACTTCATGTCCTCTCTAACTGCATCCATAAATCTCCTCTTTGGTCTTCCTCTAGACCTCTTGCCTGGCAGTTCCAACCTCAGCATTCTTCTACCGATATATTCACACACTCTCTCCTCTGAACATGTCCAAACCACCTCAATCTGGCCTCTCTGACTTTATCTCCAAAACATCTCACATGGGTTGTCCCTCTGATGAACTGATTCTTGATCCTATCCATCCTTTCACTCCCAAAGAGAACCTTAACATCTTCAGCTCTGCTACCTCTAGCTCTGCCTCCTGTCTTTGCTTCAGTGCCACTGTCTCTAAGCCGTAGAGCATTGCTGGTCTCACCACTGTCCTGTACACCTTTCCTTTCATTCTCGCTGATATTCTTTCATCACACAACACACCTGACACTTTTCTCCACAAATTCCAACCTGCCTGTACCCGTCTCTCCACCTCCTTTCCACACTCTCCGTTGCTCTCGACTGTTGACCCTAAGTACTTAAAATCCTGCACCTTCTTTACCTTCTTTACCTCTGCTCCCTGTAGCCTCACCGTTCCTCTTGGGTCCCTCTCATTCACACACATGTATTCCGTCTTGCTGCGGCTAACCTTCATTCATCTGCTTTCCAGAGCGTACCTCCACCTCTCCAAATTTTCCTCCACCTGTTCCCTACTCTCGCTACAAAGCACAATGTCATCTGCAAACATCATAGTCCATGGAGACTCCTGTCTAACTTCATCTGTCATCCTGTCCATCAATAGAGCAAACAAAAAGGGGCTTAGAGCCGATCCTTGATGCAGACCTACATCCACCTTGAACTCTTCTGTCACACCTACAGCACATCTTACAGTACATGTCCTGCACCACTCTAACATACTTCTCTGCCACTCCAGACTTCCTCATACAACACCACAGCACCCTGTCATACGCTTTCTCTAAATCTACAGTACAAAGACAATGCAACTCTTTATTACCTTCTCTGTACTTCTCCACCAGCATCCTCAAACCAAATACTGCATCTGATGTACTCTTTCTAGGCATAAAACCATATTGCCGCTCACAAATTCTCACCTCTGCCCTTAACCTAGCTTTCACTAAGCTTTCCCACAGCTTCATTGTATGGCTCATTAGCTTAATACCTATGTAATTGCCACAGCTTTGCACATCTTCCTTGTTCTTAAAAATCGGCACCAATACACTTCTCCTCCATTCCTCTGGATTTCTCTCACTCTCCAAGATCTTCTTTAGCAAACTAGTCAGAAACTCTACTGCTACCTCTCCTAAGCACTTCCATACCTCCACAGGAATGTCATCAGGACCAACAGCCTTTCCACTCTTCATCCTCTTCAACACCCTTCTCACCTCACTTTTACTAATATTTGCTACTTCCTGCTCCACAACAGTCACCTCTTCTACTCTTTGTTCTCTTTCGTTTTCCTCATTCATCAACTCCTCAAAGTACTCCTTCCATCTTCCCGTCACCTTCCTGGCATTTGTCAGTACATTTCCATCTCTATCTTTAATCACTCTAACCTGCTGCACATTCTTCCCATCTCTGTCTCTCTGCCTCTCCAACCTGTACAGATCCACCTCTCCCTCCTTACTGTCCAGCCTAGCTTACAAGTCCTCATATGCTCTTTGTTTGGTCTTTGCCACTTCTACCTTCACCTTACGGTGCATCTCCCTGTACTCCTGTCTACTCTCTTCAGTCCTCTCAGTGTCCCACTTCTTCTTAGCTAGCCTCTTTCCCTGTATACACTCCTGGACTTCCTCATTCCACCACCAAGTCTCCTTGTCCCCCTTTCCCTTACCTGATGATACACCAAGTACCCTCTTACTGTACCTGTCTCCCTGATCACATTGGCTGTAGTTGTCCAGTCAATTGTAAGCACCTCCTGACCACCCTTAGCTTGTCTCAACTCCTCCTTAAAGACAACACAGCATTCTTCCTTTCTCAGCTTCCACCACTCTGCCCTTGTCCTCTTCACCTTCCTCACCACCAGGGTTATTTTACACACCACCATTCTGTGTTGTCTGGCTACACTCTCCCCTACCAACACCTTGCAGTCACTGATCTCTTTCAGATTACAACGTCGACACAAGATGTAGTCCACCTGAGTGCTTCTGCCTCCACTCTTATATGTCACCCTATGTTCCTGCCTCTTCTGGAAGAAAGTATTTACTACTGCCATTTCACTCCTCTTTGCAAAGTCCACCACCATCTGTCCTTCTACATTCCTGTCCTGAAGACCAAACCTGCCCATCACATTTTCATCCCCTCTGTTCCCTTCCCCAACATGTCCATTGAAGTCTGCACCAATCACCACTCTCTCACCTCTGGGGATACTCTGCATCAATTTATCTAACTCACTCCAGAATTTCTCCTTCTCTTCTAACACACATCCTACCTGTGGAGCATAACCACTAACAACATTGAACATCACACCATCAATTTCCAGCTTCAGGCTCATCACCCTATCTGATACTCTCTTCATCTCTAGAACATTCCTTACAAACTCCTCTTTCAGAATAACTCCTACTCCATTTCTTTTCCTATCCACACCATGGTAAAACAATTTGAACCCTGATCCTAAGCTTCTGGCCTTGCTACCTTTCCACCTGGTCTCCTGGACACACAGTACTGTATATCCACCTTCCTTCTCTGCATCATATCAACCAACTCTCTTCCCTTCCCTGTCATGGTCCCAACATTCAAGGTCCCTACTTTCACTCCTAAACTCTTGCCTTTCCGCTTCTCTCTCTGCTTTCGAACACGCCTTCCTCCTCTCCTTCTTCGACCAACAGTAGTCCAATTTCCACCGGCACCCTGTAAGTCAACAGCACCAGTGGCAGTCCGTGTTAACCCGGGCCATGACCGATCCGGTATGGAAATGATATTTCTGATTCGCATCATTGATTTGGCAAATGTTTTACGTCGGATGCCCTTCCTGACACAACCCTCTGCATTTATCCAGACTTGGGACTGGCACAAGAAGACACTGGATTGCGCCCCCCCGTGGTTGCATTGGGTGACACCTGATATACTGTATATAAAGAAAATTGTAACTTTACAATAAAGTTATATAATTGACAGTAACAAGAGTCTTGTAGTAGTCAAGTAGAGTGATCTTGTCATATAATTTTCCAGACATACCTTTGACTCAAAAGGCAGGATTCTCTGGAGTGGGTTCCTCAATCTCACCAACTGTCTCATGAATTATGTCGATCACTCACCAGTGTTCTCCTCATTCCCCTCAATTTAACCAAAACGCGGGAAGTACAGTAGAAACACATTCTCATTGAATGTGTAGGATTTCTTCTCAACCTCTCAATTCATCAATCTCAACTCTTCAATCTCATTATCGCTGTCCCGCTTCCTTGAGACTGGCGGGAACCGGAATAGCTCTGTGACTTTGGGGACTATCCAGGATTGCCTCAGGAGTGAGTTTACGAGAACCAGAAGAATGCTACCAAAGAAACGTATAGATTTTTTCCCCTTTTTTATGATGTTATTTATGACATATACTGTACTGTATGACTTGACCAACTTTTTCCATAGATCTTTGCCATGATTGGCGAGATAAAGAGTCCAGCAGTTTCATGAAAACTCCAGGAGTATACGCCAAATTTCTTGCCAAATTCTCTCTCTATGAGATTTCCTGTCGGACTCTTGTTAGACTTGTATGAAAAGTGCTTTAGATACTAAATGAGAAAGACAGAAGCAACAGTGGCAAGGAGGACACCCTGAGAGGAACCAGTCTTACATGGGAGCTTCATTCTGGGAGACACCAGATAGTGCAATTATAATTAAGTATAAAGTATACAGGTCTTGGTACAGGACAGTCTTAGTAAGCACTGTTTTTTTTTTTTTTTTTTTAGAAGTCTACTTTCCTTGACCTAAAGAAAGATTGTACTCACTGAAATATGCTAGGGTTAGGATTAATGCTAATATAGCTAAAACATGTTATGAGTAAGTGAAAGGTAGTATGGAACAAGGTTAAACAATGAGACTTCAATTCAATTTTATTTGTATAGCTCTTTTAACAATTGACATTGTCGCGAAGCAGCTTTACACATTCAAAAGAAGTCTTTAAGTTTGTATGAGAGGTCAACGTGTATGCATCAAAATGATAAGACTGTCGCTGATAAGCAAGCCGAGGACGATGGCGACAGTGGCAAGTTAAAACTCCCTGAGATGGTAATAGATGGTAAAAGCTCCAGTCCTGAACTATCAAGCGACTGTCACAAGTCCTCAGAGAACAGCCGAGGACAGGACCGTCTTCGTAGAAAAGGGGAACCATCCCCAGTCACCACACGCATCCCAGGCAGACCACACGGGGCATCCAGGCATAATGCTTTATACGTCAATAGTAGTATTTTAAAATCGATGCGAAATTTCACAGGGAGCCAATGCTGTGTGGATAAGATGTGGGTGATGTGCTCGTATCTTCTGGTTCTAGTGAGGAGTCTCGCTGCTGCATTCTGGACCAACCGAAGCTTCTTTATACACCTAGTTGAACAACCAGACAGTAAGGCATTACAATAGCCCAATCTAGAGGTGATAAAAGCATGGACAAGTTTTTCTGCATTGTTTAGTGACAATATATTTATTATATTGCCAATATTTCTGAGCTGAAAGAACGCTATCCTGGTAATATTATCTACATGTGCTTTAAATGAAAGGCTGGGATCTATAATCATGCCAAGGTCTTTAACTGTTGCACTTGGAACAGAAAGGCCATTTAAAGTTACAGTGTGATCAGAAAGCTTGCTTCTAGCTGCTTGTTGTCCTATGACTAGAACTTCTGTCTTATCAGGATTAAGCAGAAGGAAGTTAATTAACATCCAATCTCTTATGTCCTGCACACATTGCTCAACTTCAGTAGGCTAGTTTTTCTCATCTGGTTTTGCTGAGACATACAACTGTGTCATCAGCATAACAATGAAAACTAATATCATGCTTAAGAATTATGTCGCCCATAGGAAGCATGTAAAGAGAAAAAAGCAGTGGGCCTAAAACTGAACCCTGTGGAACACCAAACTCCACTTTAGAACATGCAGAATGGTCACCATTTAAATCTACAAACTGATAACGATCAGTCAAATAGGATCTGAGCCACGAGAGGGCCGTTCACTTAATTCCTACTACATTTTCTAATCTGTGAAGAATACTATGATCAATAGTGTCAAAAGCTGCATTTAGATCGAGTAACACATGTACAGTATAGTGACGCAACCCTGGTCAGAGGCCAATAGGAGTCATTTACTACTTTAAAAAGTGCTGTCTCTATGCTGTGATGAGGCCTTAATCCTGACAGATATAGTAAGTTTATGCCATTCCTATGTACAGTAGATATGAACATAGTTGCTGTACTTTTATCTTTTCCAGAATCTTAGCGATAAGGGGGAGGTTTAATATTGGCCTGTAATTGGACAGCTGACAAGGGTCAAGGTCAGGTTTCCTAAATTGCGGTTTAATAACTACTAATGAGAAAATGTGTCAGTATAGGATCTAATATACAGGTTGACGATTTTGAAGAAGAGATGAGTGAAATTACATTAGTTCACTCTCTTCAAGGGGAGTAAAATATCCTAGGTTCTGAAGTGGTGTGGTTAGTTTATAATCTGTAGAACTTAAATTGTCTGGGTTCAAAGCCTGAATTTTTTGCCTAATATTTATGATTTTGTTATTGAAAAAGTTCATGAAGTCCTCACTAGTGCATGTTGTTGTTGCAGAGATTTCTGCAGTCAAATAGGATCTTGTTTCTAGTTAATTTAGCTATGGTATTAACTAAAAATCTAGGATTATTTTTGTTATTTTCAATAAGAGTGGAGAGATACAATGATCTAGCATCACTGATAGCTTTTTTATAGTCCAGGTTTCTGTTAAACATAATATATCAAACTCCTGGTCTGTGATAGTTTCATTAACAATATCTGCTTTAGATGCGAGAGATCTAATATTTAGCAGTACTCGCTTCAGATCAGAGGTGCAGGCTGCGCATTCAGTGTGCTCTGAGTTTGTGGTCTCTATGTTAATTAAATTATTAAAACAGACTTTCTGAGTCGTTCTAAATTTTTGCTTAGCTCGGGGAACAGAAACAGTCTCAATATAGTGAACCCTGAGTGACGACTCTGTGCAGCTAGCAGACGGTTCGTTTAGCCTGTCTGTCTGCTCCCTGGCCTGGGCTTTGGATTGTCACAGATTAACTATTCCTCTTCTGAGACTATGAGCTATACTACAAGAAATGAGAGCAGCACCTTCCCGAGTGGGATGGATACCGTCCTGCCCTAACAGGCCAGCTTTGCTCTCAAAGGTCTTCCAATTGTCTATGAAGCCCACATTATTTTCGGAATTTCAATTGCTGCTACAAATTTTTTTACTGTTTAATAGCAACTTAAGCATGGTGAATATGGCTAACGTGATATTTTTCTTTCACAGGTGTGTGGATATAATGGAGCTCTCTGAGCAGGAAGACCTGCGGACATTCCATTATCACACCCTTAAACTTTACCGTGCTCTCTGTGCCCTTGGAAACACCCGTGTAGCCCATGCTCTTTGCAGCCACCTTGACCAATCACAGCTCCTTTACATTATTGACAACCAATATTTGTCTGGCTTGCTGCGCCAAGGCTTCTATGATGTCCTCATCAGTATACATCTTGAAACAGCCAAAGCTGCACAGCTTATGATGAACAATGAATTCATCATCCCAATTACAGCAGAGACCCGCAGCATCCGACTCTTTCCAGATACCTCCAAGCAGCACCAGCCACCTGGTGTTGGACTCAGTACATCTCTAAAACCTAGCCTTAGCTTTGGTCCACCATGCTTTATCACTCCGAAACGTGACCAGTACCTCTTCAGCCCAGAAATTCCTTTGGATGTTCTGAGGGAGAAGGCAATAAGCATGCTAACAGAGGCAGTTCAGGGAGGGGGAGACCACATTCGAGATCCTGTAGGGGGCAGTGTAGAATATCAGTTTGTGCCAATTCTCAGACTGATTAGCACATTGCTAACCATGGCTGTACTAACAAGCCAGGATGTCCATAAGATCTTGCTCCTCATAGAACCGCATGTTTTTGGGGAGCAGAAAGAAGATGAAATGGGGGAAGCTACAGAGAAAGAGGGGATGACAGGAATAGAAGAGAAGGCAGTGGAGGCCGGAGAGGAAGAAGCCAAAGATACCAAGCAGCCAATAAAAGGATTATTGGAGAAGAAACTACCAGAGTCGGTCAAACTGCAGGTATAACAGAACTTTTAATTTCTTAACTACCTTTTCTATATTCCAATTTTTTTTTTGCGAGTGTGGCCAACCTGTCCTCAATTGAAATTTTTGACAGGTCATTTTGACAAACCCATGCCAAAACCATCACAAATATAATTCATTGACCTTGTCTACATTCAAACTTTATTTACATACAAAGTACTTACTTTACAATTACAGTACATTACATTTTGATTGTCAAGACTTGTCAATTATATTATTTAATTGTCAAGAATTGCTATGATTTCCCACCTGTTATCAGTAACATTGGATACCAGTGTTTTGGACCATGTCCAGTACGCAATGTTAACAGTCACTGGTTTACTGTACGTACATCCACTATTGCACAGAATATCCTCATAAACAAAGCTGACGTAAAATCAAGGAGACTGGCACACAGACAATTACATCACCGGCACAAGGTGACGTTACAACAAGCCAAAATCTCCTTTTCCTCTGTCCACACAACACCACTGAAAACAGAGTTTTGGAAAATTTCCACTCTGGACGGAGTTTTCCCAAAAGCTCAGTGTGGAGGAAAGGCGAAAAAAGCAGATAAAATAAAATACCCGGCTACGTGTGGACATGGCCTTGGATGGGTGGAGAAAATCTGCTACAAATTCTCTATCCAACACCGAGCTCCAAACTATTTGACCAAACCTGTTTATTATTGAATTCAGGTGTTTCTATCAGGCTCCTTATTCCCCCAGTGAATGTGAAGACATTGTGGACAATGCTATACTGTACTTTGTGGCAACAGTTTGGGAAAGGCCCTTTTCTATTCTAACATGATTGTGCCCCAGTGCACAAAGCAAGTACTATAAAGACATGGTTTGATGAGTTTAGCATCATAAGATGAAAGAACTTGAATGGACCACATACAGAGCCCTGACCTCAACCCCAATAAGCACCTTTGGGATAAACTGGAACAGAGATTGTGAGCCAGGCCTTCTCGTTCAACACCAGAACCTGACCTCATAAACGCTCTACAGAATGAATGTGCTCTCTAAAATCTTCATATACTGTAGTTCATATACAGTAGTATAGTCCTTACAAAAGTAAATTCACTCCAAAGAATGATAGAGACATGATAATTTTTAGCTTTTCTTCAGGAACACAGAATCAACAACATAAATACATGATGAGTCAGCTAATTGCTCGAGCAGGTCAATTAAGTCACGGATTGACGTCAGTTTTCCCCTCTCACAAGCCCAGTTGGATCTGTGACTTAAATGAATTAAAAATAAATTAGTTTGCTTATCTGGCTGTTGCCTGAGGCTGTGTTCTGTTCCACAGTGTACACCCTGTATGAGAGGTTTTCACAAGCACTCTAGAAGTGACAGCTCAAAGCTGTCCACATTAGCATTCACCCAGGAATTCAGCATATTTTTGGACTGTGCAACTTGTACCAGCCCGTAGTGAATTGTAACAGACTCTGGTTCTGCAGGATGTTCAGTAAAACTAAGCAACTAATTTCCCTATAAAGCTGCCCAACCTGTACCGAGACTGTATTTCAAGCAAAGGGTTGTCACACCAATCACTGACTATCTTTCATTAGTTACCGTTTACTGCCTTTTATAATTTTTTATTTAATTTAGTAACTTTTTTGAACAGTTATTCGCATTTGTGTCTACCTTTTTATTTATAAAGGACATTTATCCCATTTCTATACCTCTTTTCAGATGTGCAAACTTCTTCAGTACTTCTGTGACTGTGAGCTGAGGCACCGTATTGAGGCCATTGTGTCATTTTCTGATAGCTTTGTGTCAAAGCTGCAGTATAACCAGAAGTTTCGTTATAATGAGTTAATGCTTGCTCTTAACATGTCTGCTGCTGTTACTGCCAAAAAGACTAAAGAGTTCCGCTCTCCACCACAGGAACAGGTAGGTGTCAGGAATATGCTGAATATGGAGCATGACTACAATTTTTATCAGTACTTCACAAAATGATATCACATGACTGTTTGCACTGTTTGGTTTACTGAACACTAGTATGGATAGCACATCTTGTATAGAATTGCCTGATGATCAAAATGATCGAAACCTTACTTCTCATGATGTAACACCAGATCCAGGGTGGCTCTCTGACAAGCAGTTTTATTTTGTTTTAATTTGTTATTTAAGGACAGTAACAGGTGCTCAGGTGTGCCTTGTTAGATTGATTGTTCATGCATTGAGCCCTGGATTTTGCCTCTGAATACTGAAGCTGAGAAAAGAAACTGCACAAAAGGCCAAAAGCACTGAGTATATCCCTCTATGGCATCTATCCATTTTCTAGCACCTGTCCAGGTCATGGGGCAGCAGGATAAGCAGAGATCCACAGGCTTCCCTCTCTCTAGCTCATGCATGGGATAATCAGGCCAGATGAGAGATGTAATCTCTCTCTTCCTGGGTGTGCCCTGGGGCCTTCTCCTTGTTGGACATGCCTTAAACACCTCCCAAGGTGGGCATCCAGGAACTATCCTTATTCGATGCCCGAATTACCTCAGCTGGCTCCTTTTAGTGTCGAGGAGAAGGCGTTTAATTTGAA
The DNA here is from genome assembly GCA_030522415.1 of Channallabes apus. NCBI lineage: Eukaryota > Metazoa > Chordata > Actinopteri > Siluriformes > Clariidae > Channallabes > Channallabes apus. The sequence goes on from CM060116.1 coordinate 10,476,588, forward strand.
CTCTGTCTAGATGTCCAAGCACCTCACCTTATTGCTTTGGCTGAGCCCAGTACTTCCACACTAATTTCTGCCACTTGTGTCCATGACTTTCATGTTTTGGTCACTACCCAGAGACAGTAACCATAGATGAGTGTTGGGCACATACTGTAGATTGACAGATAAATTGAACGCTATACCGGTCATACATGGCCAGCTATAATAGGTCATTCACTACATACTCCCTAGGGACCCTTCAATTGATCCCACAAGGCGCATAGTCATACTGTATATCCACAAAACATATTTACTGTAGATGGAATGGGCTCCCAGGAACCCTCTTTGACTCTTCCGAGGGTAAGGAGCTTGTCCATTGTTCAACAGCCAGGCAATCTGCTTTACTCCTCTGCAATCTCTGGAGTTTTGACCAATTTCCTGACCCTCCTCTCTAATACCCTGTATAATAGTGGAAGGGGTAAGTGGACATCACCTCAAGTCTCCCCAATGGAAGGCCTACTGTGGTGGGCAGAAGGGAAAAAGCACATCTTTAATTTTGTTCAGATTACACAATGAAATGCTACCAAATAAACCATAGAAAATGTATAATACTGTGAATTTATACTGCATTATACTGTATAGTTTTGGAGATATATTTCATTCAGTCTACACACCCCCAGGATGAAATGGTTTAGTCTTATTCTTAATTGGGGTGGGTAATGCCCTGTTTTTCTTCCTGGTAGTTTTATCAGGGAACATACACACTAGAACTACCACTGGTCTCTGGGCTATGCAATATTCGTTTTTCTTTCAGATCAACATGCTGTTAAATTTCAGTATGGGAGAGGACTGTCCATGTCCGGAGGACATTCAGGAGGAACTTTATGACTTCCATGGTGAACTTCGTTTACACTGCGGTAGGAGCAACCTCTCAGTATTTGTAAAATATTGGTATTTTTGTTGTCTCGCCAGCGTGGACATTGTTTATTGTGCACATGATAAGAATCCAAAATTATGCTTATGCAGAGAACTAATATTATTAGTGTTTTCAACATTTAATTGCAGCACTTGTGTTGTTAATGAGTTTTAAATAAATCCATTCTCAGCAAAAAAAAATGCATCTAAGGCAGTCAGCGAGAATAAGACTTTATGACCATAAATTTCTTTCCTGAACTTCTGGAACCATTGGCGTTAAAATATTTAAAATCTATTTAAAACAACCTGAATCACATGCATTATTCATTTATATAATTCCCGGATTGATTTTTTTTTTTTTTTTTTTACAATTCAAAGCTATTGTATATGAATGAGTCCACTAGAAGTCAACGTCAATTAAAATTCTGTGCCTACGTTAATGGTATCAGTTAGTCCCTGTTCCATATCTCACTTAAAATTGTACTTTGATTCCCATCCTACGACCCATCCAACTGCATGATTATTTTTAAATTGTGCACAGAAGTTGTGTGCATTGAGTCCCAGTCTATTAATACATAAAATAAATAGCCCCTAATATACAGTATATTTTATATAAAAATAAATTCTGTGCCCATTCAACCTGTTCTAATCATCCAACCTTTTACAATGGTTATAAACAGTTTCTGATCGGTATCATGAACCCTTGTTAATAGTGGTCTAATTTATGAATTGATGATTATAATTGATAAAATTTTATTTGGATTTGAAGATGTATACTCAACATTTTGTGAAAAGATTGACTCTGCTTATTGATAGATTATTGCCTGCATGCTACTTCTGTTTATCTTTGGTTGTGCAATTTGAGCAGTTGTTTAATTGGAATTGTCTCCATTTACTTTGTATAAAGAAAGGTTCAAAAGACAAACCTTACAAGCTAGACCTACTGTACAGTAAGTAAGCTATTTCACATGAGAGGCAGTGCTGTATTGCACGATGGCGCAGCCGTGCTTCTACATGTACAGCAGTACAACACGACCTCGAGTGTGATATTTCTTTTATACAACAGTTCTGCAAACACCATTATCCACAGGTTATGATTTGTTTCTTTATTTAACCCTAGTTATTTTGCTTTGCCGACACATATCCATCCACAACTGGAGAAACTAACTAACCGCAACTGGGAGAGCTGGAAACCAACAGTTAGCCAGCAACAGTTAGTGTATTTAGCAGGGGTCAAAGTAGTTTTAAAAAGAAGTGTTTAAAAAAATGGTTTTGGTCTACATCAAAAAATGCTTTTAGAGTACCATTAGTAATATTAAAAGAATTCTCTGTCTGTTTTCAGGGATCCCAATGGAGGAGGAGGAAGAGGATCACGATACATCCATTAAAGGTCGTCTAGTGGCTCTAGTTAACAAGATCAAGGGGCAGCCACAGATAGCAGAAAAGAAGCCAACAGAGAAAGAGCACGCCGTCCCTTGTAAGAATTGTTTAAAACTTTGAAACTTAGCAAAGGCAATACAAACCTTAAATTAGTGGCAAGAAGGTATTTTGTTTTTCAAGAGTTTTATGAAAGAAAACTAGCACTTCTCTCTCTGCTGCATCAAGGAAAAATAACCTCAATGTTCATGTACAGTAAATAAATTTATTCTAATTGTGGCTGCATTTACTGTATATTCCAGAGCAAGAAATGATGGTACAAAACTTAAGCAATTTGCATTTGAATAGGTTATACTGTATGTAGAATTTATTAGGAAGTTGTATGTTGTCAGGTACAATTCTACAGTCTATAGAGGTACGGTATGTGTACAGTATGTACTTGAACAGTTTGTGCACACACTATTTAGCTACACTGTCTCATTAATGGTTTCTACTCCGGAAAAAGTGAAACCTGGACTAATACTACTACTACTACTACTAATAATAATAATAATTAAATAATGCATAATAATAAACCTTCCAAATAACTAAAACATTTGCATGTTTCTAATTCTAAAAATCATAAACGGAGACTAGAAATCTGTGCAGGAAAATATGGCAGATGAATAATTAACATTTCTATTTGAGCAATGTCAGATACAGCAAAATAAATATTACTTAATCTTGGAAGTGCGATGGCAGAAGCAGCAATCTTCTGTAACTCGGGGAGGAAAATATCTCTCTTTGTTCTGTAATTTACTTGAAACTATAGATATATAAAAAATTTTTTGACAGAGTATAAATATAAATACAGAGTATAAATTCGGGCACTCATTTACATTGATATTCATACTGATAACATAAGTCACTTCTTAATTATTAATTAATGAGGAACATAACATAAAAAATGCAACATAAAAAAAAACTTACTTTTTTTTCTTACTTACAAAAAAATTGTCACAAAAAGCTTACACCTGTAACGACGCAAGTCTCACATGGGGGAGAGCCATGAGGAAACACTCTGCATTGTTCAGAACAGGCCGATCTATAGGTCCTGTGACATCATGTGGTGCGTCTCTCTAACCCACACCACTTAACTCACACCTGCATATTCAGGCTATCAGGCTTAATTTTACATTAAAAAAACCTTAGTTAGCTACACTGGATATCTTGGATTGAGAAAGATTACAGTGGATAATTGGATATTTTTCTCTCATTTTGGAAACGTGCATCTGCACAGTTTTGCACTGGAATCCCACTTTGTCAGTAACCACTGATAGTAGCCGATTTGATTGTTTTTTCCCCGGCCTAAGGGGTGTCTAGAGGTTTTTTCTTACCGAACAAGTGTACTGTATGTTGCAGTCATGGTTTCTGCTTTGTGTTGCCAGCAATGAAAAGCTCATGCTGAGTTTTAAGATGTTCAGCAGTTTACTTGATGCTATAGTAGCTCCTGTTGCATGTACCGGAGTTCCAGTCTGCTTTGCTTTGCTTTGCTTTGATTGCCATAATTGATTGTGATGTACTGTATTATGGTCATTGTATGTTTTCTGTTAAAAGTAATTGTTTACAGTACACTACATTAATCTTACCTAATCCTCAATGTTAGTATCTGACTTTTTTCACTGGTGGTGCAATACATCACTACTGATTTTAGGGAAAGAAGTACAAGACCTGTGTTGACCAAGAATGATGGTTTTCTTTGGAGTAATAATGTGCTTGTAAGCTTGATTAAATTGTTCCTCTGGCATTTGATATCCAGCCTGATTGATTGAATCGACTCATGGGTCAGCAGGTTCTTGGACCACAATATTTCTCAAATTGCCTGGGATTAGGAAAGACAGAGACTTCAAATAATAAATGTTACTGTTACACCCATCTCTGTAACACAATAATCAATTGGGCGCTCAGTTCGTGTCATTGAGGGCTGGGATTTGGATAAGATTAGTAATTGACTTACTTAGATTAACACACAATTTAACCCTGGTTATTAACTAATGAGTTCAATCAATAATTGATCCTGAACTATAGACTAAAACCCAACAATAAAATCAATAATTAATCCTGAACTATAGACTAAAACCCAACAATAAAATCAATAATTGATCCTGAACTATAGACTAAAACCCAACAATAAAATCAATAATTGATCTTGAACTATAGACTAAAACCCAACAATAAAATCAATAATTGATCCTGAACTATGGACTAAAACCCAAGCACTAGGAATTAGGAAATTGAGAAGAGTCAAATATATACTACATTTTTATGCCTTTGCTGGTTATCGTCATGATGTTAACATGGTTGCTTAACCCGCTTTTCTGGTTCGGATTTTGTTCTTCTAACCTTGCTGAATTAATTGAGATACAGTATACCATTTAATATTCATGCATCCAAACTCATTTCCTTACTCACTGATGTTTAGCTTAGTTTTATTGTCCCGTGGTATCCTGAGCTCAGCATTCTTTCACCACCTGTTATCCCTCAGGTCTTCTTTTATAATTGGCTGCCCCATAAAAAGCTCATTAACCATTGCTTGATAATAACTATAATGAAACAATGATGGGCTCATCTATTCCACTAGTGAATACCAGTCTTTTTAGTTGCATCAAGATGATAAAGGTTCTTATTAGTAGCTTCCTGGAGCATATTATTGCTTATACTTATTCCATTATTATGACAATTTCCAATACTATATATAGTACTGAAAGTCACAAATATGGGACAACAATCCCAATAAATCTGTTTTTACTATACTTATAAAGTATATTTGCATTTAGTTTTGGAAATGTTACCTTTCATTGTATATAGTCATGTGATGTCTCATGCATGAGTGTACACTAACTGTCATTTATGTTTGCTGTTTCTTTGATACTTTCCTTGTTCCAAAGAATTGTATTAGCCTTTTAAATATTTTTTATTTATTTATTAGATTAATTGCAGTTCAGTGTATTAATTTTAGTTGAATTACATTTTATTTGTACTGTTATACGTAACACTTGTAACAAAGGTCATTGTCATAAAGCAGCTTTACAGAATAAAAAAGAAAAATAAATAGGGAAATAAATTAGAAAAAGTTTGTCCTTGATACTGTAAGCAAGCCGAGGACGACAGGGCAAGGAAAACCTCCCTGAGATGACAATACAGTATGAAGAACCTTGAGAGGAACCAGACTCAAGAACCTTGAGAGGAACCCATTCTCATTTGGATGATACCAGATAGTATGAACATAAACGAGTCGCTGGTATGCACGTGTACTTTTACGCTGAAAGTTCAATATAAGGAGAAAGTTGCTTAAGTGAATATAAAGTCCACTTTCCTTGTTGAAATTTCTATTTGAATTTCAGTCCAAAATTGTTAAGCGACTGCAGTAATAATCCATCACAGAAAACCTGCCTACATCAGCCCAGTCCAAAGTCATCGTCATGGTCCTCAAGTGGAACCGTCATCAGTCACTACAGTACATGCAGAGAGGTCTGGAAGGCAGAAGGGGTCTTGATCAGTGTACACTCAGGAGTGCCATGTGTAGTTTGACAGAAAGGGTGAGGGTGCAGGGACCCTTGCAAGACTAACTATTAATTATAGTCAGCATTGAAAAGTTAATAAATAATTTTTCACTATGTAAAATAGTTGCTTCCCATATTGGACACTTTAAAGCAGCCCGTACTGAGCATAGTTTTGGTTGGTGCTGATGTAATCAAGCACTAATAGTCATGACCCAACCGCAAACACATACACATTGTATCCACTTACACCCATTTTCTCATTTACTGTATACTTCTCATTCATGCAATTAACCCATTAGACAGTGAGGCAGCAGCACGATAGGTAGATAAGCTCCAGTTAATGCTTACATTACAAAACTGTGATGGTAGTGACTTTGAGAATGGAGAAACTACTTGATGGAGGTCAGAAGGGAATGGCCGCATACATTTGGAAGACTTTGGACCTTGTGGCGGGAAGCAGTCCAACAAGAGGAAACCTTGGGCTAGGAATCTGAGGATACGTTCAGCACATGCTCACCAAAACCACAGTAGGCAGATGGAGACTGGAAAAAGATCAGGGGTCTGAAGGCCCGTTGTGGTGACTAAACCTCAAGGTAGAAATTGCTCACCATGTAAAAAGTACTGTGGTCATGTGTTGAAAATTCCTTTTATCAGCTTAACCAACAACACTATACAGTACATTACCTGTGTTTCTTCCTATGATTATTTTCTAACTACAACTGGAAATAAAAATGCTCGGTTGGACGTCTTGTTCTTTATTCACTAGCCTCTAAGGTCAGCGTTGGTCAGTGTTTAGAATCTTAATTAAAGACATGGCTCTTTCGTCAGACTTGTAAATCAAAGGTTGACTTTATTCATGGATATATTTGCATCATGTGGGCAGATGTGACATTGAGTTCTACACAACGCTGAGTGGTTCAACAGCTGATCTCAAGGGCTAACAATAAGGCAATTATTAAACAGTGCATTTGCAATCACCTAATCTTTTCACAAGTATACGAAGAGGAGACACCCAGACACCTGAAAGATTAGGTGCAAAAACTTACGTAATGACTGACACAGATACTGTACCTACGACTGTATAATCTCTCAATAATCTGTTTGACTGGTTTCACATTGAAATACTTCTCAAGTTTGCCAAATTTTATGGTGTTCTTTGGTTAACGAGGAATGTGCATTGTTTTTTCACTGTGGGCCAACCTCCTCCTTGGTTCTTTGAATAAAAGGCTTGCAAGAAGACTTGCAGATCAGTGATGTCATGGGCAAGGGCATAAGTTTACCCTAAATGAGAGTTCATGGGACCCTGGTTTGGGCACCTATGGCACAGAACACATGACATAACAGGTCAACTGACCTCTAATTTGAACTTAGTACAAAATTGGTTTGTATATTTTTAAATACATTTAATTTCTATAGCTAAAAACAGATACATTAAAGAGAGATGTTATTTTAAATTACATTTGATAATTGTCCTGCGATAAAATATAGCAGTAAATGTTACAGGAATAAATAAATGTTACTAAATTTGCTTGTCCCTGCAGCCAACCTGAAGGAGTTGATCTCTCAGACCATGGTAAGCTGGGCTCAGGAGACCCACATCCAAGACCCACAACTGGTGCGTGCCATGTTCAGCCTACTGCGTCGACAATATGACAGCATTGGCGAGCTGCTGCGTGCTATGCGCAAAACTTACACCATCAGTGCTGCATCTGTGCATGACACCATCCACCTACTGGCCTCACTGGGTCAAATCCGTTCACTGCTCAGCGTCCGTATGGGAAAAGAAGAAGAACAGCTTATGATTGATGGTCTCAGGTATGAAGTTGAAATCATATAACGCATTTAGAAAAAGTCTTATAATAATATATGTATGTACAGGTACATATAGTCATATGTAATGAGATACTTTTAGATATTCTTTGTGACATGTTTGGTACTGAGTGGCTCAGTGAAGTACTGAGTGGTTACTTCTTCACTGCCTAAGTGTCTAGAATCTCTTTATGAAGGTGCAGGTGTATTCGGAAAGATAAGATGAGATGAGATAATTCTTTATTAATCCTAAGGGAAATTGCAGTTCTGCAGCAGCTCAGACTAAAGCGCAGACATACACAAGTACTTAGAGGAAGGAGGAAAAAGTTACAATAAAATAATAATACTATTTTATACAGTATATACACTTGTACATGTAGGTAGTATGTCTAGAGAAGACATTTATGCAAACATTGTCCATACTGTATCTACTGTACTTTAAGATTGTCCAGCAGCTGCAAGAATAAACCTATATAAAGTACAGTGGCAGATTCACTCCACATCAGCAACAAGGAGGTTGACAATACCCCTACGCTGCAGGGGCTCATTAAAGAGCCCAATGGCTCCCTTTAAAGTGTCCTTTGTTTGACCCCCATCTCTAGTGAGTTCAGTCTGGTTCCTAAGCATGCTTTCTTCAGCAGCTTATTAAGCCTGTTGGCATTTCTAGTGCTCAAACACAATTGCACCACAGCATTAAAAAAAATCACACAAACAGACTGATAAAACACATTCAATATTTGGTGTGGCCTGCAAACACAGAAGGAGCACCTCAGCCTTCTCATGACATACTGTAGAGATGATGCTGTCCATTTCTCTATACAGTCTCTGTGTTTGTGCTCCAGAGAGAATATTGATAGGTAGGTTGAACCTCATCGAAAAATGATGTTTGGGAGAAAAGGAGGGAATCGAGGTCCTTGAGTGACAGGCTTGACATGTGAAACATGGAAAGTTAGTGCAGGTCTGCTATGATTATACTGTAGGGGCATTGAGGTTTTGCAACCTGGCATCTTCTGGAGAACTTGGGTGGATAGCCATACAGTACTCTGCCCCCTGGTTCGCACTTAGGTGTTTCTCCTCCTCCCGCACTGGAAAATGGGAAGGTTATTACTAAGCACATACTAGAAAGGGCTTAGTTGGATGATGATGTCATGCAGAGACTTCTGGACCTTGTCGGGCACAGACCTTGATTTCCTCACTAAAAAAGCCTGCAAGGTGATCCAGGGTGGTCAGTGATGAAGTGTGGCATGGACAAGGGAAAGTTTCCCAGAAGGGATGGTTTATGGGACCTTCGCCTGGCACAAGACCAAGAACTTGACAACCAGTATGACAAATGGTATATCAGTCAGTACCTTCAGGAAACCAAAAGTTTAACTTTATACAGTGATGGGTTCTTCGTGATGGGACAAACTTGGGTCCATTTGTCTGCAATTAACTTAGATGATTGGCTATGGCACTGAAGCACCATATGAGCCTTCTGTAGGTATTAGCAAACTTCAGAAATGGCTATATTTCTTTGACTTTTGTAGAACAGTCCCTTCAGCAAACTGGATAACACCAAACTGGAGTTTTGGAGTATAGAGCATTGAAGTATGAAGCATTGATCAGGATGTCAGTCTTGGTGAACATATATTGGTTGTGTGGGAATCTTAAACTTTCAGATGGATTGATCACTTAAGACTTGAAAAGAACTCAGGAAGCGGTTCCTACTTACAGTAAGTGGCCTGAACCATCCAGTGATGGTGACAAGGCCATGGCCTTGTTTTAGATGGGACAGATACAGTAGTTATAAAGTACTCAGATTTTCCACAATAGAAACAGAACCTCTATTTTCCACTTCCATCATTCCAACGTGTGCACTCGATGATTGTGAAGATGATGGTCATGATAGATGACCAGGTTGATGAGCGAATGTAATGAAACGTCAATGATACATGTCATGGCATATGAGTTTTGTGATCAATTCAGGGTCCGGACTATGTTACAAATGCTGCCCTGATTTTTAGCTCATTCCATCTACTGCTTGCTGCTAGCATGTGAAACTCAAAAGCCTATGCAGCCGCATTCTTTTCCCTTTTAGCATACCAAGAAGCTGCTCCTTTCCCTCTGGTGTATAATAAAACACTCACTGAAACAATTCAGCAAAGTGGTTATATAACAATAGAAGCTCACCACCTTGAGTCCAGACTTTTTCCTGTGAGCAAATTCTAGCATGATTTTCAGCTATTTGGTTACCCCTACCTGGTGCAAAAAGCACAGACAATGTGGAAATATCTTATCTGGACAAACAATCCCAAATTCTATGGGAAGAATTTTAATGGAAGATGAATTTGAATTGTTCACAGGTTTCTCCTTTCATACTGTTTTCATTCCTCCAGAGCACTTTTCTCCTACACACATTTTACCCATTATTCATAGGACCCTGGTGCATACGTATGTGTACAGTATAGGAGCACACCAACTATGATGGATGGTTTAGCTTGGTGTATTCCATGTGCATTCATTTGAGAGTCAGAGATGATTTATGACACTGTATAGCCGTTCTAATCAGCTAAATAAGAAGAAAATTGGAAGCAATTTATAGATAACAAGACCAATAATTATTGGATACAATAAACTCAAAGACTAGTGTGAGCTCAGGTTTGTTTCTTTTAGCCTAATGTATTCTCTTTTATCTTGTATTTGTTTCAGTGACATAATGAACAATAAGGTGTTCTACCAGCACCCGAACCTGATGAGAGTACTGGGCATGCATGAGACCGTCATGGAGGTTATGGTGAACGTACTCGGGGGAGGCAAGTCTCAGGTACTGCACAGCTGTTCTGGGACATTGCCTGTGTGTTTGTGTGTGTGCATGTGTGCTTGAAGCTGGATGTGCATTATACCTTGCAAATAACATTTCCTTTGCAGGTATAACATTATAATACATTTATAAAAAAAAAAAAATAGGATTCAATGCCTACCATATTGCTAGCATGGTACTTTATTTCCTGTGTGTTCTAATGTTCTTGCTTTGGTAATATAGGTTGATGGTAAAGTGCAATTTAAAAAAGTTGCCAGTGTTACAGATAATATGCATAATGATGCATAATTAATAGTTGATTAAATGTTCAATATATCAAATTTAACTTGTGTTTGTTTTGACCAGGACTGAATTCTCACATAAATTTGCATCAATTGAATTGCAGTGTTAGTAGAGTGTCATGTTGGTCCAGAGAAATATATTTACCACCTTACCACCCTGGATCCCAGGTTTACATGAGCTTGAGTTTCTGTACATGCCCCCTTGTTTGTTTGGGTCTTCTCCAGTTTTTTACTTTAAAACATTGAAAGGATTGAAAGATACATTTCCTCTAGGTGTGGAGTGCTCTCCCATACACTGGCATCATAACCAGGCTGTATTGCCAGTTTTCACTGGATCCATCACACCCCTGATTTTAATTAAATAGTTACTTAAAGTGAAAGCATTTGTAAGCATGGTACAGTAGCAGTTACAGTAAATGAATATAGGGGCTTCCATTGTTAAGTCTCACCACTACATTTTGCCAGTTGAATACTATTTGGCAATTCATTATTAAACTATGCTAGAATTTATTACAACAACAAATAATAATAAAAAGACAGGTGGTTGTTAGTTTATTAATATACACTATATTGCCAAAAGTATTCGCTTCCCTGCCTTCATAAACTTGAGTAACATCCAATTCATAATCCATAGGGTTTAATATAATGGTGGTGTTTTGTGCACTGGTACGCAGTCATGTTGGAACAGGAAGTGGCCATCCCAAAACCATTCTCACAAAGTTGGGTGCATGAAATTGTCCAAAATGTCTTGGTATGCGGAAGCATTAGGAGTTCCTTTCACTGGAAGGAAGGGGCCGAACCCAACTCCTGAAAAACAACCCCTCGCCTGTTCCAACATGACTGCACACCAGTGCACAAAGAAAGGTCCATAAAGACCTGGATGAGCGAGTTTGGTGTGGAAGAACTTGACTGGCCTGCACAGAGTCCTGACCTCAACGCGATAGAACACCTTTGGGATGAATTAGAACGGAGACTGAGAGGTCACCTTGTCTAACATCAGTGTCTGACTTCACAAATGTGCTTCTTAAAGGATGGTCAAAAATTCCCATAAACACACTCCTAAATCTTGTGGAAAGACTTCACAGAAGGGTTGAAGCTGTTATAGCTGCAAAGAGTGGGCCAACATCATATTAAACCCTATGGATTAAGAATTGGCAGGCAAGGAAATACTTTTGGCAATATAGTGTAAGTGCATATTGTTATTAGAATGTATTAATATTGTAATAATATGCATTATAATATTGACTTTAATGTTGCCCAATAAATTAATGCACTTTACTGCATTACTGTCTCTTTTAACAATCAACACACACTACTAAATTATATTACACTGGTTTTTATTACATTCCATTAAATGATATTACTTTTCATTATCATTTACTTATTGTTGAAAATTAATTCCACAGTAAAAAATTAGTATGTGCCACTTGTTAAAGCATTTAAGTGGTATTATATGTCTGTCAGTCTGATGAAACTCCAATCATAGAGATGTTAAATTGTCATGGTAGACATTATCTGCCCTTGTATCTGGCCTTAATTTAAATGCTGATTGGTTCCTGTGGGATGTAGTGTAGTGAGACTGTTTGTCTTTATGTGGATTAATGAGACCTGGACATTTGCCACAGTAGATAGGAAGTACCTTCATATATTTTATAACTTGTTATATATTGGGAAAAAAGACTGGCTCATTAGGATTTTTTAAACTGTATTAAACTTGCCTTGTGATTTAATAAGTCTCTGGAATCTTAGCTGTTTTTTTTCCCCCCAAATCTAATAAAGTGGCACATGCAGACCTCCACCAGTGTACACTATATTCAGGTCCATGCATTCAATTCAGTCAGTAATTGAATAACCAAGTGTTTGTAAATGTGCATGTGGCCAGGAAGCATGTTTTGCTTATCTGATATTTTCTTAACTGGCAAATTCCATTTAATTGTTTACCTTCTTTCACAGGAAATTGCTTTTCCCAAGATGGTGGCTAGTTGCTGCCGCTTCCTGTGCTATTTTTGCCGAATCAGCCGACAGAACCAGAAGGCGATGTTTGATCATTTGAGTTACCTGCTAGAGAACAGCAGTGTGGGCTTGGGTGAGTTCCTGAACACAAGACTCCGAACACATCAGTGCTGCTACGTATATCTGAAGTGCCTACCCGAGTTATTGCATGTGAGAGATTCAAATTTATGAAGACATTTATTTTACAAAGTATAATTTTAGAAAATAGAGCCGAAGTAAACTTCTATTTTATTATCAGAATGTTTAGATTCAATATACGTTTTTCTTGTTCGTCCTTTGGCTGCTCCTGTCGAGGTTATGCACCGGATGCTCTTCCTGACACAACCCTCATATTTTATTCGGGATTGGGACCGGCACTGCATCCAGTGGCTGGGGTTTGGGCATTGAAACCTACTGTACCACTGAGTCACCAATGCCGCTTTAGATACTGTACAATATAAATAACTTTGGCACTCTATAGAAGTCTGGCACTTTTGCATGTACTTAGCTAAATGGTGCAGTTCATTAAATGTTTATTAAAATGTATATTATTCATAAGATGTATTGTACCAATCACTAATGTAATACCAGCTCACAGTTGTAATAAAACACAAACATATTACAAATTTGCAGCTTTTAATGTAAAAATCCCACAACACTTCCCACAAGCATAACAAATCCCTGCAAAGGCAACGACTAATACATTTGCAGGGCTATTACTTTTTTTTAAAGCTTTTATTACATTAAAAGCTGCAGATTAGGCTGCACATTTATTACGTTTGTGGTTTATTATGTTTGTGGGCCGTTATCACGTTGGTAGGTGTTGCATGTACTGTAATGTATATTAAACCTGTGTAACATGTGGTGAGCAGAGACGTAATGCGAGTGTGTAAACTTTTCACCTTTCAGCCCCGAAAACACAACATTTTTAGCACATACTGTACAGTGCAGTACTGTATGTGAACACCCCAAACAAACTCAAACCCCTCTGGAATGAACCAACCTGAGACCACCTCGTTCGTTGGTCTGAATTTGCTTCAAGTTCGCGGTGGTTTTGCTTAACCTGCGCATAAACACAAGAAGACAAAGCAAGTGCTGTTGTACTGTTGTGTCTGCCATATTTGTGACCGCGTGCCTGGCCTGTAGGAGTCAAAGGTGGAGCAGTTTGTAAAATAATTTTACATTTCTCAATTGATTTCAATGAGTAGTTTTTATATGAATGTGTTCATGAAGCACATCTGATACACACTACTGTAGCAGCATTTTTTTCGTATCAGTGATAGGTTAACATGAACTGAATTCCTTACATGGTGGAAAATAAATATTGTCTTGTCAAGCATAGATTTGGTTCATTTTCCTGGTTTACTAGTTGTGGAGAAATCCCTATGTAAGGTTATATATATTTTAATGTACATGTAATGTGCAGAAAGTGTTGTACATTGTAATGTATGGTGTTCAATAGTTCATATGTATATACAGTATAATATACTAAGGTGTAGTCTGAGTATAAATAAGCTAAATTAAGCTAAATATATTCAGTTGTGCTGAATATCTGATAGAATAGGATGTGCTCGAGGGCATAGGACGAGTGCCAAAGATATCACAGCTATGCTGATATTCATTAAAACAGCAAACCAAAAGTGTGATATTGCTTTTATATAACAATTCCGCTAATGACATTTATTATAAACAGATTATGATTAGTTTTTTTTGTTATTTTGGTCCACCAACACATATCTTTCTGCGTCTGGCCGTACTAGTGTATAGTGCAATATAAAATATCAAGATTTTAGTTAATTGTAGATTAAACTTTTTGTGTACCACAAGTACTGTACAGTAGATCATAAATCCCTGAACTTAAAAATGATCTCACAATGTTAACACAAGAAGAACTGAGTCTCTTTTCTTTTGGTCTAGTTTTTTGGTCTACTTCAGAGGACTGAATTTTGGTTTGTTGAAAAAAGACTACAGTATATGTGAAAACACCCACAGTGTAGGTTTCATCAGGTGATGCATAATCAGGAAAGATGCAAATGAGGTGAGGGTCCCTCATTACCAGCTCAGTGGTTAAGGCATTGGACTACGGTTTGGAAGGTCCCAGGTTCCAATCCCGCAACCACCAAAGTGTCCCTTTTGGGCCCTTGAGCAAGGCCCATAACCCTCAACTGCTCAGATGTGTAATGAGATAAAAATGTATGTCACTCTGGATAAGGGCGTCTGCCTAAATGTCCAAATGTTCAGGTAAAACCCAGAAAAACAAGGCTTAGACTTAGGCTTAGACTTAATGATGCGGGAAACAATATTACTGTTGCTTCTACATTTAAGTTAATTTAAAGCTCCTCAGTTTTATAGTAGTACTAGAACTTGTTATAAGTTTCCTACAACAATTGGTAGTTGCCACACTGCCATCTACTGAATTTTATGAGTTGCTACATTGTTCACACATTAATAATGGAAGTTGCAGTATGATATATTGTAAATAAATCATGGACATGTTTGTATGTGCATCCTCATAGCTTCTCCATCGATGAGAGGTTCAACTCCTCTAGACGTAGCAGCTTCTTCTGTAATGGACAACAACAGCCTTGCGCTTGCTCTTGAGGAGCCTGACCTCGACAAGGTGTGTGTGTGTGAGAGAGAGAGAGAGAGAGACCACTTCATGAAAGTATAAAATAATAATTCAAAGATGAATTCCAAAATGAATGTATTTCCAAAAAGACATTGATCATTCTTACAGTTACAGTGTAAGGAACCGAAACTTTCGTTAAGTGTGTGTGTGTGTATGTAGGTGGTAACCTATCTGGCTGGCTGTGGACTGCAGAGTTGTGACATGCTCCTTGCCAAAGGCTATCCAGATATAGGTTGGAACCCAATTGAGGGCGAGCGCTACCTGTCCTTTCTCCGCTTTGCTGTCTTTGTCAATGGTAAACCAGACACAACGTAAAGAGGGTATTTAGTTTAACATGACAAAATAGTTAACAGATAGGTATTGTTGACATTGCACATTTGCTTAAACCTCAATTACATTTGATGATTAGTGGTCATTTGTCTTGAGAATAAATCAAATGAAATTTTTACTCGAACATATACAGAATCAATGCAGCAGTAATTGTAATGCCATTTGCTTTTCTGCAGGCGAAAGTGTGGAAGAGAACTCTAGTGTCGTGGTGAAGCTGCTGATTCGTCGGCCTGAGTGCTTTGGCCCTGCACTGCGTGGAGAAGGCGGTAATGGGCTGCTAGCTGCCATGAAGGAAGCCATTAAAATATCAGAAACACCAGCACTCGACCTGTCCTGCCCCACCCAGGGCCTAGTGTCTGACACGTAAGATTAAAACACACAACCCACACCAATGTAATACTGGTACCATGGGTGGTTTTAATCGCACTTTTTACAGTAGCCCATAATTGCTACAGTATGTGTACAGCAAAGCATACATTTTGCCTCCATTAGTGTGAAAATACAGTCTAATTCTGTGTATTAAAAATCTACAGTTAAACCTTGGATTGCGAGCATAATTTGTTCCAGAAACATGCTTGAATATCAAACCACTCAGATATCAAAGCTAATTTCCCAATAAGAAACAATGAAAATTCTGACGATCTGTTCCACAGCCCCAATGTATTCATATAAAAAGAATTCATGCAAAATATAAAGTCAAAATAAAAGAAATTAGCCTGCACTTTATCATTGAGAAGAATAGTATAATACTGAGCATTGTATCTCACTGTTAAAGTCATACTAGCTTTTTCATTCTTTTAGGTCTACAGAGGATGAGGAGGAAGAAGAGGTGGTTCACATGGGCAATGCCATCATGTCCTTCTACTCAGCCCTCATCGACCTGCTGGGACGCTGTGCACCTGAAATGCATGTGTGTTTCCCTTATCTTCATTCTAAAGCTTACGAACAATATGTTATGCTATAGTAGTGTTATGCCGGATACTGTGCAGTGTTGTGTTAGGATAAAACTGCAATGCCCCATATGATTAATATAAAAATTGTGTAAGTTTTGTCAGTTTTTTGCTTACTTTGAAGGGTGATATTTCTTCTGGATGGTCTGTTATATAATTATTGGCTCTCATTCACACAGCTAATCAATAAGGGTAAAGGAGAGGCTCTGAGAATCCGTGCCATCTTGCGCTCCTTGGTGCCTACTGAAGACCTTGTCGGTATTATTAGCATCTCTCTCGGAATGCCTGTGGTCAATAAAGGTAGGTTAGCTGATGAGTTGAATTTAGTGACAAAAGTGCTGATTACTGTAAATTTGCACTTTTTTGTCAAAGAAGAGGATCTCTTATGCCCTGTTTTTGTCTTAGATGGCAGTGTGACAGAACCCGACATGTCAGCCTGTTTCTGCCCAGACCACAAGGCACCCATGGTTCTGTTTCTGGACCGAGTCTATGGCATAGAAGACCAAAGCTTCCTCCTGCATCTTCTGGAAGTTGGCTTCCTGCCTGACCTAAGAGCAGCTGCCTCACTGGACACAGTGAGCTCACACATGCACGCACACACACACACACACACACACAAACACACACACACACACACACACACACACACACACACACACACACACACACACACACACACACACACAACAACTGTTTCAATCTGACTGATAGAACATCCATGTTACATTAGTGTCAAACTCAAGACTATATAAAGTGTCATAGTATTCAGTTTTTATATACTGTATGTGCTGCAGATTATAATGCGAGGGCAAACTAGATTAATTTCTCTATATATTCTCCTGCTGCACTGATGCACTCATCCTAGTTTTTCAATAATGCTTGGAAACCATCAAGCTAAAAAAGGAGTCTCAGTACACCGGAGACAAAATAGGACTGCCTGATTCACATCTGAAACGCTTGCCTCCCAGGAACCCCTTTAATATTCGAAACATGTGGAGATGGCTTGGAGCAAGGTTAGGACTGTACAGGGATATGACAATAACTCGCAGCTGAGTTCCGTTAATATGCAAGTGTCTCTTCTACAAGTTGCCGCCAGGTTATCCATCAATTTTCAAAGATCAGGAGTTCCAGATGCTGAATGTTAACAGGAACAACCACAGTGGGCTCGGAAATACCTCGGCCAGGATCGGCATTCACAGATGTACAACCTCCTTTAAAATGTTTGCACCATTCACATTTATGGTGTAGTGAGAGTCTCATCACTGTACAATACGTGAAGTCTTTGGTAAATGTTAGTCAATTTTATGGCAGTTTTATGAAATTTCATCACAAGTCCCAGTTTGACTTGAACACCCCTTGTAATTAGTTTCCCTAAAAGTATTTAAGTTTCCATCTTTTAAATGACACGTTTGCCCACGACCCTGTATATAGAATTAAGCGCTATAGACGATGAGTGAGAGTTATTAATAATATTAATATTATTATTAATAATAATAATAATACAGATTTTTTATTCAGTTATTATTTAGTTTAATTTAAGTATTTAGTTATTTTACCCATTAAAAAAAAAGTAAATTTATGGTTTTGATTCTTTAATATTATCTCTAAAGTGTTTAAATGATTTATGAGAATCTCATTCCCAAGCCAGCGTGTGTTTGACCTAAATTTTGCAGACATTCTCTTTTTTATGGCAACAATGAGACAGTGATCTGTAGGGCTGGGCGATATGGCTGAAAACTGTATCACGATATCAGTGTTTCATATCGGTCGATATCGATAATTATTGATATTTTTTAGTTTAAGTGTTTTAAAAGTGTTTTTAAAATATGTGTAGTGTTTTGTAAGAATAAATAAAACTGAGGCAGACTTATAATATCCAAAAAACTGCCATACTGGCCAGCTGACTTTTCTTCTTTTATTTACAATTTCCTCGCTTGCTGTGGCACTCATTTCATTCTGCTTATGAAGAGGAATCCAGCAGACCAGCACGAGACAACGGATATGGCGCAAACAAACGTGTTACTGTTACATGATTGGCTGTTAGCGTATCACTCACTACGTTGCTAGGTTACCAGAGAGCGGAGGCGGACCAGAAGACTAGCAGTTAGCCCTTGTAGCGTGGACGGTAAACCCAAACGTGGAAATAGCACGAACAGGCAGGATAACCACGCGAGTTATTGTAAGAACTCTCTCACACTTGGAGCAAGAGTTTACACAGTTAAACCCGCGTTCTAGCAACTCACACTCTATCAGGAATTGGACCCAAAATTGTGAGTACTCACATAAGATCCGGCGAAGCGTCGGAAACGGCATGGGCAGACTCAATGACTGAGCGATGTGAAGCGCCATCTTGTCTCCTTTAATGCTTCCTGAATCGCGACCGTACTACTTCAGGGTCCTTGTGCTGGTCGCGGAGCGAGTGCGCATGACAGCAACCGAACTAACTTCGCAACCTCTGTTTTCTTCCGACAAGCAATAAAAATTATTGAACGTTTTATCAAACATTTTTATTGATATCGGTCACGTGTCTATCGCGATACATATCGTTATCGTTTTATCGCCCAGCCCTAGTGATCTGTCTCTATTCACATGTTACACTAGGCAAGTTTTCATCCTGCTCCATCACACTTTCCACATCACTTATACACATATCTGTTATTAAATTACCTCCAATGTAGAGCCATGCTGTTTTGGGTAGCAGTAATATCCCAACTGGCTACTGCTTTAATTTTTACAAAGAAACCGCTTTAGATCCTCTCTATTCAAAATGTTACTTCATCCTTCTCCATAACATCTTACATTTCTGTATTAAATATTTAGGAACGTCTTGCACAGGGAAACATCCCATTTTGCTTTAATTATTTTGTAGGAAGCGCTAAGGACTACAGAAACGGCACTGGCTATGAATCGTTATATCGGCTCTGCAATGCTGCCGCTGCTGACTCGTTGTGCCCCTCATTTTGCTAGTACAGAACACCATGTCACACTCATTGACTCGACGCTTCACACCATCTACCAGCTGAGCAAGGGCTCCTCACTCACTAAAGCCCAGAGAGATGCTATTGAGGAGTGCCTGCTGGCGGTGTGCAAGTAAGTCTGATTGAGTTTAACACCCTGGACGGCGGTAGTTTTGGCAGATCTTTAATTCTGTCATGATTTAATAATGAGGATTAAACTATGTTTATACACAGCGAAATTCCCAGTGTTTAAATTATACTCGACTTTGTTTATTTAGGGCTAATTGATCTCTAGAAGTATTAAATCAACACAGGGGATTTTTTTGTGTATTATTGTTTATTATAGAATCTGCTCATGATGCTCAGCAAAGCTCAGCTAAATGATAGAATGAATTCCACATTTTGTGCTGAAATGTCTACAAATCTGGAAACCATTTGTTCTCTACATTACGCAGTGATGTTGGGATATTTGATGTCATTTTTGCAGGTACTTGAGACCATCTATGCTTCAACAGCTTCTTCGACGCTTGGTGTTTGACGTGCCTTTGTTGTCTGAATACTGTAAGATGCCTCTAAAGGTAAATACAAGTCATTATTAATGCATGCTTTTTGTACAGTGTTCTCCTTTGCTATGCCACTGCTTCTTTATCTTTTTTACCTACTGTAACTCTATTATGTCCTTGGCATTTCATAGTTAAAAGGAAGTCAGTAATTACTAACTGAGATCGTAGTGTTTAACACTGTTGCCTTGCTCCTCCAGGGTCAAGGGTTCGAATCCCACCTTTTTTTCTATGTGCTCGGAGTTTACACGTTCTCCTTGTGCTTGTTAGTTGTGTTAGTTTCCTTCTACAACCAGAGTAGGGTGCTTTCCATTTCCAAAATGCCCACGGTGTGTGAGTGAGTGTGTGCATGCTTGTGCTCTGCAATGGACTGGCAAACCATCCAGCCTTGTGTCCCGAGTCCCCTGTGATATCCTACAGGCCTCACAGGACACAATAAGCGCTATAGGGAATGAGTAAGGGAGAGTGGCTACCTATTTTCTTTTCATGATTAAAAACAAAAGGGAGCATCTTTTATCCATGTTTCAGATTAAAATCGGACGCTGAATGAGATTCGGTTTTGTTGTACTTTGTGACAGGGTTAAATTATACAGTATACAGTATACTGTAGCTATGTTGCACTAATCAGAATGTGGAGTAGGTCCACCATGTTTCTTTTGAGACCATAAGTATTTTTTTATAATTCTAAATATCTACGTAATCCAACCAAAGTCTCTAATAATTGCTTATATAATTTATATGTTTATCTTTTATTGTCGTGCTGCACAGAGAATGACCTAGCATCTTGATAGAGCACTTTTTCTTAATAGTTCTCTGATCTGTTTACAGCTGTTGACCAACCATTATGAGCAGAACTGGAAGTATTATTGCCTGCCATCTGGTTGGGGCAGCTATGGGATGGCCTCTGAGGAGGAATTACTCCTCACCAAGAAGATCTTTTGGGGCATCTTTGATTCACTCTCTCAAAAAGTGAGACTCCATCATTCATCTGATTTCAGTTTGCTTGACTCAGCATTTTCTGGGATTCATAGTATTTATATTTTGTAACCAAATAGTTCAAATGAATTATAGTTGCAATTGTTAATATCTCATTTGCATTGTTAATAATAATAATAATAATAATAATAATTCAATTCAAGATTCAAAGAACTTTATTGATCCCAAAGGGAAATTGCTTTTTTTTTTTTTATTTATTTATTTTTTTTATAATTGATTTTTTATAATTAATTTTTTTTTTATAAATGATTAATAATAATCATGTTTCCACCATCTTCCTGTGTTGGGAAAGGAAGATTCCAAATTACATACAAATTCAGCTTTGAGAGTGTAACTTGTGTGCTGCTACTTGATCACGATCCCATGTTTGACCCTGAGCTCAGGTTACCGTGTTATATTTTTGTACATGTTCTTCCCACATCATGTTTGGGGTTTCTCTCGTTTCCTTTCCCCTCCCAAAAATATGCTGGTAGGTACAGTAGATCGACTAAGTTCAGTTTCCCTGTGATGAGAATTACTGTGCGCCTTATGATTGACTGGCACTTCATCCAGTTTGTATTTCTGCCTCACACCCGGTATTCGCTCTATGAGTAGTCCCCGACTTACGAACATTTGAGTTACGAATTCGCAGATGTGAACAAATCACAGAAGTAGTTTACATATATGGTACAAAAAATTTATACTGTAGTGCACCAGATACCAAAATTATATACAATATTTTCAGTGTGTAAGTGAATGTATAAAATGTCCAGTATACTGTATATAAAAAGTCTGCTATATTGTATGTGTTTGTTAGGGGGTGTGGGAGAAATACTGTAAGTCAGCCCCGCTGTTTTTAATGAATCGGTCTGGCAGCACGATGATAGAAAATGGCTGTCCTGAAAAAGCTGTCTTGCTGATGAATACTGTAATCCTAATTTCAGAAAATCCTCAACAAAATTCACAGTCTAATATAGTGGAAAACAGCTCTGAGACAAAATGGCAAATGACAAATTGATACGCTTTAAATTGTATATTTGTGTCAAAGACGTAAAAGACTGACTTTGTCGGACTTAAATAAACATTGTATATTTGTACAAGACCATTGAAAACATTTTAAATGTGTGTGTGTGTCTTTGTCGTAGAAGTATGAGCAGGAGCTGTTTAAGATGGCCATGCCATGCCTGAGCGCTATAGCTGGAGCTTTGCCTCCGGATTATGTTGACTCTTCTCTTAGCACCACACTGGAAAAGCCGGTCTTTGTGGATGCGCAGGGCAACTTTGACCCCAGACCCATCAGCACAACAAAGTAAGAAAGAAATTGGAAGTGTCTGTTTGTTGGGGCGGGGGTGTGAGTCTTGGTATTGTACTGTATATGAGTGTTTGAAAAGCATATGTATAACTGGCAGCATAATAAAATTATAATAATTTAATTGAAAACGGTTTTACTGGAAAGAAATGTGTGCAAGTGAGAGAGATTTCATTCTCTACTCAGAAAATGCTTGAATAAACTGAATCCAATGATACACATTTATGTTTGCCAACCTTAATGTGTTTCATGTTACTCTGCCTTGTGCTGTAATGTTCATGTGTCTTTATATTTCACTTCCTCTTAGCTATACTTTGGTCAACTTCAGTCGTTTTAAATGCGCTTTAAATTAATTAAATTAATTGCATTGAGCGGAACAGTTTCCAGTTTAATGCTCCATAGAATATAATGCATAAAAAAAAAAAATATATATATATATATATATATATATATATGTGTGTGTGTATGTGTGTGTGTAATCATTCTAATTGGTTCAAGTGAATGGAGATCTTTTTGAAGAATAAACACCTCTTTAAAGTTTAGGCTTCAGGGAAACTACAGTATGACTATATAACCCGAATAGGTCACAATTCCTAAAACATTTATAATGTTATACAGTATCTCCTGTATCCTAAAAAATGCAGGCGCTATCCTGAAAAATCCAATTTTCTCTCTGCTTAACTCTCTACCAAATAACATGTACTTTTACACAGGGGCTTGAAAATGAAAAGTGGTCAATTGAATAGAAATTTGGCATTTGGCAACAAAAATATTATCAATGTTTTACTGCTCATATCAACAAAAACAAAAGATCATTAATTTATTCTTAATGATTTAGTTTAATCATTTCTTCTTCCACAGCATCTCACTCCCAGAGAAACTGGAATTCATCACTCACAAATACGCTGAGCATTCCCATGACAAATGGTCCGCTGAGAAGGTACGATTATGGTCCCCTACTGTTGACTCCACAGGCCCTTGATTGGTCTGAAATCAGGCATGAAATGCACCATCTTGATTTATCTCCTTCACTGATTACAGTTTAGTGACAAGTTTGTGGCTGTAATCAGTGTTTAATTTCTAAAACATACGGAACTGTGTTACTTAAGGATATTTATCTAGAATGTCCAAATGCACAACCAGTAGAAACATGCCATTAGAGGGATAATTTTCTTATCCTGACCTATTTTTCCACCGTTAGTGTACTGTATGGCATGTTGGTTAGAATAACATTTCCTGCTGGTACTTCAGGACCACAGCTGGTGTAGTTGATCTCCAGATATGCCGCTAGAAGGTCCCTGGCCACCTAAATCACCTTTGTGAGCAATAATGCATGGAGCACTGGATTCACTTTGCTACCCCCTCACAGCCATGTGATGAGATGCTCCAGCACATTGAGGTTGAATATCCCATCAGAATTGTGTTCCTCCACAAGCAAACAACCTGCAGCAGATGTCTTGAAATTGTTGGGCGATTTCAAATGGTCAGCCGTGCTTGCTGAATGTCAGCATGCCGAAGTGTTGCCGTTGTTGTTCTGGGGTGTGGCCTGCATGTTGCAGAATCTCGCTTTATGTAATCTAGTCAGTTCATGGCAGGTAGTTGTTGAGTGACGAGTTGGACCTGTAGTTGATATGCTGTTCACTGAGTTTGAGGCCAGCCCAATACTTTGCCAGCATGCTGATACAGTTTGAGGAAAATCTTTTGGCTCATCCTGCCGATGTTTGAGAAAAAAAACCTTTGGAGCACCAGCCAATTTTCTCCCTCTTCTTGGAGCGTTGCCTGGAAGTGTTCCTCCAGCTTTCTAGGTAGTTGGAGGAGCTCCTGGAGTTGGGCTTGGTGGATGCCAGCGGGGATTCCATAGTGATGAATCATCTTTGGTCCCCAGTGTAGCAAGTTTGAAACTTAGAGAACAGGAATCAGTTTGTGCATCTCGACCAGTGAATTCTATTTCATCAGTATCTTCAACTTCAAGTATCTAATTTTTGCTTTTTCCTAGTAAAGAAATGTAAAAATGACAGGCACACACCACACACACACACACATACTGTACACACCTGGTGTACCCGTTTAAAGTATTTTAGTGATTTAAAGCGATTTGACTACATTCTGAAAAAAATATAAGATTATACTGTACCACAAGTCAAGATATTATGATTACGTTTGCCAGAACTTTCAATTTTTCTTGGGTACTGACACTTGACATTAGACATAAATTGACTCTTATGCTCTTGTAAATACAGTATTGTTTGGTTATAGCAAAAAGGGCTTTAGTTAGTAATTTTTAACAATTCATTTCCATTTCAGGTTGTTTTGGGCTGGAAGTATGGAGATGGTATCGACGAGAAATTAAAAACACACCCCATGTTGAGATCCTACAAATCACTTACAGAGAAGGTAAAAGATAAAAGTGCGCTGTCTATGCGGCTGCAGTGCTGTCTTTTTTGTTGTTGTTGTGCATTGATTTATGCGTAGGAGTTATCAATATTTCAGGAAAAGGATGTTTACCGCTTCCCAGTGAAGGAGTCTTTAAAGAGCATGCTTGCCATGAGCTGGAACATTGACAGGACTAAAGAGGGAGAGGCCATGTTTCAGCAAAGAGAAAATGAGAAGATGCGCAAAATTTCCCAAACATCTCAGGTAAATGTTCCCATGTTTATGATTAGCACATCTATTAGCATAATGTAGTGAGTGTCCCAGGACTATGGTCCAGATGCTGAGTATCAACTCGATCTAACAGGAAAAAAAATGTTTGCATGCAGGTTATTTTTAGCTCCCTTTTTATGCTGAATGGCAATCCTCCTGCACAAGCAATACATCAAGCTTTTACTCAGTTGACAGTTGCTCCATTGACACAATTTAATTAAGCCCACCTCTACCGCTAGGCTTTATAATAAGATCGATATATACTGTATAATAAAATATACTGTAGCATGGTATAAAGTAGGACATGGTTGCTTCGCCGGCCATGTCCTACGTCTATCTAACCACCGGCTACCCAAAATGGCGATGCACTGGCGGCCAACCCGGGGTAAACGCAAACAAAGGCGGCCAAGGACTAACTGCCGGCGAACCTTTGCGAACAACCTGAGAGTTGTTGACCTCACATGGGATGAAGCCGAAGCTGCGGCTGCCGATCGAACACAGTGGAGAACACTCGTTGCCCTATGCACCGATCGGTGCGGGAGGCCTTAAGGTTAAGGTAAGGTATAACGCTAGAGGCATGGTGACATAGTGGTTAGCACTGTGGCCCCACACCTTCAGGGTCGAGGGTTCAATTCTCATCACAGGGTGCGTGTTCTCCCCTGTGCTTAGTGTTTTTTTTACGGGTACTCCAGTTTCCTCCCACAGTAAAAAGACGGATTAGGTTGATTGGTGTTCCCAAATTGCTAACAGTGGTGTGTGTGATTCCAAGCAATTGATTGGCACACTGACTATGGTGTATTCAGCCACCCTACAGTATGTCTTCATGATCCTGGAAATGTGGAAAGTTACAACGTTTACAATATATTAT
The DNA here is from genome assembly GCA_030522415.1 of Channallabes apus. Classification (NCBI taxonomy): domain Eukaryota; kingdom Metazoa; phylum Chordata; class Actinopteri; order Siluriformes; family Clariidae; genus Channallabes; species Channallabes apus. The sequence continues at coordinate 10,502,498 of CM060116.1, forward strand.
AAGGTTTCATAAACTGCTCTTCACTGTAAACACAATTGCAACTTACAGGGTGTTTGCAAAAAGTAAAATTACTCAGTATTTTTAGTAAACGAAAGCATTTACCTAGTTTGTGTGTTGTGTGCTTACAGGGTAGTGGTTTTCACCCAAGTCCTGTAGACATGAGTAATGTGCTACTGTCTCGAGAACTGCAGGTAAGTGTGACTAATTGAACTGTATATACTGCTATATTTAGATTTTTACAGTGTAGCAGGTGAGGGTTAAAACCCTTGCTGAATATACGTTGTGATTTAAAACCCTTAAACGAAATTCTTTCTACTTTTTTTTTTTTTTTAACGTTGTCAAATATTTTACCATTTAATATATATATTTTTTCTCATTACTTTGCAGGCTATGGTAGAGGTTTTGGCTGAAAACTACCACAACATATGGGCTAAAAAGAAAAAGAGTGACCTAGAAGTGAAAGGTGGTGACATTTTCATGCGTATCTAATTTTTTAAAGACATTGTAGCATTCATCTACTTTTAAAATAAATAAAAAAATCATCCATTCAGTCACCTTTAAGGATAACACTTGTGTTTTTCATGTATATTCCTGTTAATTTAGGTGGAACACATCCCTTGTTGGTGCCATATGATACACTTACAGCCAAAGAGAAAGCCAGATACCGTGAGAAAGCCCAAGACTTGTTCCGCTTTTTGCAAATAAATGGCTATGCCATTACCAGGTGTGTGCCTGAATGTGTGGTATGAGATAATGAAATAAATCTAATTTACACAAAAGAAATCTAGATTTTATTTGGAAAATAAAAAGATCCAATGCATTTTCATTGGTTTTCTTTTTCCTTTTAGGGGTTTGAAAGACATGGAGCAAGACTCTTCCTCAATGGAGAAACGGTTTGCTTATAAATTCCTGAAGAAGCTGCTGAAATATGTGGACTGTGCACATGAATACATTGCTCACCTCGGTAAATAGACTACACAAATTCATTAATTTCAATTCATGAAACAACCTTTAATATATCAAAAAAAATTTTTTATAATATAATGGTTCGAAAATAAGTGAAAAGACACAAAAATGAGAACAAATGAATGAGAGAGGAAACCCATTACAGGGATAACCTCGTCCCCTGGAGATTCTAAAGCTCCACCAAAGCTCTCGAAGAGACGAGGGAGCTTTTTTTTTATTCTTTTACTTTTTAATGTTATCATTTCAGTTCCTTTTAAGTTCCCAATTTGTAAACCCAGCTTAACGGGAAGGTCTTCCTGAAAGTGCACATTGAATTGACCCCCCCTAAAGCCCTGCACCAGGTCTCTTACATTCATTATCACATCTCATGATGCGGCTGTCCAGCGCACGCCCACGCCACTTACTGTAACAATTACAAGCTGCATATCCCTGGGTTTTCTTGGGGATGGTGTAATAAAGACCCCAGGAGTCATGTGTTCCAAAAAATATTTAGGGCAGAATCTGTGTGCTGTACTATAAGAAAGTATATTTGATCTAAAATTATGTTATAAGAAATAATCTATACTAACTTTTCTTTCCTTGCAGAGGCTATGGCTAGCAGTGGAAAGAGCGACAGGTCACCTCATGAGCAAGAAATCAAATTCTTTGCCAAGGTTAGAAATAAAGCAAAATGATGAACTTTTTAACTAATTTGTCTTTTTTAAAATGCACTTTGTTTTACATTTTTAATTAGTAAAATGGAAAATATAAGATAGAAAATCTTAGTCTTTGATAACTATGACCAGGGTGTTTGTGCTTTTTTTTGTTTCTGCAGGTGCTTCTACCACTGATAGATCAGTACTTCAAGAACCACTCTCTATACTTCCTGTCCTCGCCGAGTAAGAACCTCAGCAGCAGTGGATATGCTTCAAACAAAGAGAAAGAGATGGTTACCAGGTACATTACTGCTGTCATTAGACTATAATACTTTCCTTACCAATTGATTGACTCATTGCTTAATTGATTGATTCGTAAATATTGGTGTTATAGATATAAAATTGGAAATATTATTATAAAGGAAAGGAAATACTACTTTAAGTTTACTTTTTCACAATGCTTTTTCTCTGTAATCTTAATACTTTTTAATCCTCCTGGTCTCTATCTATTAATTCATTACTTTCTTTGCTCTCCCTAAATAATTTTTTCTTTTTATTAACACCACTGTTTTTTTTTTTATTTTTTTTTTTACTTTTTTATACCCATCACTCACTTTATTCCTCAGTCTTTTCTGTAAGCTTGCAGCTCTTGTTAGACACAGGATCTCTCTCTTTGGTAAGAGATTTCTTCCTCTCTGTCTCACCTGCAGTTTGTGATGATTGGGTTCATTTGATGAATCACTGAGATTTTTGTGTATTTTTGTTTTCAGGAAGTGACTCTGCTACTATGGTTAGCTGTCTTCATATCCTGGCCCATACGCTTGACACTAGGTATTTTTTTTTTTTATACAGTACACTGTAATGGTGTGTGTGTGTCTGTACATTTTTATTCATGTTCACCTTTATTTGCATTTAAGTGCCACATCATTTTAAAATAAGTGTTGATGTAAATAAAAAAGGGGGGTAAACCTACAGCAAAATGCAGAACATTAATAATGACCACCATTAACAATAAGTTTGTTGTGAACTACAGTAGATAGGCTATGTCATTTATTCACACTGTCTGGCCAAAAATTTTTTTTTTCACAATTTGTGTTCTGAAATATACCCTGTACCACCAGGAAAGAAAAAAGTGCATTAATGGAATGACCTGGGGCCTCATGTACAAAGACTTGTGTTGAATTCATACTAAAACATTGCATACGGACAAAGCTATAAATGTGCGTACGCAGTAAAAAAAGCGGAATCCCACGCATATTCTCTTTGTACATCCGAATTAACGTGAAATTGAGCACATGTGCACAAGCGCAAACCCCTCCCTGCCTCCTCCCCCGTATAAATGGCAAAAGCAATGGCAAAAGCAAGCAAGAAGAGAAACTTCACAGAATGTGAATTGGAGGTGCTCCTATCGGAGGTAGACCGGAGAAAAACTGTATTTGCAAATTTGTCCTCCGGAATTAATAACAAAAAAAAAAAAACATAGCTGGAATAATATCTTTAAATACATCACTCACCAAGAAGCCACCCATCGCGCACCCTGCCACCTTTGAGCCTCATCCCAGCCATGTTGTTTGTGAGGATGAATGAATCATGGGTTGACCCAGGCCACCTTGCCACAATATTTGTTAGGCGCATTTGAGCAGGGCCGTTTCTAGACCAGACCATATGGGGGGGCAGTCAGAAATTTGAAGGGGGCATCCTGGTCTAGCATTGTTTTTTCCCCAGATCATTCAACGGGGCGCGCAGTCAGATCATGCAAAGGGGGGAGGGGGGGGTGCGCGCGAGGTCAGATCATGTAACAGGGGGTGCGCGCGGTCAGATCATGCAACCTGTTTGAGCATCACATATTATTTGCACATTAATTGAATGGAAATGTTTCCGATTCACATATGCAAATTCATCTTCAGATGGCGCCTTTATAGCAATGTGCGTGCAGTCGATGGCTCCGATTACATTAGGAAAACTGGCGATCGCTGCAAATTGCGCTTTAATGTTTGGCTGGTCAACTGCATGGTATGGAAACCTTGTATACCTGCTAGACATGCGGATGATCCCGTCCCATACAGCTGGCATTGCACGGCTCAAAGACGACTGGCTTAACCCCGAGCGGTCTGCCGGTTCCCTTTGGAAAGAACCAGTTGCCAGGAAACCAAGCGTGGTCAGCACCTGTAAGGGAACGGGTAATGCGTGGCTCCTCGCTGTCTCTCTTTCCAAATTTGGACCCAACTCAGCACAGAGCTCCAAGAGGCTCTTAGAAATCTGAAACGGCTAATAAGCCAGTCATCATCGTGGGCCAGAAATCACTGTGATCCCTAAAAACGTGTTTCCTTCGGATTCGGCCATTGACAATGTCCTCTAATAAGGCCAACACTGCCATTACCATAGACTAACGGTTGTATACATTTGCAAATGCTTTTATATGCTCTAAATCACATAATTGGTAGAAAATATTGTATCAATTAACCCATTTTATCAATTATAAATGAATAGCAATGTTTTTCACATGTGTTGGTGCGATACTTTGTAGTGTGCAATTTAACATAATTGCCTCTAGGAGTCGCCAAACGAAATAAAACAAACACACACAAGAAATACACGTACGTCAGACATGAAGTTGGCATGGAAGAACGCACATTCTCACGTTAATTTCACTGTTAGTAAATCCGACCGTGAGCGTGAAAACTGGCGTAAGCAGTAAGTTTTTGTGCGTACGCAGCGTTGATACATGAGGCCCCTGGTCATTTGCTACATTGAGGGTCAGTAGACTTCATTTTATTTTACGCCGCTGAGCCTAGACCTGACCAAACAAAGCAACCCCAGATCATAACACTATTGTAAATTTATCATCAGTTATCTAAATGGTTATCATGTGTATAAACTGATCGGCTATAGTATTAAAACCATCATCAATAAAACTTACTAGGTTTTAGGTTCTCCTTGTGCCACAGTGGCAGCTCCGGCTCAGGTTGTAACTCCAAAAGACTTCTGCCAGTTAGATATGTTTTTTTTTTTTTTACTTTTCCCATCTGGACCTCATGCATGGTGGGCTGTGTTGCACTGGGTGTTCTGGTGACTTTTTACCGTTGTCATCATTTACTTTTTGTCGATTTCTGCTACTGTACATTGGCTTTTCTGTGGGATCGAACCAGATGGTCCCTGTGGGCATGAGTGAGCCTTGGGTGCCCATGATCCGTGTCACCAGTTAACTGGTGGACAATGCTTTTCAATTCTTCTGGTGGCGGTTGTGTTAATGTTGTGGCTTATTGGTGTTTATTCCAAAACATAATGCTTTAATCCACACTCAAAAAATTGGTGTCAGTTTTACAAATATAAATTAGTGTACTGTATTCCGGTTAATCAGTCTAACCTAAACATACCACTTTTAACCATTATTTTGTATTATTTATTTTTGTTTAGTTTTTTTGATGGAAAATTCTGTCATTATTTTAATATGTTGATACATGAATCTTTTTTTTTTCTGTTGTACTCATTAGTGCCACCCTATGAAGTCATGTAATTAGATTATTGATGTAAATTGCAACATAGTAACCCTTATAGAAGACAATATTTGCACCTTCTATACAATGAATTTCAGTTATGTCACAAGCGCACCTTATACAGTAAGTAGGTATATCAAGCTTTCACGTGAATGCTCTTTATGTCATATTCCTTACCAATGTAATATAACCATTGGAAAAATGTCAGACTGAAGTATTTCTTGGGCAACAATCTTTCTTTAGTGTCTGAATGCTGATACACAGTACGCTGTATAGAAGGCGGTGCAAGAAGTAAAATTTTATGGCCAGGCAGTGTACAAACATTATCACAAAAATGCCAGCATTATAATATTATTGCTATTATTGCTTATTATTTTTGTGCTCATACCATAATTGTGAAAAACAATTCCTGCAGAACAGTTATGAAGTCTGGCTCTGAGCTGGTGAAGGCTGCCTTGAGGACATTCTTTGAGAATGCAGCAGATGACCTCGAGAAAACGCTGGAGAACTTGAAACTAGGGAAGTTTACACACTCACGGAGCCAGATGAAGGGTGTATCGCAGAACATCAATTACACCACAGTTGCCCTGTTACCCATCCTCACTGCCCTGTTTGAGCACATCGCTGAGCATCAGTTCGGTGTGGACCTTCTGTGTGAGTAAAACTCTATATACAATATGTATCCATTACAAAAAAGATGAATGTTTTATCATAAGTCTATGTATGTAATATAAGCCAGTATTGATTTTTTTTTTTTTAAATAAAACAATCGCTGATTGCATATTGCTCATGGTTTTATCTTTATGGCTCAAATCTTCCTGCCTGTTTTTAGTGGATGATGTCCAGGTGTCCTGCTATTGGATCCTGAACAGTCTTTACTCTTTGGGGACTGGGAAGAACATATATGTTGAAAGGTAGAAAAGTGGACATTTTGCATACTTTTTAAAATGAGCAGATTGACTAAGATAAACCTTATACTATTTACAGACATTTAAATGATTGAGTGCCATGCAACCGAACAAAAGCACACCTAGAGAATAAATAACCAGCAAAATATAAAAACACATAGTGTAATGGAGAGCTCAAACTGTCATGCTCCACGCCCTGTCTGCCGTCCTTTTCCCACGCTGTCACTTCCCCACGCGCTCATGTTTTTGTCTAGCCGTCACGTGCGCTCTCACGCCCCCGTTTCCGCCCCGTCTGCTCAGCTGTTTCTCATTCCATGACTGATTACTCCAGCGATTTAAGCATGCGCGACGCGCTGCTTAAATCGCTGGATTATCTTGTGTTTTCATGCCCCGATCTTCTCGCGTTTATTTTCCCTTGATCTCACGTTGCCAAGTTCGCTTTGTTTCTCGTTTTTCGCTTTCGGTTTCTCGTCTCGGATTTGTTTGCCTCGCCCTTTGATCTCCCGGTTTTGAATTTACGCTTCCTCTTTTGACCACGGCTCCCGCTTTACGATTTGGCTTAGACGCTACGCTGACTGATCACCCGGCATTGACTTCCGCATTCCGACCACGCTCTCGCCTGACATTGCGGCACGTCATCTGCACTTGGATTCACCTCGTTCCGTTCCGCTTCGTGACAGAATAATCCAGCCATCGATATGAATCCAGCAGATGTCGACTGCATGAATGTAGCACTGGAGCATCAGGGTGCTCCTCTTGGAGCTCACCACCAGGGGCTGCTCAACACCAAGCAAACCCTTGCTGACGTCACAACCCAGCTCCAAGGACTCCAGCTCTCTCCAACGCGACATGAGGACTCCATCATGCAACGCGAACCACGCCTCCCTGCCCCCCCGACCTATGAGGGTGATCCTGGTACATGTCGCTCATTTCTCTCTCAGTGTACGCTGATATTTGAGCTCCAACCCTCCACATTCTCCACCGAACGCTCCAAGGTGGCATATGTGATAACGCTGCTCTCAGGACGAGCTCAAGAATGGAGCACTTCTCTTTGGGACTCTCGCGACCCCTGCTGCTCCAACTACGAGGACTTCGCTGAGGAGATGAAGAGGGTGTTTGATCGCTCATGTCATGGAAGGGATGCTGGTCACAAACTGTTAAAGCTCCAACAAGGCTCGCGTTCGGCCTATGATTACGCCATAGAATTCCAGACCCTAGCTCTCTCCAGCGGGTGGAATAATCGTGCGTTGAGTGATGTGTTCTTTGAAGGACTGACAGAAGCACTTCAGGATGAGCTAATCTCTCGTGAACTACCGTCATCACTCCAAGATCTCATGGATTTGGCCGGCCGAGTGGATTCACGTCTCCGCCTTCGGAAAGGGGCCAGGATTGCACCACCTAGAGCCTTCCAGCGACCCCACCCTCAGGATGAAACCATACAACTGGGCAGAACCCGCATTTCACCAGAGGAGCGACGACGTCGTCGAGTGGAGGGAGCCTGCTTCTACTGTGGAAAATTGAACCATCTACTTAAGAACTGTGCAGTAAGGAGAAGGAGTCCTCAGGTTCAGCTGGGAGCACTGGAGGGCACTTCTCCAAAGAAACCTCCAGACCAACGCCGACTGCTTCCCATCTTCCTCATCCACGAACAACGAACCCACCTGGTGCAGGCACTGATCGACTCCGGTTCAGACCGTAACCTAATCAATGCCGCCTCAGCCAAGGCCCTGGGAATCCCTGCTCTGCCTTTAGAGACTCACCTCAAGGTTCAGGCCCTCGATGGGAGTCCACTTCCTTCTATCACCCACAGGACCCCTCTTCTCGGTCTAAGGGTCTCAGGTAACCATTCTGAGCAGACCTCGCTATCTATCATGGAGGGATCTCATGCCACGGTCATTTTGGGCCTCCCCTGGTTGATCCGACATAACCCACAGATTGACTGGGCCGGAAACTCGATCTCAGCATGGAGCCCATCATGTTCCACGACCTGCCTACGCGCTGCCCTCACGTCATGCCCCGATCCCGCCCAGGCGGATGAATCACTGGAACTCACCCATGTTCCACCTGAGTATCACGACCTCAAGGCTGTGTTCAGCAAATCGCGCGCCATTTCTCTTCCCCCCCATCGGCCATACGACTGCGCTATTGATCTGCTCCCAGGCACCTCTCCCCCCAAGGGCCGTCTATACTCATTGTCACCCAAGGAACGCCAAGCCATGGACCATTACATCACCGAATCCCTCGCGGCGGGGACCATTCGTCCTTCTTCCTCTCCAGCAGGGGCCGGGTTCTTCTTCGTGGGCAAGAAAGACGGTTCTCTTCGTCCCTGCATAGATTACAGGGGTTTGAATGAGATCACTGTGAAGAACCGGTACCCCCTCCCACTAATGGCCACCGCCTTTGAGCTTCTCCAAGGAGCCAGGATTTTCACCAAGCTCGACTTACGCAATGCTTACCACCTTGTCCGCATCCGAGAGGGTGACGAGTGGAGAACGGCCTTCAATACCCCTACAGGGCATTACGAATACCTTGTGGTTCCGTTCGGCCTCACTAATGCCCCCGCAGTCTTCCAGGCCTTCATTAACGATATACTCAGAGACTTTCTCAACTTATCTGTGTTTGTCTACCTGGATGACATCCTGATCTTTTCCCGGGACCTGGAGGAGCATCAACAGCATGTCCAACAGGTGCTACAAAGGCTCCTAGAGAACAAATTATTTGCAAAACCAGAGAAGTGCGAATTTCACACCACTTCCACCACATTCCTTGGATTTGGCATCGGACCTTCAGGAATCCAGATGGAACCCGCCAAGCTTCAAGCCGTCACGAACTGGCCCACACCCACCTCACGACAGGAACTCCAGAGATTTCTGGGATTCTCAAATTTCTATCGCCGTTTCATCCGCGGCTACAGTTCTATCACTGCCCCCCTAACAGCCCTAACCTCTCCCAAGGTTCGTTTTCGTTGGAACCAGGAATCTGAGGGAGCCTTCTCCAAACTTAAGAAGCTGTTCACATCCGCTCCTATCCTCACCATCCCGGACCCGGCACGGCAGTTCATTGTGGAGGTCGACGCCTCCAGCACGGGAGTAGGAGGCATTCTCTCCCAGAGATCCGCCCATGACAACAAGCTGCACCCCTGCTCTTTCTTCTCACACCGATTAACCCCCACCAAAGGAAATTATGGCATCGGAGATCGCGAGCTCCTGGCCATAAAACTAGCCCTGGAGGAGTGGAGACACTGGCTTGAAGGAACGGAGATCCCATTCCTGGTCTGGACTGACCACAAAAACCTTGAGTACCTTCGAGGCGCCAAGCGGCTGAACTCCCGCCAGGCCCGTTGGTCACTCTTTTTCACCAGGTTCAACTTCACCCTCTCCTACCGTCCAGGATCCAAGAACGCCAAACCAGATGCTCTCTCCAGGCAGTTCACCCACACCCAAGACTCCACCATCAGCAACACCATCCTCCCTTCGCATTGCCTACTCGCAGTGGCTGAGCTAGATATAGAGACTCGGGTGAAGCAGGCCTTGTCCCGTGAACCAGGCCCCAGTAATGGACCCCCCAATCGGCTATTCGTCCCACTCACTCTACGCTCCCAGGTCCTGGAATGGGCACATTGCTCCAAACTCTCTTGCCATCCGGGCTCTGCCCGAACCCTGTCCCAAGCCCAGCAGCGTTTTTGGTGGCCAACCATAAAGGAGGACGTCCCTGGCTTTGTGGCAGCTTGTGACATTTGTCAGCGATATAAACACCTCAACACCGCCCCAGCAGGCCTCCTCAGACCTTTACCAATCCCGCACCGTCCATGGTCCGATATCGCACTTGATTTTGTGACAGGATTACCCACCTCTGATGGCCACACCTGTATCATGACCGTAGTGGATCGGTTCTCCAAGGCAGCCCACTTTATTCCCATCCCAAAACTCCCGTCCGCCAAGGAGACTGCAGAACTCATGATCCTCCACGTTTTTAAGCTCCACGGCCTGCCCAAAGATATCGTCTCCGATCGTGGCCCGCAGTTCACCTCTCAATTCTGGAAGCCATTTTGTAAGCTCATCGGAGCCACCCCAAGCCTGTCATCAGGTTTCCATCCTCAATCCAATGGGCAGACGGAGAGGAAGAACCAGGCTCTCGAGGTCGCCCTGAGATGCATGACCTACCGGGATGTCACCTCGTGGAGCAGATTCCTGCCCTGGGTCGAATACGCCCACAACTCTCTAGTCTCTTCGTCTACTGGGTTGTCCCCCTTCCAGTGCTGCCTGGGTTACCAACCACCCTTGTTCCCCTCTCAGGAAGAGGAGGTCAGCGTCCCCTCTGTCCAAGCCTTCATTCGCCGCTGCAGGAGGACCTGGACTCAGGCCAGAAGGACGCTGCTACGACAAGGCAGAACTTATAAGGAGCAAGCAGACCGCAGACGCTCTCAGGCCCCCAAGTACAGGATAGGGCAGAGAGTCATGCTCTCCACCAGAGACCTCCCTCTAAAGACCATTTCTCGTAAACTCTCTCCCCGATATGTAGGCCCATTCACGATTACCAAGATCATCAACCCATGCGCTGTCAAACTCTTACTCCCCTCAACCATGCGAAGAATAAACCCCACGTTCCACGTATCCCAGCTACGCCGTCTTGCCTCGAGCCCATTAAGTCCCCCCACCCACCCTCTGCCTCCTCCCCGTATCATTGATGGCGGTGAAGCCTACACCGTCCGCCGCCTCCTGAAAGCTCGCCGCCGAGGTAGAGGCATTCAGTACCTGGTGGACTGGGAAGGCTATGGCCCTGAGGAGAGAAGCTGGATCCCCGCCAAGTTCATCCTAGACCCCAAGCTAATCTCTGACTTTCAGAAACGCTTCCCTGAGGCTCCCCGTCCTAACGCCCAGAGGCGTTCGTAAGGGGGGGGGTACTGTCATGCTCCACGCCCTGTCTGCCGTCCTTTTCCCACGCTGTCACTTCCCCACGCGCTCATGTTTTTGTCTAGCCGTCACGTGCGCTCTCACGCCCCCGTTTCCGCCCCGTCTGCTCAGCTGTTTCTCATTCCATGACTGATTACTCCAGCGATTTAAGCATGCGCGACGCGCTGCTTAAATCGCTGGATTATCTTGTGTTTTCATGCCCCGATCTTCTCGCGTTTATTTTCCCTTGATCTCACGTTGCCAAGTTCGCTTTGTTTCTCGTTTTTCGCTTTCGGTTTCTCGTCTCGGATTTGTTTGCCTCGCCCTTTGATCTCCCGGTTTTGAATTTACGCTTCCTCTTTTGACCACGGCTCCCGCTTTACGATTTGGCTTAGACGCTACGCTGACTGATCACCCGGCATTGACTTCCGCATTCCGACCACGCTCTCGCCTGACATTGCGGCACGTCATCTGCACTTGGATTCACCTCGTTCCGTTCCGCTTCGTGACACAAACGTAAAGCAGTTAGGATAGATGTGATGCACGGTCAGGGTCATAATGGGTTAAATAGGGGTACTAGTTTTTTTTTTACAGTATATTTTGTGGAATCGACCCAATTAAATTCAACAGTTTATATGTAATATATGAGGGTATTCAAGCCAACCTGGGGCTTTTGATTGTGCAGAATAACAGAACACAGTTATGAGAATAAAAAATGTTTGTATATAATCCCCTCCAACACCAATAAACGTATCCCCAAATCATGGCAGAAGACTTCATGTCTGAAACTGCGGCTTTCCAGGAACTCCTTTAATCACCCAAACATGTGGAAATCACTTGGAGCGAGTGCAAATGGTGGTGGTCATGAATTATTGTGTGTACAATTCCCATAGATAGATAGATGTGTCTCTTTCATATGTTGACGTAAACCTTTCCTCGAAATCAGTCATTCTACTTGCTGAATGTGTGACTGCAGACATCTTCAGAGCACTTAAAAACCTTCCTACACAGAAACACTAGGATAAGTGCATTAGCGGGACAGAAGATTATATAAAGAAATAATGCTAGTTTAACTTTCATGTCTTCTGTGTTCTGTTCAATCAAAAGTACCAGGTTGACACCCTTCATACTGTATATAGGTAGTTATAGTTGTGTCTATTACATTTTGAACTTTTCGCTGTTTTATTAAGTATTAATAAGTTAAGTATTAAATTAGTAATAATATAAATATATTGTATGTTGTAGTATTTTTTATAATAGTAAACCAAATACTTATAGAATATAAAGAATCTCTATGTATGCGATCATTTTTTCTGTAGACAGCTTCCAGCTCTGGGTGAGTGTTTGGCTACGCTAGCAGGAGCGATGCCCGTGGCATTTTTGGAGCCTCACCTCAACACACACAACCCATTCTCTGTTTTCAACACCAAGACAGCACGAGAACGAGTTGGTAAGTGTTAGATGTTTAGTTAACCTCTTGATTAGCTGCTGACCACATGATTAAGGTACTGCACAAGATACTGTATTTCTATGTGTTGTATATACACTCACTTGGTACTTCATTAGGTACACCTTGCTGGTACTTGGCTTGATCCCTTTTGCCTTCAGAACTGCCTTAATACTTCTTTGCATAGATTCTACAAGGTTCTGGAAAGATTTCTTTGAGATTTTGGGCCATATTGACGTAGCACCACACAGCTGCTGCAGGTTTGTCGGCTGCACATCCATGATGCGAATCTCCTGTTTCACCACATCTCAGGTGCTTTATTGGATTGAGATCTGGTGACTGTGGAGGCCATTTGAGAACAGTGACCTCATAGTCATGTTAAAGAAACCAGTTTGAGGTGATTTTATTTTTGTTACATCATGGCACCTTATCCTTCTGGACATTTAAACAAATTTTAAGAGGCTTTATATAAAGCCAAAAGAATATAACCAAACATATAAACTGCTTATTTGGACTAAAAGTGCAAAGTGAAAACTAACAAAGTTTTCTTGTTATTTTAGAAAAACAATAATCAATACAACAACATACAAATTTATTATGCGAATATACAGTATACAGTATGAATGGGATTAATAAAGTGCAAACTTTACACTCACTCATCATCTATACCGCTTTATCCTCTATTCAGGGTCGCGGGGACCTGGAGCCTATCCCAGGAGGCTTAGGGCACAAGGCGGTGTACACCCGGGACAGGGTGCCAATCCATCGCAGGGCACACACACATACACACACTCACACACCCAATCACACGCTATGGGCAATTTAGGAACGACAATTAGCCAAACCTGCATATTCACACACTACAGGCAATTTGGGAACACCAATCAACCTAACCTATATGTCTTTGGACTGGAAACCAGATGACCGGGAATCGAACTCGGACCCTTGAGGTGCAAGGCGACAGTGCTAACCACTACAACACCGCCCCCAGTCTTTACAATTTCTGGTTATTCTAACAAAATAAAGCAATATAACAAAATATAAGGGATTTGTACTGTAAAGTGCAAACTGGATTTTGAAAACACCTTTTTTTAAATAAAATAAAGACCCTCTCTGATGGGGCACTTGGTACAGGAATAGAGAGGTGCTTCTTGGCAAGACTACTAAGCCTTGGAAATTTTGCCTCATGTTGCTTCCACCATTGAACTGTCCATCAATGTCTTTGTCTGTATCTGGGGACAACAAGTAGGATGTCAGCTCAATTTCAATTTTGTTTGCCTCCAACTGTGAAGAAGGTGCCACGTTCTTTGTGAAGAAGCTTTCTATATATTTTTTTCTTCTTCAGCTCAGTGGGCAGAGACTTCAGCTCTATGATGGCTCTTTTCTTCATTTTTTCAATCTTGTCAATGTCAATATAAGCTGTGTGTAGTAACAGGATTATTACTGTATTTGTCATTGACGTTTTGTTTTGTTTTGCTTTATTGTGAGCTCAGTCTTTTCCTCCTCTGGTTGCAAAATGTGGAGCACAGGTATGATGCACAGGTATGATCTTCTGCAGGCAGGGCATCAGTAAATCTTGCGCTGTTTTATGTCTTGCCATCTTCTTATCTGACCCCAGGACGTGTGCAATGGCTTTCTCTTGTTTCAACACATGTCGTATCATTTTTTTGCCTTGTACCTCTGGGTTGGGGTGTCTCTGGTACGCTGATGAGTGAGCAGTCCGTGCTCAGTCTGTGCTTCAACCAAATTGCTTCTTTTTTCCAACTGAAGGAAAACCCATGAACAACCTTCGTGCAAATTCCAAAGGCACGTTCAACTCCCGGATCCTTCACACCATTTTCTGTATGATTAAAAAATAAGAAATCAGTGCTGAACTACAGTATATTCACACATTAGCCATTAGCATAGTGCTAATATGTTTATATGCGTGGAATTCATGGGAATGTTTTGATCATGACATACTATTAAGAAAATATATACCACAAAGTTACTTTATATATAAATTATTTAATTATAAAAAACTGAAAATAATTAATGATGTTAAGTAACTCTGTTCATATAAATAAATCAAATTGTGCTTTGCCATTTAGAAACTCACTGATGGCGTTATGCAGGTTGTGTGCAAAACACTGGAGGTTGGTCCACTCGTTTAGTTTCAGAACTTTAATCATGGTGTTGGTGCCACTGTCTGTTGTCCTGCAGACATGACTATCCTCCCAAAGTTTCCACGAAGCCATCGCAACTTTCAGACCTTGGGCGATTATTTCCCCAGTCTGATCGCTAGGAAAATAAGCTCTCTGGATGCAGAAACTATGCAAAATCCAGTCATCTAACCCAGTGTTTTTCAACCTTTTTTGAGCCAAGGTACATTTTTAATTGAAAAAAATCACAAGGCACACCAACAATCGCAACTGTAAAAAAATGAAACTCTGTAGCCTATATTAAAACAATATATAGCCATTCTTATTGAAGTGTCTTGATCAGGAATCAAATAAACACAAAGAAAAAGTATTTTATGATCTTTCATATTTCTTCTTCTTTCAAATAAAAAGTGCAATTAACAATATATAGTCATTCTTATCAAAGTGTCTTGAATAGGAATCAAATAAACACAATGAAAACAGTCTTTTTTGATCTTTCATATTTCTACCTACTCAGTGTGAAACCTGGGCCTGTTTGGATGAACACAGAGCTGATAACCTGGCAGGAATTGAAGAAAGACACACACAAAGCTTTTCCTCAACAGCTCTTAGTCTCTCTCTGTTTTTAGTTTTTATAGCAGTCAGGGTTGAGAAGCTCAATCACTAATACCCCTACAGTATCTCACCTATGCGGTTTCGCGTGGTGGCCGTAAATACGGTTCATTATGATTCACCGCGAGTTTTTGGCGCTGTGAGTACGTTTCCATCTTTCCGCGCGAAAAATTAAACGTTTAATTTTTTTGACGGTCCTCGCGGAAGTTTGCGGACCATGCAGAACATCGCGGAACATCGGCGGGAAATCGCGGCAGCTGCAATGGCATATTATTCGCAGACGTATTAGTTTTCAAAAAATGTTTAGACCAATTAGGTGAAATTCGATAATTTCCTACGGCACATCTGACGATCTCTCACGGCACACTAGTGTACCGCGGCACAGTGGTTGAAAAACACTGATCTAACCCAATGTGCTGTCATACTCAAATAGGGGCTGAATGGATCAACTAGACCTGGTTCAAGGTCTGTTGTGGTGGAGTACATTCTCCAGCTGCTTTTCAATCTTTTCATGAATAAATCTAGGCTTTTCGACTGTTTATATGGGCACAGTGTGTTAGATGAAGACAAATAGACCTCTGTAGCGACCCCTACCAGGAGCAGTGGTAAGAAGAAGATGATATAAGCACAATGTGTTTAGTGGTGTAATGCGCCATAACATTGATCAGTAATATCTTTCCATCGAGTCTCCTGCTTATCATATGGGATACGGTGGCAAAATGAGGCCGCTATTGTTATCTACTTTTTAGCCGGTGTTTTGGGGCTTGTTTTTGGAGACAGTGGGGCCTGGAGCCTATCCCAGGTCCTTAGGGCACAAGGCAGGGTACACCCTGGATGGGGTGCCAATCCATACAGGGCACACACATACTCCCACCTTCATTCACACACTACAGGGCTGTTTGGCACGGCAGTTAGCTTAATCTGCATGTCTTTGGGCTGTGTTAGGAAACCAGAGTGCCCGGAGGAAACCCACCAAACACGGGGAAGGACTTGCAAACTCGGTGCACACAGACCCAAGGCTGGAATCGAATCCTCCACCATGGAGGGCAGGGCGACAGTGCTAACCACTAAGCCACCGTTCCACCTCAATTCAGTTCAATGCAATTCATTTTTACTCGTGCCTTCATGCCAGCTTAAAACTGACCACTGGAGATCAGATCTACCACTTACTGGATTTTTTTCCCTTTTTCAGACCATTATCTGTAAACCCTAGAGATGGTTGCGTGTGAAAATCCAAGTATATCAGCAGTAGATCAGCCCATCTGGCACCAACAACCATGCCAAGTGGTCAAAGCCATGTAAATCACATTTCTTAATCATTCCAGTTTCCGGTTTGAACTTCAGCAGATTGATTTTACCATGTCTACATAAATGCTAAATGCTTCAATTGCTGCCATATGTTTGGCTGATTAGATATTTGCATTAACAAGTAGTTGAACAGGTGTACCTAATGCAGTTTCATGAATGCCTTTTATTCCTTGTTTTCTGTCATTTCTGTTTTTTTTTTAACAGTTCATATTTAATTTCATAGTAATAACAGTTTAACTGTAAAATTAATTACTCACCTGACACAGTACTATCTAAGTTGTTTGCAATATAAACATTATTTAAAAAAAAATCCTTCTGGTCGTATATGAGTGTACTGTAGATTGTGGAAGTTTCTATTTGGATTAATGAGAAAAAGAAAGGACCATATACAGTAATTTCTTCTTCCACTTATTTTTATTACTATTATTATACTATATGTTTGTTTAAAAGTATGTTAACCCACTAGTTTACCTTTCTTCTTAGTACTAGGAATGCCTGATACTGTAGAACAGATGTGCCCAGAAGTGCCACATCTGGATTGCCTGATGAAAGATATCAACGACATGGCTGAGTCTGGAGCTCGCTACACTGAAATGCCCCATGTAATTGAGGTAGTGTTGCCCATGCTGTGCAACTATTTGTCCTACTGGTGGGAGAGAGGCACAGAGAACCAGACAAAGGGCACAGCAACTGCATGTAGCACCACTGTCACCTCTGAACACCTAAGCATCATCCTGGGCAACATCCTCAAGATCCTGAATAGCAATCTGGGCATTGACGAGGCCTCTTGGATGAAGAGAATTGCAGGTAAAGTCAATGTCTGATTGTATAACTAAACTAATGCACATAGGCTAGATTCACTACAGTTTTTTTTTTAATCTGCATGAAATAATAAGAGGATGGAATGTTGTATTAGTTGCCTTGCAATAAATAAAAGTTTAAAATTGATGATACTTCCTCAGATCTTAATTAAAATTGTGTGTTGCTTTTTAGAATAGTAAATAAATAAATAACTCATACTACATAATTAATAGAACACTTTAAATGGCAGATCCAAATAACCCAAATGCAATTATGATCAGCGATCAGTGTCCGTATCGGACGATTCTGATTTCTGTGATCGGGGATCGAACGCAAAAACCCTGATTGGAACACCCTCATTCAGGGTAATCGAACCCGGGACTTTCACATGGCAATTGAAACACCTACCACTGAGCCACCAGTGCCCACAATTATAAGGTGTATAAGGTTATAACATTTTGGCATTATGTATTTTTTATTTATTCTTGAGCAGTGACACACATAGTAACATGGTCCAGAGAGACCAAATGTCAAAATGTGAAAAGGGGTTTGGTTTTTTTTTTTCAATCCATTATCATATGTGGTTAAGAGTGATGCAATATCCAATTGCATTGTATTTATCTGTTTTATTTTTCATCACGTTTTATGAAAAAAAAATCGGGACAGAGTTTTAAATTTTATTTACAGTGGAACCTTGGGTTACGAGCCTAATTGGGCTCATATTCCAAAACACTTGTAAATCAAAGCAAGTGTTCCCATAAGAAATAATGAAAACTCAAATTATTCATTCCACAGCCCAAAAAAATAAATACATAAAAATCATTAATACAATATATAAAGTAAAAGTAAAACAAATTAACCTGCACTTTACCTTTAAAAAAAGGAAAAAAATGAATCCCGACAGATATGTTTCCGTTTATGTGTGTGTGTATGTGTGTTTGTGTGTAATGTGCGTGCGACACACGCACACATTAACGGAAAGACACTCGCATGAGCGCATACATATAACGGAATCATTCTGTAAAGTAAAAAAAAAAAAAAACAGACAAATGAACCTGCACTTTACTTTTGAAAATCTTAGCTCCTCTTGCAGAACACTCGCAACCTGCGTTACTCGCAATCCGAGGTTCCACTGTATTTATTTTTTGCTTGAATGAAGGTGTAATCGAAATTGTCAGAATTCACCATTCAGTTGTCATAGTGAAAGAAGTGTTTTGATGCATATAATAATGTAATTGAAAGCAGGTTAAGCAAACCTAAACCAGTATTTTATTGCTAATGACTGACATCTGCACCATCTCACAGTGTATGCTCAACCCATCATCAGCAAGGCGAGGACAGATCTGTTAAAGACACACTTCCTGCCGACGCTGGAGAAATTAAAGAAGAAGACAGTGAAGGTGGTGGCTGAAGAGGAGCTTCTTAAAGCTGATAACAAAGGCGACACCCAGGAGGCAGAGTTACTCATCCTGGATGAGTTTGCTGTGCTGTGCAGGGATTTGTATGCGTTTTATCCCATGCTCATTCGCTATGTGGACAACAATAGGTAACATAGTTAATATAATCCCTATTGAACTCATTTAAATATAACAGGTCATGTTATTTTTTAATTATTTGGATGTTTTGCTGTTATATATAATAAATAAATCGGAAATAAATCAAAGTCAAAACATGTACAAAGGTATAATATTTTTTATTTGATGTTAAAAATGCGAAAGTTTAGATGTAAGAAACTAAAAAAAAAAGGTTTCATAAACAGATCTGATATTTTCCTGGGTTTATTATGACTCCTCTCCAGATCTCGATGGTTGAAAGAGCCTGATGCTGACTCTAATGAGCTCTTCAGGATGGTAGCCGAAATTTTCATCTTATGGTGCAAGTCACACGTAAGCGCTTCTTCTTTTCTTCAGTCTTTATGGCACAAACTAAATGAAAGTCAAATTATAGAACCTCCTGCACACCACTTCTGAACTCCCACAATTGTTAGCTCATACCTCCACAGCTAAAGCCCTAAGACTCCCAGAAAATCATCAGACTAGCAAAGCAAGCTTTCATATAACTTCTGGCGATTCACATCTGTGTCCATTTTTCTCATGCAGAATTTTAAGAGAGAGGAACAGAACTTTGTTGTACAGAATGAGATCAATAATCTCTCCTTCCTCACTGGGGACAGCAAAACAAAGATGTCAAAGGTAGGACTGATGAGTGAGGAATTCTTTACAGAAAAAAAATTAAACGTTGGTTGGCTGAGACAGTACAAGGGCTTAAACTGATTTTATTTTATTTTTTTAAGAAAGGCGCAACGACTTTTTCGGCAGATATTGAAATGAAGACACAGATGGGATGTGTGTTTCAATCTGTATTGTAAAATAACATGTAAAACATTTCAAGATTTTTACATACATGCAATTTATTGCTGCTACTGTATAATAAGAAAATCATGAAAAATGCTGAGGCTGACTGAGGCAAATTATGTTTTATTCATGGTGCATGCCTATAACAGCATTCATCCCATTTTACAAATTTATATTAATTTCAGTAAGCAAATAAATACTCATACTGCTTCACTAACACTGGCATTATGATCTCCAGTCAGCATGCCAATTTAACATTGGGGGATTTTTCATAAACAACCCAAGCAATTTATATAAAACTATTTCTAGACTTCAACTATTATTCAAACTTTGATATACTTAATACTAGTAATAATAATAATAATAATAATTAATTTATCCATCTATCCATACCTCTATACTACTTATTCCAATTCAGAATTGTAATAATAATAATAACAATAATAATAATGATGATGATAATAATAATAAAGACAACATGCTTTTGAGTCAAATTTCCAGCTCATAAATGTACCCACCTTACAGTATGTAACATGATAAACTGGGAAAATATTACATTTCCATTATCACATTTAACCTTTAATTTTTTCCCTTTAATTCCTGATCACATATAATTTTTCTAGTAGGACAAAGATCCTCTAGCTCAAGTCTCATCTGACAAGCAAAAAGAATCTGGGGAAAGGATAAGGTTCTCAACATAGTAACATAGGGAAGGCCTTGTATCATGACTTGCTTCCCATTGAGATTTTATGGAGGGGTTTTAAATTGTTAGTTCATCAAAGGTCATTCCTCGTCAAGGTTCATCGAGGTTATACCCTCATGATCTTGGGCAATTGGTAGCAGATAAATGGACCAGATTTGAATCACAATGCTGCAGAAAGCTAATTACTTGAAGCTGTAAGTACAGTACACAGCTTTGCACCTACAGCTTCAATAAGACTTCAGTAACCTTTAACTTTCTATTTGTTTTTATTAGTACAAACTTAAAAGAAATAATTTGTATAAATCTGAAGTGGATATGTGCACTGGAATTATATTAAGTAACCAAGACAAATGTTTAAGATTTCCTAACACCGTAGGTCTTGTTGAAAGTCCAACAGCCTTACTGCAGGCGCTTGGTGCCCACTAGACATGATGCAACAATAATGCATCAATGATCTGCCATGAGCATGGCCAGTTCAGTTCTAATGATGCTTGCACTGTATTTATGTCAGGCACTGTATTTTGTAGGCTATGATCCCCTTCCCTGAAGGATGAGAGTAATTTACATGTTGATCATATGTGCTACACGCAATAATTAGCACATATTTAACCTGTATTTTTCACCATCTCGGTATGATACATAAATAATGTCAACACATTTTGTTATTCACAGGAAATTATTATTATTGTACACAATGCAATATTTAATTTAAATGAGTTTAATTAATATCATGATATTTTAAATTAGCCTGTTCATACCTTTCCTGTGAAAAAAATGTGCTCACTAATTTTACCTTTTTAATATTCTTTCTTTCATTCTTTCTTTCATTCCTTTCCCTTCCTACTCTCTCCCTCTCTCTCACTCACCCCAGTTGTTTCTGCCAAAGGTACAGTGAGGTTGCATGTAAGATTTTATGTTCTCTGTGTCTGAGAGTGGGGGCAGGATAGGTTTGCCCACTGCATCCATTTCCATATGACTCAATATTTCTGTCTGATCACATCATGGGAATCTTATGAGGCATTTGTTTAACCTTATGTCTTATAATCCGAAACCAAGTACTGTACACACAAAACTACAGTACGTAGATGAAGTTCCGCTTTTATCTTAATGTTGTGACTTTTGGTTAAAAATTTATCACGTGTTTAGCCATGAGCTCTAACTTATATTGTTCTCATTTACATGTTCATAAGTATTTGGACAAGGAAACAATTTTATTTCAAGTGAAGCAGACAGGATAGAACTGAAGTGTAGACTGCAAGGTCATTTACTCGGTCTGTCTATTTTAATGGGATCACAAATAGTTGGACTCCGTGACAAACTGTTTGGTGGCAGGCGTTCATGGGAACTCTCGGTATGCAGCTCAAAGTGGTATTTATGCAAGTAAAAGAGGCTATTTTGTATCAGACAGATAGCAGTAACTTGTGGTCAAGTGACTAATTTGACCCATTAAAAGGATGCATTGGTGAGCTCAGCAACTCCAAAAGGCCTCGAAGATGAATAAAATAGATAATTGCATGGTTGAGTTTTTTTTCCTTGGTGAGCTATCATTGTTAAAGTCTAGAATCAGGAGATGCCATAATGATTGTATTTACAGATGGTTTACCCCAACAGCATTCCAAAACAAAAAAGGCCAGATTAGAATCCGCGGAAACAAAAAGCCTGTCCAGTTCTGATATAAAGATTAATTGTACCAGAATGGTTGGAAGAGAAGAACATGGAGAATGAAATAAAGTGTCCAATGGCTGCCAATGCAAATGCATCAGTCGATTATAAATATGTAAATATGTTCAGAAAAAACAGAAACAAATGAACCCGGCTGAAGTAAAGATCAGAAAGGAGGAAACTAAAGGAAGCATTGACTGCATATATATATATATATATATATATATATATATATATATATATATATATATATATATACTGTATATAAGGACACTAAGGCTGTGAAAATGGCGGGACTTTGTAAATATGGCTGCAATTCTTAAACAGTTAATGCAATATTTTTGTTATGCATCTTCTTCAGTTGGTAATTGCTTTGTTTGAACCCCACCGTGGTTGTATCCAAAGGCGAAAATATGAAAATAGTGTCCTTGACCAAATACTTATGGACCTGTCTGTATTTACAGTTACACAAACTTAAGTATTCAATGTAGCCCAGCATCGTTTCACAATGCAAAAACAAACCTATTGCACATTGTTATGCAGTTTTATTATTTAGCTGAATTGAGCTTGGTTCTGTTCTGTCCATTTCTTATCAAAGACAGTAATTAAAATGTGGGAAAGAGAGAAAATTTGTTATTTTAAACAAATAAGGTGTACTTCAAAAAATTTATCTGCTCTGTATGGTCAACATTTTGTGGACACCTGACCAGCAAACTTGCTCGTACAGTATGTGCTGTTTGAATATCTCTTTCCACATTTAGCCCATTTAACAATAAAGTGATAGCTCATTGGTTAAGGCACTGGACTATGGTTCGAAAGGTCCCACGTTCAAATCCCAAGACCGCCTAGTTGCCACTATTGGGCTCTTGAGCAAGGCCCTTAACCCTGAACTGCTCAGATGTATAATGAGATAAAAATATAATTCGCTTTGAATAAGGGCATCTGACAAATGCCTGGAGTGTAACTGTGATGATTTGTGCTTGTTTAGCCACAAGAGCATTAGTAAGGTCAGACACAAGCCAGGGGTTCAATTGGCGTTTAGTAGGATGTCATTCAGGAAACTTTTAAGTTCTTCAACTCCATCCTTGGCAACTTATCCCTTTATGGAACTCACTTTGTGCTTGTTGGGCTAAGACTGAAGTTAAGCGAATGTAATGCTATAGCATACAAAGCCGTCCTATAAAATCGTCCGCTTCCAATTTTGTAGCAACAGTTTGCAGAATGGGTGTGATGGTCAGGTGTCCACAGACTTTTGACTGCATAGTGTAGCTTAATTTAACTAAACAGGGATTGAAAAATAATGTAAAATATAAAGAAATAATTTAATGCAAATCATAAGAAAAAGCACTTTGTGATTATTTGTATTCTTGAGTGTAACATGGAAACAGAAGCGTGTTTTGTTGTCTTATGTCTCACCTTGGATCATTGTCTTCGAGCCTAAATTGTCTTTTATGTCTTGTGGAGTATGTGTTATGCTGTAGCATGGTGTCTGCCCCCTTTCTTCTCTTTTTCTCAGTGCTTTGTCTTTATTCCTGTAAAGTATGACATGTACAGTATTTGGTGTGTTGGAGTGAATTTTGAATTTGGTCTTTCTGGAAACATCTCGAGAGTTTATAAGTATGTATCAAACCACATTATTATGTTTTACATAATATTATTATTAGAAAGCAGTCATCACATCTGGGTGAAAATATTGGAGCTTTAAGAAGGATTAAGTATAAAGTTTATTAAAATACTTATAAAGGTAAACACTTTGTAAATACATTATAAAAAAATGTAGTACTGTAGACAGTTGCTCATTTATGTGTTTCTGCTAAAATTTTGTTCATTTGAGCTTCTGTTTGGAAAGAAAAAAATAATTGGCCCTGCTCAACAAATGTATACACACCAATCAGCCATAACCTTATGACCGCTGACAGGTGAACTGAACAATATTGATCAACACCTATACACCAGTTGACTGGTGACAGGATCGTTGGCACCCAAGGCTCAACCATGGAAACCCAAAGGTGGTTTTAATGTTATGGCTGACTGGTGTATCTAGCATGGTAAATTGTTTCAATATACAGTATCATACAACACAACAATATAAACCTTGTACAGTGGTGTTAAAAGTATTCACATTCATTACTTCAGTAGAAGTATAGATACTAGGGTTCAAAAATACTTCTTTAGAAGTTGAAGTATCAACCCAAGCTTTTTACTTAAGTAAAAGTTTAAAAGTACTGGTCTCAAAACTACTTAAAGTATAAAAGTAAAAGTACCGTGAGGGGCAACAAAAGCATTTAAGGTCTCGCTTTCTGATCATGTGACGGTGGGGGGGGGTTGTTGTGCACGTTCTTATCATGTGACCTGGGGGATGGGGGCGGGCGTTGTGCGCGTTCTTATCATGCGACCGTTGGGGGAGGGGGGGGTTGCGCGTTCTGATCATAAAAATAGAGTAACGAGGCTATTTTTAAAATGTAAGGAGTAGAAAGTACAGATAATTGCTTAAAAATGTAAGCAGTAGAAGTAAAAAGTCGGCTGAAAAATAATTACTCCAGTAAAGTATAGATACCCAAAATTTCTACTTAAGTAAGGTAACGAAGTATTTGTACTTCGTTACTTGACACCTCTGACCTTGTATCAGTTATTATATTACCATAAATACTATTTATGTTATTATATTAACATAAATACAAAACCAAAATATATGCAAAGGCCAAGATTTAATAAAACACTAAGAGATCAGGTATTGTTGTGGTGTTTAAAGTTAATAGTGAATTATTCTGCCTGTTTCTGCAACAAAATGTATTTAGTTTAAAGTATTTAGTAAAAATTTATTAGTAAATCATTTCACTGTGCTGTAAGGTAAGGTACATGCAAGAAATAATTGAATAATTATTATTAATTAATTAACTTGTCTACTAACCTTGATCTATGGTGCAAATTGGAATATTACATTTATTTATTTTTTTTGGCCAACTCAATAAAGCGAACTCATCCTCTATATTTATTATATGTACATGCTTTTTGTTGTTGTAGCTTGTTTTCTTGTACCATAATTACAGTAAGTCTTGCCTTACCAAGAGTGTGTATGCTGTCAGGCAGGAGGACAGGATCAGGAGAGAAAGCACAAGAAGAAACGTGGTGAGGTTTACTCCATCCAGACCTCACTCATCGTGGCAGCTCTGAAAAAAATGCTGCCTATTGGGCTGAACATGTGCACCCCGGGAGACCAAGAGCTCATCTCATTGGCCAAGACTCGTTATGGCATGGTAACACTGTGTTGCTTATCGGGTTATAGGAAAAGCACAGCGATCATGTGCAGGCTTTAGATGCACTAATATTCCGCTTGTATTCTGCTTCTTTTAGAAAGATACAGATGAAGAGGTCAAGGAGCAATTGCGGCGGAACATGCACCTACAAGAGAAGGTGAGCCAACACAATATCCTTTCAGTTTAATTTTAAAATCTCACAGTGATTGTAACCCAGTGCTAAGTATAGTAGAGTATAACCGTATCCCCCCCCCCCCCGCTGTTTTCTAAATGTAATTTCCATTTATAATAAACTGACACTAGATTTCATTTTTTTTTTTAAATTGCATAATTGGAATCCCATGGAGACCAGACTGAAACACATACATTAGTTTTGCATTCATAGTATTTTAAGCATACTGAACATTGTCTTTGGGGGTAAAGCTCTTTTTCAGGTCTTGCTTAGGTAATTGCAAAATTAATTAGACCTGGAATTCATTTAAAAGCCAGAGGGTCCTCTCTTGTGTGGGCTTACATTTTTTTGGTGACTGTCTGGACACTTTGTTCAGTGGTTAGAGCAGAAAGGACAAAATGAGCTCAGTCAATGTTTCCGCTCATGTTTACTCACATTTTTCTAACAGTAGAGTTTTGTGAATCTCTGTTATTTCACTTCTTTTTCACTGGGAAGGTTATTAAAAACGTGTGGATAGAATGAAGAATTAGAATACTTGCCCTAAGAAGTTGGGCTTCATAATAGGATTTCCTATCATAATCCCTATGAAGCAGGCATCACTCAATGGCGGACCGCGGTCTGGATCTGTGTGACAGTTCTGTCCGAACCCTGATGCTTCTAATAAATGAGGATAATTAATATGCCAGTAATCTAGTGCTTTTTCCCTCTACGTGGGTCTATCAATTCGTTAATCAATTAATTGAATCAATGCGATAGTTTACCATCTACAGACTTGGCTTAGAAAAGAAAAGAAAAGTAGACTATGAAAACTGAACCTTCAAAGATGAATGGACAGATCAGTATATGCTTATTCTTCCTGCGAGTTGTTTTACACCAGTTTTCTGAAACACACCAGTTTACACCAGTTTTCTGTTTTACACCAGTTTTTTTTTTACATGTTCTGAAATCGTTTGTAAAATGTGAAGTGCCACGGGGGTTGTTTTGAGCAAACATATCCGCAGCAGTCCGAGATGTGAGAATGTAAAATAACCAAACTGAGAGCCCAGTATGACAGAGCAACAACAAAAGTCCTTTCACATTTTTTTAAAGCACAGGAGTGTGCAAATTAAGATTGAGCAATGATTGATTTAAGATTGTTGTATGTAGTTCAAATTGTCCACGTTTACCTTAATTACAGATTGACAATGAATATAATTGAAATGCTATGGAATTTTAAAAAAACTTATTTTTTTATAAACTTAGAATGACTACATACTGTATATAAAGATAGGAATCTTAACATGAACATGAAATTCTTATTGCGGCTCAAAGGAAGTTACATGTACTGTATATGCTCTTTTATAGTCAGAGGACCCTGCTGTGAGGTGGCAGCTTCACCTGTATAAAGATGTGGTTGTGAAGAATGAGGGCCCACCGGATCCGGAGCGCACAATTGACCGCCTTCAGACCATCTCAGCCGCAGTATTTCACCTTGAGCAGGTCATTTCTCTTCCACATTTATTTTGGATTTTTGTTTTGTTATTAAAAAAAAAGTTTATTTAATAAGATTAAGCTGATAAATTTGGTAACATTTAGTATTAGTTTGGTATTAAATATCATCTTACTTTTTTCCAATCTTTTCCTGCAATACTATAGGTGGAGCAGCCACTCAGGTCCAAAAAGTGCGTGTGGCAAAAACTTCTCTCCAAACAGCGTAAGCGTGCGGTAGTGGCCTGTTTCCGCATGGCACCGTTATACAACCTGCCTAGGTATGACTTTTATTACACATCCTGATATAGACATTACATAACATGGGTCATTAAGAACATTGTTTAAGTTGAATTTGATCAGTCAGTCAGAAAACTAACAATATAGCATTACCAGAAGATTTAATGTACTGCTAGTAGTGCTTTTCATTAAAATACAGGTTTCAATCTCACAATATAATTTTCCTAAGTTTTCAATATAGGAACATACAGTACATTATATCCCAATCAGCTACCGTGCCGTGATAAAGTTTTTTCTTTTTTTGCATATTTTTCACAATTAAAGGATTCAGATCATCCAATAAATTTTTATATTACACAAAGATAACCAGAGTAAATACAAAATGCTGTTTTTAAATGATGATTTTATATATTATGGGATTACTGTTCTACCTGGCCCCATGTGAACAAGCCCCCCCAACAAAGAGAACACAAAGTCTCATCTAACTCCGGCTGTTACAGCTGGTGTAAAAGTAATAGTGTCAGGACATGGACGACTTGCCATAATGAATTCTGCGCTCTACCAGGAAATCCTGAAGGAGAATGTTTGCCATCAGTCTGTGACCTTAAGCGCAAGCACATTAGCATTATGCAGCAGAACAATGGTCCAAAACACACCAGCGAGTTTACCTCTGAATGGTGAAAAAAAAAAAGTTTTTGTAGTGAATTACTCAAGGTCTGGATCCAATTGAGATCCTTAAACAAGCTGTTCGTGCTTGAAAACCCTCCAATGTGGCTAAATTAAAACAATCATCAAACTAGAGTGGGTCAAAATTCCTCCACAGCGATACAAAAGACGCAAACCTTTGATTGTGGTTGTCTAAGTTTAGGTACTGTAGGTTAGGACTGCATTTTTTTTCTTACTTTAATAAATAAAATCATCATTTAAAAACTGCATTTTGTATTTACTCGGGTTATCTTTGTGTAATATTAAAGTTTGTTTGATGATCTGAAGCTTTTAAATGTGACATAAGCAACAACAAAAAAACAGGAAAATGGCAAATACTTTTTCATGGCACTTACTGTAACATACAGTACACCAAACACTCCAACAACATTAGGCTGCTAACTAGCTAGCTTAGCAGGTGTTAACATGACATGTGACATGAGTGATGAGTGCATCAGTGTACGAAAGGAACAGCATTAAGCGATGCACCCATCACTCTGGAATAGGTTTATTCTTAATTCATCAGACCACATGACCCTTATTCATTGCTTTTCCCATAAAGTCCAATCTTTATTATCACTAGCATCATAGTCATTTTTTTCCTATGGCCACACAGCTGTTTTGTCCCAATCCTATGATTGTTTTTTCCACTATTAAACATACTGTACCTGTGATCTACTGTCAGCTTTTAACTCAAATCTTTTTTTTTTGGATAGGCAGTGTGTATGCATTTCACCTTTGATCATTCAGTGTTATACAATTTTAAAAACCTTTACAGTTTAGTATCCTTATTCTGGTGTTTTCTAAATGTATGTTTTGTTTATAAGTGTATTTGTTTCTTTTGTTGATTTATGCTTCGGCGTCAAAACATCAAAATGCTATAATCACACTAATATTTTCATTTTATATTCATGATTTTTTTAATGATGATCATGAGTCACATGTGATTCATGATTGTGTTATATGTGTTTTCTTCTTTTGTCCATTTGGTGTTCTCTTCCTTTGACAAAATTGCCCTTCTCTTTAGGCACAAAATTAATATTTACTTCCTGAATTCCTACCAACACTTATGGCTGGAAAAAATGCATGAGAGAGCAGATTATGACAGTCTGCTCTCCATGCTCACGGTAATGTAGTGCTCGGGGAATGTTTATTGATTGAAACCTAATTGGGTTGTTTCCTAGACGTGGTTTGGACTGCAGCAGATCTTCAGCAGGGGTCTCACTGGTCGACTGGTCATGTGATAATACTACTGATGACGCACCTACTGTAGCTGTCAAAGCATTACTACATTCACAGGCAGTTACATACTATGCTGTACTAGCTGTGCACTGTCTCCATAAGAATAAGTTCTAATTGTCAAGACCTGCTCATAAACAATTAAAGCATGAAATTGTCAACTGACTGTCAATTGCAGTATTATGAAGCATAAATGCAAGATACAGCAACAACAAAAACTGTTTAGGCTCATATTATAGTATGTAAATGAGAAGGAGGAAGTTCAAATAAATTAATATAATTTCTCCACTAGAGATCTGGGAATTTATCGCAGTTCTTTTGTACAGTATGACAATCATGTATTGTCATACTGTCTCCAAAAATTATTTATTATTTGCTTGCATCTGAGGTGGTAAAATTTTGTCACTTCTGGAGGTGGGATATAATATATATATATATATATATATATATATATATATATATATATATAGGGTGGCGCGGTGGTGTAGTGGTTAGCATTGTCGCCTTGCACCTCCAGGGTCTGGTTTCGATTCCCCGGCCAGGCTCGATTCCCGTCTCTGTGTGCATGGAGTTTGCATGTTCTCCCCGTGCTTGGTGGGTTTCCTCCCACAGTCCAAAGATATGCAGGTTAGGCTAATTGGCGTTCCTAAATTGCCCATAGTGTGTGGTTGGGTGTGTGAGTGTGCGTATGAGTGTGTGCCCTGCGATGAATTGGCACCCTGTCCAGGGTGTACCCCGCCTAGTGCCCGAAGTCTCCTGGGATAGGCTCCAGGTCCCCCGCGACCCTGAACACGGGATTAAGCGGTATAGAAAATGAATGAATTTAAAAATATTTAAATTTTCAAATCATGATACTTACAAAATGGTGGCACAGTGGTGTAGTGGTTAGCACTGTCGCCTTGCACCTCTGGGACCCGGGTTTGATTCCTGGCCAGGTTCGATTCCCAAATCTGTGTGCATGGAGTTTGCAAGTTCTCCCCGTGCTTGGTGAGTTTCCTCCGGGGACTCCGGTTTCCTTCCACAGAGCGAAGACATGCAGATTAGGCCCATAGTGTTTGAGAGTGTGTGTGTGTGTGTGTGTGTGTGTGTGTGTGTGTGTGTGTGTGTGTGTATGCCATACGGTGGATTGGCACCCTGTCCAGGATTTTCCGCCCCTATGTGCTTACAAAATCACAATACAAATTTAATCGGCATCTAGGTATTTTAATATTCTCATATGCGGTAGTCTTTGGTGATTAACATCCTTTTAGTGGACAACAGTGATGGCAAAGTTAATGCACATTAATGTACTAGACATGATAATCATCTTAATAACATTATCATTGCAGATTTCTCAATTTAGCATTATATTGACAGTCTGATTATGATGCGGTACTCAATATTATTGATAAATTGTATCATAGCTTGATTAATTTGAACTATTCTTAAAATTTTAACATGGAATAGTTACAGTATGTAGCATGACCTTCCCAAATTTATTGGATTACTTAACATGATCTTTATTAGCACTTGATACCTATGAACTTAATCAATACTATACCATACTATAAATAGATCACTCAAGGATCTATAGACAGTGTTGTTGGGAGAAACAATCGTGTCCTCATATGAGGACATTTGAGTCCCAAGAAGTTAAATTCTTTCATGTTACCAGTATGACCAGTTAGGCTTCCTGTGTACTGTATCTCACTAACCTTTTCCTTCCTAGCACTTTTTATTTGCCAGCCATAACTTCCTGTCTCGCTCTCCCTTGTAACCCTGGTAACCATAATAATTACAGTAACCCTGCTTAATCTTTAATCCTCCCACCTCAGGCATCGCTCTATTAACCTGTTCCTCACTGGCTACCAGAGAATATGGATAGAGACAGAGACGTACTCATTTGAAGAGAAGCTAGTGCAGGATTTGGCAGTAAGTACTTTTCAGGACAAAGGTATGGAGCTGTGGTCACTTGGTTAAAAATACAGTACCTTAACCAAAGAGTACCACATGAGGGGTTGTTTAAATTTTTATAATGCACAAAAAACTATTGCAAATGGTATTAACAAATATACTTACACAATGGTATCTATATACTGTATGGTAACGGAAGTAATTATATTTTCTACCCTTATATGTCAAGCCTAAATTCTTTTGATATTACAATGTTCATCAAACACTATGAATAAAAGAAATTTTAATCAGACATAATAATCCTATATAATCCTGATTTTTCATATAAGGATTGTGAACACTGTCCAAACATTTCACAGACAGCTCCCCCAATATGAAAGCATAATTCATAACAAAGTCATCCTTCTAATCCTACAGTCTTTGATACAACAATATATTGTATAGTACATTATACTGTACATGACTGATTTATAGATTACAGGAGTCTACTTCTCATCCACTTTACCAACTTTACCCACTAAAACAGAAAGAAAGTAACATTGATCAGCCATAACATTAAATGCATAATATTGTGTATAAAAACTGCTCTGATCCTTTGATGCACAGACTCCATGATACCTTTGAAGATTTGCAGGGGAACCGAAAAATTAGCAGCAGATCCTTTAAGACCTGAAATCTGGGGAATTTGAAGGGCAAGTCATCACCTGGCAATGAAAGGTTGTTAGAGGTCAGAGTGCGCACTCTGACTGGTCTGCCGCTGCTTAGGTCCATATGCATCAAACTTAAATGCACTGTAGGTTCTGAAACCTTTCTATAATACAGGTCCTTCTCAAAAAAATTGCATATTGTGATAAAGTTCATTATTTTCTGTAATGTACTAATAAACATTAGACTTTCATATATTTTAGATTCATTACACACAAACTGAAGTAGTTCAAGCCATTTATTGTTTTAATATTGATGATTGTGGCATACAGCTCATGAAAACCCAAAATCCCTATCTCAAAAATTAGCATATTTCATCCGACCAATAAAAGAAAAGTGTTTTTAATACAAAAAAAGTCAACCTTCAAATAATTATGTTCAGTTATGCACTCAATACTTGGTCGGGAATCCTTTTGCAGGTTCTTGAGTCTTGTGCTTCTCAACTTTCTCTTCACAATATCCCACAGATTCTCTATGGGGTTCAGGTCAGGAGAGTTGGCAGGCCAATTGAGCACA
Organism: Channallabes apus; assembly: GCA_030522415.1. Classification (NCBI taxonomy): domain Eukaryota; kingdom Metazoa; phylum Chordata; class Actinopteri; order Siluriformes; family Clariidae; genus Channallabes; species Channallabes apus. The sequence continues at coordinate 10,534,618 of CM060116.1, forward strand.
GTAATACCATGGTCAGTAAACCATTTACCAGTGGTTTTGGCACTGTGAGCAGGTGCCAGGTCGTGCTGAAAAATCTTCATCTCCATAAAGCTTTTCAGCAGATGGAAGCATGAAGTGCTCCAAAATCTCCTGATAGCTAGCTGCATTGACCCTGCCCTTGATAAAACACAGTGGACCAACACCAGCAGCTGGCATGGCACCCCAGACCATCACCGACTGTGGGTACTTGACACTGGACTTCAGGCATTTTGGCATTTCCCTCTCCCCAGTTTTCCTCCAGACTCTGGCACCTTGATTTCCGAATGACATGCAAAATTTGCAACCTGTAGCCCATTTCCTGCACATGCCTGTACACGGTGGCTCTGGATGTTTCTACTCCAGACTCAGTCCACTGCTTCCGCAGGTCCCCCAAGGTCTGGAACCGGTCCTTCTCCACAATCTTCCTCAGGACCCGGTCACCTCTTCTCGTTGTGCAGCGTTTTCTGCCACACTTTTTCCTTCCCACAGACTTCCCACTGAGGTGCCTTGATACAGCACTCTGGGAACAGCCTATTCGTTCAGAAATTTCTTTCTGTGTCTTACCCTCTTGCTTGAGGGTGTCAATGATGGCCTTCTGGACAGCAGTCAGGTTGGCAGTCTTACCCATGATTGCGGTTTTGAGTAATGAACCAGGCTGGGAGTTTTTAAAAGCCTCAGGAATCTTTTGCAGGTGTTTAGAGTTAATTAGTTGATTCAGATGATTAGGTTAATAACTCGTTTAGAGAACCTTTTCATGATATGCTAATTTTTTGAGATAGGGATTTTGGGTTTTCATGAGCTGTATGCCACAATCATCAATATTAAAACAATAAAAGGCTTGAACTACTTCAGTTGTGTGTAATGAATCTAAAATTTATGAAAGTCTAATGTTTATCAGTACATTACAGAAAATAATGAACTTTATCACAATATGCTAATTTTTTGAGAAGGACCTGTAGGCAGCATTGACATTATCAAGATTTTTTTCTACTGTAGCTCTTCTTGTGGGTTCAGACTACACGGATTGGCTTTTGCTTTCACACAGATAAATGAGCCACACTGTAGGCAACTCAGACCCTGTCACCAGTCTAATGCTTGACCTTTCTTCAGGACCTGTCATTCTAAAGATGCTCTGACCCATTTATGAAGCCATTACATCTTGCCTCTTGTCCCAGTCATTTAGACCTTAAAACATCCCCATTTTTCCTGCTTTTACCAGTTCAACTTTGAGAGCTGACTGTTCGCTTGCTGCATAAAATATTTTACTTCTTCACAAGTATTAATTCACCAGTCAGTGGTTTTAATGTTATGGCTAATCGGTGTATAAACATAGTTTAAAATAAACAACTAATGCCTTACCTTTTTTCTGCAATTATTTAGTACTTTGATTTTTTTCTTCAACTTTTTTTTTTCTTTATTCTATGCCCACAACAACTGCCTAGAGCCAGCATGACATCTCGTATTATGTGGATGTCAGTGCTTGTCATAATGTTGTGTCTCTGCTCTTTCCAGTCTGTGTGGTAGTTCCATCTAGTAGGTGGTACTTTGAGTTAGAGTTGAGTGGCTTTACTGACAGACATTTCCCAAGACTTCACGAAGTCTTTGGAAATTTTCTGAATCAGCATTGCAATGCTCTTGCTTGTTTTTAAGAGAAGTTAATTTCTTGCTCAATCAAAGGTCTTAGTGGAATGTGAGCATGCACTGTAGAATGCACTGTAGAACTGTCTCTTTTGGGAATCTAATTCACTCATTGCGTTGATGCATGTCATTTGCATTGTGTTGGTTGCCACAAAGCCTCCCTGTAATGGTTCTTTGTGATCATACTGTCTGCTGAATATGAGGGTTGTATGCATTGCTGTCATTTTTACTTCAGATATCAAATAAAGTTTCTTAATAAGATTTCCCAGGTGCTTTCTATTAAGTTTCATACCTATGTACAGTAATGCGAGTAACTGGTGATATAAATGCTCAGTGATGTATTTATGTGTAGAGGACACATCGGAAAGTAGAGGAAGAAGAAGAAGAAGTGCATGAAACACAACCTGACCCTCTTCATCAGCTCATTCTGCACTTTAGTCATAATGCATTGACAGAACGAAGGTAAGACAAATGTCACTTATATGTAGAGACAGACAGACAGACACACACACACACACATACTGTACTGTACAAAGACAATAGAGAGACAAAAAAGCAGTGAGATTGCAGTGAGATTCACTGCATAGTTAAATGTGGTTTGCAAATATACCTGCATGCTCATTACTCCAATACACTGCTTGAACAAAGAAATTTCCATTTGGATTTAAATAAGCAAATATAGTAAGTACTTACAGTACAAACATTAGAGTTACAGTACAAACTTTTGAAGATATGAACATGCATTCGTTCAAGTTAGATCACATGTCCGGTATACATTGTCACGTGCCTGCAGTGTCCATCCTCTGCAAGTACAGTACAAGCTCAGGGTGCCCGGTAGTAAGTGTAGTAATAAGCAGCAGTAATTCAGCTGGTACTGTATAATTACAGTACTGCTTAATAAGCAATAACGATAAAAACAAAATGAAAATAATTGAAAGAATGGAGCAGGGTGAAAAGGTGACGGACATTGCTCGTTCTTTTACCATGAATTGTTCAACCATTGGCATGATTCTAAAGAAAACTGTACTGTAATATACTTTGTATAGCCAATTGCAGTAGTATATTTAGTACTTGAACAACGTTTTTTTTGGACAAACTAGACTTCTTGTAACAGGACTTGCTCATACAGTATATGGGGGACTTTCTGTACTAAAGTGCATTTGCTAATGCACGATAATTACGTTAGTAATTAATTGTTATAGATGGCAACAATACTTTTAATCTGTAACTGCTGCAGTGAGTACGGTAGGTTCTTGTTTTTTTATCAATCATGGTGGAAGATGTATCCCATGTTCATGGAGAAGATGTTACTGTTTTTCAAAAATTATTAGCCTGTACTAGCCTCTAGAGTCAGTGTTATGATTGGGTTGCTTCAGGTGGTAAGGTCTAGGCTCAGTAACATCATTTGGCAATAAAATCAAGTCAGATGATGACCTGAAATTACTCACCGGTCCACTTTTCTTCTCTGATGCCTACTCTGATGGCATTGTTAATACTGTATTTATTGGGCTCAGATTGTGAAACAGTGGTTCTGGGAGAATGAGAAATCACTTACACACACACATAAATGTAAATGTAAATTTTAATCTTCATTAAAATGCTTTGAGGAGTGCTAGAGAAGACTTTATGGAGTGGCTTGACTCCCCCATAATCAATACAAGATCTTGGCCGAAAATGAGCTAAATTCTGAATGGTACTAAATGTTGTGGTGTTGCACAAGCCTGTTGAAAGTATTTCATGCTACTGTAAATACATGTTGTAAATGAGAAATACAGTATATCTAACCAAATAGGACAGTAGAGGGCTTTATACATACATGGACTGTATGTCTAATTTCTGCTTTGAAAGAATGAAGCACATCCCTCCTGTACTCTTCAGTATCAGACCAATTATAGATACTCAATGGGAACAGAGAGATCATCAGACAATGATCATTATCTAAAAGATATCTTTAATGATCTTAACTGATATTAAAAATGCATTCAGTCTGTCTGGTTCCTCTGTTTTCTTTCTTGTACAGCTGAGATTTGCACTCAAGGGGAATGGTGTCCCTGTCAAAGCTCATTAGCCACTCTTCTATTTCATAAATTATTTACTAATCAGACTAAAACTAATGTTACATTATTCAGACTTTATCAGTTTTGTGTCGGGGCCGAACTAGGCCGATCTCAGGGTGTATATATATCTTCAAATATTTTGAGACTTCCCACCTGTGAGACAATTCTGAATGAATGTTGCATCCCAACTACCTAATTTAATAGGAGTTACAGTGGCTGATACTACAGTATACAGTATGTGCCTTGATTTTTAAATGACTTCTCAGCCGTTGATCTTTCTATTTAATTTAAAAAAAGTTGCCGGTCTGCTGAACCCTCTTAGATGTTATATACAATATAAAGTCCCCTTGATTTTATACAAATATATAAACAGCTGGAAATAATGGATGCACTGAATGCCTGGTATTGCAGAATCTTTGAAAGATATGCTATTGGGTCAGATAAGGTTTCTAGCCCTTTCATTCATGAGATGTTTAGTTCCTCTGGTTTTTTTTGTGTGCTTGTTAGGATTTAAATTTATGTGTTCACCAGTCTTATTTATTAATTCATTTATGTATTTATTCAGATGTACATCCAACTCTGCATGTGTATGTCCTTGCTCTTATAAGCCCTTTATGCATTTCATTTAATTTGGCTTTTCATTAATCTTTATTCCATTACCCTGTGTTCTACTACAACCTTTGCTTTGTCTTAGGCAGGTTTTATGTACTTTGTGGAAAGAATGCCAATGTTTTATATACCATAACATAACAGTATCTTTCTACACTTTGTACAGCTTTTTTGAATGTCAAATAAATAAAGAAAAATAGTAAATAAAAAATTATAATTTAAAAAAAGCTCCATTAGCATACCTGTTTTATAACAATATCAGTTTACATATTGCTCCATTTTCTAAACCAGCATGCAATGTACAGTACATTTAATTTGGTGCGTTTTCATTAATACCCTTCATTATTACTATATTTTCCTTTTCGATTTCAGTTCCCTTGAGGATGATTTGCTATATATAGCATACACAGACATGATGGCAAAGGTACAAATGTGTTGCATTTAAACACAAAGCATTTCGACTCTCTTAAATTATAGTTACCACAATTTCCTACCATGTAAATTCTGTTTGTGTTTCTGCAGAGTTGTGCTGAAGATGAAAACGAGGATGAGGAAGGAAAAGAGAAAACATTTGAGGTTTGAAGTGCCATAGATTTTCCTGGTTTCATTGTTATTTGTGAATGTAGATACAGTACAGTATGTGATAAACTAAAAGATTGCTTTGCTTTGGATCTGCTTATCCACTTAAACTTAAAGTAATGGACAAGAGCAAATTATCACAAAATATGTTTTGGAATTGTAGCGTGCCATCAATTCACTACCCGTTCCAGACACATTACGAACACTTTTCATGTTTATTCGCCTGTCTCTACTGTATATATTACATTTGTATATTTACTGTATATATGTACTGTATGTATTTGGTGTGTGTTAGGAAAAAGAGATGGAAAAGCAGAAAACGCTGTATCAGCAGGCCAGGTTACATGACCGAGGGGCTGCTGAGATGGTTTTACAAGTCATCAGTGCCAGCAGAGGTGCACGCACGCACGCACACACACAAACGCACACACACTAAACAACTTTTCCTAATCCAAGATAGACACCTTTTATAATGATTTTATCTTTTAGGTCGACTGGGTCCCATGGTAACATTCACCCTTAAGCTTGGTATCTCCATTCTTAATGGGGGAAATATTTTAGTTCAGCAGGTACTGTATTTATAATGTATATACTGTACTGTACATGAACAGTACAATATGTAATGTAGATTCACTTTTTAATACATTAAATGATTAAATTATTTACCTTATCTTTTCACTTTATGATTTCCTTCCATCATAAAAATCACTTAATAGAATTAATAGTCAGAAATGTATTATTATACTATTATCTATGTTATGGTTGATTTGTTCATCAAATCTATCAACAGAAAATGCTGGATTATCTAAAGGAGAAGAGGGATGCCGGATTCTTTAAGAGTCTGTCCGGACTCATGCAGTCATGCAGGTGATGAACAATAATAAGACAGTTAGGCATACCTGTACATATTTGGACATTGATACATGATACAATTTTTGGAATTTTGCCTTTGAACACCATCACAAAGGATTGGAAATGATGCAATCAAGTACCTCCATATTCACATGTTTAAGTGTAACTGAATAAATTATAAATATTAGGATTATTTCTAATACTTAATTGTAAAGTCTGGAACCGAATAACATCGCCATCTGGTGACAGTGGTGGCTCAGTTGGTTAAGTGGTACAGTATATGTGCCTTGATTTTTAAATGACTTCTCAGCCCTTGATCTTTCTATTTAATTTTTAAAAAAGTTGCCGGTCTGCTGAACCCTCTTAGATGTTATATACAATATAAAGTCCCCTTGATTTTATACAAATATATAAACAGCTGGAAATAATGGATGCACTGAATGCCTGGTATTGCAGAATCTTTGAAAGATATGCTATTGGGTCAGATAAGGTTTCTAGCCCTTTCACTCATGAGATGTTTAGTTCCTCTGGTTTTTTTTTTGTGTGCTTGTTAGGATTTAAATTTATGTGTTCACCAGTCTTATTTATTAATTCATTTATGTATTTATTCAGATGTACATCCAACCCTGCATGTGTATGTCCTTGCTCTTATAAGCCCTTTATGCATTTCATTTAATTTGGCTTTTCATTAATCTTTATTCCATTACCCTGTGTTCTACTACAACCTTTGCTTTGTCTTAGGCAGGTTTTATGTACTTTGTGGAAAGAATGCCAATGTTTTATATACCATAACATAACAGTATCTTTCTACACTTTGTACAGCTTTTTTGAATGTCAAATAAATAAAGAAAAATAGTAAATAAAAAATTATAATTTAAAAAAAGCTCCATTAGCATACCTGTTTTACAACAATATCAGTTTACAATATACTGTAAGTTGCCACTGTTGAGCCCTTGAGTAAGGCCCCTAACCCCATCTGCTCCAGGGGTGCTGTATCCTGGCTTCCTTACAGGGATATACGAACAAAATCATTCACTAATAATTGAATTATTACTATTATTATTTCTCCCCCCTTAAGCCAGTGGTTCTCAACCTTATTCCTGGAGGACCACTGTCCTATATATTTCAGTGTTTTTCTTGTGCTACCACACCCACTTCTATTAGGAATAGGCTGTTTATTAGGACCAGAGTGGAGAATCACTTCGTTAAGCTGCTTTGCCAGGCATCTTTCAACAATCTATCAAAAGAAACCAAACTATATCCGCCCACTTGGTTCACAAACTTTGAGAACCTGAAAGTTGACTTGACCAAGCTAGAACAGACACATTTTTGCAGAGTTGCCCCATGGAACCTCAAAAAACCAAACATCTACCTGGATCTAGGAAAAAAACAGAAGTCCAAAACCCATCCGAACGAATATCACCAACTGACATAAGAGGAAAATTACCACAGCATACACCAATATACACGGATGGATCGAAATCAGAAAACAAAGTGGCAGCAGCCTTTGCAACAAATCTACTGCAGCAAGGTGGACGCATCCCAGATCAAAGCTCAATCTTTACTGCAGAAGCAAATGCACTGCTCATGGCTTTGAAATTCATTGAAACCACATCACAAAAGAATTACCTAATAATATCAGACTCAAAATCATGTCTCCAAGCATTAGAAAATATAAAAACAGATCATCCAACAATAGTGGAAATACTAACAAAGGTATCATACTGTACTTGGAAGCCAATAATTTTAACATAGTTTTCGTTTGGATATCCGGACACTCAGGAATCCCTGGAAATGAGAAGGCGGACAGAGCAGCCAAGGAAGCACTGTCTAAAAGACCAATCAAATGTTTTATCCCCTCCTCTGATTTGAAGCCAGTTTTGAATGAATTTATCAAAAATAAATGGAAATCAGAATGGGACAAATACTCAGATAATAAACTATACCAAATAAACTCTGATGTTGGATCTAGATATACTGTATTTTTCCTTTTAGAAATCGTTGGGATCAAGTGAGCTATACAAGGTACAGGATAGGACACACAAAAGCAACACACACATTTTTACTGACAGGAGAAAACCCACCACAATGTTCAGCATGCAAAGCCCAGTTGTCCATTAAACATATTTTATATTTGACTGTAACTCTTTTACTCCTTTAAGGAACTTGTCTTACACTGTCGACACTTAAAAAAAAAGTTTTTAAGCAATTAAATCCAAATCTGGTTTTAAAATTCTTAGAAAAAATAAATTTTAAACATCTTATCTAGCTCTTGAATAACAAAATACTTCTCGCCATGAATATAGCCATAGAAGCTGGCATGGCGCAAAGAAAAGAAAGAAAGAAAGATAGAAAAGACTGAATCTGTTCCGAAAGTAAGCTACATACTCTTCTTACTCATAATTCATCCTGATATGTCCATCAGCAGTCACGTCATCAATAAACACCAATAACCCAGTTCCATTTTTTTGTAGGGTGTTGATTTAGCCACTCCTCTTTTTTTAGCCTGTCTCCTTCTGTTGCATCAACAAAACTTTGAACCATATATTGAAAGTTAAAAGTTTAAAGCCAAAAGGTAGTAGCACCTAGATTGACTGAAGAGGCACACTGAAACAGAGCAAAAGATTTACAGGAGGCAGTTCAGAAAACAATGTGGTGAATACTATATAGATGTACTGTAGCCCAGCAAACAAGGCAGATAAAGCAGACAAACAGAGTCAACGTCCAATTAACAGTCCAAACATCAGGTATGGAATTAGAAGAGATACTGTACACTGGAGGTGAAGGAGAAACCAACCAGGTAGTTGAGCTCTGGAATTTACTAAAATGGCGGGGAAGAGAGAGAAAGAGGGAGATGATTTGGAATTATGAAAATGGAGGGACCGTGGGAAAAAAGGCCTAATTCCTAAGATGTTAATACAATATTTGATTTGTATTAAATCATCAACAAACTTGATTGTTTCATTTAGGAAAATCATTTTCAAATTGTGTTGCTGTCCAAATATGCTGTTTGTGTGCATGTTTAAATAAACACGTGCGTGTGTGCGTACCTGCGTGCTCTGTGATGGATTGGCACCCTGTCCAGTCCAGTACCCCCTCGGGTTAAGCGGGATAGACGATGTGTAAATCAGTGTGAAATTGCCATGCATATGGATATTTTTATAAAAATGTTTATCCTAATTATTACTGCTTTTATTGGTCTATATCTATAGTGTATTGGACTTAAATGCATTTGAGAGGCAAAACAAAGCAGAAGGATTGGGTATGGTGACTGAGGAAGGCTCAAGTAAGTGCCTCACACTCATACACACACACACCATATACAGTACACACACTGAATTGGTCTGAGCTGCTTGTATTTCTTGTTATCAAATTTGTATTCTACTTTTTATTAGAACAATGCAATTTTAAAGGCCAATGCATGAGTAGAATCCATTATTCATTCATTCTCATTATCATGGATCACACATTGTTAGAGAAAGTTATGGAGCAAAGATTAAAATTGTGAAGATAGCATAATGAAAACAACCTCTTTGATTCATTTAAATAAATACTCCACCATATGACATGCATTAAATAAATAAATAAATGTGATTTTTATTCACAGAAGAAAAAAAAAGATGAGAATTTGTGCTACATGGTGCAGTATTAACTCACTATCACAAGCTTATTTAACTTCATGACCATTACTAACAGCTGTCTAATGCGGACAGTGAAGGTTTAGTTAGCTCGTTCATTTTGATTCATTCAACCTTGAGTGAATAATTGCATTCATCACAGAAGATTTTCCATAACATCCATATTTGCTGTCATTTTTGGTCACCTCATGTCCAGGCATAAGTGATGGTGGCTTAAACCCAGTGATGTGTCTTAAATCTCTCCCAAAGTAGTTGTTCAGATCTTGTTATTCACTTGTCAGTGTCCAGTCAGTGGATGTCTCTATCTCTATCGTTCTATACTGATATTTGAATGTCTTCTCCTTTGCTTATGTCTGCCTTTTGCCTGTTTGTTTCTTTCTTTGTTTCTTTCCTTCTTGCCATGTTTTTTAATGTCATCGGTTGCAGTCAACGTGAGGGAGCGGGGTAAATACATGGTTTAGATTCTCCTCATGTGGCATCACTGCTCTCTCTAATCCCTGTCTTTCCAACCTATGTGTCCTTGTCTGTCTGTTCAGATTTTAGTAATTGCTTACTCTGGCCTGCAGGACAACTTGCATGCATCTCATTTATCCAAGAAAATAAACCTGATAGTACATAGACTTCCCACTGATAAAATCCCTCTGTCTGTCTCTGTCTTTTTATCCACTTTTTCCTACATAACAAATGCTTCTCATCTTGTCTGGTATTTGACTTTTAGCTCAGTCCGTTGACATTTGGAAATAATCACTAATGAGTAATGAACATCAAACATTTCAGCTTTGTCTCCTTGTCTGACAGGACATTTTAACAAAAAATTGTAGTGTAGCTTTCATCCATATTAGACATGTACAGTATAAATGATGTTACTCAAACCTCTACTTATTATTCCAGAATAAAGTGTAGGCGCCTGCAGACCAGAGCTTTGTCAGAAAATGTGTGTAGTATCTTGTCTGACTGTTACGATGTATACGAACCCCTTTCCCATCTCCATTCTCAATAAACAACAAATGAAAAACTAGTTCTCCTGTTCATTAAGGTTCCAAGGTTCTTCAGAATGATGAGTTCACCAAAGATCTGTTTAGGTTCCTGCAGCTCCTCTGTGAAGGTCACAACAATGGTATGTCTTCATATTTAATGACTCACATCGATCTTCATTTACCAATCTTTTTTGCCAGATTGTGCATAAATGTTTTTTCCTATGCCAAACCAAACAAAATCGTATTGCTATAATCTTGACATTTGTTGGTGTCATGACTTATCTGTATCTGGTTTTTGTGTTTTTGACCTGCGTTGTGAGATTGTTATGTTGAAGCTGTTCTGAGTCCATTTCCTAGCACACACACTATAATACTCACATGGTTTTAGTGCCATTTACCTGGATTTCATTAAAACGTGGATGTCGAAAATTTGAAAATTAAAAATAAAAAGTATGGGAGGATTCTTATTTTATACAAACTGTAATTAAGTAATGACAACAGTCATTTGCTATTTTAAGACATAAAGGTCAGCTGTTCTGGAACAGTTTTTGCAAGAACAGTATTGTCAAGTGCATGGCAAAACCCATCAAGCACCATAATGAAACCCAGCTCTCATGAAGACCATTCCATGAAAGCAAATCCAAAACTTACCTCTGCCGCAGAGGAGAATTTTTTATTTATTTTTTTGCCAGGCTTAGAAATCACCAATTTACAGCAACTCAGATTAGGGCTGTTATGAAGGCTTTACAGAACATAAGTAACAGACGCATCTCAATGTCAACTGTTCAAAAGAGATTCTTGCATATTTTGCATGCATTTGGCATTGTTTTAGAATGTACAAAGAATAAAAAAAATCAGAAAAGACCAGGGAATTAGACACCTTTGACTTATAGTGAATATACACATTAGTTAGTCTCCTTATGGGTAAATATACACAAAGCCAAGTGCTCTTGTATGGTGGTTGTACTGTAGGTGGGCGCACTAATATCCAAGGTTGCTCAATATACAGTATTGCTTTACTTTATACAGTATAACTGATCAAATGATAAGCTGCACAACATATTGGAAAGCAGTCAAGTCTTAGTAAAAGTAACCATTTGTTTTCAGACTTTCAGAACTTTTTGAGGACTCAGATTGGAAATACAACTACAGTTAATATAATAATAAGTACAGTGGACTATCTTCTTAGACTACAGGTAAAGTATACCTTGTTATATACAGATATACTCATATAGTAATAACATATACATTAAATATGTAATTACATGTTACATGTTTCCTTGCTGTCTTTATAGGAGTCCATCAGCGATTTCTACTGGTATTACTCGGGGAAAGATGTAATGGATGAGGCTGGTCAGCGAAATTTCTCTAAAGCCTTAGCTGTGGCTAAGCAGATCTTTAACTCTCTTACTGAGTACATACAGGTAGCATGTTTTTTCTTGCATTTGCTTGTTTGGTAGTATCTTTTCCAAAATACTGTATTGCTCTTATGCCACAGCACTTTAAACAGTTGGTAACCATAGTTATCCATCTATCAACACATCAGGACAACCACAGAACTACGACGGGAGAACACATTCAGGATATTCTTAGCTTAGCATAGGTTCTAACTACACCTTCAGCTAGACACAATGGAGAGTCTTAAATGCCTAGTAAGAATACACAGCAATTAAAAATCCCAACATTCATAACGCCTACCACTGTGTCTGTGTGATGGTCTTTTTTCTTTGTGGGAGGAAGTGAGGGAGAGAGTGTAGCTTTGTGTGCGTGTATATATAGAGAGACAGAGTCAATGAGCTTCATACATGAGACATAAAGATGTTTCTCATACAATTTTTTAATGCCTATGAATTTCCTGCTCTTTCTTTTTAGGGTCCATGTATAGGAAATCAACAGAGCTTGGCCCACAGTAGATTATGGGATGCTGTTGTTGGCTTTTTGCATGTTTTTGCCAACATGCAGATGAAGCTCTCACAGGCAAGTCCATTTAAACCTAGTGCCAACTGTTCAAGTATATTTACAAAGTTTATTTAAACTGTGAATCTGTATTTAAACATGGTGTCCCAAACGTAAAGTGTAAAATTCTATAAATTAAAAGCATTAATTTCCCTTAGTGACAGTAATGCACACATCTGTGTGGGTGGCAACAAAAATATTTCATTTCACCTAATGTTTGCATTGCAGCTATTTCATACAAAGTCGCTTCGTTTTCAAAGGTTCTAAAGTAATTAGACAATGAACAGATAAGTTAGATGGGCAGTTTTCTTATTATTTCATGACAATGAGATACGGGGTGGTATCAAAATGTTTCAAGACTAGTTTCGTAACACGCCACCAGGTGGCAGCACAGTCACAGGGAGCACAAACTTCATAAGTCAGTGTGCCAAAAGACATCATCCTGTGTACATTGTGAGCTATGGAACTGGTGCTATTCTAAATATGTGCATTCCTACGTCTGCTATTTCATCATGGACAGCAAGATAGTTCAAAGTGCAACCGTGAAATTCTAGGCAAATCAACCGCAGAGACGTGTGACATGATTCTGCAAGTTCACAGCAACGCTGTGATGACGAGAGATCAGGAAGACGTCAACGAGCTCAACCCCTGAAAACACTGAAACCATTCGGCAACTTGTGCGTGATGATCATTGTCGGTGTGTCATATGGAACAGTACAGGTACCGAATTCTACTGCCAGGTTTTAAGTCATCTGAGGGAGAACATAAAGAAGAAAAAAAAAGATCTTGTAAACAGAGCGATTCTCGAAACTTACTGATAGCACCATTAAAGGTCTGCCCTTGATTCCATGTTATAAAGTTAATTTTTTAAATTACTTTTGAGCCTGTGGAAATGGAGAGATTTGGTTAAAAATGGCTGAAAGTACCAAAAACAGTTAATGCAATACTGTATGTTTGTTAAAGCCCTTGAATTAAACCTGAAAGTGCACACTAATCATATCTTCATTAGTTAATTTCAAATCTATTATATGGAAATTGTTACTGTTAAGATACATACAGTTTGAACCTGACTGTGTGTGGGAGTGTGAGTTGTTCCATGTTAAATGTCTGTGGAAACCTTGAGATTTTCCAATCCAGCCATGACAATGATTTTAATATACACTTTAATTAAAGGCAATCATAAAGAAGAAATGAATCATATGTAAGAAATGAAAACCGTTTTAATTGTTAATTTCCCCTATGAACCTTTTTCGGGAGGCCCTGTAATACTAACTAGAACAATGTTGGAAACAACATGTAGACAGGATAAGATTTTTAGGATGACCTTTCGGTCAGAGCTCTCTTTCAGGATTCTTATAATGACCACCAGTAGATGTCTCTCCTGTCCCAGCAATACAAACTAAATCCACTATCTCTCTAGTGCAGTATTAGAATGAACATGCTGATAAGAAATGACTCTTTCTCGTTCAGTAGGATGAATGTGGGTATGATTTCAGACTCTAACATGTCAGAGATCTACAGTATGGTAGGGCAAAAATTAAAGGTTAATAGCACCTTTTTAAATGTATGGCCCATTGTGCTAACACTAATAATCTAGTAATCTAAAATTAATTAAAACTTAATTCATACTTCAGCATCATCGGCTCATGATACAAAACAGCAACATTAGCTGCTCTCTTGATGAATGTACAGTATACTGTAGACCTGAGGATGGCTTTGGGGAGCTGGAAAATATATTGTTCTCTCCAACAGCCTCGAAAGTCTACCTTGTCATTCCAGGAGACATTTACCAGAGGAAAAAAAGGGTCTTAATTATTTTTGGTTTTGTCTGTTTTCCTTCTTACTTTAGGACTCCAGCCAGATTAAGCTGCTGAAAGAATTGATGGATCTACAGAAGGACATGATAGTCATGATGCTGTCCCTTCTAGAAGGTTCTCATATTCCACAGAATATTAATTTTTTATTAAAAAAATTACCGTTCAAAAGTTTGGGGTCACTTTCTAACTCCATGATGGTTCCTGATTTTTATTTCTTTCTACATTGTAAAGTTTAGCTGAAGGCGTCTCCTTTGAACAGTTGATATTGAGATGTTTCTGCTACTTCTGCTCTGTAAAGACTTCATAACGCCTATAATCTGAGGTGCTGTTAATTGGTCATTTTTCAGGCTGATAACTCTAAATGAACTTCTCGTCTGCGGCAGAGGTAGGTTTTGGTCTCGTCCTCCTGGGACGGCCTTCATGAGAGACAGTTTCATTATGGTGCTTGACGGATTTAGCAAATGCACTTGACAATACTGTTCTTGCAAGAACTATTACAGAAAGGCTGACCTCTGTGTCTTAAAATAACAACTAACTGTTGTTTTTGTTGTTGTTACGTAATTACCTAATTCCATATGTGTTATTTTATAGTTTTGAAATCCCCAGTATTGTTGTAGAATGTAGAAAATAAATCACTAAACAAAAACAAAGAAATTTGCAAGTGATCTAAAACTTTTGAACGGTAGTGTGTGTGTGTGTGTGTGTGTGTGTGTGTATATGTATATATATATATATATATATATATATATATATATATATATATAGATATTATTTTTTGTACATTTACACATTCAAGTGCAATTTTTAGATCAGTTTCTTATTAATTTTTTTTTATGTCACATTACAATAAAATAACAATAGTTGGGGTACTATTAAAAAAAGAATATATACTGTATTAAGCATACAGGCAAAGTACTGTATGTTGCAAGGTAAATAGTGAGCAGTGGTAGCTCTGTGTTACTGATCAGAAGGTCAACGCTCCAAGCCCCAGTTCCACCACGCTGAACCCCTTGAGTCTCTTGACCCTACAGTATCTGCTCCAGGGGTGCTGTATCATGGCTGAGTCTTTGCTCTGACCCCAACTTCCTAAGATGGGATTTGTGGGAAAAAAAAATATTGTATAGTGTTGTAAGGTACATGTTACAAATAATTGAATTAAATCTTATTATATATCAATACATTACACTATATGAACGTTATTTGTTCACACTAACATAATGCTTTTATAATTATTATATTATAATAATTTATAATATGGTATAAAAGGAAAAATAAATTCTAACATTTAATTTTTATGTATTGTAGGTAATGTTGTGAATGGAACCATTGGCAAGCAGATGGTAGACACCTTGGTGGAGTCTTCTAGCAATGTGGAGATGATCCTCAAATTTTTTGATATGTTCCTCAAGCTAAAGGACCTCACCACATCTGATAGTTTCAAAGAGCATGACACCGATGCCAAAGGAGTCATTTCCAAAAGAGAATTCCAAAAATCAATGGAAAATCAAAAGCAGTACTCTCAGTCTGAAATCGAGTTCCTGCTTTCTTGTGTTGAGGCTGATGAAAATGATCTGTTTAACTACGTGGAATTTGTCAAACGCTTCCATGAACCTGCCAAGGACATCGGTTTCAATGTCGCAGTTCTGCTTCGAAATCTGTCAGAACACATGCCCCATGACTCTCGTCTGGCGACCTTCCTGAACCTGGCAGAAAGTGTCCTTAATTACTTTGAGCCTTTCCTAGGCCGTATTGAGATCATGGGTGGTGCTAAGAGAATAGAAAGGGTCTACTTTGAAATCAGCGAGTCCAGTAGAACCCAGTGGGAGAAACCACAAGTTAAGGAATCCAAAAGACAGTTTATCTTTGATGTAGTCAATGAGGGTGGAGAATCTGAAAAGATGGAGTTATTTGTAAATTTCTGTGAAGACACCATTTTTGAGATGCAGTTGGCCTCGCTGATCTCAGAGCCTGATGCTGTGGAAAGGGGAGAGGAAGATGAGGATGAGATACAGAATGTATCCAAGGATCTGGAAGTGGAAGAGGAGGAAAATACACTGGAATCCTCTTCAGCTTTCACTATGGCATGTGTCTCAATGAAGAAGAACCTCTGTAGCCTTGGCAGACTGCTCACCCTAAAGAGCCTGAGGAAACAATACAAGAAGCTCAAGAAGATGAGCCTGAGGGAGATGATTTCTGGGTTTTTCTCCTTTTTCTGGATTATCTTCATTGGCCTCCTCCGCTTCCTCTACAACCTGGTGTGGTGCTTCTTCCATATCCTGTGGTCAACCCTGTTTGGTGGTGGGTTGGTGGAAGGTGCCAAGAATATGAAGGTGACGGACATTCTTGGCAACATGCCGGACCCCACCCAGTTTGGTATCCATGGTGACGTGCTAGAGACTGAAAAACTGGAGATTAGTGAGACTTCTTTGGTTGCAGAGATTGACCAGATGGCACAGGGAGACAAAACAGAAATGGATCTCATGTCAGAGCTGCTGAGCATACAGCCCAAGAAGGAGGGAGGAAAGCATGGAACCGAGCCTGGTCTGGGAGATGTGTCTGAAGTAGTTGGAGTCGATTCTCCATCTTTAGTAACTGCTGTGCGGCAGAAAAAGGCCCAGGTGAAAAAGCATCAGAACTCTTACTTCTCAGTTATAGACTGGTCTACTGTATATAATATAAAATAAATACAATACATAACTATTACAGTACAGTATATTATAAGAATATAACTACTCTACTGCTGTACTGCTACTTTATAATGTAGTTTATTGTGCCATTGGGCCTCTGTATGCAACTAGATCTATTGGTTTTGTAACTAATGATCACCACAATTAAAATAAATAAATGGCTGTGTTTGTAAGTATGACAATGGCTATAATTACTGAATGGTTAATTGACCTGTTTCGCTATATTATATACAAAAATAAGATTTTGTCGTGTTAGTTGTAGATGGTCACATTTAACATTTTCAATTATGGGCAAAAGCTTTTAAACAGCAAGGCTTGAGATCAAACGACGAATAACAGATTCTGGACGGGAATTTAAGCATAATGTTTCTGATATTTACATCAAGACCTGTTTAACGACTTTGGGCATGCAAGCTTTATTTGCAAACCATCTATTTTTTTAAGCAAATGTATAAGAACAGAGAGTCATGAAGTACTGAAGTCATAAAGTAATGTTTAATTATTTGGTTGTATATCCCTTTGCTTATAATGCTTGCATCGAGCCAGTGACCCAGTGACATTACCAAATAGTTGTAGTCTTTGTGATACTTTTCCAGGATTGTATAACAGTGTCTTTCTCTGTCTTTCTGTTGTTGTTTATTTTGGGTGTTTATTCTTTCTGTATGCTTTTTAGGAGAACAAATGAATCCTCAGTTGCATTAAGGTGTGCTGACTGAAATAGCATTCCACTTTTTCCCCTGATCAAGTCATTTGTTGTGTTGACTGTGTGTTTTGAGTAATTGGCATAATGAAATTGCTCCCAATAGGGTTTTAATTCATTTTGCTGTTCCATTTTGAGTTCATCAACATCATAAATAAAGATTAGTGAGCTTGTTCCAGAAGCAGCCATGCACACCCAAGTCGTGTCACTACCTACATCGTACTTGACCAGTGAGCTTGTTTGTTGTAGGTCAGGTGCTGATACTTTCTTTCTCCAAATTTTGGCCTTTCCATTAGTTTTCGTAGAGGTTAATATTAAGTTTTGTGGCTCATTTAATTCTTATGAATTCCAGCTTGGCCTCCCAGTGAGTGATTTGCATCTGGTCTTCAAAAGATGGGTTGTACAGTACGTTCACCCCAGCCCTGTAGAGGTTACTGTTGATTTCAATGAGACAGATTCCACAGCTGTAGTTTTCTAATTGTTTAATAACAGATCTAGATGTGAATATCAGAAAATAAAATCATACATTTTGATATATTAACCAATATTAATCTTTTAATCCAAGTGTCTTGTGTGCATAACAAAAATAAAATCAACTGGCTTTGCTGTTCATAAACTTTTGAATGAGACAGGAAATGCTATTCATATTCTGCCGAGGTATATATTTAATGATGTATATTTCTGCTCTCTCTGTCTCTGTCTGCAGGAAGCTGCAAGTAAGCAGTCAGTTGAGAGTGAATCAAATGCAGAATCAGAAAAAGCAGAGTGAGTAGAATTTTTTTTTAGAATAATAATAATAATAATAATAATAATAATTATTATTATTATTATTATTATTATCATACAAATGCTTTTGGCAGGCTAATAATGTAAAAGTACCATATGCAGTGTTTCCTGTCAATTACTAAAGCTGTTAATCACTGACTTGTTCATTTACATTTGTGTAGTCTTCTTTGGGACATTTGCAAAATTTGTCCTGCATGTCACATTAAAATCAGTTTGTGTACACTTCCATCTTTTGTAAGGTCTGTGTGTTTGTCCACTTTAATAGTACAGAGGATGGGGAGAAGAATTATCCAGACAAGGCTAAAGAGTTGCTCATAGAAACCTCATCAGAGGAAGAGAAGAAGCCACCCAAGAGGAGGTGCGGGCAGAAGAAAGAACAACCAGAGGCCATTATGGCTAGCTTTTTTGCTGGCCTGGACATCTATCAAACCAAGATTCTTGTAAGCCTCTTTATTAATTATTTTATGAACTGATTATAAGGAAAACCACAACCAGATCAACACTGTCATTGTAATTATACTTGTTCTTTGAAAGACTGCAATGTAATAAAATAAATGTTTGCAGAATTACCTGGCTAGAAACTTCTATAACCTGCGATTTCTGGCGCTGTTTGTGGCATTTGCCATCAACTTCATTTTGCTTTTCTATAAGGTAACATGCCTACTTTTTATCACTTAACTCTTTGTTTAAATTTGTAGCTAATTTTCTTTTCTACTATTATCACGGTAATAGTTAATTCATTAGAACATTTTCAACCAGTAACATTTTACAATATAAATAACACTACAATATATATACTCAGAAAAAAAAGAAACGCCTGTGTATTTCAACAATAATGTTGTAAAAATTTAAATAACTTTACAGATCTTCATTGTAAAGGGTTTAAACAATGTTTTCCATGCATGTTCAATTAACCATAATCAATTAATTAACATGCACCTGTGGAATGGTCGTTAAGACCTTAACAGCTTACAGAAAGTAGGCATTTAAGGTCACAGTTCTAAAAACGCAGGACACTAAAGAGACTTGTCTACCGACTGTGAAAAACACCCAAAGAAAGATGCCCAGGGTCGCTGCTCATCTGCGTGAACGTGCATTAGGCATGCTGCAGGGAGGCATGAGGACTGCTGATGTGGCTAGGGCAATAAATCGCCATGTCCGCACTGTGAGACGCCTAAGACGGCGCTACAGGGAGACAGGAAGGACAGCTGATCATCCTCGCAGTGGAAGACCACGTGTAACAACACCTGCACAGGATGGGTACATCCGAATATCACACCTGCGTGACAGGTACAGGATGGCCACAACAACTGCCCGAGTCACACCAGGAACACACAATCCCTCCATCTCACAGCAAGAACTGACAAATCTGGTCCAGTCCATGAGGAGGAGATGCACTGCAGTACTTCAAGCAGCTGGTGGCCACCAGATACTGACTGGTACTGACTGATTTTGAGCCTCCCTTCATTCAGGGACACATTGTGAAACATTTTTAGTTTATGTCTTATGGTGTTGACTCTTTTAGTGTTCATACAAATATTTACACATTAAGTTTACTGAAAGTAAAAACAGTTGAAAGTCAGAGGACGTTTCTTTTTTTGCTGAGTATATAAAAATATAATATATTTTGCAATATAAATTTGTGCAGCTTTGAATAATTCCATTTGTGACCATATCAGATTTTTATT
This sequence comes from Channallabes apus, assembly GCA_030522415.1. Taxonomy (NCBI): domain Eukaryota; kingdom Metazoa; phylum Chordata; class Actinopteri; order Siluriformes; family Clariidae; genus Channallabes; species Channallabes apus. The sequence continues at coordinate 10,554,620 of CM060116.1, forward strand.
AAATTATTATAAGATATTTATGACACTGTTAGTGTTAGTTAAAATTGCGTCACATTGTATATACAGACTAAAATCAGAATGATTTAATATTTAACTATTAATATTGACCCTCAACTTATTTTGTTGATCTAAAGTGTTTGTGGATACTGTATGTATGTACATAAAATAGGTGACCGGCGAGGAGTCTGAAGAGGTGGACTCATGGACAGGGAGAAGCGAAGAGGAGGATGAAGGTGGCATTGAGTATTTTATCCTGCAGGAGAGCACTGGTTACATGGCACCCACACTCCGCTTTTTAGCTGTTCTACACACTATCATCTCCTTCCTCTGCGTGGTCGGGTATTACTATCTGAAGGTACAGTACATGCAAACATCCATATTAGTGCACATGGGTGAAAAATGAAAGGCACCAATAAACTTTTTAATAGGGAAATATGGAAGTTTTAAGATATGGGATGAAGATTATATGTAGTGACCTTTCAGTGACCTCAGGGAGACCAATGGAATTAAACCTGCAAGAACTGACTGTCCTTATTCAGTTTTTCTTTTATTAAAGTGCCCCTATTATGCCATCTTAAAGGTTGCTAATATTGTTTTATGAGTCTCTTAAAACAGGTTTACATGGTCAAAAAACACTTTAGTTTTCTCCAAAAATAGATTAAGTTTACCCCATTTCTAAATGTTTTGTAAACGACTCGTGTGAAGCAGCTAGAAGAATCGCGGTCCTTTATGATAAGATAAGATGTGTTAGCATCCTCATTGTGATATTTGTTTAGGTGCACATGTGGGAACTGTGTCAGAATGCCAAGCGAATGTGAAAACCTTTAAGTAGGATAATACTTTTTGCGATGTAGAACGTGGGTGGACATTATGCAAATATGTTACTTAGTGACATGAATTCGTAACAGAAAAAGATTTGAATTGCTAACCACTCGTTTAGGCGAATGTGAGCCGTCTCTTTTTTTTAATAGACAAAAACTTCATTTATCGTGCACTGTGTCACAACTTTGCAGGTAGTTTATGTTCACATGCAACCACATGACACACTGTATGAAAGATCATATTTGAGAACGCAAAATAGGGGCACTTCTTCGTAAGGAATATAGGACTTCTTTGTAAGTCACTGTTAATAACATTGCAAATCAATACATTATCCATAGAAAAGCACTACAACTGTAAAAGCTGAAGAAATACAGTATATAGTTAAATAAATAATACGCTTAACTAATTTCCTTGTGTATTTATTTATTTGTTTTGCAACGCTTTTACTACAACGCATCAACTACAGGGATAGGTTTGTCAAACTTTTAGTTCTCTGATTTAAGACAGGAATTTAAAACTTTTTGCAGCCAACTCTCTTGGTTTTTAAACCAAGGCTGTTGAAATCCAGTGCTGGGGGGCGAATGTCAATCAGAGTTTGTCCAGAGCAGATTTTTCCCTTAAACACAGCTGATTTGCAAATCCGTTGCCAGGTTCGGTGGGTGTGTTTAAGTGTTGATGCAGAAACTGTGGTGCAGACTGGCCCTCCACCACTGGATTTGACCACCCGTCCTTTAAATCTCATAAAATGCTTTACCAGGCTTGGCCTTGGAATTGATTTGTTAGTTTTTGGTCTTGATTTGGTTTGGAACCCCTTAATATTTGGTCTTGACTTGATTTGATCATGGCTAGTACTGGTCTTGGAATTTGCTATAGTGGTCTTCCTCACATCCCTATTATGAATTACAAGTGCAAGAAAAGCAGTAAATGTTCTTCATGTGACTGAAAATGTCAATGTATGCTGTCCATGTTCCATCTGTTAATTGTTATAATATTAAGATATAATAATATTTATAAGAGCCATTACGCAGGACTTCTGAGGAACATCTGAGAGTGCTTATGGCACCCACACAGGAAAACCTTCCTATTTGGAGATAGAGATTGTTGGAGATTGTTAATTAGTCAACTAAAACGAAAACCAAAGAAAACTGAAAACGAAAAAAAATACAAGCTCTCCGCCATCTTCTCAAGACCAAACGGGGCTCTGACAACTAAAAATTAACTTTGTCTTCCTCACTGGACGAGTCGACCCATACTAAGGGTTTATGTGTTATTTTCTGTTTTTACATAAATAAGGTCAAGAACGCACGTCCAACGGTAGTGTGCTGCTCTCTCTCTCTGATAACTTACCTGTGCTACCTAATGATCGCACAAAGTGATACGTATTAAGGGCCTTAAATAGACGCACAGATAGGTGCAGCATCTTCACAGTGATTGCCCTTAAGGTGTTGTTGCCTGGCAACCGCGAGTCTAGAAGGCCGCGACTCAGGCCTTAGTACAGTGTTTCTCAAATAGTGGGGCGCGCCCCCCAGGGGGGGCATGAGGCTCCGTCAAGGGGGGTGCGTTTGACCTCAGGGAACATGCTTTTTTTCTATTTTGATTTTTTTTACTGTTCTAGAATAAAGTGCAATACCACTCCACTACATTAGGGGGCAGTGGCGCTCTCATTTGCAGAGTGTGCGCAGGGAGCATTTGCTCGGCGGTGTAGGCCATTGTATCCATAATGTAGCCATTAATCCAGACATCATCTCTGATTTAAAAAATCAGCTCAAATTATTTTATATATTTTTGTTTTGCAGGTTAAAGTTTTTTTTTTTATATTGTGCTCCTGAGTTAATGTTGGTGATCAGTTTGAATGCATTATTATTTATTGATTTTGTGTATTTTTTTTTGTATCATATGGTTTGACATGGTCAGTCAAATAATGTTTATAGTTTAATTAAGGATTTATTATTTTTTTAAATTTCAGATGCACTTTAAATCTTTTCTGTTCCAGTTAATAAAGCTATTCTTTGTTGTAAGTTGGTCCATATTTCTTTCTGTTTTATTCTATTATACGTTAATAAAGATAGTGTATAACAATTTTATAGACAAATTATACTATTTATAGTCGCGCGGGGGGCACGAGATGTTTTCTTCTTCCTAGGGGGGGCATGACAGAAAATAATTGAGAAGCACTGCCTTAGTAAGACTCACATCGTTACAGTTAATATTGTGTCATAAAACAGTACTGTACATTATCCATAGAAAACACTTTTGTTGTTGGTCTTTCGGCACTATAAATGTAAATATCTACAGTATGGTTAACTTCGTGTTCATTTTTTTTCATAGTTCATAGTTTCTTCCAGCTGTCCTGAAAAAAAATATTTGTGATCAAAATAAGCTAAAGAATGCTTATTTCTCCTAAATAGGTTCCCCTGGTAGTTTTTAAACGAGAGAAGGAAATCGCCAGGAAACTTGAATTTGATGGTCTTTATATCACTGAACAACCCTCTGATGATGACATTAAAGGCCAATGGGACAGACTTGTTATTAACACACCGTAAGTATAAAAGGAAATATTGAAGATCAATGCCGTCACTGTTGTTTGTTTATACTTTTTTTGCTTATTTTAAAATATTTGCCTGATTACTGTCTAACATGTTAAAGCACTAATAAAACCTCTTTAAATGCTTTTTAAAGTCATTATTGATCATGCATCATTAATGCTTCCTTTTCTTGTGTTGTACAGATCCTTTCCTAATAACTACTGGGATAAATTTGTTAAACGGAAGGCAAGTACAATTAGAGTTAACATTTATGGCTGATAATTCTTTAAGTATACACTGCGTTCCAAATTATTACGCAAATGATATCTTTCTCTGATTTTCATAATTAGTAAATGCAAATGACAGTCAGTATAATTTTCTAGTCATCAACTATTAGGGTATAATTTGAATTTTATTGAATAAACCTCCTATTAACAATATTTATTTTAAAAATTAAAAACTGAAAACGCACTGTTCCACTGTTATTATGCACAACAGAGTTCAAACATTTTATAGATTGTAAAGAACTGAAAATAGGCTTTTGTTGAATTTGCAGCATAAGGAGGTCATATTTACTGAAATCAAAACTATTTCAATCAAAAACATCTTAACAGGGCATGTTACATCTTACCATAGGACCCCTTCTTTGATATCACCTTAAAAATTCTTGCATCCATTGAACTTGGGAGTTTTTGAACAGTTTCTGCTTGAATTTCTTTACAGGATGTCAGAATAGCCTCCCAGAGCTGCTTTTTTGAATCAAACTGCCTCCCACCCTCATAAATCTTTTGACGATTCTCCAAAGGTTCTCAATGGGGTTGAGGTCAGGGGAGGATGGAGGCCACACCATGAGTTTCTCATCTTTTATGCCCATAGCAGCCAATGACACAGAGGTATTCTTTGCAGCATGAGATGGTGCATTGTCGTGCATGAAGATGATTTTGCTATGGAAGGCACGGTCAGTCAATATACTTTGCAGAGGTCATTTTCACACCTTCAGGGACCCTAAAGCAGCCTACCAGCTCTCTCCCCATGATTCTGTCCCGAAACATAACTTCGACACCTCCTTGTTGACGTCGCAGCCTTGTTGGGACATGGTGGAAATCCACCAACCATCCACTACTCCATTCAGCTGGACCATCCAGGGTTGCACAACACTCATCAGTAAACAAGACAGTTTGAAAATTAGTCTTCATGTACAGTATGCCTGGGCCCACTGCAACCATTTCTGCTCGTGAGCATTGTTTATCCACAACTGCAAGCCTTTAAAGGATCCTACAGCTTGAGGTTTGTGGGACTCCAGAGGCACCAGCAGTTTCAAATACCTGTTTGCTGCTTTGTAATGGCATTTCAGCAGCTGCTCTCTTAATCTGATGAATTTGTCTTGCAGAAACCTTCATCATTCTGCCGTTATCTGCACAAACCTGTCTGTGCTCTGAATCAGCCACAAATGTCTTCACAGTACGATGATCACGCTTAAGTTTTCATGAAATATCTAATGTTCTTATACCTTGTCCAAGGCATTGCAATATTTGACGCTTTTCAGCAGCAGAGAGATCCTTTTCTTTCCCATATTGCTTGAAACCTGTGGCCTGCTTAATAATGTGGAACAACCTTCTTCAGTACTTTTCCTTTAATTGGGCTCATCTGGCAAACTAATTATGACACGTGTCTGAGATTCATTTCAGTGATCCAAAGAGCCCTGAGACACAATACCATCCATGAGTTTAATTTAAAAACTAAACATTTAATGTTTATGACACTTACATCCAATTTGCATAATAATTTGGAACTCAGTGTAGACAATACGTGATAATTGTTGCCGATCAGCAATCAACTCTCTTATTCTTGGTTTATTGTAGGATATAAAGAGAAACTGCCATACCTGTTTAGGTGTCAACAGAGCTTTGAGTTTTTAGCCTTGTGTATAATACAATATAATAATTTAGACAGAGTATATGCTGTATCTGATAAAGATGCATGATCATGGTGCAACATAGCAAGGTATTAAACATGAGATCAGATATTTCTATTTATTTAATTTACCTGTAGGTGATAAAAAAATATGGGGACTTGTATGGAGCGGAGAGGATTGCTGAGTTGCTCGGTCTGGACAAAAGTGCCCTGGACTTCAACCCTACTGAAGAAACTATCACTAAAGAGGCTTCGCTGGTCTCCTGGTGAGAAAAACTTACTCAAATGTTTTAGAAATTATTAGCGAAATTACTGTAAAGTAAAATCCAGTGTAAGTAAAAGAACTCTCTTCTCCCAGGTTAAGCTCCATTGACACAAAGTATCATATCTGGAAAATGGGTGTGGTGTTTACAGACAATGTGAGTTCACTAGGAAACATTTTGCTTGATTAATTAAAATAATATCTCTCAGGAGTTAATGTGTTTTTCCCTTTCTTTTGCAGTCTTTCCTCTACCTGATGTGGTATACCACAATGTCCATCCTAGGCCACTACAACAATTTCTTCTTTGCTGCTCATTTGCTAGACATTGCCATGGGTTTCAAGACTTTGAGAACCATCCTGTCTTCAGTCACTCATAATGGCAAACAGGTTTCACTGCCTCTGAACTAGAACACAAGGGGGAAAGTATCATTTTTAACAAATTGTTGATATTATTTCCAATTTGACCTCTGATGTCTGATGTTTTTCATTCACCTAGCTGGTGCTGACTGTGGGTCTTCTGGCAGTAGTTGTGTATCTCTACACCGTGGTGGCCTTTAACTTTTTCCGCAAATTCTACAACAAGAGTGAGAGCGAAGACGAGCCAGACATGAAGTGCGATGATATGATGACTGTATGTTACATACACTTTTTTTATTATCATTTTCTTTTACTTCATATATACGTACATAGCGGAACCTCTGCATATGAATTCCTATGAATTTTTGTCTTAAGGGTTGAAATTTTGGAAGAATTTTGCATCGGCATGCAAAGCGAGGCTGGCTCTACGGGGGGGGGGGGGCAACGCCCCCTCAAATAAAATTTTTTTTTTTTTTTAAAAACGCCCCCTCTTGTCCCCTCAAATCAAAATTTTGAAAATGTTGAGAAAGCACATGTTAATATACTCACAAAATGAATATACAGTGGAACCTCGGATTATGAGAATAATTCGTTCCGGAAGCGGGCTCGTATTCCAAAACACTCGTAAACCAAATCAAAATTTTCCATAGGAAATAATGGAAACTCAAATTATTCGTTCTACAGCCTAAAAAAATAAATACATAAAAATAATTAACAGAAAATATAAAGTAAAAATAAAACAAATTAACCTGCACTTTACCTTTAAAAAAAACTTAAAAGTAAATCCGGACAGATAGGTGTATCCGTTTGTGCACATGTGCGCACACACACACACACACACGGTTAATTTTTAAACGGTTTTAAAAACGGTGTCTCTCCGTTAATGTGTGTGTGTGTGTGTGTGTGCGCGCGCACATTACACACACACAAACACACACACACACATACATTAACAGAGAGAGACCGTTTTTAAAACCGTTTAAAAATTAGCAAGGAACATCGCTAGTCACACTTGCGTGAGCGCATACTAACGGAATCACTGCTGTAAAGTAAAACAACAACAACAAAAACAAATTAACCAGCACCGTACCGCGACAGAGCAGAGTTTCTGTGTGTTTGTTTGGGAACCTGAGAGGAGGGGGGGCAGTAAAGCCGAGAGAGAGAGTGTGTGTGTGTGTGTGTGTGTGTGTGTGTGTGTGTGTGTGTGTGTGTGTGTGTGTGTGTGTGTCTTTGTTGGTGTAAGTGAATTTACGTACAAAGTGAAAACCATGGGTCACCGTGGGTCTCAAGAAAGTTAGCATGGATGGTAGCAAGAAGAGAAGGGAGCCACTTTCAGTCGAAATTAGGAAAAAAATCATTGCTAAAAAAACAGCCCGTCCCAGGAGAAATCATAAATTAAGGTTAAGTGAGTTTTACTGACTGTTTTCATGTTTTACTTCATTTACATGTCCTCTCTAAAGTGTTGGAAATTATTAATATTTTTGCATGGCTGGAACGGATTAACTGCATTTACATTCGTATCAAATTAAAGTTGTATGCCAAGGTTCCGCTATGTATATGTATATATACTCTGTCCATTTTTATTTTGAAATTCAAGCAAATACAAAAAAAAACTGTGAAAAACTATTTGCCCCCCTCCTGATTTCTTATTCTTTTGCATGTTTGTCACACAAAATGTTTCTGATCATACAAGTAAACACAAAATGCAGTTTTTAAATGGGGGGGTTTTATTATTTAGGGAGAAAAAAAATACAAACCTACATGGCCCTGTGTGAAAAAGTAATTGCCCCCTGAACCTAATAACTGGTTGGTCCACCCAAGCAGCAATAACTGCAATCAAGCATTTGCGATAACTTGCAACGAGTCTTTTACAACGCTCTGGAGGAATTTTGGCCCACTCATCTTTGCAGAATTGTTGTAATTAAGCTTTATTTGAGGGTTTTCTAGCATGGATCGCCTTTTTAAGGTCATGCCACAACATCTCAATAGGATTCAGGTCAGGACTTTGACTAGGCCACTCCAAAGTCTTCATTTTGTTTTTCTTCAGCCATTCAGAGGTGGATTTGCTGGTGTGTTTTGGGTCATTGTCCTGCTGCAGCACCCAAGATCGCTTCAGCTTGAGTTGACGAACAGATGGCCGGACATTCTCCTTCAGGATTTTTTGGTAGACAGTAGAATTCATGGTTCCATCTATCACAGCAAGCCTTCCAGGTCCTGAAGCAGCAAAACAACCCCAGACCATCACACTACCACCACCATATTTTACTGTTGGTATGATGTTCTTTTTCTGAAATGCTGTTGTTATGAGGGTTAGCTTCAAGATGGCGCCCCTCGGTGTATTATACATATGGGAGCCCCAACGCAGGACTCGGAGTGGGCGTTGGGCCGTGGATTGTTTATTTCGCTAGGGACTGGTTGGTTCGCGTGAACACCACGCAACGTTATGAAGGGAATGAAGGCCCGCTTATGTTGGCGCGTGCCACCGTACTTCTCTTACTTAAAAGGTAGGTAAATTATATTAGTGCTTTATGATTCACTTTTCTTTTCCCCTTCTCTTTCTATCTCTATTTCTATCTTTCCATTTCTTTTCTATCTTTCTATTTCTTTTCTTTTCTATCTTTCTATTTCTTTTCTTTTCTATCTTTCTATTTCTTTTCTATCTTTCTATTTCTTTTCTTTTCTATCTTTCTATTTCTTTTCTTTTCTATCTTTCTATTTCTTTTCTATCTTTCTATTTCTTCTCTTTTCTATCTCTCTATTTCTATCTTTCTCTTTCTTCTCTTTTCTATCTTTCTATTTCTTTTCTATCTTTCTATTTCTTCTCTTTTCTATCTTTCTCTTTTCTTTTGTTCCCTATACCAGAGCCACGCTCTCGTACCTGGTGCTATCTAATGTTCGCACAGCGTGCGCTGGTTTCTGGGAACTTAAATATCCTACTGGCCAGGTGTAGCTCGTCTCTGTTGATTGCCAATGCTGCGGGGTTGCCTAGCAACCGCCCGTCGCATGTGTGGCCGTGTTACAGTACCCCCCCGTCTAGGGACGACCCCTGACGTTCCTGTGCCAGCCCTACGGCTAGCCCGGAATTCTCTAATAAGTTCGGCGTCTAGTATGTGCCGGGCTGGCACCCAAGAGCACTCCTCGGGACCATACCCCTCCCAGTCCACTAGGTACTGTGTGGCACCCTGGACCTGTCTGGAATCCAGGATACGTCGAACTGTGAAGGCTGTGGACCCGTCAATCATACGCGGTGGAGGTGGAGGTGGAGGAGGTTTGGGGGCCAAGGTGCTGCAGAGTACTGGTTTTAATCGTGACACATGGAATGTAGGGTTGATCTTCATTGACCGGGGGAGAGCCAAGCGGTATGCCACAGGATTAATTCTTCTCATGATTTTAAACGGCCCAATGTACCGGGGGGCCAGCTTCCGTGACTCAAGTTTTAGTTGGAGGTCCTTGGTGGACAACCAGACCCGTTGCCCTATACGTAAGGAGGGTCCTGCCTGTCGCTTTCGATTTGCCGTGAGGGTTGCCCTGCGTCTGGACACTTGTAGGGCGGCTCGGGCCTTCCTCCAGGTCCGACGGCACCGCTGTACTAAGGTCCGTGCTGCGGGGACCCCTACCTCAGGTTCCTCCTCTGGGAACATGGGGGGGGGTACCCAAATTGGCACTCAAAGGGTGACATGCCCAGGGAGGAGTGCCACAGGGTGTTATGGGCATACTCTACCCACATCAGGTGGTCCGACCAACATGACGGGTTGGAGGAGGTTACGCACCTGAGGGCACGCTCTAAGTCCTGATTCACCCTCTCTGTTTGCCCGTTTGATTCGGGGTGAAAGCCCGATGTCAAGCTGGCTTTGGCCCCAATAAGTTTACAGAACGCCCCCCAAAACCGGCTCGCAAACTGCGGGCCCCGGTCAGAGACCAGGTCGGTTGGGAGGCCATGTACCCGGGCCACCTGATGGAGGACCAACTGCGCTGTCTCCTTGGCCGATGGAAGTTTTGGCAAGGGGATACACTTACAGGCTTTGGAGAACCGATCTACGATCACCAGAATTACCGTGTTCCCCTTGGAGGGGGGCAGGCCCGTAACAAAATCCAAGGAGAGATGGGACCACGGACGCGACGGTATAGGTAAGGGGCGCAGCAGTCCGGCAGGCCGTGTACGGGGTTCCTTGTTCTGTGCGCAGGTCGGACAGGCTGCCACATACGCCCGAACATCCTTCTCCATGCTAGGCCACCAAAGGCGCCGACGAAGAAACTCAAGTGTCCTAGTGGTGCCCGGGTGTGCCGTAAATGGGGACGTGTGACCCCATGCCAGAGCTTGGGCACGGGTGTTGGCAGGAACATATAGCTTTCCGGGGGGTCCTCCTCCCGGATCTGGTTCCTGTCGCTGTGCCTGCTTGATCCTTTGTTCAATGGCCCAGCGTACGGGGGCAAGGATGCGTGGTGCTGGGATGATGCTCTCGGTTCCTGGCTCTTCTACTGGAGGATCCCATTGGCGCGAGAGTGCGTCTGGCTTGAGATTTTTTGAGCCCGGACGGAACGAGAGCACATAGTCAAACCGGGAGAAGAAGAGGGACCATCTGGCCTGTCGAGGGTTTAAGCGTTTGGCCGACCGGATATATTCTAAGTTTTTGTGGTCGGTCCAGATTAGTATTTGCTGTTTGGCCCCCTCCAGCCAGTGTCTCCACTCTTCTAAAGCCAGTTTTATGGCAAGGAGCTCCCGATCTCCAATGCCATAATTTCTCTCCGCCGGGGTTAGGCGGTGTGAGAAGTAGGCGCAGGGATGTAGTTTCTGGTCCTCCCCGGAACGCTGGGAGAGAACAGCGCCCACCCCCACATCGGATGCGTCTACCTCCACTATGTACTGGGTCTCTGGGTCCGGCATCCGTAAGACTGGGACTGTGGTGAGCTTTGCTTTTATAGCCTGGAAGGCCCCTTGAGCCTCCTCTGTCCATTTAAATCGCCCTGGGTTCCTCTTTGTGAGGGTGCTAAGTGGGGCCGCCAGGGTGCTAAAGTTGCGGATGAAGCGTCTGAAAAAATTGGCGAACCCCAGGAAGCGCTGAACTGCCCGAAGCGAGGTAGGACGGGGCCACTGGGCCACAGCCCTTATCTTGGCCGGATCCATTTGAAGGTGGCCCCTGGATACCACAAACCCCAAGAAGGAGGTGGAGGTTGTGTGGAACTGTGACTTCTCCAGCTTAACATATAGATGGTTCTGCTGGAGAAGTTGCAGCACCCGACGTACGTGGGTGATGTGCTCTGGCAGAGAGTCACTAAAAATTAAAATGTCATCCAAGTAGACAAAGGTGTAGAGGTTAAGCGTCTCCCGGAGCGCCTCGTTAATGAACCTCTGGAACACTGCTGGTGCATTAGTCAGGCCGAATGGCATTACCCGGTATTCATAGTGCCCTGACGGCGTAATAAACGCCGTTTTCCATTCGTCCCCTGCTCTGATGCGGATCAAGTTATACGCACTCCGTAAATCTAACTTGGTGAACCATTTCGCCCTTTGCAGACACTCAAAGGCAGAGTTCATCAGGGGCAGGGGATAGCGGTCCTTTAGGGTGATCGCGTTTACCCCCCGATAATCTATGCAGGGGCGGAGGCCCCCATCCTTCTTCTTTACGAAGAAGAACCCCGCCCCTGCGGGGGATGTGGACGGGCGAATGAATCCCAGGGACAATGCCTCCTGGATGTACTCCTCCATGGCCGAATGTTCAGGAGAAGACAAAGAGTAGAGCTTTCCCCTCGGTGGGGTCGAACCTGGAAGCAGGTTGATCGTGCAGTCAAAAGCTCGATGGGGAGGAAGCTTTTGGGCCCCCGACTTAGAGAATACTTCTGCCAGGTCCCAGTAATCTTTGGGAACTGCCGAGAGATCGACCTGATGGGATGGCTGCACATCTGGGGTTCTAATCCCTTTAAAGCAGCTCTGTGCGCAGCGGGTGCCCCACACTGAGACAGAGCAGGTTAGCCAATCAATACGGGGGTTGTGCTCTCGCAACCACGGAAACCCCAGTACCACCTGGAGCTCCGGTACGCGGGTAATTAGGAAGGTAATCCGCTCTGCATGTTGCCCAATACGTAGTATTAGTGGGTCAGTCTCATGTGTGATCGGCCCGGATTCGAATAACTGACCGTCCAGGGCTGCCACTGGAATGGGAGCGGAGAGGGGGTGGAACGGAATAGCCAATCTCCGCACCAGTTCTCCATCTATAAGGTTACCCGCTGCTCCCGAATCTACAAATGCTTTTAGGCGGGTGGTGGAGGCTCCCTCCCAGGTGATGGTGATAGAGAGGAAGAGCCCTGATCGCTGAGGGTCTGGCCTTTGGGTCACTGTCGGTCCCCCATCCGAGAGTGACCCCCCCCTTTTGGCTTATTCAGCGGACAGCGCCCCTGGTGGTGACCGGACCTGCCACAACGGAAGCAACCCGAACGAAGCCGAGGAGTCCCTGGGATCTCTGCGGCCCCTAACTGCATGGGCTCTCCCAGGTCTACCTCCCGTTCTAACTCTCGCTGGGGAGAGATCGGCTCTACCCTGTAATTCCCTGCGCGTTCCGCCCTCCGCTCACGGAGGCGGTTATCTATTTTTATGGCCATACTGTAAAGGGCTTCTAAATTCTCGGGTGGTTCGCGTACTGCCAGCTCATCTTTGAGCTTCTCCGAAAGGCCTTGAATGTACGCGTGCTTCAGAGCTTCAGCGTTCCAGCCTGAATTAGCAGCTCGTGTCCGAAATTCGATGGTATAATCCGCCACTGACCGGCCCCCTTGCCGAATGTGAAGGAGAGGCGAGACTACACCGCTAGACAGATGTGGATGGTGAAAGGTGGCCTTGAGTACCTCTATGAAATCATTTGCTGTAGTGTGTGCTGCTAGGAGGTTTTGCCACACTGCGGTAGCCCACTCCAGGGCCCTTCCCGTCAATAGTGATATCATAAATGCTATCTTGGCTCTCTCAGTGGGAAATTGGGATGGTTGCATCTCAAATACTAAAGAGCACTGGAGTAGGAAGGCACTGCATCTCTCAGGTTCCCCAGCATAAGGCTGGGGAGTAGGTAATCTCGTTTCGGCCACCAGGGGGGGTGCTTGTGCTACGGTAGCGGCGCCGGGAGCCGACCCCGGAAGTGATTCCGAGGTCAACGGCAATCCGGAAGTGCCCTGCGCCCCGAGTCGCCCCTGAATCTCGTCTAAGCGCTGCGAAATGCCCTTTAGCTCTGAAACTAATTCGGTCAGCGCGTTTTCATGTTTGCCGATCATTCCCGCCTGACCGGCCACTATTTCGCGTACCCGCTCCAAATCCGCGGGCTCCTGGTGTGGTGCGAACATTCTGTTATGAGGGTTAGCTTCAAGATGGCGCCCCTCGGTGTATTATACATATGGGAGCCCCAACGCAGGACTCGGAGTGGGCGTTGGGCCGTGGATTGTTTATTTCGCTAGGGACTGGTTGGTTCGCGTGAACACCACGCAACGTTATGAAGGGAATGAAGGCCCGCTTATGTTGGCGCGTGCCACCGTACTTCTCTTACTTAAAAGGTAGGTAAATTATATTAGTGCTTTATGATTCACTTTTCTTTTCCCCTTCTCTTTCTATCTCTATTTCTATCTTTCCATTTCTTTTCTATCTTTCTATTTCTTTTCTTTTCTATCTTTCTATTTCTTTTCTTTTCTATCTTTCTATTTCTTTTCTATCTTTCTATTTCTTTTCTTTTCTATCTTTCTATTTCTTTTCTATCTTTCTATTTCTTCTCTTTTCTATCTCTCTATTTCTATCTTTCTCTTTCTTCTCTTTTCTATCTTTCTATTTCTTTTCTATCTTTCTATTTCTTCTCTTTTCTATCTTTCTCTTTTCTTTTGTTCCCTATACCAGAGCCACGCTCTCGTACCTGGTGCTATCTAATGTTCGCACAGCGTGCGCTGGTTTCTGGGAACTTAAATATCCTACTGGCCAGGTGTAGCTCGTCTCTGTTGATTGCCAATGCTGCGGGGTTGCCTAGCAACCGCCCGTCGCATGTGTGGCCGTGTTACAGCTGTGTTACTTTTACGCCAGATGTAACAGGACACGCACCTTCCAAAAAGTTCAACTTTTGTCTCATCGGTCCACAAGGTATTTTCCCAAAAGTCTTGGCAATCATTGAGATGTTTTTTAGCAAAACTGAGACGAGCCTTAATGTTCTTTTTGCTTAAAAGTGGTTTGCGCCTTGGAAATCTGCCATGCAGGCTGTTTTTGCCCAGTCTCTTTCTTATGGTGGAGTCGTGAACACTGACCTTAATTGAGGCAAGTGAGGCCTGCAGTTCTTCAGATGTTGTCCTGGGGTCTTTTGTGTCCTCTCGGATGAGTTGTCTCTGCGCTGTTGGGGTAATTTTGGTCGGCCGGCCACTCCTGGGAAGGTTCACCACTGTTCCATGTTTTTGCCATTTGTGGATAATGGCTCTCACTGTGGTTCGCTGGAGTCCCAAAGCTTTAGAAATGGCTTTATAACCTTTACCAGACTGATAGATCTCAATTACTTTTGTTCTCATTTGTTCCTGAATTTCTTTGGATCTTGGCATGATGTCTAGCTTTTGATGTGCTTTTGGTCTACTTCTCTGTGTCAGGTAGCTTCTATTTAAGTGATTTCTTGATTGAAACAGGTGCGGCAGTAATCAGGCCTGGGGGTGACTACAGAAATTGAACTCAGGTGTGATAAACCACAGTTAAGTTATTTTTTTAACAAGGGGGGCAATCACTTTTTCACACAGGGCCATGTAAATTTGGAGTTTTTTTTCTCCCTTAATAACGTAAACCTTCATTTAAAAACTGCATTTTGTGTTCAATTATGTTACCTTTGACTAATAGTTAACGGTTTTTGATGAGCAGAAACATTTAAGTGTGACAAACATGCAAAAGAATAAGAACTCAGGAAGGGGGCAAATAGTTTTTCACACCACTGTACATACTATATATATTATACATACAGTATAGTAGCTAATACCCTAGTTGACATTTTGTTCCTTCCCGTATTTATTTTTCTCTTTTTCTTTAATTTACTTTTTCTTTCTCAGTGCTATCTGTTCCATATGTATGTGGGTGTGCGTGCTGGTGGAGGAATAGGAGATGAGATTGAGGATCCAGCCGGTGACCCCTACGAGCTTTACCGCATCCTCTTTGATATCACTTTTTTCTTCTTTGTCATTGTTATCCTTCTGGCCATTATCCAAGGTACAATATGATTCAGTGTGCAAGAGCAACAAAATTTTTCCAATAAGTGAGGCTTAAAATAGCACAGCATTTGAGGCAATGTAAACAGATACTATCACACTGAGGTCATTAGAAAAGAGAACTTTACAGCATACTTTATTTAGTAAGTAACTGGTAACCTGCTTAATGTCACTTCTCCAGTGACTCAGCACTGGGACGCAGACAACCCCAGCAGACAGGTTGACACTGGCTTTCTCTCAGTGGGTTAAAGTCACTCTGACTGTGAGGTGGGATCTGGGAAGGCTCAGAAACAACACTTGCAGAGAGGGGGATTAGAGACATGCTGAGGGGCATGAGAGGGGGCAGGGCACTAGGTCTTAGAGGGAGAAAAACAGTAATAATAGTGGGCCTCTGGTGTTAAATTCTTTTATTTAATTAATATTAATAATTATTTTATTTTTTTTACATTTAACATTATGGTGGAAACATTGGATAATCATAATATGCATCTGCTTGCATGAGACAGGAGTCTATACCAATCAGCCAAAACATGTCCAGCTGCCTAATATTGAGTAGGTGACCTCTTTTATGCCACCAAAACAGCAAAGCACTGTTTGTTCTGTCATTTTCCTACAGGCGCCAGCATTAACCTTTTTTAAGCAATTTGAGTTCAAGACCACTTTTTATATGTCCTGCCCACTGCAGGAACATCCCACATCATCTGCAGTTTTGGAGTTGCTATGACCCAGCCTTCCTGCCATCACAATCTGGCTCTTGTGACAGTAGCTACAATTACAATAACACCTGGAAGTGGGTGGGATACGTCAGGCAGCAAATGACCATTTTGTCCCTGAAGTCGATGTGTTGGAAGCAGGAAAAATGGGCAAGCATAAGGATTTGAGTGACTTAGACAAGGGCCAGAGTGTGATGACTAAACTACTGGATCGGACTTCAAAACTGCAGGTTTTGTTGGATGTTTCCGGTCTGCAGAGGTGAGGACATACCAAAAGTGATCCGAGGAAGGAAAACGAGTAAACCGATACCTCCGTCATGGACAGCCAAGGCTCACGGATGTATGTGGGAGTGAAGGCTGGTCTGTGTAGTCTAATCCAATAGAAGAGTTCGTGTAGCTCAAATTGCTGCAAAGGTTAATATTAGTTCCCATGGAAAGATGTCAGAACACACAGTGCATCACGGTTTTGGTTGTAGAACTGAGGACCTACTCAATATTATGTGCGTAGTCATACTTTTATGGCTGATCGGTGTATAAGCCTTGGCAAGCATTAGAAACATGTTTTCAAAACCCAATGGATGGGAGACCAGACAGAATGGGGCAGAGACGGAACAAAATAAACAAAAGCACATGAATGAAAGTCAAGCGAATGATCTGAAAGGAAAAAAAAACAAGCAGCACTCACTGTACTGGGTGACTGTGACTCGCACTGAGCGTGAAATTTGTCAGGGGAAAAACATTTATAAATTTTTAAACACATGGTTTTGTATTTTGTGTTTTTGTAAGGTACTGACTTATTCAGCATGTAGACAGTTATGTCTTGCAGATGCCAAAAAAGATTGAATCAGCTGCTCTTAGTGCGTAGTATAGCAGTGGTACCTTATACAGTATACAACATATTTTTTTGTATATTTTAGCCATAGTTTTTGTATATTATAAACAATTTCTGCTTCTTGTAAAATACATGTAAATGATTCAAGTTACAGTAAATCAAAATTTTTTTCTTACAACTAAAAATAAGACTAGGTGATTTGTAAATGTTTTCGGTAAATGACAATTCAAATACATGTTGGTTTAATTTTTCCTGTTTCTCCTAAAAGAAACCAAGATATCGATGATCCTAAGACATGCTACCTATATTTACTTAATAAAGATGATTTTGTGACCTTAATCATTTAATTCCTCATGCAGAGAACTTGCTGTTCCGTTGAATTATTCAGTACATGCTGAGGTCTATAAGGAGAACACAGTGCACAGCAAAACTCTGCAAGTTTACTGTACATGTGTGCATAATTCAAATATCAGATTTTCTAAGATTTTCAAACTAGAGCCATTAAATAAATGTGCTATTAAAGAATAACACAAAAAAGGCAACATTTATTATGTTAAAGAAAAATGTGCTGCAATTAAGCATGACGTGTTTGGCTACAGGTTTGATTATTGATGCCTTTGGAGAATTGCGAGACCAACAGGAGCAAGTCAAAGAGGACATGGAGGTAAGTGTACAATAGCAGAACAGCAGAGCTTTGCATGTGCGTCAGTTTGCATGTGTAAATCGTGTGTGTGTGTGTATGCGCTGAAAATGTAAGAAGAGTGCAAAATAAATGTGAAATTTTGTGTCCCAGACAAACCTTGATAGCTCCCAAGTGGTTTGACCAATGTTACCCATTTAAAGTTTAAACCAGGCTGGAGACCTGGGTCTTTGCTTTGATGGGGCCAGGGGTAGCTCAGTGGTTAAGGCATTGGACTACGTTTCGGAAGATCCCAGGTTCAAACCCCACAACCACCAAGTTGTCACTGTTGGGCCCTTGAGCAAGGCCCTTAACCCTCAACTGTACAACTTACTGGTCATTAGCCATGGTATATTAGATGTTTGCCACACATTCACACTGGCAGCATTTCAATTAAGTCTGTAAAAAAGTCCTCATTTACAGCTACATTATGATCACAACATGCCTTCTTTTATTTTGTGTTCATATTGTACTTTGGAAATGTTGACATGGATTCTTCTTAATTTGCTTCCATACTGGATGCACAGTTATTCCCCTGTGGCAAACTCGGCTCATGTCATTAGGACAGCATGAAGATAGAGTGACTTTGAAAGAGAGCTCATTACTGTCGAGTACAAGTCTCAGTCAGTCTTCTCTTGTGTTTTAGTTTTAAATAGTAAAAAAACTGATGCATCAATTTAGATCTCAGAAGTGAAGTATTCACATACAGTAGAAGTAAGTATTCACATACAGTAGCTGTACCAGCTATAGTAGTTTAGCTTTATGCGCACTCCGTTCACCCACTTGCCAACACTACTGGACCTCATGTTACCCACCCTCGTGCTCTTTATTAATGATAACATGTTAAAGCCATATAATTACTACTTATGAAGAAAGCCACCTCATTCAGGATACAGCTTGTGCTTGAACATTGTTTGACATTTAGCACTTTTTATTTTAACTTTCTTTTGACTTGGACTCGACACCCTTAATACTTAACTAGATTAAGACTTAACTTGGATCTTGGATACTTGACTGGATCTTGGCTAGTTCTGCACTTGGTCATATCTTGAATTTCTTTGTGATTGAAGATGTCAGTGCAGATCGTGATCAAACTGTCAGCAAGAACTACTGTACCTTCAACAACTCATTTTTGATGTTTCTTTCACGTCTGTAAACAAGAAGGAAAATATACAGCTGTGTGGACAGTTACTGGACCTAAAATTATATCCTAGCATATTAAATAGTATGTAAACAAAATATATAATATAGGAACTTTAAAATATGATCAGTTGACATTTGTGTGTTTCAGACTAAGTGCTTCATCTGTGGCATTGGAAATGATTACTTTGACACAACTCCACATGGCTTTGAGACACACACTTTACAAGAGCACAACTTGGCAAACTACCTGTAAGTAGTGCATGCATACAGTACCTCATTAACACAACATGCTTAACTTCTTCCTCTAATCCTCTAATGAGTAGCAGGTCTATTTTTATAATGTTATAATGTTTCTACTATTTATTTACTTTGTAATGTACAGTGGGGGAAAAACGTATTTAGTCAGCCACCAATTGTGCAAGTTCTCCCACTTAAAAAGATGAGAGAGGCCTGTAATTTTCATCATAGGTATACCTCAATTATGAGAGACAAAATAAGGAAAAGAAATCCAGAAAATCACATTGTAGGTTTTTTAAAGAATTTATTAGCAAATTATGGTGGAAAATAAGTATTTGTTCACCTACGAGCAAGCAAGATTTCTGGCTCAGACCTGTAACTTCTTCTTTAAGAGCCTCCTCTGTCCTCCACTCATTACATGTATTAATGGCATCTGTTTGAACTCGTTATCAGTATAAAAGACACCTGTCCACTACCTCAGGCACACTCCAAACTCCACTATGTCCAAGACCAAAGAGCTGTAAGGCCACCAGAAACTAAATTGTAGACCTGCACCAGACTGGGAAGACTGAATCTGCAATAGGTAAGCAGCTTGGTGTGAAGAAATCAACTGTGGGAGCAATTATTAGAAAATGGAAGGTATACAAGGCCACTGATAATCTCCCTCGATCTGGGGCTCCACGCAAGATCTCACCCCGTGTGGTCAAAATGATCACAAGAACTGTGAGCAAAAATTCCAGAACCACAAGGGGGGACCTAGTGAATGACCTGCAGAGAGCTGGGACAAAAGTAACAAAGGCTACCATCAGTAACACACTGCGCCGCCAGGGACTCAAATCCTGCAGAAGTGTCCCCCTGCTTAAGCCAGTACATTTCCAGACCCATCTGAAGTTTGCTAACCCTAACCCTTGGATGATCCAGAAGAGGATAGGGAGAATGTCATATGGTCATATGAAACCAAAATACAACTTTGTGTTTGGAGGAGAAAGAATGCTGAGTTGCATCCAAAGAACACCATACAGTACCTACTGTGAAGCATGGGGGTGGAAACATCATGCTTTGAGACTGTTTTTCTTCAAAGGGACCTGAACGACTAATCCAAGAATTAATGGGTCCATGTATCGTGAGATTTTGAGTGAAAACCTCCTTCCATCAGCACTGGCATTGAAGATGAAACATGTCTGGGTCTTTCAGCATGACAATGATCCCAAACACACTGCCCTTTGGCAGGAGTCCAGCGTAAAACCTGTGCCGAGATGTAGTGTGGACTGGGTATTCCGCTGTGGCGACCCCTTGCCGGGAGCAGCCGAAGGACCAACAACAACACGATCAATCAAAGATAACAACTAAGGAAATGTTTTATTACTGGATTTATGTAAAAAATCCCCTAATGCATTATTAGAATCTAGAAGGAGAGTGCTAAGCAGTTCCACAAACAGTGTGATGAGAACTGGTAGAATTGGGACTAAACACTTGTGTGGCCATTAGAAAAAGACTAATCAGACTAAAACTAATCTGAAAAAGATTTCAATTTGATAGGGAGCATAAAGATTGGGATTTGGCGCAATAGAAAAAGATCAAGTGATGTGCTGAGTCCAGAATTAGCCTGTTCCAGAGCAATGGCCACCAAAGAAAGAAAGCATTAATTGATGGGGGTCAGGGGTAGCTCAGTGTTTAAGGTGTTGGACTACGGTTCAGAAGGTCCCATGTTCAAACCCCACGACCACCAAGTTGCCACTGTTGTGCCCTTGAGCAAGTCCTTTAACCGTCAACTGCTCAGAGATATAATGAGATGTGATACCAAGTGCTGTAATGTAAATGATGCACCCATTATTTATAGTACAAGCTTCTGGAGATGCTTCAGTTGGTCAAGTCTAGACTCAGCAATGTTGTGTGGCAATAAAATGAAGTCAGCTGATAACCTGAATGTAGTGAATGACCTGTTAATGTATTTTTTTTATTCCCTGACAGGATGATCATATTACTATTGCAGTCGCCGTAGTAGTAATCGTAGTTTGCCCCACTCGATTGTGGCATTAATGAAACCATGTAACATTGCTCAACCATAACAGTTTCTTTGTCAAGCTCCTGATAAACAAGGCACATTTAAAATTACACTGCGACTAGTCCCAGAGACTATAAAGTCAACAGATTGTTGTGTCCTTTCTAAATAAAAAAATCCAGATTGTTACAGTACGTTGCAACATAATCAGCTTAAAGCATCTTGCCTTCAATCAGCGCTTAAATTATTCCTTGTTGTTTTAGAGATATACCTATTCAGTCTACTGTTTATGCCTGATGTTTTAGGTTTTTCCTAATGTACCTTGTCAACAAAGATGAAACGGAGCATACTGGCCAGGTAAGGTTGCCTTCTTTGCTTTCCTTTACATACAGTATATAAATGAATCTGATTTATAAAATAAAAGCAGAATGTTTGTTAATTTAAAATGTACCTTAAAATAGGTTTGGATTGTGTTCAGGATTTTTTTTTTACATGTTGTTTGATTGTTCCTCGCAGATGCTCTTCTTCTTTACCTACACTGTGTTCCAAATTATTACGCAAATTATATCTTTCTCTGATTTTCATAATTAGTCAATGCAAATGACCGTCAGTATGATTTTCTAGTCATCAACTATTAGGGTATAATTTGAATTTTATTGAACAAACCTCCTAATGATATCTATTTATTTCATAAATAAAAAACTGAAAATGCACTGTTCCAAATTATTATGCACAACAGAGTTAAAAATTTTTCTAGGTTGTAAAGGACTGAAAATAGGCTTTTGTTGAATTTGCAGCTTTAGGAGGTAATTTTTAAGGAAATCAAAAACTATTTCAATCAAAAACATCCTAACAGGGCATGTTGCATCTTACCATAGGACCCCTCCTTTGATATCACCTTCACAATTCTTGCATCCATTGAACTTGTGAGTTTTTGGACAGTTTCTGCTTGAATTTCTTTGCAGGATGTCAGAATAGCCTCCCAGAGCTATTTTTTTTTAATCAAACTGCCTCCCACCCTCATAGATCTTTTGTGGAGTGTCTCCAAAGGTTCTTAATGGGGTTGAGGTCAGGGGAGGATGGAGGCCACACCATGAGTTTCTCATCTTTTATTCCCATAGCAGCCAATGACACAGAGGTATTCTTTGCAGGATGAGATGGTGCATTGTTGTGCATGAAGAGGATTTTGCTACGGAAGGCACGGTTCGTCTCGGGTTACTTTGCTGTAACCCTGTTCCCTGAAAAGGCGGGAACGAGATGCTGCGTGGGAATATCTTTTCATGTTGCCGGTTGTGAAGCATGTGTGTGTCAAACACACCAAATTTTGGCTTATATAACCTCGGTAGGGTGACGTCATCTGATTAGACGCACCTGCAGGTTATAAATACAGGTGAACCGGAAACATTCCTCAGATTGATTTGTCTGAACGGATGTCCGGTCAAGAGGCAGTGCGGCATTGGCACGCAGCATCTCGTTCCCGCCTTTTCAGGGAACAGGGTTACAGCAAAGTAAATCAAGATGTTCCCTTTCAAAGGCTACACTTGATGCTGCGTGAAAACGCTATGGGAATGAGAGTACCAACGTCGCCGCACTGCAAGTGTCTGGACCCCTGACTTGTGTAGCGTGTGCGCACAATGCCGAGAGGTCTCAGAACTACGTCTGGGAAGCTGACTTGAGGACTCATGAGCCTGAAGTGGCATGAACATCCAGACTATAAAATCTAACAAATGTGTGCAGAGACACACGTGCTGTAGGGGAATATCTCTTGCTAGTGCAATAGATGAAGCGATCCCCCTGGTTGAATGAGCCCTGATTCCTAGAGGCGAAGTGAGCCCACGCGTCTCATAGGAGAGAGCAATAGCATCTCTCACCCAGTGTGACAAGGTCTGTGTATTGGCGGCCGCCCCCCGGTTGCGGCCTCCATAGCATATGAAGAGCTGGTCTGATTTACGCCACTGGCTGGTGCGGTGGATGTACTGTAGATCTGAAGAGCAGGTGAAGTTTCTCCTGCTCCGAAGCTGTGAAAGGCGGAGGACAGAAGGCTTCAGGAACAACAGGGGTGCATGGTTGAAAATGGAACTTTCGGAAGATAGTTCGGGTGAGGATGCAAAATGGCCTTGACAAGCCCAGGGGCAAAGTCCAGGCAGGATGGGGAGACTGACAAAGCGCGCAGATCTCCAATCCTCTTAAGAGAGGTAATGGCCATAAGAAAAACCATCTTAAGAGTCAGAAGCCTGTCAGGCGCTGACTCTAGTGGTTCGAAAGGAGTGTCAGTTAGACCTTCGAGCACGATAGATACCGTAAATCCCATGAAGGGGTCGTGACTAGTGGGTGGCCTCAACCATTTAGCTCAATGAATAAAACGGGCAACTAAAGGGTGTTTTCCTACAGTAACCCCTTCGATCGGAACGTGGCAAGCTGAAATAGCGGCTACGTACTGTACGTCCTGAGGGTACTAGGGCACAAGCCCGAGGACAACTTTTCTTGCAGGAACTCCATCACTGAAACAATTCGGCAGTGGACTGGGTCAACCTGCTTAGTCATGCACCAACTTTCAAATACATTTCATTTGAGGGCATAAGCTTTCCTAGTGGAGGGAGCTCTAGCGGCTAGAATAGTGTCAATTACGCTGGCTGGGAGACCAGCTTGACTCAGTTGGTCCCGTTCAGGGGCCAAACGTGAAGGTTCCAAAGCTCGGGCCGGAGATAAAACGTGAACGTAAATTGCCCTAAGTACGTTGTGACTACCGGAGTGTTGTCCACCCGCACTAGAACATGGTAGCCTCTCAGCTGCTGGAGGAAGTGCTGTAGGGCCAAAAATAGAGCCATAATTTCGAGGCAATTGATGTGCAATGCGAGAAGTTGACCTCTCCAGCGCCCTTGGGCTGAACAGCCGTCCAAGACCGCACCCAGCCGGTAAGGGAAACGTCTCTCGTTAGCATCTTGCGTCGACAAGACGGACCTAGAGTGGGACCTAAGGTCTGAACCACATAGAAATGGTACAAAGTCCTTCGCGCATAACCCTTATTTGCCTTCGGGGATTGGCCCTTGTATTCAAGTCAATTCAATTTTATTTGTATAGCGCTTTTAACAATTGACATTGTCTCAAAGCAGCTTTACACAATCAAAAGAAATATTTAAGTTTGTATGGAATGTGAATGTGTATGAATCTCAAAATGGTCAGATAGTCCTTGGTGAGCAAGCCGCGGGCGACAGTGGCAAGGAAAAACTCCCTGAGATGGTAATAGGAAGAAACCTTGAGAGGAACCAGACTCAACAGGGAACCCATCCTCATCTGGTTGAAACAGATAGCAGGAAATGATTTGCATTTATACAGTATGTTAGGTGGCAGGCAGTTCAGCTACTGTATAATAATTGATGTTAAAATGGAGTCCAGGTAGTTATTGTAGACTCAGGTAGACTTGTAGAAAGTTCCTGTCGAATTGTCAATTCCTCAGAGAAACATCTGCCAACACCAGTCGAGGCCAGAACCGTCTTCTAGGTAGAGAGAACCGTCCCCAGACACCAGACGCATCCCAAGAGACATACGGGGCATCCATGTGACAAGAACTCCAACTGGGCACCAGGATGGGTCAGACAGGTCCGGAGGGCAGAGGGAGTCTGGGTCACTGGCAGCTCAGGAATGACATGTGTAGCTCGACAGAGAGAGAGAGAGAGAGAAAGAGTGAAAGGTGGGAGACAGGGGGAGAGAGGAAAGAGAAAGAGGGGGAGAAAGAGAAGAAGAGGAGAGATGGCAGTTATGTATGGTCACAGTCACATAATGTATAATGTGAATGTATATTTACTGTAGAGTGCAAGCAGGGACTCCGGCAGGACTAACTATGACAGCACAACTAAAAGGCAGAGCCAGAAGGAAACACAAACATGAGGGCTCCCTGAGATGTAAAGCAAACAATCACCTCACCGTCAACAAACCTGAGTGATCAAATGAGAGTGAGGAAGACAGCATCTAAACATATCAGTTCACCATAATACTCTACGTCCATGAGTCCCCCAGATCTGCCCCTTTACCTAAGGCAAATCTATTTATAAAAATGCTTGGCTAAATAAATAGGTTTTTAGCCTAGACTTAAACACTGAGACTGTGTCTGAGCCACACTATTTGGAAGACTATTCCATAATTTTGGGGCTTTGTAAGAAAAAGCTCTGCCCCCAGCTGTAGTTTTCATAATACGCGGTACTGACAAGCAGCCTGCATCCTTTGATCGAAGTAGGCGTGGCGGATCGTAAGACACTAGCAGTTCGCTCAGATACTGCGGCGCGAGACCATTTAATGCTTTATATGTCAAGAGTAGTATTTAAAAATTAATGCGAAATTTCACAGGGAGCCAATGCAGTGAAGATAAGATAGGGGTGATGTGCTCATATCTTCTGGTTCTAGTGAGGACTCTCGCTGCTGCATTCTGGACTAGCTGAAGCTTGTTTATGCACTTAGCTGAACAACCAGACACTAAGGCATTACAATAGTCCAACCTGGAGGTGATAAAAGCATGAACTAGTTTTTCTGCATCGTTTAGCGACAATATATTTCTTATCTTGGCAATATTTCTGAGGTGAAAGAATGCTATCCTGGTAATATTATCTACATGAGCTTCAAATGAAAGGCTGGAATCTATAATCATGCTGAGGTCTTTTACTGTTGCACTTGATGGAACAGAAAGGCCATCTAAAGTTACGGTGTGATCTAAGATTTTACTCCTAGAACTTCTGTCTTATCCGGATTAAGCAGAAAGAAGTTAATTAGCATCCAATTTCTTATGTCCTGCACACATTGCTCAACTTTAGTAAGCTGTTTTTTTTTCATCAGGTTTTGCTGAGACATATAACAGTGTGTCGTCAGCATAACAATGAAAACTAATACCATGCTTACGGATTATGTTGCCCAGAGGAAGCATGTAAAGGGAAAAAAGCAGTGGGCCTAAAACTGAACCCTGCGCAACGCCAAACTCCACTAGAGAACATGCAGAATAATCACCATTTAAGTCTACATACTGATAACGATCAGTCAAATAGGATCTGAGCCAGGAGACGGCTGTACCCTTAATTCCTACTACATTCCTATTCTTCAAACCTGTGAAGAAGAATACTATGATCAATGGTGTCAAAAGCTGCACTGAGGTCGAGTACTACAAACATAGTTACACAACCCTGATCAGAGGCCAATAGGAGGTCATTTACTACTTTAACGAGTGCTGTTTCTGTGCTGTGATGAGGCCTAAATCCTGACTGATACAGTTCATGTATGCTATTTCTATGTAGATATGAGCATAGCTGCTCCGCTACTATCTTTTCCAGAATCTTAGAGATAAAGGGGAGGTTTGATATTGGCCTGTAATTGGACAGCTGACAGGGGTCGAGGTCAGGTTTCTTAATTATTGGTTTGAAACTGCTAATTTAAAAGATTTTGGAACATAACCAATGCTGAGTGAGGAATTAATTATTCTCAACAGCGGTTCTGTTATTACTGGTATCTGTTTAAGAAAATGTGTCGGTATAGGATCTAATATACAGGTTGATGAATTTGCAGAAGAGATGAGTGAAATTAGTTCATTCTCTTCAAGGGGAGTAAAGTGTTCTAGGTTCCGATCTGACATGGCTAGGTTAACATCTGCATCAATTACATTGTTTGGTTTCAAAGCCTCAATTTTATGCCTAATATTTACAATTTTATTATTAAAAAAGTTCATGAAATCCTCACTATTGCATGATGTTGTTGTGGAGATTTCTGCAGTGGTCTTATCTCTGGTTAATTTGGCTACGGTATTAAATAAAAATCTAGGATTATTTTTGTTATTTTCTATAAGAGTGGAGAGATACGTTGATCTAGCTACACTAAGAGCTTTCCTATAGTTCAGAATGCTCGCTTTCCATGCTATTTGAAATACAAAAAATTTTGTTTGACGCCATTTACGTTCTAATTTCCGAGCGGTCTGTTTTAAAGTGCGCGGGTGATCGTTATACCAGGGAGCGAGTTTCTTATCTCTAATAATTCTTCTTTTAACTGTTGCTACATTATCTAAGGTACAACGAAATGTCGACTCTAAATATTCAGTCGCCTGATCGAGTTCTGTGGGGTCAGATGGTGATCTAATCGAAGTTGGTAACTCTGGGAGATTACTGATAAAACTCTGTGTACGTTTAATACGGTAGTGCAGTGCTGTGCGTACATTCTCACTGTGAAACACTTGAACTGAGACAAGATAGTGATCTGAGATAACTTCAGACACTGGAATTGTGAATAAATTTCTTATACTTAATCCGAAGAATATTATTAAATCTAAAGTGTGACCTGCTTTATGAGTGAGTCCTACTACACACTGATTTACTCCTACTGAGTCCGGTATGGACATAAATGCTGTTCTCAGAGGGTCTTCTGGATTCTCAAAATGAATATTAAAATCTCCAGTAATTAACACTTTGTCTACAGAAACGACTAGGTTTGAGATGAAATCTGCAAATTCACTAAGAAATTCAGAATACGGCCCTGGAGGTCTGTAAATTATAATTAATCGACTGAGCTGACTTAATATACTTAAATCCACTTATGTTACTATAAAGAATTTCAAATGAGTTAAATTTGTGTCCGTGCTTTTGAACGATAGACAGATTATCATTGTGAATAGCTGCGACGCCTCCTCCTCTACCAGTTAACCGAGGCTGGTGTATGTAGCTGTATCCAGGAGGACTAGCTTCATTTAGAGCTACATACTCGTCCTATTTAACCCAGGTTTCAGTTAAACAGAGTACTGTATATCAAACTCTTGATCTGTGATAATTTCATTAACAATAACCGCTTTTGATGCGAGAAATCTAATATTTAACAGTCATAGCTTCAGATCAGAGGTGCCGGCTGCACATTCAGCGTGATGCAAGTTTGTGGTCTTTATGTTAATTAAATTATTAAAACAGACTTTCTGAGTCTGTAGACTTTCTACATTTTTGCTTAGATGGGGGAACAGACACAGTCTCAATATGGTGAACCCTGAGTGACGACTCTATGCAGCTAGCAGACGGTTGGTTTAGCCTGTCTGTCTGCTCCCTAGCCTGGGCTCTGGATTGTCACCGATTAACTAGACCTCTACTGAGACTATGAGCTATACTACAGGAAATGAGAGCAGCACCTTCCCGAGTGGGATGGACACCGTCCCGCCATAACAGGCCAGCTTTGCCCTCAAAGGTCTTCCAATTGTTTATGAAGTCCACATTATTTTCGGAGCACCACCTGGACATCCAGCGGTTCAGCGACCATAACCTGCTGTAAGTTATGTCACCACGTCTCATTGGGATGGGACCAGAGCATACTACCTCATCGAACATCGCCTTCGCTAATTTAAACACTTCTGTAAAGTTATTCTTACTAACCTCTGACTGACGAAGGCGTATATCGTTAACTCTAGCATGAACTACTATCTTAGAGAACCTGTGCTGTCCTAGAGCCCTAAGATTACGTGCTATGTCCGGTGCTCTGGCTCCCGGCATACACCTAACCACTGCCGCTGGTGCCCCTAAAGGTCTAGCTAATTTCACGTGCCTCAGTATAGAGTCTCCTATAACCAGAGCTCTTTCTGGTTTCTCAGTGAGTGCAGCACTGAGGAGAGCAAACCTGTTGGACACGTGAAGCGCAGAGGAGGTGTGCTCCGGTGGGCTAGCCTTAGCATTAGCTTTGTCGTCACCCACTCGCCCCGGCTGTGAGGGCTCTAATGCCGGAGTCGGGGGCTGGTTATCTCCGCCTGTGGCACTCAGACTGTCCGCTACGAAAATAACGCTGCTCTCGCGCTCTCTAACCCTCTCTAAAGACACTAACACACACCTATCACAAATAAAATTATCACTAATGACGGAGGAAGAATGTCTAAACATCCTGCACTCTACACACTGAACGAGCTGAATGGTAGACATGATAACGTACCTCTGTGTCGGAGTTTTAGTTGTTTGGAGCTGATTTTTGTTTATTGTGCTTAGACGAGGAAACTCGCACGTTCTCCAAAAAGCGCAGAAAAATGCGAAGCCAAATAGTATGAAGATGTAAAAAAACTAGTTGCTATTAATATTATTCATCCCCTGTAAATCCCCTGGCTCTCATGTGCAGAAGGCCCAAAGGTATCACCGTGGATGCAGCTGCCATGAGGCCTAAACATCTTTGAAAGTGATGTACAGTCACCTCTTGGTCTAGTCTGATTTCTTTGAGGGCGCTGAGGATGGATTCGACACGAGCGGGAGACAATTGTGCCTGCATGGTGATCGAATCCCAACTGACACCCAAGTACTGTATGTTGTCCTCTGAGCCGGAAAGAGAACGCTTTTGGTAGCGTTGAGTCTCAAACCCAGTGAATGGAGATGAGCTAGGATGACATCGCGATGTCGGATCGCTAGCTGCTGAGACTGGACCAGAATTAGCCAGTCGTCTATGTAATTGAGAATACGAATGCCCTGGAGTCGCAAAGGAGCCAGGACTGCATCCATACATTTTGTGTATGTGCGGGGTGACAGAGCTAGACCGAAAGGAAGGACCCGATACTGGTAAGCTTTTCCCCCAAAAGCGAACCTCAGGAACATCCTGTGTTGTGGCAAAATTTCTATATGAAAATATATGTCCTTTAAGTCTATTGTCACAAACCAATCTTCTGGATTTGTGAAACAATCATTTTGATAGTGAACATTTTGAATCGGAACTTTTTGAGATAGATAGATTTTTGAGGGGACCAAGAAATAACGACTGTAGTAGCCTGACTCCCTGTCTGGAGGAGGAACCTGTTCTATGGCCCTCTTCTCCAGCAACGCCTGGAGTTCGGAGTTCAGCAGATGCACCCTTTCCGGTATCACGGAAGTGTGGACCACGCCGTTGAAACGCGGAGGGCGGTGTGCAAACTGAATCCTGTAGCCTTTGTCTACAGTCTTTAGTACCCAGGGAGATATACCTGGCAGTAGCTTGTATGCTGCCAGCTTCTCCGAAAGGGGTACAAGTTTTAGTACTTCAACTGCACGGGGGGTGTTAGTGGTTCGGCCTCCTGGGATGTAGCAGGATAAAACTGAGGCACTAACATGTCTTTGGAGATCGGTGTCATCCGAAACACCAGAGGCCTGGGGGTGCCCGGGGGGGCATGCTCTTAAGGGAAATAGTGCTGAGTGTCGCTCCCCGGGGGGCACCCCCGCAGTCCTGAGCGCGTAGGCTTTCAGGACTTATTTTTAGCGAAGAAGACAGTGCGGTGATCTGATGTTTTGGAGGCGGTCTGTGAGGGGCGAAGAGCCGTACCCCAGTCCTTACGAGGGGGTGCCCGGCTGCTGACGCTCTCCTTCTGCGCCTCTCGCCTGGTGAGAATCAGATCTTGTGGAGGTTGGGTGGCCGAAGGCCTCGACTCCTGAGCACAGCGTGGAAGAAATTTCCCAAAGGCCTGTTCATACAGCCTACCCTCTCGGAACCTAGTGTCGCCGAATAGGCCGGAAGGAGGAACAGGAGCATCAAGGAGGAAAGTTCTGTCCTTGTCCTTGATGCCTGTTAGATTTAGCCATAGGTGTCTTTCAGCAGTCACCAAAGAGGCCATAGAACGGCCGATAGCATGGGCTATCTGTTTAGTCGCACGCAGGGATAAATCAGTAGCCCGGCGTAATTCAGTGAATGCTTCTTGATTCACCGTGCCGCTCGTGCTCAGATCTTTCAGCAGATCAGCCTGGTACGCCTGCAAAACCGCCATGGTGTGCAAGGAAGCGCCGGCTTGACCTGCTTCTTGAAATGCTTTCCCTACAAGGGTAGAAGTTGTTCTACACGGCTTGGAGGGAAGTGTTGGTTTCTTTAATGAAGATGATGCCACAGGAGAGAGATAGCCCGCAAGCGTCTCTTCAATCTGGGTCATCATGGCGTAGCCTCGTGTTTTTGCATCAACGATATTCGATTAAAACGTCATAAAAAAAGTCGATGGAACAAAAATACGGGAAGAAAAAGGCTTCCTCCAAGAACGAGATATTTTGTTGTGGAGGTCATCATGGAATGGGAGAGAGCGGCGTTGTGGCTCCATCTCCTGGCCACCCGACAGGAATCTGTCATCTAATTTTGAGTGTTTTGGGTGAGCTTGTTCCTGTGGCCAATCAATATGCAGTCGTTCGACTGCATGCGTTATAACTTTAAGCAGCTCCTCATATTATCTCTCATTTTTAGAGTATCGTTCTGAGAAGGCTACTTCCATTTCCTTAGAAGCAGGAGAGTGAGTCTCTTCAGTGCAGCCACGAGAAGCACTGGAGAGACTTCGGTATCAGGGGAGAGGGCGAGTGAAAGGAGGGACTCCGTCTCTCGTGCCTCGGCCAAGTCAGCCTGTGATCCCCATGAGTGCAGCGCGGCTCGTGGTTCCCTAAAGAACGCGAGGCGTGCGCGTAGCAGCTTCATGGGAAGCAGATCACAGTGCTCGCACTCAAAATTAAGCCCTTCGAGAGCTTCTCACCCAAACATTCAAAGCAGAAAGTGTGCATATCGCCCTCCGAAAGGAAATTATCACACGGAGGGGGACATCTGGCTCTAAACTCCGCCATTATTGTCTGGTGAGTTTTATAAGCTTTAAATTCTGCTGTTAGATTTTTAGTATGCTTGTTGACACACACACACACACACACACACACACACACACACACACACACGCGCACAAAGTCGGTGAAGACAAAAGATCTGAGGAATGTTTCCGGTTCACCTGTATTTATAACCTGCAGGTGCGTCTAATCAGATGACGTCACCCTACCGAGGTTATATAAGCCAAAATTTGGCGTGTTTGATACACACATGCTTCACAACCGGCAACATGAAAAGATATTCCCATAACGTTTTCACGCAGCATCGAGTGTGGCCTTTGAAAGGGAACTTCTATTTGTACCATAGAAGAAAGTGGTCAGTCAATATACTTTGCAGAGGTCATTTTCCACAAATTCAGGGACCCTACAGGGGGCCTACCAGCTCTCTCTCCATGATTTGGCCCAAAACATGACTCCGGCACCTCCTTGTTGACATCGCAGCCTTGTTGGGACATGGTGGCCATCCACCAACCATCCACTACTCCATCCATCTGGACCATCCAGGGTTGCACGACACTCATCAGTAAACAAGACTGTTTGAAAATTAGTCTTCATGTATGCCTGGGCCCACTGCAACCGTTTCTGCTTGTAAGAATTGATTAGGGGTGGCCAAATAGTAGGTTTATGCACAACTGCAAGCCTCTAAAGGATCCTACACCCTGAGGTTCGCGGGACTCCAGATGCACCAGCAGCTTCAAATACCTGTTTGCTGCTTTGTAATGGCATTTCAGCAGCTGCTCTCTTAATCTGATGAATTTGTCTTGCAGAAACCTTCTTCATTCTGCCTTTATCTGCATGAACCTGTCTGTGCTCTGGATCAGCCACGAATGTCTTCACAGTACGATGAGTTTTCGTGAAATGTTTTCATACCTTGTCCAATTTGATGCTTTTCGGCAGCAGAGAGATCCTTTTTCTTTCCCATATTGATTGAAACCTGTGGCCTGCTTAATAATGTGGAACAACCTTCTTCAGTACTTTTTCTTTAATTGGGCTCATCTGGCAAACTAATTATCACAGGTGTCTGAGATTCATTTCAGTAATCCAAAGAGCCCTGAGACACAATACCATCCATGAGTTTTAATTTAAAAACTAAACATTTAATGTTTGACACTTACATCCAATTTGCATAATAATTTGGAACACAGTGTAGACTCAGGATCTACTAATTTGCTCTTTTGCTAATCCGCTCATTCGTTTTCCTCTCTTACCAGTGTATACTATAAAAACTGTTTCTGCTTATTTGCCTTCGCAGGAGTCCTATGTTTGGAAGATGTATCAGGAGCGATGCTGGGATTTCTTTCCAGCTGGAGACTGTTTCAGGAAACAGTATGAGGACCAGCTGGGTTAAAGCAAGTGATATTCCAAGCCACCAGCCTGTCCTCAGGGCTGTGAACAGTATACCAGCTTTTCAGTTTCAACTTTTGACATTCTCCACCCCAATAAATCATCCTCTTTCATACTATCTTTGCAGGAGGAGTCCCATTGCCATATTATTTTTTTTCTCTACGTCAGATAATGTTATATGATGCATTTAAAGTTCTAATTGTTACCTCGGTCAACAGTGCCAATTTAGCAAAGACTGTCTTGTTTTACTCAGTATTATTTTCCACATTTGTTTCTCAAAAAAAAAGAGAAAAAGAACAAAAAAAAAAAAAAGCGTTTGCCGCATAAACCTGAAACCTCTGCACAAAGTTCTTGTCCTTAAAGAACCACTGGGTTTTGTCGGGTTAAAGAACATGTGAGTCTATACCCTTATATGCACAAAGAATAATATTTCAGTTTTTAAAGCGAATGGAATAAGATATACACAATGCCAAAAGAGAATGATGAATATCTTTAGAGGGGAATGCATTTTGAAGCTGTGGTCAGATTTCATTAAACTGCTTGCTTATCTGTGATGTGGGATGAGAAGCCCAGGGCGGGTATGTATAAAGCCTCTTAAATTGAAATTTTGGTCTTAAGTGCCAAGAGATCAGGAACTATAGTAGCCCTAATGAGGAAAGACCTTTGGCGAAATACTGAAAGCAACATACAAAAAAAAACTTTAGCCTTCGGCTTAATTTTAAAAAGTACTTATGGTCAAGAGTTTCTTTTCAGGTGATAGCGCTGAGATACAGTAGGTTGTTGGATGTATTGCATACAGTATGATATTATTCTTTTTTTTTTTATCTTAGAGCTAGTCAATGATCGAATATCTCCAACAATATAAGAAACGATGCAATAATGACTGATTGAAGGCATGGCCATGAAGGTCATGTGGTCATCTAGCTGTCTGTTTCATCCCCAAAGTGAGAAGTTGTGTGGAATGTAAATATGAATAAATGACACGTTTAAGTAAAGTGCTTCCATTCACAGCCAATTTCTCAGCATTTACTTACATCCTAACAATATAATGCTATATACTGGGCAGTCTCTAGACATGATGGTGCTCGAGCGACCAGTCACAGATCACGCACAGATTTCACCAGCTCCACCTGTGCATGAACCCTGCATAACCAATGGCAGTGTAAAATTTAATACAGTCAGTTGTTGAACCTGAAAAGAATAGACTCTCTTCATTTGTGCATGGCTTTTTGTATTTTTTTATGCTACAGTATGATCAGCATCTGGCATTTTGATAGTGATACCCTCTTTTCTTGTAGTCAGATGTTGTGCTCAATACAGCAGGATATGAAGCATTAATCGCCTCTGCCAATAAATTTATCATCGTATTATTATTATAAATTATTATTTGTTTGATCGTATCCCAACCTCTTTTTTTTGTATTTTTTTTTTATGCCGTCCTTTCTTTTATCGAACTATTTTTTGGGCCCAGTGGGATTTGTAGTTGAATCTAAATCTTGAAAGCATTGCTTAGTTAATATAGAGCAGTAACTGGATATCCTCTGTGAAATTGCATCACATGTGTTAGTAATAACACCGTAGCTTATCAGTTTGAAATATTTCTTTATATTTCAAAATTGAATGAAATTCAGTGAATTGCATTGAATGTTTTTGTCATATGGAACATGAATAGTTTGTGTTTCCAGGTTGTTGTTTTTTTTCATAAATATATCCTAGAATCCATCATTAATTATCTTTTGCACTTTTATCAGTTCTTACTACAGAATAGTGAGGAGGTTAACCAGTTCATCACAATGTCCATTGTCCTTCATGCTTTCAATTTAATCCTAGGATTAACTACACGTTGTTAAGAGTTGTTCAGTAAACTTTAATGATACAGTTTTAAATCCAGCTTTTGGATGTTTCTTTGAGGCTTAAGTACACTTCTTAAGTATTGTTATTTAAAAACTTTATACATGCCAGCCCTGGCCTAAAAATGGTTGGTCATGGAACGACTTGCCTCCTATCAAGTACTGGTGAAGTGCCTTATCTTCATGACAACTGAAGCTATGCAAATTTGTTTCTTTTCTTAGTTGATATTTTTGCCATTATACCCCCTTTCTTTTTTAACTAGGCATAAGGCAGATGCTCAGAGTAACATAGCTTTTAGATTTTATTTTGAACAGATACAAAATAAATGTATGTCTTGCCAGAAACAGTGTTATTGTAATAAGAAACAGAATGCTCATGAAGCATAAATAAATTTAATAAAGAATTGTGGTGAACAACCTAAGTAAAAAAGCAGATTACTATTGTGTGGCCATTTCTATGTAGTAGCCTTGCTGAATTGTGCATTTCTTTTAAAGGAAAAATAAAGATATTGATGAATAACATCTTTTATTTTGGAATATAACTTTTTGTTTTATATATGGCTGTGATTTAAATAATTTTGATAAAATTAATGCTAAAATTGCCCATTTCATAGGAACATGCATTTTGTTTTATATTATTTCAATATAATTTTTATAACACCCATGATTTAACTCACATTAAAAGCATAAAAATATGATTGATTCAGGAATTATATTTTGTAATATCAAAATATAAAAAAAAGTAAAAAATGTATTTGCCCCTACAGTAAACCTAATAACTGGTTGTGCCACCCTTGACAATATTTTTTGATGGCCTGAATCATTTACTGTAAATGTAAGAAATATGCCAACAATAATAAAGCACTATAAAAAATAAATAGCACTATACTGTAGAACTAAAGAACTACAGTATAGTAACCCTAACAATGAAAGCTATTTAACATTCATTATTAAAGTTAATTTTAACTAAATTATTAGAAAGAAACATTAGCCTTAGGATTACTTTTAACTGGCTAAGCATTTATGGTCAAGATTTTCTTTGCAGGTGGTAGTGCTGAGATAGGATGTAAAGTAGAATGTATTGCCAATTATGTTCTTTTTTAAATCTTAGAACTAGTCAGTGATTGAATATCTTCAACATTATAAGAAACAATGCAATAATGGCTGATTGAGGCATGGCAACTAAGGTCATGTGGTCATCCATAAAAGTTAAGATCTTTTCAATTCAGAGACGTATACCGATGTCTGTAGATAGCAAGATATTATTGTATTTCAAGATATCTATTGTATTTTTGTACCTTCTAATAAACTAGGCTTCTCATTAACCCAAATACCTAATCGTCCTATTAGATGGCAGGAACCTAATGCATTTAGATATGTAGACATGATCATACCACATGACCACATCACTGAGATCAGTCTCAATTTTTGCTTCGACATTCGGATGGTAGGGTCAGAATTTGGCATAAACAACATAAGTATGGATCCATCCTGCCATGTATCAACACTTCAGGCTGCTGGTGATGAAATGGTGTGAGGGAAAAATTCTTGGGAGACGGTAAGCACTGCCGTCTTACACCTCCAGGATTCAGATTCGAGTCCCGCCTCGGGTCTGTGTGCATGGAGTTTGCATGTTCTCTCTATGATTTATCCTTCAACACAACAGGCCAAAGACATACAGATTAAGCTAATTGGCATTCCTTAATTACCCATAGAGTGTGTGTGTGTGCCCTGCGATGAATTGCCACCCCAGGATGTACCCTGACTCGTGCCCTAAATCTACTGGGATAGGCTCCAGGCTTTCTGCAACCCTGCCACAGGATAAGGAGATTTATATATATATATATATATATTGTGATGAGTGAGTGAGTAGTGTCCTAAAGATTCCAATCCTATGGTCATTACAGTACATTGACTTCACATCAGATACCATCACAATCACTGACCTAGAAATTATAGTAATTATATAATCTCAGCAGGATTGTGTTAATCCCCACATCTGCTGTGATCACTGCCCTCACCTTTGAAGCCATGCGTAAATTTAGTATCTGCCTTGAGTTTTTTGGCTTTGCTTTCATATATATAGTGGACCAATCTGCTTAAAAGCAATGGTATTATTGCAAGTAATAGTGTGGGAATCCTGTGGGAGTTACCGTTTTTGAAGCCTAAAAGATTAAAAAGGCGACTTCATTCAGTGTTTGATCCACAAATAAAGAAATTAAAGGAAAGCTCCACTTTTTAGAGATTTGACACAATTTGTGATGCAGCCTACTTTTGTAAGTGGATTGTTCTGCCCATATATTACATGCCTCTCTTTGAAATATATAAAATATTACTACAAAATATTGTTTTCTAATAAGCAATATTGATTGTTTTCTATTTGCTAATTGAATACAACATTAATATGTTAGTTAAATGTAAATCATTAGTATTATACGGTCCTTTCTAAATGATTAGATGGTTTGGGAAATCAAAGTTTTTGCCTTGACAGTTGAGCAAAACTCATTAAGGTTATGTCAAAGTGTTTTTTTTTTTGTTTGTTTTATTTGGCCAAGTTTCT
Organism: Channallabes apus; assembly: GCA_030522415.1. Lineage (NCBI taxonomy): Eukaryota > Metazoa > Chordata > Actinopteri > Siluriformes > Clariidae > Channallabes > Channallabes apus. The sequence goes on from CM060116.1 coordinate 10,591,629, forward strand.
CAATGATTAATTTGGGAATAGCTAATTCCCACCCATCTCTCTCTGTAAGGGCACTTTCTACCTACAGTAATAACTACCAACCAGGGAAGGCATAGCATTGGGAAGTTAAACCAGATGAGTGACTACAACCCATTGTGGTTATGAATGGGGTCTGCAAAATTACAGCTGAAAAGTTCAGCATTACTGGGCCAGAAGTGCTTTGAAAAAGCAACCATGTCTGGCTACAGGAAAAACTACAAAAGGTACTGTACCTTCTTTTCTTCCGCGAGGGGGAAATTCTATGGCCATGTCATTAAGTGTCCTGAAAATAATGTCATGAAATCACATAATGACACAATCAGTTGATATTATCCGGGGAAAAACGAAGAGGCACAGTTGCTGGACATCCTTGTGAAATCTAAAAAGCCTTTCAACCCAAATTTGTCCACCATGCAAAAATTGGCTGACATTTCCTCAAGCTGCAGTCCATCCACTACACATCACAACACAACAGCTGTCAGCTTGCTTTGGATTTATCATTGTGGTGTCACCAATCATCACAGTGTCTCTATGTCAGTGACTGAAGCTGCAGCTCTACATCCCTGGAGGGACCCTCCGGTTCTGCCAACAGGAGTGCCAATGCAGTCCTGACCAGAAAAATGACAGATGCCAACCTCTTGGGATGTGAAGCCACTCACAGAGGCAGGACTTTAGACACGGTCTAAAAACATACATATATACATGTACTCTACCCATATATACTCCTGGTGATGTCCCACACATTATCTCCCATTTCTGATTGGTACTTTCATTTTGTCTGGACACACAACAATATAGAGTTTGCTTATATAAAAAAGGGGTGGACTTCACTTTCATTGTGGTATCACAGCACAGCTGGGAGCAACTTACAGCTACTGTAACTGGGGTGTTGAATCTGGGTGAAGATTTGCTGTCCAGAGGCAATGCATATCATGACAGTTGGAAGCTCCATAGTGAAGTAATATGGGCAAGTAACAAATAAGTAGAAATCTTTTTGCATTTAGAATTTAGTAGGCAGTTAATTTCAAGTGGATGTAATAGACAAGAGCAGCAATGGCTGCAGACCCTTCAATATGCATTTCCACCATTATTTGTAAGCATTGCCATTTTACATATACAGTACACAGTCTTCATACTGCTTTGTCATCATTGGATTTTAGCAATTTTAATTACTGTACTTATGAATGCCTATATCTGTGGATGATTCCGCTTAAAAACTATGAGGATGGCTTATGACTGCAATTGCAAAAGAGTTCTTTACGTCTTCAACAGGGAACAGTTGGTCTTCAATAAAGTGGACATCGTGTTAAGTAAAAAGAATTGCATTGGTACCCCAATAGTGGAAGAGTTGTCTCTCAGGGGATTCTGCGTCATGTTGTCTTGGGGAGTTTTTCCTCACTTCTGGTTTGTTCCTTACAGAAAAATTTAAACGGATATCCTGAATATCATATATTAATTTATTTACAGAACTTTCTAATGGCATAATACAAGACAAAAACAAGTTTTTAAAATACTAATACGGAGTAATAATATTAATTATGTTCTTAAATTCTTTTAAGAATAAGAGCATTTTTATCATGTCCATAAAAGCAGTGCCATCAGAATGAACTAAAATATGTCTCTAACAAGTTGTATTTCAGGCGGCGCGGTGGTGTAGTGGTTAGCACTGTCGCCTTGCACCTCCAGGGTCTGGGTTCGATTCCCCGGCCAGGCTCGATTCCCGTCTCTGTGTGCATGGAGTTTGCATGTTCTCCCCGTGCTTGGTGGGTTTCCTCCGGGTACTCCGGTTTCCTCCCACAGTCCAAAGATATGCAGGTTAGGCTAATTGGCGTTCCCAAATTGCCCGTAGTGTATGATTGGGTGTGTGAGTGTGTGTATGTGTGTGTGCCCTGCGATGGATTGGCACCCTGTCCAGGGTGTACCCCGCCTAGTGCCCGAAGTCTCCTGGGATAGGCTCCAGGTCCCCCGCGACCCTGAACACAGGATTAAGCGGTATAGAAGATGAATGAATGAATGAAGTTGTATTTCAATTAACTTACTGTGAGTGTATAAAAAGTGCTTATTAATTTGTGAATGTTGCTTTTTGGCCACTTTGAAGGTCCCATCTCATCTCAAAATTTCACTTCTAGAAGAACATTCTGAAGTCTGGAAAGCCACACCACCTCCTTCACAATGTTTCCATGCATTTCCTAATACTAATGTGCTCACTGGCGATCCCAGCATAATATGATGAACTAGAGTTTCCACCAGACCGCTTATGTTCCAGTGCAAACTGTATTTTTGAAACAATGGTAATGAAGGGGCCCAGGTTTGAAGACCATCTTAAAGTTTGGTAAGCTCTTAAGAAAATAAGAGAAAAGATTTTCCATTTTTCCACTTGCAGCCACCCGTTTCACGCTTCCTGCGGCCACTTGGCACCTGCCCTCTGGGCCCTCTTGCCTACCCCTGGGTTATGCACTTGCATCCTGCATCTTATTCAAACACATACCTTTCCTCTGTCTACAATGAAGACATCTATGAAGGAAGTTGAGTGTACTGTAGGAGATGGAGTAAATTAGTAAATCTTCTTTAAAAGCTTTTTCACTTGACAATATTCTTAGACAAGGCATTGCTGTATAAGCTGCCTTGGATAAGGGCATCTGCCAAATGCTGTTAATGTAAATGCACACCTCCTTTATTGCCCACTGCATTTTTCTGCATGAATCAGTGCCTTAATGAGGACTAGAAAATAATTTAGGCCAACCTCCTGCAGCAGTGTATGACTCTTACAGCCACACAAATGCAAACGCACACCTAAATTACCAGCAGCTGGAAGCGACATGACTTCTGAGCTGCAGTCTATATAATAGACTTAATAAGAAAGTCAAAATTCCCCACATCTATAGCAAACACTGATTCATTAGGTTACAGTTAATAGTTGAATGCATGTGTTAAAAGTGTTTAAAGGCCCAATAAGCTACTGAATTCTGGAATTAACATGTAGCATATAATCCCATGCAATAAAAGTGTGTTTTAAAAATTGTCCAGTAGGAAGTGTAAATTAGAGCCTATAACTTATTCTTAGGCTTTGAAGCCATAACAACTTAAACATAACAGTAATACGAACTCAGTTACTTAAATGTGACTAAATGAAGTGAGCATGTTTATAATTAATACTGTACTTGATTAGAACCCTGTTCAGATATGCAACCAGGTCCATAAATTTTGAAACAACGATAAAGTTTTTGCCATTTGGCTTCTGTACAATCCGTCATTGAATTTACAATGAAACAATCAAGACTTTCAGCTTTAATTCAAGAGGTTTGAGAAAAGGGTGGCAATGAAACCATTCAGCAATTACAGCCATTTTCGCACATAAATATTAAACGTTAACAGCCACATACCCTCATTCACCATCATTATCCACTGTTGTTTAACTGTTCCTTGTGCCTGTGTCTACTTGCTGCTATTATAAGTACTTGCTTGAGGGTAAGTGACCATGTTTGTGTCTTCTACGAATTCAAATAGTGCAAGGGTAAATGCTAGTGCAAGAGGCTTATTCAATGTCAAATATATAAAAACATGGTAAGAAAAGAAAAAGAATATAGAAATGTTGCTGCAGATTGTATTAGGCATCAATGGTGTCCCATGCCATTCAAGTTGCCAATACTAGTATACAGTACAGTACATGAAACATCATTCCATATTCATTCCATTATTCACCATACTGGTCTCAACATTGCCCCAAATGTACCAGACTACTTAAAGACCCAATTATAGAGAGAATTCTCTGTCTTTTGCCAGTTCTTCAGAGGGCAGTGGACTGATCACATTGCATATGTGTGTATCTACTATAGCTCATGCTCCAATTATTCAGCAAAAGCAAATTAGAAAGGATGCTATCACTTAAATCATGAACTACACAACCCAGAATCTCAAGCAGTCCAATGAACTACACTCACCACTTACAAATAACTCAGACTTGCACAAATATTTTACTTCTGTCTGTTGACTTCCATGCTCAGTGAAGGACCTCAGTCATTATAGTTTATTTAATTTCATTCTAATATATTTTACCTGATTATCGAGTTTGATCGCTGTTTATTACAGCCTGTTTTTATCCCATTCTTTGGAATACTGTATATGGTGTCCAATTGGCTTGACCCAGACCCATTTTCTGACATGCAGCTTGAAGGGATCTCCGGGACATGTTTGTAGTCCAATCAGGTTGCTTTGTCTCAGTTCTTAAATGATTCATTTCAGCTGTGCCATATCAGCTTCTACATTGCCAATTGCCAATTCATTTAGAAGACAACTGAATTTGTTTTCTGTCCCTTTTAATGTACATTTTAATGTGGTTGTTTGCTATTGGCTAGTAGATAAACTGGTAACTCAGCAGTCACTAAAAAGGATACTGCATGGTAAAGTGAGGAGAAAACACCCAGTGGTGATTAGCCAGCAATTAGCTGTTAGCCAGCAGAACATACTGTATGAAAGCAGTTAGGTTTGCTGGGTCATTGATTAATAGTCAAGGAAAAGCACTCCTTGCAGTAACCCTTTTTTATAAACGGAAAATACTAATACTAATGTGCTTCCAATCTCCGTGTCCCTATAAGACTTACATGTTAATGACTTTTGGTTTTTTGATGTACACACAGACTTCAAAAGTTCCATGTGGTTTTGTGTAAAAACATAAAAAATCATCTGGGGCCTGTTTCAGAAAGCAGGTTAAGTGAAAACTCAGAGTTTGGTAACCCTGAGATAAGAGAAAGTCAGAGTTTTCCATTTCAAAAAGGCAGGTTTGTCAAACCCGAGAAAGCAGGGTAACTCAAGCCTGTTTCTGAAAGAGAGGTAACTATTACTCAGAGTCAGTTACCGTGGCAACTTACTCTGTGAACCTAACCTGGTCAGGAGCAGGTTTTATTCTCTGAACTCGGAGTTTCTGTCGGTCTCCTCCCCTTTTTTAAAGACGCAGCGGTATTTCTCGCCGTAGCCTTAGTCATTCATTGGCCACATTTCGGACACAAACAGAGAAGACAGTTAGGAGAATTGCTTGTCCTCTTTTGGAGGATCCCATAGATGAGGAGGCTGCATTAATTCCAAGAGAATTACATTTACGTCGGGCAAGGATTTATTTTGTCTTTTCCCCGTACATTTTTGTTTGAGCTTTACCGTTTTTCATTGCTATCAATTACATATATCTAATAATCTAATCCGTCCTTACATCACTAATATCACCCATCGTGGCCGTGCTCTTACATCCGAGCAGATACTACAACCCCTGGCAAAAATGATGGAATCACCCTCTCAGAAGATGTTCATTCAAATGTTTAATTGTGTAGAAAAAAAAACAAGCTCATACATGCCAAAAATATTTTGACTCAACAATCCAAACTTCTGGCTGTATAAAACACTTTAAAAAACAAAACAAAGAAAGAAAGATAACTATAGTCAAGGACAACTGTTTTGACAACTCAAACAGAGGAAAAAAATATGGAATCACCAAATAAAAACACTACTTGTACTTTGTTGCAGCACCTCTGGCTTTTATAACAGCTTGAATTCTCTGAGGCCTGGATTTAACTAATGTCCAACAGTAGACTTCATCAGTCTGTCTCCAGCTTTGTCTTATTGCAGTTGCCAGATCAGCTTTGCAGGTTGGAGGCTTGTCGTGGACCATTTTCTTTAATTTCCACCACAGATTTTCAATTGGATTAACGTCCGGACTATTTGCAGGCCATGCCATTGACATTATATGTATTTCCTGTAGGAATGTTTTCACAGATTTTGCCCTATGGCACGATGCATTATCATCCTGAAAAATTATGCTACCATCACCAAACATCCTTTCAATTGATGGAATAAGAAAAGTGCCCAAAATCTCAACATAAACTTGTGCATTTATAGAAGATGTAATGACTGTCATGTCTCCCATACCTTTACCTGACATACAACCCCATATCAATAATGATTGTGGAAATTTGCATGTTTTCTTCAGGCAGTTGTCTTTATAAATTTCATTGGAACGGCACCAAACAAAAGTTCCAGCATCATCACCCTGCCCAATGCAGATTCGTGATTCATCACTGAATCTAACTCTCATCCAGTCATCCGCAGTCCAAGATTGTCTTTCTTTAGCCCACTGAAACCTTGTTTTTTTCTGTTTAGATGGTAATGATGGTTTTCTTTTGGCTTTTCTGTATGTAAATCCCATTTCTTTTAGGCGATTTCTTACTGTCCGGTCACAGACATTGACTCCACTTTCTGCCCATTTGTTCCTCATTTGTTTTGTTGTGCATTTTCTGTTTTCAAGGCATATTGCTTTAAGTTTTCTGTCTTGGCGCTTTGATGTCTTTCTTGGTCTACCAGTACGCTTCCCTTTTACAACCTTTCCATTTGATTTGTACTTGGTCCAGATTTTAGACACAGCTGACTGGGAACAACCAACATCTTTTGCAACATTCCATGAAGATTTACCTTCTTCAAGAAGTTTGATAATTCTCTCCTTTGTTTCAACTGACATCTCTCGTGTTGGAGCTATGAGTTATGTCAATCATCTTGGTTCAACACATCCCTAATGTGTGCAAGCACTCTTTTTTTAACTGTAGACTAATTAGCAGTTGTAATCAGATACAGGTATTTGTTTTAGAAATGCAAAGTGCATGGTGATTCCATATTTATTTCCTCTGTTTGAGTTGTCAAAACAGTTGTCATTGACTATAGTTATCTTTCTTTGTGTTTTACACTCACCACCAACACAAAAAATTAAATAAATGAAATGAAATAAACACAAGTCACAACACTTTATTTGGTCTTCTTTATTTCCTAAAAATTAAAACGTCACACATTACTTATTATCTTCTTCTATTCATTCATCTTCTATATCGCTTTATCCTGTGATCAGGGTCGCGGGGGGCCTGGAGCCTATCCCAGGAGGCTTTCGGGCACAAGGCAGGGTATACCCTGGACAGGGTGCCAATCCATCGCAGGGCACACACACACACACACACACCCATCCATTCACACACTACGGGCAATTTGGGAAAGCCAATTAGCCTAACCTGCATATCTTTGGACTGTGGGAGGAAACCGGAGTACCCGGAGGAAACCCACCAAGCACAGGGAGAACATGCAAACTCCATGCACACAGAGACGGGAATCGAGCCTGGCCGGGGAATCGAACCCAGACCCTGGAGGTGCAAGGCGACAGTGCTAACCACTACACCACCGTGCCGCCCTACTTATTATCTATTATACTGAAATATTTAAATACTGTAAATGTAAACTTACGCATTAACTTGAGCAGCTATGTTTTCCCCCACGCTACCTGTCTCTGTTTCGCCGATGCAGTGGTGTTACTTATTTTTTTTAATATGTTCTCATATTTGCTGTAAGGTTGCATGAGCATATCAAGTTTAGCTGGGGAAAAAAATGCAGATCTCTTTTTTTCTGCTGTTGCCATGGTGACTCGTAATATCTGCGCTCCATTGATAATGGCTTTTTAGAGTCGCGGTGTACACGCTTAACTCTGAGTTAGTCCACTCAGAGCTGATTGACCTTACTCAGATCAGCTGTTCTGAAACCCAAAGCTCTGAGTTTTTAATCTCTGGGTCAATCAACTCAGAGTTCAAGTTTAAATTCCGAGTTGTTTGAACCTCCTTTCTGAAACAGGCCCCAGATCATAATCTGTTCTGGTCTATAACAGCAGACGTTTTGGCAGTTTGCTGGTCTGGAGCATTCAGCTGTGTGAGTAAACATCTTGCCAAAAAGAAAAGACACGCGGTGGTCTTAGACAAGCTATTGTTGCTGCACATAAATCTGAAAAAAGTTATTAAGCCATTTTCAAATCATCTGGAGTTCAATGGTCTACAGTAAGAAATATTATTTACAGTACAAGTGAAAAGCATTCAATTCACCCCAAGATCAGACGTGCAATGCGTGCAAAAAATAAAAAATGAACTAAAAGTTACATCTCAAACCCTAAACACCTAAAGCTTGGTGGAAATTGGTGGAGTCATAGAGTAAGACATTAATCTAAAGCACAGCATTAAATTTACATCAGAATGGCAGAAAAATATAAGAATCAAGGTTTTGGCCTAGTCAAAGTCCAGACCTGTGGCGGCACGGTGGTGTAGTGGTTAGCACTGTCGCCTTGCACCTCCAGGGTCTGGGTTCGCTTCCCCGGCCAGGCTCGATTACCGTCTCTGTGTGCATGGAGTTTGCATGTTCTCCCCGTGCTTGGTGGGTTTCCTCCCACAGTCCAAAGACATGCAGATTAGGCTAATTGGCGTTCCTAAATTGCCCATAGTGTGTGATTGGGTGTGTGAGTGTGTGTATGTGTGTGTGCCCTGCGATGGATTGGCACCCTGTCCAGGGTGTACCCCGCCTAGTGCCCGAAGTCTCCTGGGATAGGCTCCAGGTCCCCCGCGACCCTGAACACAGGATTAAGCGGTATAGGAAATGAATGAATGAAAGTCCAGACCTCAACCAAATTGAAATCCTGTGGTGAGACCTTTAGAGAGCTGTGCATAAGCAAATTCCCCAAAAACTCAATTAACTGAAGCAGTGCTTTAAATATTCAATTCCTCCATAATGATTTGAAAGACTGATAAATTAATACAGGAAATGGTTACTTCAAGTTATTGCTGCTGTAGGCAGACCTGCATAATATTATATCATTGCCTAATACTAAGACCTGCTACGATCAGATGATTTGTATATTTTTTTTTACACAAAAACACATCGGATTAAAACGAGGTACAAACTTTTAAAAGTGACTATGTGACACAGGGCACATGACCAAAAACTTAATGCTTTCTCTGCTGAAAATAAACAGAAAACTACAGGCATATTAAACGTGCATGTGAGGAATAATACATAATATCAGAGAATTATTGTACAAATAAACTGTACACTAGTGTAATTATGTATACTGTTATGGGATAATCAGCATTATAAAAATACAAATAGGTTTTGTATTTTATTAGCATAAAAGATTTTAGATTTACATATAGGCTTTAACGTGTTTCTTTTTTAATTCAATTTGCATATCTGTTACTAACATTGGCAGCACGGTGGTGTAGTGGTTATGACTATCGTCTGTCACCTCTAGGGTCTGGGTTCAATTCCCGGCCAGGTTCGATTCCTGCCTCTGTGTGAATGGAGTTCGTATGTTTTCCCCGAGCTTGGTGGGCTTCCCCTGTGTGCTCTGGTTTCCACCCACAGTCCAAAGACATGCAGATTAAGTTAATTGGCATTCCCAAATTGCCTGTAGTGTGTCAGTGTGTGTACTGTACAGTATGTGTTGCCCTGTGATGGATTGGGACTCTGTCCTTGGTGTACCCCGCCTCGTACCCCGCCTGTATATAGGATTGACTGAGTGACTTACAGTACTAACACTCTTCTGTGCCAGTAGGAATGATGTGAATTTTTAACATATTTCTAGGAACAGATGAGAACGTTTGTGTTACAATGTAGTGAAGGGGTTAACAGGTAAGCTTAACTCCCACATGCACAATGCCAAAGTAGCAATCTATTTAAAGTTACATACTGTAACCCGTTCTTAAAAATAAAATAAAAATAAATGTACGCTAGCTCATTAAGTAGATTTTTCTTTTAATATTGCTTTTCCAAAATGTTTTTTTTTATATTAACATACTGTTTATTGGGCACAGATCTGAACTCAAACAGATTAAACTCCTTATGTCTTTAATCCCAGTGACACTGCCTGTAGGGTGGAGAGAAAATATCCTAATCACATAGTGACTCTCACAACAGAATGGTAAAATATAGAATACCATAGAGTAAATAACAAAACTTCATGAAAATAAAACAGATACAAAAAAAATTTAATAAAAACTAATCATGTTGCATCTATGCTACCTCTCTCTCTCTCTCTCTCTCTCTCTCTCTCTCTCTCACACACACACACACACACACATGCACACAAATCCCTATCCTCAACATACTCTTTTCCTTTTCTCTCTCCCTTTCAGACCCTCCCCGTTCTCTATCCTACCTCTTTTTCAAACCATCTACAACAACATCTCTCACTTTCCTGCTCCACTCTGACTTTGTCTTTCTCTTTCTGCTCTCATTCCACACTTGCATGCTCACTGTCCCGAAACAGTACTGTATATGGCGTAAAGCCATGAGGGAATTTCTCCTGGACTGTGAGTGTCATCTACATCTGTGACTTATCCAGAGGACATCAGCATCAGCAGGAAAGAGCGAATTTTGATCATCAAACTCCTTTATTAAGTATCTGTTTTGCTTCATTCATCATGTTCCATCTTTGGGCAGCTCTATCTAATTTCATATCCATCCATAAAGGGGATCCAGACATTTGTTCAAGGTTAGCATTTTCTTGTTGTATAAACTTGGACAATGCAATCAGGGGTTTCTGCGCCTTCTTTCCCTGGATCTGAGGAGTTTCTAAGCTGATACAACCTCAACATGTTTTCCTTCAACTACACTACATGTCTGATTGAGAGACTGGAGGACATATCCCCTGAGAACCACATCTCAAGCACATCATGGGTTTTGAAGGGTTATATATGTAAGTATACGGATATGCACACACAGTATTTTTCTTTCTGAAATGTACAAAATGGCATAAAAGATAAAAGGGTAAGTACTATAAAAAAGTTTTATTCCTCATTAACATGCTTTGTTCTATCTATTCTAGCGACACCAGCTTCATAATGTACACAACCCTAATTTTAATGCAAATAATATAAAATTCGACATACTGTACAGGGTGAATGAAGAACAGTGAATATACATGACTATACATAAATACCTGCATATTTAACATAGGTTAAGCTCAAAGGAAGGAAGTGAGAGAGACATACGGTTAAAATGTGTGTAGATTGGGTGTTGCAGTTGGAAATCAGGAACACTGCTTATCTAGGAAAAATCAATAACTGAGAGCTAAATTATACCCCTGATGCATGAAAATGGAATGCTTGATTTTGGAACAAAGAGACTGAATGTATTTTTAGATTAAGAACACGGGAGAAGGTGGTGGTTAGATTTAAATGGCAAAAAATGTAAAAAATTGATGATTTTCTAAATATACACATCGATCCAAATGGGTGAAACCACATCGAAAATCTGAAATGAAAATAAACAGACAGTAATATCTTTGACCTCAAAAGATTTTCCTCATGCCTAATCTTCTACGTTGAAGCCTGAAAATGGAAGCTTTGCACATGTGGAAGTAAAGCAAAAAGGGAACATGTCAAATAGTAAGAAAGTTTTCATTTTATTTATGGGAAATATAAATATATCGTTTGTAATAAAAATTAAAAATAAAAAAGAAATCACATTTTCACTAGTGAAGATTTTATATTTTTGGATATCACTATATATCTAATGTTAGAAACCCGAAATATCTGTCTATATTAGGAATATACTGTACTGATAAACCTCATGCTCACTCCAAATGTCTTTTTACAATGATTTTACAATAAAGCTTATGAATTGACATTGACATTTAACAGATGCAACTTGCAATGACTAGCATTTTTGTTTAATTCTTGACCTAATTATACAAATTTCTTTATTTTCATGAAGGTCTCTGAAACTAAAAGCCAAATAACACTACAGTAGATATATTTCTGAAGCATTTCAGACAAATGCAGCAGATAGGCATCCATTTAAACTAGAACTGTAATGAACTGTGAATTGTGAGCATTGTCAACTCATGTTCATTTTATATTGTGTGTATTGTTAATAAAGATTCATTGAAACCATGGGGGATTTTACAGTATACTTTCCAATAAGGTAGAACAAGACAGAGATGCTACGTACAGTACATTATAATGTCGTTATCACATCGTCTATCCCATTTTATCCTGTATACAGAGTTGTGAGTGGCCTGGAGCCTATTCCAGGGGACACCTTAGACAGGGTGCCAATCCATCGTAGGAACGCCAATTAGCCTAATCCCCGCAGCACCCAGAGGAACCCCACCAAACACGAGGACAACATGCGCTTCTTATTTAGATCTGGGCCCATATAATGTTTGTCAGTTTTTACTTTCTTGCCAGTTATAAGTAGTTGTGCACTATGTGCGGATTCAGTATTTTTTCAGGTTTAAATTAAGAATTAATGAATAATTACATTATTATGAATGGAACAGTATTAAGAAAAAAAATATGTCACTAATTCTGCTTCAAACAGGAAAATATGTATAGGACACAATATTTCTGCTGGATTCATAAATGCGGAAAATTAAGAATAGGCAATCTCCAGCGATGTTACAGAATCAAAAGTTTGCTGCTAACACCCATGAATACTGGAGATGACCTCACCTTAACCTTCTGGTGTTTTATGATTACCTTAATTGAAGAAATCTATTTCTTTGACATGTACTGTAGGGAGATAATAGGCTGGTTCCATTCCTGCTTCAATGTGCCACTACCTCCATTCTATTAGCCTTCGTCTTCCTATGTAGCATGGTGGCTGGAAAAAAAAGGAAGCACAAAACGTTCCACTGACTCAAAGCTAGTGCCTTTCTTGTAGGGGAACAACTGGGGTTCATTTGACTGACCACAGCTTCGGCATTAGGAAACGTTTTTCCTTTTGTCATTTCATTGATTACCAAGGATTCAACAAACTGTCTGTGAAATGTCACATCCATTGCCTTTGGTTCTACCTAACCAGAGACACAATGTACCCACAACTTTAGTCATGTTTGATGTGACTTCAGTGACATACGTGTTAATTATATAATTGTTTATATACCTGATATTATCCAGCCCAGGGAAGCATGTACTGTACTGTAAGTCATATGTAGCCATGTTTGCAATTGAAATCCCTACATGAGGCATGGGTTAATTCAACTGTCCCACCCTATAATGCACTTTACTCTTGGATACCTTGCTAAAACAATAACCCACCAACCAAACCTACCAAAACCACAACAACTCATCCTTCTCTTAATAAACATTACTTTGGTCCAACCAGCAGTAGTCCTCTGTTGTCCTTGTGGACACTGTCTCTGACCAATATCTGCAGGCTACATCAGAGGTGTTGAAAGCATTAATGTATCTTGACATAAAGGTCAATTTATGTCCCTTATGACCATTGTGAATCCTGAAGAATCATGTCATCACTCTAGAGCAGGGGGACTGTCTAGTACTGTACTCCATTCAGCGTACCATCACCGTTTAATTATTAACCCTACAATTATTAACACTACACTTCTATTCAATTTACTTTTGTCCCAACATTTCTACTATAATCATTGTTATATTGTATAGTGGATTTGCCATAGCCAGACTCCCAGGCTTACAGGTCTGAATCATTTCTCATCTTCTGCAAGGCTCTGCAGTAGTGAAACAAACATCATGCCATCTTTGTTCACAAGCCTTTAAACCAACAAAGGGAAGTGAATTACATGGTCATCTGTTTTTCGAGTGCTTGTTTCAGTGAGTCCCAGAGCAGGTTTCCAGGCACGCTGTCTTGTCATTCAAAAGTAATCGGTCAGCTGTTTCCATAGAAACAAAAAGCCACTCTGACTTATGAGCTGTTTCCTTGGACTTTGAATGCACTGATTCATGTGAGCTCGATCTAATGAAAGGAAAACAACAGACTGGTGCTGAAAATGAAGAGGCTCTTTATGGTGTGTCAAATAAGACTCAAATAATTTTAAAACGTGAAAAATTGAAAGAAACCAATATGTTTTAATCTCTGCATGCTGAGTGAAGAGTTTACTATAATCTTTTGGATGCCACATGTGCCCTTAGGGAGAACATCATTGCAAATCCCTGCAGTTATTCTGATTAATCAGCTTTATTCTGTGATGAAAAAAGGTTTATCCTAATAAGAGTGGTCATCCAGGTCCCAATCCACAGTGCATAAGGGCTCAGTGAATAGTTTGATAATTATGAAAATAATGTGAAATCAAACATTATTTCTATACAGTACCAGAGAGATGTTGCATCCATGCCAAGGTGTAGCAAAAGTCTCCCTCTGCTGGTTGAAAACACCCTATTCATTTAGGCATTTGGCAGACACTCTTATCCAGAGCGACTTCAATTTTTTTTTACATCTTACATCTGAGGTGTAGGGCGTTAATGGTCTTGCCCAACAGTGGCAACTTGGTGGTTGTGGGGCTTGTACCTGGGATCATCCGAACCGTAGTCCAATGTCTTAACCACTGAGCTACCCCTGGCTACTGAGCTACCCTATAAAACACACACATAATGTACATACACTTCCAACTGTATTGTGCTGAAAATATTAGTATGTTTAGCATCTGCTGATAACGGCTTGGTGCCAGACACCACAGCACACCACCAGAGGTCTTATGGAGTTATCCCCTAAGCAGCCGGAGCTGCCCAGGTAGCATCGGGAGAACCTACGCAATACTGGGCACAATGTCAAGTAATTTCTATAGCTTTAAAAGTCGACTGTTTTGAAAACATACTGTATAGGTTCGCCCTCGGCTTGCTCACCAGGGGAAATCTGACCATTTTGATTCATACACATTCACATTCCATACAAACTTAAATAATTCTTTTGATTGTGTAAAGCTGCTTTGAGACAATGACAATTATTAAAAGCGCTGTACAAATAAAATTTAACTGAATTGAATTGAATAGGACGGCGCGGTGGTGTAGTGGTTAACACTGTCGCCTTGCACCTCCAGGGTCTGGGTTCGATTCCCCGGCCAGGCTCGATTCCCGTCTCTGTGTGCATGGAGTTTGCATGTTCTCCCCGTGCTTGGTGGGTTTCCTCCGGGTACTCCGGTTTCCTCCCACAGTCCAAAGATATGCAGATTAGGCTAATTGGCGTTCCTAAATTGACCATAGTGTGTGAATGAGTGTGTGAGTGTGTGTATGTGTGTGTGCCCTGCGATGGATTGGCACCCTGTCCAGGGTGTACCCCGCCTAGTGCCCGAAGTCTCCTGGGATAGGCTCCAGGTCCCCCGCGACCCTGAACACAGGATTAAACGGTATAGAAAATGAATGAATGAATGAATTGAATAGGAAGTGGTCCAGCATATTAACTGGTTGGAATATGAAATTGATATGAACGGGGTGAAGGCAACAGCAAGGTCATGTGTCTGAAATAGTTTTTCGTCAATAACCCCAGCTACTCAGACCACATCTCTGTTATGCTAATTCCAGCATACAGACTACTCGTCAGGATTTCAAAACCGGTTCTGAAGCAGGTGAAAACCTGGCCAGCAGGAGGCATCTCTACTCTTCAGGACTGTTTCGAGTCCTGACTGGAACATGTTTAGGGAGGCTTTCAACTTACGGCGACTTGGAGGAGTACACGTCATCATTGACCAGCTACATCAACAAGTGCACCGATGACGTCACTGTCTCCAAGAGCATCATCTCACGACCCAATCAGAAACCATGGATTACTGCGGACGTGCGTGCACTTCTGAGGACCCAAGAGTCTGCCTTCAAAACAGGAGACAAGGTGGCCCATAGAAGAGCAAGGGCCGAACTTTCTCGGGCCATCAGAGAGGCGAAGCGCGCACACGCCCAGAGAATCCATGTGGCAGGGCTTACAAGCCATCACTCACTACAGGATGACATCACCTGCCTCTGACGGTGACGGCTCCCTCCTAGATGCACTGAACAACTTCTACGCTCGGTTTGACAGGCAGAACGACGTGGCAGTGAGGAAGACCACCCCTCCTCCGAACAACCAGGTGCTGTATCTCACTACAGCTGATGTGAGGAAAACTCTATGCAGAGTCAACCCACGTAAAACTGCTGGACCAGACAACATCCCAGGCAGAGTGCTCAGAGAATGTGCGGAACAGCTCACCGACACCTTCAACATCTCTCTGAGCAGCGCCGTTGTTCCCACATGCTTCAAGGCCACCACCATCGTTCCCGTGCCCAAGAAGTCTACTGTGTCCTGTCTCAATGACTACCGTCCCATTGCACTTACACCCGCCATCATGAAGTGCTTCGAGCGGCTCGGCATGAGACACATCAAGACCCTGCTGCCCCCCTCACTGCACCGACTGCAATTGTTATAATCTCCTTTGAACAGTTGATATTGAGATATGTCTGCTACTCATGCTCTGTAAAGCCTTCATAACGGCTCTAA
This sequence comes from Channallabes apus, assembly GCA_030522415.1. Lineage (NCBI taxonomy): Eukaryota > Metazoa > Chordata > Actinopteri > Siluriformes > Clariidae > Channallabes > Channallabes apus. Next base: position 10,607,712 of record CM060116.1, read on the forward strand.
TCTGAGGTGCTATTAATTGGCGATTACTGAAGCTGGTAGCTCTAAATGAACGTCTCCTCTCCAGTAGAGGTAGGTTTTGGTCTCGTCCTCCTGGGATGGCCTTCATTAGAGCCAGTTTCTTCATGGTGCTTGATGGGTTTTGCAAATGCACTTGACAATACTGTTCTTGCAAGAACTATTCCAAAACATCTTCATGTCATAAAATAACAACTGACGATTTCTTAATTATTTCCCTAAGTGTGTGTGTATGTATGTATGTATGTATGTATGTATGTATGTATGTGTGTGTGTATTACTTTCACTGATTCTGATAGCTGTTTTTTTTTGTTTTTTTTTTGTTTTGTTTCAGAAAACAAATGACCACATGAGCTACTACTAGGGGCGTGCTTGCAAGAAAACTATGGACAAAATTCAAATGGACAACTCCACTAACAGTTACAACACTTCAGATGGCCATCTGGTCACACACAGCCTGTGGGAGATTGTCACTATTGCAACAGTCTCAGCTATAGTAAGCTTAGTCACGATAACCGGAAATGTTCTAGTGATGATCTCCTTCAAGGTAAACAGTCAACTGAAAACTGTCAATAACTACTATCTACTAAGCCTGGCTGTTGCTGACCTTATTATTGGTATTTTTTCCATGAATTTATATACTTCCTATATACTCATGGGGTATTGGTCACTGGGTAGCCTTGCATGTGACCTCTGGTTAGCCATGGACTATGTGGTCAGTAATGCATCAGTTATGAACTTGCTAGTAATTAGCTTTGATCGTTACTTTTCCATCACAAGACCTTTGACATATAGAGCTAAGAGAACACCTAAACGTGCTGGGATCATGATTGGATTGGCTTGGCTTGTGTCCTTAATCCTGTGGGCACCTCCAATATTGTGCTGGCAGTATTTTGTAGGCAAAAGAACAGTACCTGAGAGACAATGTCAAATCCAGTTCTTCTCAGAGCCAGTGATAACATTCGGAACAGCAATTGCCGCGTTTTACATTCCAGTTTCTGTCATGACTATCTTGTACTGTCGGATTTATAAAGAGACAGAAAGGCGGACTAAAGACCTGGCAGAACTCCAGGAAGTCAACCATTCCATAGACTCTGACATTACAAATAAGTCTCAGGCACCCATAATGAGCTCCTTCTTCACTACCACCCCTAGAAGGCAGAACCAGATATCCTGGGCATCCTCCTACCAAAACAACACTTCTAAATTTGCCACCACCTTTAAAGAAGAATGGTCTAAAACTGGTCCTGTTCCCACTTTTGCCAGCTATGCGTCTTCTGAAGAGGAAGAAAGTGCTCCTGGAGTCCTGGTGGTATACAGAAACCATGCTTGCAGGGAGAAAAATACAGTTCTGTCCAATAATGGTGAGGAAGAGAATTTCTTCTTATCCCAAGGTAAAAACAATTCCCCAAAATGCAAAAAGTGTATTTCCTATAGATTCAAACCAGCTGCAAAGGAAAACAAATCTACACAGACTAAAAAACTTAATCCCAGAGCAGCAAAGTCCATGCTGTCTATGGCCAAGTCTATGAACATGCAGTCCACAGCCTTGTCATCTAACCCTAACAATCCTCCACTGAAGAGCCAAATAACCAAGCGCAAGAGGATGGTCCTGATCAAAGAAAGAAAGGCAGCACAGACTCTTAGTGCTATTCTACTGGCCTTCATCCTCACATGGACACCTTACAACATCATGGTGCTTGTCTCCACCTTCTGTTCAGATTGCATACCTCTGTCTTTATGGCACCTGGGCTACTGGTTATGCTACGTCAACAGCACTGTCAACCCAATGTGCTATGCTCTCTGCAACAAAACCTTTCAAAAGACCTTCCGACTGCTTCTCTTATGCCAGTGGAAGAAGAAGCTAGAGGATAAACTTTATTAACATGGAATAACTGTTGTAGATTTCATGAACCATTTTAAATACCATTAGTAATAATTAGTATCTTAAAGCATGGACAGATGAGATGTTTTATCATTATAAGCTAATATGTAATATGACCACAGCTCTTCCAGTATTGTTTTCATGGATATTTTATTCCATCGCTTGAAATTACCCATTTGCCAGTTGTTCCCCATTAAAAAAAAAAAAAAAACATTGTCCCATTAACAAATGATTTGTAATTGATAGTCACCTTTGTATGTTTTATATATTTTTAGAGGATATTAAATCACAATTTTATTTGAACATTTTATTTGCTTGATTAAGATGGTTCATGCTCATCGAATGCCTTGTCCATGCATAAAAGAAGAAACAAACAAGACCCACAAACTCAGACATTTTAAGGGACAAATAATATAAACAGACAGTAGGATCTACAGTAGATGTGCTGAGTCGTACTGTATTCTATATTTTCATTCAGTCATCTGTGCTCAAGTTAATATTTGTGTGCAATGAATTTTTGCAATTCCATATTAAACTGATTAGTAAATTCATAACTGAAGCCTTTTTGATGCTTTATTGGTACGATTTAGCCTCTATTTTTATGTTATATTACACATATTTTAATACAAGATATGAACATTCTATGGATGTTTGGAATTATCGGTTATCACAGTAATATACATTAATATGCATTATTTTCATTATAAGAGAGAAGTGAGGTAATAATCTATCACTCAGTTGTCTTATTATTATTATTATTATTAGTTGTAGTAGTAGTAATTTAGTTACTCTCTATAGAATTTTATACAATTGATTTTGAAATAAGGAGCAACTGAATAATTTAAATAAATAAACAACTGATCTTCATGAAGAGTTTCAAGGATCTAATCCTTCCCAGTTACCTGAGTGTTTATTAAATGCAGTAATTACAAGAAAACTTATCAAGACATTTTCAAAGATCATCAAGCTATCCCACATTCTTAAGGCTATTTTGCATCAAATTATCATGAAAAATAATTTATTACGACTTTTCTTGAAATCAATCCTTCCACATTCTAAACATTTTATCAAATATATCAAGAGAAAATGTTTTGTGATTTTGTGTAAATCAGCCCCTCACACTGAGTGCTATGCATTACGCTCAGAGCTCATCCCTTTTGCATTCTGCAGGATGCACAATTTTGACTATATCTGAAGGCTTTACCATCATCCAGGCATATTTGCACAGGTGCTCCTTGTTGCAGTCCTTTTGCCAGTATATTACGTTCCTGCGGTTTAGGTTGGCACCGGCACAAGCATCGTACCACCACCCCCCACCTGCAACTCCCTGGAACTCCAGCTTGGCACAGTTCTGGAAATAGTTATCGTTGTCACGGTCCTTGGTGGTAAACTTCTGGTTGTCATGGAGGTAGTTCTCTGGATCCAGGGTGAGCGCATCCACAGCAGTGCCCTGGTACAAGCCCAGACGCAGCCTGTACTGGGCATCTTCTCCTTCCACCAGTGCTGGGTCATATTCACCTGTTTTGGTCATGGCATCTTTGTCCACCAGCTTGATGCCCAGTTTGTAACGGATGGGTCCACTGGTGAGTTGGTGGATGTACTCATTGCCCAGCCAATGGTTGCCAGTCAAGCTTCCAAATCCAAACTTGTACTCCTCCCAGGAGCGGTCAAAGTCCACACTGCTGTTGACTGTGATGTGCTGGATCACAGTCCAGCCACCTTCCTGCATGGCACAAAAAACTACAATGGGCTCGTCTCTGGGCTTGATTATGTATACACCATCCCGCGCCTGACCTCCAGAACTTTCCCACAGTTCATGACAGTCCCTGGGTGGACCTGGTACAAAAAAAATGCAGATAACAGTTCCATGAAAATTAAATACTGTACACATACAAAACAGTTTCTAACACCACCTCATGAAACAATTAATGAATTTGCTGTTTTTAATATTGGGCTGTGCTTGAGACATTGGTAATTTCAGACCTAAATAGTTTATACATACTGAACGAGTCAGCATACAGCCTGTACAAGCTATAATTTGAAAACCCTAACCCTAGCAATTTCTTTCAACAATAATTGAGTAGGTTCCCATTTTGCCACCAAAACAGTGATGTGCTGTGTATTCAGACACCTTTCTACTGAAACCAACATTAACCTTTTTAACAATTTGAGCTACGGACTACACAGGTCAGCCTTCAGCAATGGGTGCCCATGACCTTGTTGCCGGTTCACCATTTTTCCTTCTTTGCCCACCTTTTTGTAGGTACTAACAACTGCAGACCTGGAACATCCCACAAGCGCTGCAGTTTTGGAGTTGAACATACAGTATCATATCTTAAACATATCATTAAGAGTATAGTAATTGACAGTATATAGGTAAATAAGCAAACAAGTGTCAAATAGGCTGGTTTTTACCTTTATGTCCAACATTTTGAAGATATTTTTGCTCTTCTGGAGAAAGAAGATGGATGTTTTTAGCTTCGTGTTGTGCAGCTAGTACTCCAGTTGAAATGACAATGCTCAAGAAAGCCATCACCTTGCCCTCGAAAAGCTTCATCCTTTATTATTATGAAAATAATAAACAAATTAATAGCCATAACATAGCAGTCTTTTTAACCAGATTTCACTGTGAGCTTCAAGTGAATGAAGACAATAGCCAGTTAATAGCTTTATGATAAAATGTACTTTTCATTTCGTTCTTTTCACACTGGAATAGATCCATGTTTGGCAAATAAAATAAAAAAAAAACCTGCTTTTCAAAGATGCCAGATTGTTAGTCAGTATGAGGGTGAACTGTTACAAAGTTACAAAGACAACTCCTACTTTTAAAAGAATTATAGTCCAATTTATTAAAGGTAAAACATCTATGAAGTCAAGATGTGGTCACTATGTGCCGTCTGAATGACACCTTTGTGCAGCATCAATTGAGAACGAGCCTATTATTCTGTATCTAGATGAGTTGGTTCACTCTTGACTGCTATAGAAATGTTATCAAAGTATATTCTGGTGCATGCATTTTATTACAAATCTATGATAAATATTTGTAGTTCTTGTGTGTGTGTGTGTGTGTGTTTCTAAACTATATATTGTTATTTGTATCTAAGGGGTCGAGGACATGATTAGAAACAAAAAAATCCACATACCTTCACCATGTATCACGTTTGCTTCAGACTACTTACAACACACAACCCTTACTAAAGAGACAATGCTAAAAAGAAACAAAGTTTCAATCTGAATCTCAGAGTCCACACTGACTGTCACAGGCCACACACCCTGGGCCTATCTATCAGCATTGGACTTCAGCCTCTTTCTCATGTAACACTAGGACACAACAAAGATTAAAGAATGTAGGCTTATCTGTGTTATATGGAACAGGACCAGGCTGTTCAGTTTTTATGAATCTTTTGGACATCTGTTACTTTTTCATAACTTTTTCCAATAACATGTACATCATTTAACGGAAAAAAATCAGATCATTAGATTTCATAATTGTAACACATCCTTTTCCAACATTGGTTTATATTCATATTAAAGTTTTACAACCCCAGGTTACAATGAGTATATAACTTATCTCTGCTTATCTTTATTTGTAACTGGATCATTAAGTAGGATGATCTAAAGTATACAAATTAGTCATCTGCTGGATATACACAGTGAACTGGTTTGTTTGCCATCATTAAATGGAGTGGCATCTCACTCCTGGTTCAAATGCTTCTTTACTGTATGTATTCTTTAAAGCAAAAGTACATTAAAAGTAGTATGTTTGTACCATGAAATATTTTACAGTCAGTTATGTCACAACAGATTGTTCTATGTTGTTTTATTGTCAACATAGTAATGTTTGCAGTAATTACAAACACTCAAAATAAAATACAAATAAATAAATAAAACACACACACACACACACACACACACACATATATTTATTTATTACACTCATTAAATCTGTTGTCATAAGCAAGCTCCTTACAAACAGCAGATAACTAATACCAGTTGGGTCTGTCTGACACATTATGCCTTACAGCTCATCTACTTTTACTAGTGATATATTTAGCCTTCACCCATTTAACTTCCAGAACAGTCAGCCAGGGCTGTTGCTTTTTAGAGGTCCACATATCTAATATAGAGCTCCAAAGTTATTAAATAGCATACAAATGAACACAAGTACAAGAAACACAATAAGTTATTAGTTAAAATGTTATCCCTAATGGTATGCTAATAAAATAGTAACCTTATTAAAGCATGTAACATTAACAAAACTTTGACACAAATATAATTTGACTTGTTTTCTCCAAATCAATAAATGTCAGTGGCTGGCAATTAGTGTCAAACCCATTTCAAACAAAAGAGAATGGAAAGAACAAAGGCACGAGAAAGATGTCTTCTTGCTCACATACAGTATGTGCTATCTCCTGCGTGGACCACTCCCTCTGTGCCCCCTGTGCGTTCCTGATTTACCGTGGCTGTTAGGTGGGGCAAAGAACTTAGTCATGAGCTCAGACACATCTGGAAGCTCAGGGCTGGGATTAAGCATATTCATTGACTGTTCCATTTCCTAATAAATAAATGAATAAAGAAAAAAATAAGCGAGTCACTAATATTCAATACTAGAAACATAATAATAAACTTTTCCAATTACAGCATCTATATCAGATGTTAATGGGATGTTAACTATGCATAACCAACTGAATGAATGAATGAATAAATATTATTATTATTATTATTATTATTATTATGTAATGTTTGGGTAACAGCATGACAATTAGTAATTGATTTAGGGCCTGGTGATATATTGTTTATTTCTTTCCCTTCTTTGTAATGCTGATGTTCTGGACTACAGTCCAGGTTTATTATAAAGTATTTTATAAGAAGAAACTAAATAATACTGACCCTCCTCATCCCTGGGTCATTCATGTTGATAAGCTTCGGGAGAAGAAGGATGATCAAAAGTGGAAGCACCATCATGAGGACCTGGAGAATGTGGAAAAAAAAATTAACAAATCTTATTTTTTAATCACTAAATTCCTATTAGGTTATTTAAACTGTCATTCAGACTGATACCATTTGAGTAGAAATGTAAGAGGGAAAGTCATTCCCATGCTACCACTCACCTATGAAATAACTAAGGCGATTCTAACCTAAGGATGGAACTATTTAAGACAGAGCTAGTTTTTGACCTAAAGTACAATACAGTGGTACCTCAGCATATGAACACCTTGCAATTTTTTTGGCGTAAAAACTCCAATTTTGCAAGACATTTGCCTCAGCAAAGCGAATCCGCTTCCAAGTACTTCCAGTTGTGTGTACTTTCGGTAGCCGATCAAAGCTTGTTTGTGTCCGTGGAAAGCCAAGTGAAGCGAGCTTACGTTATTATTATTTTTTTATTTTATTTTGTGCAAGATTTTGAAATGACATAGCACCATGGGTCCCAAGAATTTATCATATCCAGTAACAGGAAGAATACTGAGCCACTTTCAGTTTCATTTTGAAGCAGCCGGTGCAAGGAGGAATCATAAATTAAGGTTAAGTAAGGTTTGTACAGTATATATATTAAATTCATATGCCGAGGTACCACTGTAATGACATACTTTATAGTGTTCCATATAAGTTCCATGTACGTATTAATTACATTTTTAAAAATCTGTTAGCTGTAAATAACTTTTCTGTTTATCACCTGATGCTGTATCCCAACAGGAAAATATGTAATAATAACATGCTTACCATAGGGTTCATGAAGAAATCAGACCAACCCCATGTGTCTCGTTTTATAAAGTATGAATGCTGTCCTGCACATCTCATCTGAACAGGGTATGGCAACTGCAATACCTCAGATGTCCTGATGTAATTCACTCTTCTGGCACTAAAGATAAGTAAAAGCAGAGAAGAATTATAGAATATTATACTGAAATGAAGTGGTTCCCAAACCTGGTCCTGGTGGACTCCCTGTCTGGTCCAGTTTAATCAGGTTACAGTTTTTTCTCTACCATACCCACTTCTATTCAGAAGAGGCTGTTAGCTGAATAGAGAAAATGCTAAAATGTATAGGACAAGGGGGTCCTCCAGAGCTAGGGTTAAGAACCAGTGATGTAATGTATACACTGAACAATACTATAAGCAGGCATTCTTGCTTTCATTTACTCTTGCTTTTAATTTGCTTGTGTAGCACTTCGAGATTTGTCCACTAATATAAAGTGCTTTATAAATAAAATTTATTATTATTATATTTTATTATTATTCTGTACTTTCACTCTCAAAAAAAACTCAGCACACTTGGTCAACATTGAAAATAAATATAATACTAATATAATAATAATAAATAAGTATAAATTTTAGCTTTATTTACTGTAAGCCTAGAAACAGGTTAGGTTAGGGCTCTGTTCAGGATTTTTCCACTCTAGCCTTGGCAAGCCATATCTTTATCTGAACTTGTGTTGTATACAGGGGCACTGTCATGCACAAATTTGGGTCCTTAGTTCCAGTGAACGTAAACTCTATCAGGATACAAAGCCATTCTAGAACTTTGCAGCAACAGTTTGGGGAAGGCCTACATACAGTATAGATGTGACAATCCGCTGTCCACAAACTTTTGGACATAAAGTGTACTTATATAGTTAGTGATGCAATGCCCAGAGTTCTAGTCTACTCTTACAGAGCTTAGCTATTCTATTATAAAAATCTGTCTTTATTCTTCATGTAACATGTTTTATATGCAAATGAGCATGACAATGATTGTAATTAACATTCAGGTTATTTCTATGACCCCATCTGATGACTTCTAGTGACTTTTTGAGCATGTATTACTGCTTTCCCCTGAAAAGACCTGGCAACACTATACTGCACTTGTTTTATTGGCGCACTATTACGATATTGTGCCGAATCTAGGAGTTAAAGACAAAAAGAAATAATAAGACGCGAATCAGTGTCACATCTTGCGAGAAACATACCGCATTTTCCCAGTAGCAGTGATATCAACTCGGACAGGCTCGAATCTGTACACCGGAGACGCGATGTGGAGCACGTAAGATCCGGGCGGCACATCATTGACAGTGAAACTTCCATCAAGTCTATGGAAAAGTGGGACAAATCAGTAATTAAAACACCTGACATGGACACTAGTGTATGACACTGCAGCTGTAATATTTGATAAAAACCTGACGAAGCCGACATGCTCTTCTCCATGCAGCAGCACATGCGCGCGCGGAGTCCACTCCTCTGCCCTCACGCCGTACACGAGCGCGCGACCCTCGATGCGGAATCTTTCTTCATTTCCCTCTACGCCGTTACAGCGCGTGCAGAACGCAAACAACAGAACCGTTAGAATTAAACCGTCACCGAAATTAAACAGCATCCTGACAAACAAAATATAATAAAGTACACGTTCATAAAAACAGTCCGTTTTAGACTCGGTCAGTGCTGCGGTTTTAATAGTTTTTGTTTGTTTGTATTTTTTGCTGACTACGTAAATCTAAATTAAACTTTTGGCTCTGGCCACGCCTCCATTATGACGTAGAAGCCATGCGACGACCCGACAGTTTAAAGCCTCCATCATAACAGTATCTTGTGATACTGTATAATTGTAATTCTAAACTATATTTCACCTAATTATTTGTAATATTAGGCTACGTTTTCCATGTGTAAAGAACATGTGTCAATTTATTGTATTTTTAAAATTTACTATTCTCAATTTATTTATTTACTATTCCCATTTTTAAAGCATGTGTCAATTTATTGAAGCCCTAGAAGCTGTTTATACTGATCAGCTATAACATTATGCATAATATTGAGAACCCCCGCAGGTCACTCTAAAAAAAAACTTTTTTTGACAAAAAGCTCTTGTCAAATGTTTCCAGGGTACCGTGGTCAGGACATACAGTACCAGAAGTGATCCCAGAAAAATAAACTGGTTAACTGGCAACAGGTTCACATGGACTCACTGATGCACATCGAAGGATGAAGGCTGGCCAGTGTAGTCCGATTCAATAGAAGACCTATTGCAGTTCAAATTGAGGAAAAGGTTGCTGGTTGCTGGTTGCTGAGGTAAATGTTGGTTCTAGGTGTTGGAACACACAGGTCATTACTGTTTTGGTGGAAACCTGATATTAGGTGGGTGGTCATAATGTTATTGCTGATCAGTGTATATGTCCTTTTTTGTCTTTAGTTTGAGTCATTATTCAAAAGAACTAATAAAAGTATTAATTATTACGATAGAAATATTAAGAATTAAGCATAGGTAAAATTTGTCCTTGATTGGCATACTCTTCACGAGAACCAGTTTCATCATGGTGCTTGATGGGTTTTGCAAATGCACTTGACTATACAGTGGTGTGAAAAACTATTTGCCCCCCTCCTGATTTCTTATTCTTTCGCATGTTTGTCACACAAAATGTTTCTTATCATCAAACACATTTAACTATTAGTCAAAGATAACACATGTAAACACAAAATGCAGTTTTTAAATGAGGGGTTTTATTATTTAGGGAGAAAAAAAATCCAAACCAACATGGCCCTATGTGAAAAAGTAATTGCCCCCTGAACCTAATAACTGGTTGGGCCACCCTTAGCAGCAATAACTGCAATCAAGCGTTTACGATAACTTGCAACAAGTCTTTTACAGCACTCTGGAGGAATTTTGGCCCACTCATCTTTGCAGAATTGTTGTAATTCAGCTTTATATCAGGGTTTTCTAGCATGAACCGCCTTTTTAAGGTCATGCCACAACATCTCAATAGGATTCAGGTCAGGACTTTGACTAGGCCACTCCAAAGTCTTCATTTTGTTTTTCTTCAGCCATTCAGAGGTGGATTTGCTGGTGTGTTTTGGGTCATTGTCCTGCTGCAGCACCCAAGATCGCTTCAGCTTGAGTTGACGAACAGATGGCCGGACATTCTCCTTCAGGATTTTTTGGTAGACAGTAGAATTCATGGTTCCATCTATCACAGCAAGCCTTCCAGGTCCTGAAGCAGCAAAACAACCCAGACCATCACACTACCACCACCATATTTTACTGTTGGTATGATGTTCTTTTTCTGAAATGCTATGTTACTTTTACGCCAGATGTAACGGGACACGCACCTTCCAAAAAGTTAAACTTTTGTCTCGTCCGTCCACAAGGTATTTTCCCAAAAGTCTTGGCAATCATTGAGATGTTTATTTAGCAAATTTGAGACGAGCCTTAATGTTCTTTTTGCTTAAAAGTGATTTGCGCCTTGGAAATCTGCCATGAGGCCTTTTTGCCCAGTCTCTTTCTTATGGTGGAGTCGTGAACACTGACCTTAATTGAGGCAAGTGAGGCCTGCAGTTCTTTAGATGTTGTCCTGGGGTCTTTTGTGGCCTCTCGGATGAGTTGTCTCTGCGCTCTTGGGGTAATTTTGGTCGGCCGGCCACTCCTGGGAAGGTTCACCACTGTTCCATGTTTTTGCCATTTGTGGATAATGGCTCTCACTGTGGTTCGCTGGAGTCCCAAAGCTTTAGAAATGGCTTTATAACCTTTACCAGACTGATAGATCTCAATTGCTTTTGTTCTCATTTGTTCCTGAATTTCTTTGGATCTTGGCATGATGTCTAGCTTTTGAGGTGCTTTTGGTCTACTTCTCTGTGTCAGGTAGCTCCTATTTAAGTGATTTCTTGATTGAAACAGGTGTGGCAGTAATCAGGCCTGGGGGTGACTACAGAAATTGAACTCGGGTGTGATAAACCACAGTTGAGTTAATTTTTAACAAGGGGGGCAATCACTTTTTCACACAGGGACATGTAGATTTGGAGTTTTTTATCTCCCTTAATAACGTAAACCTTCATTTAAAAACTGCATTTTGTGTTCAATTATGTTATCTTTGACTAATAGTTAACGGTTTTTGATGAGCAGAAACATTTAAGTGTGACAAACATGCAAAAGAATAAGAAATCAGGAAGGGGGCAAATAGTTTTTCACACCACTGTACTGTTCTCACAAGAGCTATTCCAGAACATTCCTTCGTGTCTTAAAATAACAACTGCTGTTGTTGTTACTTAATTACCTAATCCTGTATATGGTAATTCATGATTTTTTAAATTGTGGTCTCCTATTATGGTTATCAAGGTAAGTGTTAAACATCCAGCAAAAATCGAATATGGATAGAAAAGGCTTCTAAGATTCAACTGTAAAATGAAACTATACCATCTGCTGTTTAAAGAAAAACATTGATTAACTAAAAATCAAGGAATGTATAAAACAATCTTTTGAAAACATGGTTTCAAATAAAATGCTCATGTTTCATACTTTTGTGGAACATGGTTTTCATTTTGTGAATTCAATATTAAGAGGCATCAGTATGAAAAGATTCTACCTACATGTAGATAAAACAATTAAGCAATAACACACAAGATTTTTACACACTCTTTGCTGAAAGTGCTTCCATGACTGGTTTTGAATGTGGGTTTTGGCAGGCAGTGGCTGTCCCCTATTTTCCAGTACTGCAGAACGTACTGACCTACTTTGACTCATTCTGGTGACCGACAGTCAGTGTAGTCAACAATAGTTAGAACACCTGTGACATTTTTGAGGATCTGAATTTTGTGGCCCAATATCTTAACTGCAGTTTAAATCACAGAATTGACAGATATAGGATCTTTATGGGTGATGCAGTGGTTCACAGATTTGCAACTAGAAACAATTATTATTAAATTCTCTTGTACATGACTAGCCTAACAGTGCCGTTAAACCTTATAAAATATATATTGCACAATCTAACTTAAAATCCTTGTTTAAATTCACTAACGATGAATGCCATATAAAACATATTTTTCTTCTGTATTGTTTTTCTGTTTTCTCTGTATTCACGGTCCATCAAATTGCTCCCTGAGTGTGTTTAGTTCCCTTTCAAAAGCTACACTCGATGCTGCGCGAAAGCGCTATGGGAAACGATTCCTCGTGACCGGTTGTAAAGCACGTGTGTGTCAAACACGCCAAATATTGCTGGCACAGCTGTCTCCTGCACGCGTCGAATCCATTTTAAACACTCTAAAGGAGTTCAAGCTAAGCCAGGAAGTACCTTTCACCGCTTCATTGGTGGCTAAGTGCCTGTGTTACGAACCTGCACAGTCTACCCAGCACATCCAGTTCTTAACTCCATCCAGGGTTTTCCGTGCTCCCTGGGCTGATTACCTGAGCACACCTGTCCCTAATTTGGCAACACATTGGTGGCTTTAAATAGAAGCCGAATATTTCACTCCTTGCCGATGTATCTTACTTGCGTGCCCTTTGTCCCGTTTCCCAAACAAGCTTCCTTAGTGCTCCAACTCTGTGTTCGACCTCGCCCGTTTTCTGGATTCTGTTTCGTGCCTAGCCCTTTGGAATATCCTTCAGTGTTTGTGCTTATGTGTATGACCTCGCAAGCTTTTTGGACTTTTGGATAACGGACTTACGATTTGGATTCTTAGTGATTCCCCGCGTCATAGCCCCGCCTCCTCTCTCGTCACTAGGGCTTCCCCAGGCTCAGTCACTAAGCACGCACACACACACCACCTCCCTTCTCCACTCATACGGCACTAACACATCTAGCGTCCCTGCACTCGAAGAACATCTCTTAAGGAACAGTCTGCTATTGGGTTCACTCCTATCCAAGCCCTCTGACAGTATACATCAGCCATGACGGACCCAGTGGACTTAGAGCATTTAAGGCAAGCGCTCTTACAACAAGGAGCGCTGCTGGGCTCTCACCAACAAAGCATCCAGGAGGTGACCCAGACTCTCTCTTCCATCACCACTCAACTTCAACAACTCTCACCTAACCCTCCTCTGACCCCGATGCCAACTCCACGTCTTGAACCTCGGCTTCCAAACCCACAACCATATAACGGTGAGCCCGGAACCTGCCGCTCCTTCCTTTCCCAATGCTCGCTATTGTTGGAGCTCCAAACGTCTCTTTTCCCTACTGAGCGCTCCAGAGTGGCCTACGTGATCACGCTCCTCACCGACCGAGCTCGCGAATGGGGGACTGCGGTTTGGGATGCTAATGATCCATGCTGTTCCTCTTTTAAATCATTCACGGAGGAGATGAGAAGGGTGTTTGACCGCTCCCACTCTGGCAGAGAGGCAGCCAGACATCTTCTGGAGCTCCGTCAAGGTTCTCGTTCAGCCTACGATTATGCCATTGAGTTCCGTACACTGGCGGCTTCTGCTAACTGGGACACCCAAGCACTTCATGATGCCTTCCTTCATAGTCTATCTGAGGAGGTTAAGGACCACCTGATCAGCCAGGAACTCCCCAGTGATTTAAATGGCCTCATGGACCTAGCAGGGCGAGTGGATGCCCGTCTAGCACAGAGACGCCGTCATCGAACCTCTCAGCCTACTTCTGGGCCCAGACCCTCGGTTTCACTCCCGTCTACTTCCAACTCTGTCTCGTCACCAAGACCCATGGCAGACCCAGAACCCATGCAAGTGGGCAGGACCCGGATCTCGCCAGAGGAACGTCAACGAAGAGTCCAATCTGGTTCCTGTCTTTATTGTGGCCAAACAGGTCATTATCGCCTCCAGTGTCCGTTAAAAGCAAAGCCCCTCCGGTGAACCTAGGGGCTCTGGAGGGGCCCGCCACTAACCATTTCCCTAGCCCACGTCCGCTCCTTCCAGCCGTTATCATAGCGCGAGGCGGGTTTCACACTATCTCAGCCCTAATCGACTCTGGATCTGATCAGAACCTGATTTCCGCCTCAAAGGTTCAGGAACTGAATCTCCCAACGCAGCCTTTGGGAGACCCATTAGCCGTTCGGGCCCTTGATGGAACCCCCCTGCCTGTCATCACCCGACGGACGGCCCCGATAACCCTACAAGTGTCTGGCAATCATGCAGAGGAAATGTCCTTCTTAATCATGCAGAACGCCCATTCCCCTATAGTTCTCGGATGCCCATGGCTGACTCGTCACAACCCTCACATAGACTGGTCCAAGAACACCATTCTGGAATGGAGTCCTCTGTGCTTGTCAACCTGTCTTACTGTAAGTCAGCTCACTACTCACCGGCCACAACCTCTGGCAATGAGGAATTTCCCGACCTCTCAGCTGTTCCTTCGGACTATTCGGACTTCAAGCAGGTCTTCAGTAAGTCGCGGGCCCTCTCTCTCTACCTCCCCACCGGCCATATGACTGTGCTATTGACCTCTTTCCGGGCTCAACACCTCCCAGGGGGAGACTGTATTCATTGTCGTCACAGGAGAGAGAAGCCATGGATAGATATATATCAGAGTCTCTGGCTGCCGGAATCATCCGTCCTTCGTCGTCTCCTGTTGGAGCTGGGTTCTTCTTTGTGGCAAAAAAGGACAAGACCTTACGGCCGTGCATAGATTACCGAGGTTTGAACGAAATAACAGTCAAGAACCGTTACCCCCTTCCACTAATGTCTACTGCCTTCGACCTCCTCCAGGGAGCTAATGTTTTTACTAAACTTGACCTCCGTAACGCTTACCACCTAGTCAGGATCAAGGAAGGGGATGAGTGGAAAACTGCTTTTAACACCCCATTGGGACACTATGAGGACCTGGTGGTGCCGTTCGGTCTTGCCAACGCCCCGGCAGTCTTTCAGTCTCTGGTCAACAACGTTCTCAGGGACTTCTTGAACTCGTTCGTATTTGTTTATCTGGACGACATCCTGATTTTCTCTCGCTCCTTGGAGGAACACAGAGTGCACGTACGTCAAGTCCTTCAAAGGCTTCTGGAGAACCAACTGTTCGTAAAAGCAGAGAAATGCGAGTTCCATTGTCGGACGACTTCCTTTCTTGGCTTCATTATCGCCCCGTCTAAGGTCCAGATGGACCCAGCTAAGGTGAAAGCAGTGACCGACTGGCCTAGACTCTTCCTGTGCCCCACAGACCCTGGTCCCACATTGCCCTGGACTTCGTCACGGGGCTCCCAGATTCTGATGGTAACACCTGTATTCTAACCGTTGTCGACCGCTTTTCCAAAGCCGCCCACTTTGTTCCCCTCGTTAAACTTCCCTCTGCCAAAGAGACGGCCGAATTGCTCATTCTGCATGTCTTCCGCCTTCATGGCATCCCTGTGGACATCGTCTCTGATCGTGGACCCCAGTTCTCTGCCCAGTTCTGCACGGCATTCTGCAAACTTGTTGGAGCTACTCCCAGCCTGTCCTCCGGTTATCACCCCCAGACCAATGGGCAGACCGAGAGAGCCAATCAGGATCTGGAAACAGCACTTCGTTGCATGACCTCCAAGGACCCTCGCTCCTGGAGCCGAATGCTACCGTGGGTAGAGTACGCACACAATTCCCTACCCACAGCATCTACAGGCATCTCCCCATTCCAATGTTGTCTGGGATACCAACCTCCCTTATTCCCATCCCAAGAAGAGGAAGTGGCAGTTCCCTCTGCCCAAGCTTTTGTACGACGTTGCAAGAGGACCTGGCTGCGGGCGAGAGCTAGACTTCGCCAGTCAATCACACTATTTAAACGTCAGGCCGATCGCCACCGTTCTACCGCCCCTGCCTATCATGTTGGACAGAGGGTCATGCTCTCCACTCGCAACATCCCCATAAAGACACTCTCCCGCAAGATCTCTCCTAGATTCATTGGCCCATTTACCATAGTCAAGATCATTAACCCTTGCAGGGTCAGACTGCTCTTACCATCCACGATGCGACGCATTCACCCCTCATTCCATGTTTCCCAGATAAGACCCATAGTATCCTGTCCACTGAGACATTCTACCCTGTCTGCACAGTCTACCCAGCACATCCAGTTCTTAACTCCATCCAGGGTTTTCCGTGCTCCCTGGGCTGATTACCTGAGCACACCTGTCCCTAATTTGGCAACACATTGGTGGCTTTAAATAGAAGCCGAATATTTCACTCCTTGCCGATGTATCTTACTTGCGTGCCCTTTGTCCCGTTTCCCAAACAAGCTTCCTTAGTGCTCCAACTCTGTGTTCGACCTCGCCCGTTTTCTGGTTTATGTTTCGTGCCTAGCCCTTTGGAATATCCTTCAATGTTTGTGCCTACGTGTCTGACCTCGCAAGCTTTTTGGACTTTTGGATAACGGACTTATGATTTGGATTCTTTCGCCCCCGCTGCTGGAACTCTGGATACCGAACCTCGCCTGGAAAAAACGACTCTTCTCGTCCTTCTTCTCTCTTCCTCCGCAATCCGGCTTTTCAGCCGGCGATACGAGCACTTCCGTGTTTGCGGATCACAGGAGAGCGCTCACGCTGCGCGTCAGCCTCCGTCTTCACCAAGGGAATCAAACCACTGCCCTTCGCCTTGTGTCCACTGCATGCTCTGCATAGCAAGAACCAAGAACGCTCGCAAAGACCCACGATTACTTCGGCGCTCTACTTCCGGGATCGCGGAGATTCCCCGCATCATAGCCCCGCCTCCTCTCTCGTCACTAGGGCTTCCCCAGGCTCAGTCACTAAGCACGCACACACACACACACACACACCACCTCACTTCTCCACTCATACGGCACTAACACATCTAGCGTCCCTGCACTCGAAGAACATCTCTTAAGGAACAGTCTGCTATTGGGTTCACTCCTATCCAAGCCCTCTGACAGCCTGGGGATTTCATCGAAGGGCCAATCCCCAGAGGCAATAAGGGTTAAACGCTGGGAGCTTCGTACCCTTTCTATGTGGTTCAGACCCTCGTCCTTGACTCTGGGTCCCACTCTAGGTCCGTGCTGTCGCAAGTTGCTAACGGCAGACGTTTTTCCCTTAGGGGCTGGATTGCGGCCTTAGGTGTCCGCCCAGCCCAAGCGATCTGGAGAGGTCATCTTCTCGTGTGGCACATCAACGATGTCCGGCGGAGTGGGTATTCTCGTTCCCATAGCACTTTCGCGCAGCATCGAGTGTAGCTTTTGAAAGGGAACGTCTCGGGTTACTTTGCTGTAAACCTGTTCCCTGAAAAAGCGGGAACGAGATGCTGCGCTCCAATGCCTCACTGCATGCGTGACTGGACATCCTTCAGACAAAATTGACCTGAGGGTGTTTCCGGTTCATGCCTATTTATAACCTCCAGGTGCACCTCATCGGTTGACGCCACCTGCCTGAGGTTATACATGCCAAAATATTTGGCGTGTTTGACACACGTGCTTCACAACCGGTCACGAGGAATCGTTTCCCATAGCGCTTTCGCGCAGCATCTTGTTCCCGCTTTTTCAGGTAACAGGGTTACAGTAAAGTAACTCGAGACGTTACAAAATATTTTAGAGGTTATACTGGGTTAGATTTGCTGTTGTGCAATACTTTAGTCAATAAATCAAGATTTAATGCGGTTTACCTAATTTGCCAAATTCAACCACTGTGGTCCCATGCCAACAATTTCTTTTTTTAAAAGAAGAAAGAATTGATACTGTAACGTGGTGGTTCAGAGTTCAGATATTTTTTGTTTTAATATACTTGGATAAGGCTATACATATCACCTGCACAAAGTTAAACATTACATTTTATTACATATCTTTATATTTGTCTGACTAAAGTTCAGGTCTTGAAATATGGGGAAAGTATAGTTACAAACTAGTCATACCAGAGGCATAATTTATTGCACCACATATCTCTGTATATTAGACTTAACTTTTCTGCATGCTCCTTTACTTGTGTTTTCTGTATAAGGAATTGTTACTATTATTATTATTATTATACATGTAGTTTTACAGTAATTATAGTTGTTACACATTGTCTCACTCACAAACTCTTCTTCTGTACCACTTTATCCTCTATACAGGGTCTTGGGGACCTGTAGCCTATCCCAGGAGGCTTGGGGCACGAGGCTGGGTACACCCTGGACAGGGTGCCAGTCCATCGCAGGGCACACACATACACACACTCATTACATTGTTAGATAAATATACACCAGTTTTCAACATGTTTAATTTTATTATCTAATTATTGTAATTGTAATAGCTAATGTTAGCTAATTTATATTAAAAAAAGTTTTCTTTCCATGCATTAAAAAGTCATCCTCATGTACAGTAGGCTAACCAATATAATAATAAAACCAGTTAAACAGTTAAAACAGTTTAAATTATTTTAGAAAAAAAAACTCATGGCAACATGGTGGTACAGTGGTTAACACTGTGGCCTTGCACCTCCAGGGTTGAAGGTTTGAGCATCGCCTTCAGTTCTCTGTGTGCAGAGCTGCATGTTCTCCCAATTCTTGACGGGCCTCCTCTGGGTTTTCAGTGTTTCCTTCACAGTCATGACAAATCCCAAAGACATGGGTAATAGGCTAATTAGTGTTCCAAATTATGACCTGGCACCCTATCCAGGGTATACTTCACCTGAAGTCCCCTGGGATAGGCTCCAGGCCTCCTTTGACCCTGAATAGGATAGGCAGCATAGAGAATGAGCGAGTGTGAGAGAGTGAGAAAACAACTAACTAAAAAAAAAAAACAGTACTAAGCTTATTCCAGCTCACAAAGCCTGTAGAAAGCCTGTAGAAAAGCACTAACTGCAATAAGAGATGTTTTTATTGTTTACAATATAAGAAACAGGTGTTACTGCCCTGATTAGAAACAAACTTATTTTTGTGCAATTTCTATTACAAGGGTAGGTTGCTAAAAAAAAAAAAAAGGACTACAAATCATACCTTTTTTAGGACACAATTTGGCTCAGATAGACTGTAAGCCTGTCCAGTGGTTTTGTCCAGGCCTTTAATCAGCTATTGTATTAGATCAAACAGATGAGATGTTTGAAATGAGCCCATCATGAAAGTATATAAAAATTGAATGAAGAATAAAATAGAAAAAAATCAGTACCTTACTAAATATTTAGTTCATAATTCCAAGACGTTCTGCTTTCAGGATTAAAACAAGTGAAACAATCCTAGATGGTGATGTAGAATTAATTGTAAATCTCTTGAACATAGTCTTCTCCTTCTGCACAGAAATACTGTACACTATATGGTCTAAAGCCTGTATATGACTCCTATAGGTGGAACCCATGTCATTTTCTACAATACTGTACGCTAGAGCACGAGTTATGCTTAACTTAACCAGTCATTGGAACTAACAGGCCTTGTCAGAGCACAGATACCTGATGTTGACCCTAAGAGAAGAATTGAATATGGATTTAACCTGATTTAATTTTCTGTTTTAACTGGAGCATTTCAACAATTTATCAGACAAGAGTGAGTACAAGTACTTCCATTTGGTTACTTGCTGATAACCAGTACTGATACGAGTACTTGCTGTTTCCAAGAACACATAGTGAACAGACCTTTACCAAGTGTGCCATGTTTTAAAAAATTTAAATAAAGTAAATAAATTAATTCAATAATTAATAAAGAATTCTTATTATATATTAAACAACTACAGTACATGTCTGTAACAAAGGACATCTGTTTCCCATCATCATCAACATTTAAAATAAACAAATAAAGGGCAGTTAAGGTTGTGCGTAACTGATCTGAAGGTTGGGGGTTCATGGCCCAGCATTGCCAAAATGTCACTGTTGAGCCCTTGAGCAAGGCCCTTAAACCTGTCTGCTCCAGGGGCGCTGTATCCTGGCTGACGCTGCACTCTGACCCCAGCTTCGTAAATGGCATATGTGAAATAATCATTTCACTCTGCTGTAAAGGTATACATGACAAATAATTGAATTTTAATCTTAAATACTTTGGAAAATGGCATGTAGGGATGCAAGTTTCATTTGTTTGCCTGTAAATGAACACACTTTCATGTATGTTGTGATTATCTTGTCCAAGCTGAAGTTTCTGGGCAATCCTGGCCATTTGCACAAATAGAAATACAAAGAGATAGGTATAAGTAGTTGGAAATAAGATGGTATCGATGCAGAAATAATGACTAGTAATGAAAAGTTGGGGTTAAAGTGGTGTCGGTGCAAAAGTACCACACGTACAAGCAGGGGCGGACTGGGACCAAAAAGTGGCCCTGGACTTTCTGGCCCACATCATAATACATTGGTTCATTAATGTAGAGATAAAATTTTAACACCAGTTACTAGTATAAAAGTATAACACAATACAGAAATCAATGCTATTTAACTATTTGAAGTATCACTGAACATCTAGTGGGTCATATTAGTAAAACAAAGAAACGAAGGAAAAAACATCAAGACAAACGACATATAAATCTACAAAGGCAATATTTTAAAAAGAATGGCAATAAAACTAAACAGGTAAGCTGAAATAAAATGATTAGCTTACGCTAGTAAACTAGTTACTTATTGTAATTATGATGGTAGTCAATCTTAATTCTAAACATTATTTTTAATGTTTTATGTTTTATTGACTACTATAATAATTACTAGCACAAGTTAATGCTGCTACTGATTTTATTCCAGCTAGTGACGTGTTGGTCATCATCAGCAGGCACTGGTTCATCATCACTGACCTGCTGCACTTACAGTTTACACTGATGATGTCACGAACTAACCTGGGATGATCAGAAGACGTAGCTTAGCGGTTAGCCCTTTGTTGCGTGAATGGTAAACCCAAACGCGGAAGAACACGAGTAGGCAGGATAATCACGCTGTTTGTTTTAAGGACTCTCATAAAAGGAGAGCAAGGGAAAGACACAATCTAACCCGCGTCCTATAAACACACACTCAATCAGAAAGTAATACCAAGATAGTGAGTACTCACGGTTTGGTGAACGATTCCGAAACGACATCGGCCGAACTCAATGACTGAGCGTTGTACTCTCGTTTGTTTACCTCTTTTATACTTCCTGGTTTGACGCCCGCCTTACTTCCGGGTCCTAGTGCCGGGCGCAGGTTGAGTGTGCATGACAGTACCCCCCTGTCCAGGATCGGCTCCAGACGGTCCTGGGGTGGAGGATACCCTACGACGGTAGTCCCGAATGAGCTCAGGATCGAGGATGAACCGTGCTGGAACCCAAGACCGCTCCTCGGGGCCGTAGCCCTCCCAATCGACCAGGTACTGGGTACCTCTGCCCCGAGGGCGCGAATCGAGGATCTGTCGCACGGTGTAGGCGGGACCGCCGTCAATGATTCGGGGGGGAGGAGCAGGGGGGGTGGGTGGAATCATGGGTGAAGTGATGAAAGGTTTTAGCTGAGATGTGTGAAATACAGGGTGGATCCGGAGCGCCGCAGGCAGCTGGAGCCGGTAGGTGACAGGGTTAATCTGTAGAGTGATGCGGTATGGTCCGATGAATCTGGGTGATAGTTTTCGTGATTCAGTGTGCAGATGAAGGTTCCTGGTGGAAAGCCATACCTTGTCACCTACGTGGTACAAACGTCCCGGGGGGTGTCGACGGCGATGTTGGGTGGCGTAGCTGATGTTAGCCCGTTGAATGGTGAGATTGGCCTGGTGCCACAGCCGCCGACACCTACGGACCAACTGTTGGGCCGATGGTACGTCAACCTCCGG
Source organism: Channallabes apus (assembly GCA_030522415.1). NCBI lineage: Eukaryota > Metazoa > Chordata > Actinopteri > Siluriformes > Clariidae > Channallabes > Channallabes apus. Next base: position 10,629,941 of record CM060116.1, read on the forward strand.
TTCCTGGTGATTGAACATCGGAGGTTGGAAACCATGACAAACCTCAAATGGGCTTAGGTTGGTGGCTGAGGAGACGTGGAGGTTGTGGGAGAGTTCGGCCCATTTGAGGTAGCGGGCCCAGGAGCGCTGACGATCCGAAACAAAGCACCTCAGGTAGCGCTCCAGTTGTTGGTTGGTCCGTTCCGTCTGACCATTAGTCTGGGGATGGTACCCAGATGAGAGACTACAGGTGGAATTGATCAGACGGCAGAAAGCCTTCCAGAACCGGGCGGTGAACTGGGGCCCTCTGTCCGAGACGATGTCCTTTGGGAACCCATGCAGTCGGACTACGTGTTCCAGTATCAGCTCGGCTGTGTTTTTTGCTGATGGGAGTCCGGTTAGGGCCACCAGGTGCACGGCTTTGGAGAACCGATCTACGATGGTTAGTATGGTATTCTTTCCTTCTGATGCCGGCAGGCCCGTGATGAAATCCAGGGCGATGTGCGTCCAGGGCCGACGGGGAACTGGGAGTGGTTGGAGCTCTCCGGGTGCAGGTTGGTTTGTGTCTTTGGCCCTGGCGCACACCGGGCACGCCTGAACGAACTCTATGGTGTCCTTGCGGATGGAGGGCCACCAGAAGGCCCGTCGGATGAACGAGAGAGTTCTTAGCGTTCCTGGGTGTCCGGCGATGGTGGATGAGTGGCCCCACTGGATAACCTCCGTCCTTAGGCGTTGTGGCACGTAGAGTCGCCCAGGCGGCACGCCTGCCGGTTCGGTCTCCGTAGCCTGTGCCTGGCGGACCCTGGTTTCCAAATCCCAGTGGAGGGGTGCGATGATGCGTGATGGGGGAATGACAGGCACGGGGTCCACCCGGGGGAGGTCGTCCTCATGTTGACGTGATAGGGCGTCGGCCTTGATGTTCTTCGACCCCGGGCGGTATGATAGATGAAAATTATACTGTTCGAAAAACAGAGCCCACCGTGCCTGTCGTGGATTGAGCTGCTTCAGGTTCTTGATGGTGATTAGGTTTTGGTGATCGGTCCAGACGATGAACGGCTCACTGACGCCCTGGAGCCAGTGACGCCATTCCTCCAAAGCCCACTTTATGCCCAACAGCTCGCGGTCCCCTACCCCGTATCGCTGCTGAGTGGGATCAAATTTTTTGGAGAAGAAACTGCAGGGGTGCAGTTTCTGGTCTGGACCTCGCTGAGAGAGAACGGCGCCGGCGCCCACATCCGACGCGTCCACCTCTACAACGAAGGGTTTGTTGGCATCCGGGTGTAGAAGGATGGGAGCGGTGGTGAATCGATGACAGAGTTCTTTGAAGGCGGCGATGGCAGATGGGGTGAGTAGAAACTGATGAGATGGGAGCCTGGTCAATGTGGTTAATGGAGCGGCAACTGTACTGTAGCCCCGGATAAAGCGACGATAGAAATTCGCAAACCCGAGAAACCGTTGAAGTTGCTTGAGTGTCCTGGGTAGGGGCCAGTGACGTACAACCTCTAGCTTCTGCGGGTCCATGGCCACACCCTGGGACGAGATGATAAAACCCAGGAACGTGGTGGAGTGCTCGTGAAAAGCACATTTCTCCAGCTTGCAGTACAGTTGGTGAGCGAGCAATCTCTTTAAAACGGCACGTACATGTTGGATATGTTCTTCGGTGTTGTGGGAGTAGATTAGAATATCGTCCAGGTAGACGAACACCCATCGGCCCAGCATGTCCCGAAGGACGTCATTTATGAACTGCTGGAAGGCCGAGGGTGCATTGCAGAGTCCAAATGGTATGACCAGGCTCTCGTAATGTCCGGTAGGTGTGATGAAAGCAGTCTTCCACTCATCACCCTCTCTGATGCGCACCAAGTTGTAGGCGCTCCGGAGGTCCAACTTCGTAAACATGGTGGCACCAGAGAGGGCGTCCAGGGCTGAGTTGGTGAGTGGTAGTGGGTGTCGGTTTTTGATGGTGATGTTGTTTAGCCCCCGATAGTCGACACATGGGCGAAGTTCGCCCCCTTTCTTCTTTACGAAGAAGAACCCCGCGGCGGCAGGCGAGGTGGACGGCCGAATGGTTCCATGGCGAAGGGCCTTGGTGACATATTCTTCCATCGCCTGCGTTTCTGAGGTGGATAGTGAGTAGAGATGGCCGCGGGGGGGTACGGAACCCGGCTGGAGCTCTATGGCCAGGTCACAAGGACGATGAGGTGGGAGGTAGGCGGCCCGTCTTTTGCAGAAAACTTCAGCCAGATCCCGATAGGCGACAGGGATGGCGTTGGTGTCGACGTCGGGGGCCTCGGACTCCTTGGAACACGTCCCAGCCGATGCCTGGAGGCAAAGTTCGCTGCAGGTCGGGCCCCACTGGAGGATCCGGTTTTGAGTCCACGAGATGAGCGGGTCATGTCGGATCAGCCATGGATAGCCTAGGATGATGGGAGGTGAGGAGATGGGGGTGAGGTGTAGCTGGAGCTGTTCCTTGTGCTGGTTGATTTCGAGGGTGATGAGCTGGGTTTGGTGAGTGATGGGGCTGGACGAAAGGGGCCGACCGTCGACTGATGTGATGCGAATCGGCTGGGATAACGCCTCGATTTTTACCCCCACTTCTTTGGCATAGGTAGAGTCAATGAAGTTACCTGCGGCACCGGAATCGATAAACGCGGCACTTCTGACCCGTTTGTGGCCAATTTGGAGGATTACCTGAACCGTTAGTCGCGAGGTGGTGGAGTTGATGGTGGTGGAGAGTTGGATCTGGCCCGGTGAATCTCTCCTCCGGTTCACCGGGGCTGGGCGTTTCCCGGGCGCAGTGGGCAGATCGCCCGGTGATGTGACGCTGACCCACAATAGGCACACAGCCCTTCTCGGAACCGGCGTTCGCGTTCGGCTACGGTCAGGGAGGCGCGTCCTAATTGCATGGGTTCCCCGGCTCCCGTGTCAACCACGGCAGGAGGTGGAGATCCGACTGGTTTCATACTGGTGTTAATGAAGACAGCAGGTGGTCGTGGGGTGGTGTAGGCGAAGGTGGGTGCAGGCGGCAGGGTCCTTGGGGCTGGCTTCGGGCGAGACAGGAGGCGCTGATCGATGCGTAGAGCTAGCTGGATCAGTCCTTCGAGGGTGGCGGGGAGTTCTCGCCCGCTGAGCTCATCCTTGATTCGTGAAGCCAGTCCCTCGTAGAAGGATGTCCGGAGCGCGGCGTCTCCCCAGCTGGTCTGCACGGCGAGGGTTCGGAACTCCGCGCTATACCGGCTCACGGACGATCCTCCCTGCCGCAGATGGTAGAGTTTGGAGTCGGTCTCCACCTCGCCCGCTGGGTGTTCAAAAGTCAATCGGAGTTGGCGGGTGAATTCATTATAAGAATGGGCGGTATCAGAGTCCGATTTGAGAACTGCCGTGGCCCACTCAGCTGCCTGCCCTGTTAACAAGGAGACCAGGAGAGCGATGCGTAGCCGATCGGTGGAGTACTTGGTGGAATTAAACTCGAACACCAGATCGAGCGCTGTTAAGAACACATCACATCTCCCGTCTATGCCATTCCATTTGTCTGGTAGAGAAATAAACACATCAGAAGAAGGGGGGGGGGGGATGCGGAGCCGCGGCCGCCGCGACGGGAGGCCTGCTAGCCGCGTTAGCGACAGCCGCGCGGAGATCCGCGTTCTCCTGCCGGAGCTCCGCCACCTCGCGGCGCAAGGCCGCGAGGTCTTGGAGGCCCCGGCTCAGATTAGCGATCTCTCCGGTTAGCTTATCGATAAGCGCGGCATGCTGATCTACCACATCGCAGAGGTGCGCATGGTCCGCTGGGTTTACCGCGGAAGGCTCAGTCATTCTGTCACGAACTAACCTGGGATGATCAGAAGACGTAGCTTAGCGGTTAGCCCTTTGTTGCGTGAATGGTAAACCCAAACGCGGAAGAACACGAGTAGGCAGGATAATCACGCTGTTTGTTTTAAGGACTCTCATAAAAGGAGAGCAAGGGAAAGACACAATCTAACCCGCGTCCTATAAACACACACTCAATCAGAAAGTAATACCAAGATAGTGAGTACTCACGGTTTGGTGAACGATTCCGAAACGACATCGGCCGAACTCAATGACTGAGCGTTGTACTCTCGTTTGTTTACCTCTTTTATACTTCCTGGTTGGACGCCCGCCTTACTTCCGGGTCCTAGTGCCGGGCGCAGGTTGAGTGTGCATGACAGATGAGTGGTATATCTTACACTGCATCACGATGATACCAACTGTGAAATGTTCATGATATCTCACAAACAAAAAGGCCAATTTGTCTTTTCCTCATAAAGTGTTTAGGTGAAATTCCACCCATACAAGTGTGACAAATATGCAAAGAAAAAAAATCAGAGAAGGGAAAATACTTTTTCATGGCACTGCACATGTAGTCAGATTGTTCCACTGGGATGACACCGTGGCAGGTGGAGTTATGTATAGCATTTTCAAAATCATTCTAACATTGCACTGATCTGAATAACTTTGAATGATGTATGCTTTTTAACACCCTTGTGACAATGACAATAAGAGACAATGCAACGAATATTTTCTAAAAGCCTGTAAATTATACATTTTGGCAGTAATGTCTTGCATCTTTTGAAATAAATAAATAAATAAATCACAATACTGCCAAAATGTCTCATTTTGCTATCACACTTTTTATAACCCTCCTGGGTGTCTGTGAGACTGGTGCGATCGACGCACTCATCCATATGCGTAGAAAAGAGATGCAATATTATGGTTTCCGTCATTTTTTATATATTCGCGGCCCGCCGGGAAAACTCCCGGTGCTCCAGATGGCCAGTCCGCCACTGCATACAAGTAGATGAGCTCAGTAGTGATACTCTATACTGGTAACGATATTGATGCATCCCTAGTTGTAACAGCAAAGGTGGAGCCTTCTACTGGCCATACATTATACTGCAAGATAAAATATTAAATGACAGCTTATGAAATACTTTTTTAAAAGTATAATTTTCATGGAACTTGGAAACCGGTCAACCAACTGCGACAGATCAGAACTTAATTATAACTGTAAATAACAAATGAAGTGGGAATGATAGGGAATAACCCATGTGACTAATGGAATATAAAATAAACATAAATAAACCATAGTTACTGTACCTTCGTGCTTGACTTCCAAGCTCAGGTGGTTAAACATGATGTAACTCATTCGTGTTGCGTGCGCGTGTCTCGCCTCCCCTTAGGATTTTTGATTGAGAATTTTCCGTTTTTTGGATTTATTACAATAGTTCAATAGTGTAGGACGGAACACTACAGATGTGCAGAATGAACAGTGGTATTGAAGATTACTGCAACATGTGATGCACCGCTCAGTGGGAGCCTCCTGTCCGCTATTTAAAATTGTTAAAGAGGGGAAATGCATCTGAAAAGGGATATGCATCTGAAAAGAATAAAAACTTAAAATTACACAATTACTTGTGATTAGCATGGCATGATTCAATAAAGGAATTGTGTTTGAGTTTCAGTTTTCCTAGAGGAACCCAAATTGTGGTAACTAAGAATAAACAACATTTTCCAATAATTAAACTATGATTACTTAAAAATTTGTTCTCATAGTTATATAAACCCAACGATGGTCATTCCTGTTCCAAAATGTTGCCTTTCACAACGGTCAAATTACTGAACAATATCAATTCGGGGAAAAAAATATCCCTAAGGAGATAAAAAAATTACTGAAATTTGGTTAAGAACCGTCCAATACATTATTAAAACCTGGAAGAAATGCTGATCTGTCAACTAGTATAAGAAATGCGTGATCAGAGATCACTTAAATGTTTGATGAACTTGATCATCATTCATCATCATTAAAAAAAAAACAATCTACAAGGGAAATCACATTTCCAAATGCACAATGTAACAAGACGTAATTTGGAATAAACAGCTGTGTTGGCATAATAAAACCCCATGTTACTAAGACTAGGAAGCAGGAAAAAGGTTTCGGTTTGATATGCACCATAAAGTTTGAATTTTGGAGCAACTATGTTTAGGGTCATGTGGTCTGATGAGTCCCGATTGGTCGTATTCCAAAATGATGGGTGCGTCAGGGTAAGAAGGGAAGCGTTACACAGTGCCCGCTGTACAAGCCTCTGGTGGCTGTGTTATGATCTGGTGATGTGGCGATAAAATAAAATCAGCTGAAAACCTGAATGTACTGAATGACTAGGTTATCACATCTGTGCATTTTTTGTGACTCTATGTGTGTATTTTTAATTCATATTTGTAAATGGATACACACACATATCAGGGTTTGACATTAACTTTTTTGCTCACTGGCCAATATGGCTAGTGGATTTCCGGAGTCACTCGCCATTCAGCCTTTTTACTAGCCACAATTTTGTTACCAGAAAATCGCATTTTTTTTCTTCACCATGATGCGTTAATTTTTGTTATATCTAGATTTACTTATAAATGACAGCATATACTGTATCACTATAGTAGTAGTCAAGTATTCAGTACTGTTAAGATAGCTCCCAATATAAAAACATGCAAACATGAACAGTATATTCTGCTTATTGAACTTAAATTCAAGCCTCTTACCACATGAAATTGAAAAATAACAGATTCAGTACAACTGAAGTCATTCTGATATTAAAAATACAGCAACTCAGAGCATTTATCATTTTAATGTGTTATTATGTGTACTATTATCAGGTATTATTATTCATTATATATTATTATATCAGAATTTTGAGTTAGGACAATTTTGTAGTGTTGACTTTATAGTGTAAGGTAATTCAATCAATTGATGAATTTTCTATCATTCAGCATGAAATCTAAATAGATTTTAATAGTGATTACTTTTTTATATAATCAGTCAAGGGCGTAGATTTGCTCTGGACATTGGTGGGGACCTAGGCAATGGATGGATGGGTGCATCGAGCTGGCGATTAGGCTGGACCAGCACCTCCGTGGCCAACGAAAACATCCCCTTCCAGGGGAACGGGAGGCAGATCCGAATTTTCACGGAGAGGCCAGCCTCAGCAAAACCCCCGCCGAACCGCGCAAAGACAGCACCCCAGAGACTATGGACGTGGGCACGTCCCGCCTGTCGGCTCAGGAGAGGCGTCGTCGAATTTCATCGGGGCTGTGTTTGTACTGTGGCTGGGGGGCACACACCTCATTCGGAACTGTCCACTCATTCAAGTAACCACACACACACCACCCCGCACTCACCATGATTTTTGTTTACAAGCATCTCTTACTTATAATAACCGTTCTGTCTCTGTTTTCCCCTTGATAGATTCCGGGCCGGCTGGAAACTTCATCTCTCTTGCAGTTCTTACCTCGCTGCGAGCTCCTGTGTTGAAGATTCCACACCCGATCTCAATTAAAGCTCTAGATGGCAAAACATTGTCGTCTTCGCCAGTTGAACACCTTTCCGTGCCACTACGATGAACATTTCCCGGTCACACGGAGAAACAAATATTTTTTGTTATTCCTCAGTTGGACCAGTCCATTGTGCTGGGCCTGCCATGGCTCAGTTCTCACAATCCCAATTTCGATTGGGCAGGGTCACGCATCATATCATGGGCCCCCAGATGCGCAAAATTCTGTACACCGTCAGCATTGATGGTCCAAACAACCACGATTGAGAGCCCCCGTGCCCAAGTGTCCACCTTAGTGCCATCAGAGTACACACGATTTAAAGATGTGTTTATCATTAGGGCTGCAGCACGACTTCCCCCTCACCGACCGTGGGACTGCGCGATCGAGCTTTTGCCCGGGAAAACACCGCCTTGCTCACGCGTTTATCCATTGTCCGTGGTAGAAACACGGGCTATGGAGGAATACGTGACTGAGGCTCTCAGTCAGGGGCTCATCAGCAGGTCCACGTCACCCGCGTTGGCAGGTTTGTTTTTTCATCGAGAAAAAAGGCGGGGGCCTACGCCCCTGTATTGATTATCGAGGGCTCAATACAATCACAATAAAATATAAGCACCGACTGCCCCTGGTACTGGCCGCTATCGACCTGCTCCGCGGAGCGTCCATTTTTACCAAACTCGACCTCCGCAGAGCTTACAATCTCGTTCGTGTTCGCAAGGGAGATGAGTGGAAGACTGCATATAGCACGACATCAGGCCACTATCAATACAACGTAATGGCTTATGGACTGGTAAATGCACCTGTGGTGTTTCAGGGGTTCATGAATGACGTGTTCCGGCATTTGTTGAACCGCTACGTTATAGTATATTTAGATGATATCCTGATATACTCGCGGTCATATGCTGAACACGTACGACATGTAACCGCCGTTCTTCGTTGACTACGCGAGCACGGGCTCTATGCGAAGGCGGAGAAATGTGAATTTCATCAAAAGGAGATTGCATTTCTCGGCTATCGCATAGGACCCCAGGGGGTCGAAATGGACGCAGCCAAGGTACAGGCGGTACAACAATGGCCGGAACCCCAGTCAGTCAAGGCGCTACAGAGCTTTCTGGGGTTCGCCAATTTCTATCGACGCTTTATTAGGGGCTTCAGCACGGTGGCAGCACCACTCACGGAGTTATTAAAGGGGAAACCACAGCGTCTGCGCGCGTTCTGTCAGCTTGTTTATGCACCTAACAGAACAACCAGACAGTAAGCCATTACAATAGTCCAACCTAGAAGTGATAAAAGCATGAACTAGTTTTTCTGCATCGTTTAGTAACAATATATTTCTTATCTTAGCAATATTTCTGAGGTGAAAGAATGCTATCCTGGTGATATTATCTATATGAGCTTCAAATGAAAGGCTGGAATCTAAAATCACGCCGAGGTCTTTTACTGTTGCACTTGATGGAACAGAAAGGCCATCTAAAGTTACGGTGTGATCTAAGATTTTACTTCTAGCTGTATACGGTCCTATGACTAGAACTTCTGTCTTATCCGGATTAAGCAGAAGGAAGTTAATTAGCATCCAATTTCTTATGTCCTGCACACACTGCTCAACTTTAGTAAGATGGTTTTTCTCATCAGGTTTTGTTGAGACGTATAACTGTGTGTCGTCAGCATAACAATGAAAACTAATACAATGCTTACGGATTATGTTGCCCAGAGGAAGCATGTAAAGGGAAAAAAGCAGTGTGCCTAAAACTGAACCCTGCAGAATGCCAAACTCCACTAGAGAACATGCAGAATAATCACCATTTAAGTCTACATACTGATAACGATCGGTCAAATAGGATCTGAGCCAGGAGAGGGTTGTACCCTTAATTCCTACTACATTTTCTAATCTGTGAAGAAGAATAGCATGATCAATGGTGTCAAAAGCTGCACTGAGGTCGAGTAATACAAGCATAGTTACACAACCCTGATCAGAGGCCAATAGGAGGTCATTTACAGTACTACTTTAACGAGTGCTGTTTCTGTGCTGTGATGAGGCCTAAATCCTGACTGATACAGTTCATGTATGCCGTTTCTATGTAGATATGAGCATAGCTGCTCCGCTACTATCTTTTCCAGAATAGTAGGCTGTAATTGGACAGCTGACAGAGGTCGAGGTCAGGTTTCTTAATTATTGGTTTGATAACTGCTAATTTAAAAGATTTTGGAACATAACCAGTGCTGAGTGAAGAATTAATTATTCTCAACAGCGGTTCTGTTATTACTGGTACTATCAGTTTAAGAAAATGTGTCGGTATAGGATCTAATATAGAGGTTGATTAATTTGCAGAAGAGATGAGTGAAATTAGTTCATTCTCTTCAAGGGGAGTAAAGTATTCTAGGTTCGAATCTGACATGGCTAGGTTAACATCTGTATCAATTACATTGTTCGGTTTCAAAGCCTCAATTTTATGCCTGATATTTACAATTTTATTATTAAAACAGTTCATGAAGTCCTCACTATTGCATGATGTTGTTGTGGAGATTTCTGTAGTGGTCTTATTTCTGGTTAATTTGGCTACGGTATTAAATAAAAATCTAGGATTATTTTTATTTTCTTCTATAAGAGTGGAGAGATACGTTGATCTAGCTACACTAAGAGCTTTCCTATATTTCAGGATGCTCTCTTTCCATGCTATTTGAAATACTAACAATTTAGTTTGACGCCATTTACGCTCTAATTTCCGAGCGGTCTGTTTTGAAGTGCGCGTGTGAAGTTTGAAGTTTGAAGTTTCTTATCTCTAATAATTTTTCTTTTAGCTGGAGCTACATTATCTAAGGTACAACGAAATGTCGACTCTAAATATTCAGTCACCTGATCGAGTTCTGTGGGGTCAGACGGTGACCTAATCGAAATTGGTAACTCTGGGAGATTACAGATAAAACTCTGTGTGGTATTTGATGTGAATGTACGTTTAATACGGTAGCACGGTGCTGTGCGTACATTATCACTGTGACACACTTGAATGGAGACAAGATAGTGATCTGAGATAATTTCAGACAGTGGAATTGTGAATACATTTAATTCAAAAAATACTTAATCCAAAAAATATTATTAAGTCTAAAGTGTGACCTGCTTTATGAGTGTGTCCTGCTACACACTGATTTATGCCTACGGAGTCCAGTATGGATATAAATGCTGTTCTCAGAGGGTCTTCTGTATTCTCAAAATGAATGTTAAAATCTCCGGCAATTAACGCTTTGTCTACAGAAACGACTAGGTTTGAGATGAAATCTGCAAATTCACTATGAAATTCAGAATACGGCCCTGGAGGTCTGTAAATTATAATTAGTGGAATCGACTGAGCTGACTTAATATACTTAAATACACTTATGTTACTATAAAGAATTTCAAATGAGTTAAATTCGTGTCCGTGTTTTTGTACGATAGACAGATTATCATTATGAATAACTGCGACGCCTCCTCCTCTACCAGTTAGCCGAGTCTGGTGTATGTAGCTGTATCCAGGAGGACTAGCTTCATTTAGAGCTACATACTCATCCTGTTTAACCCATGTTTCAGTTAAACAGAGTATATCAAATGCCTGATCTGTGATAATTTCATTAACAATAACCGCTTTGATGCGAGAGATCTAATTTTTAACAGTCCTAGCTTCAGATCAGAGGTGCCGGCTGCGCATTCAGTGTGATTCAGTGTGGAGTTCGTGGTCTTTATGTTAATTAGATTATTGAAAAAGACTTTCTGAGTATTTCTACATTTTTGCTTAGATCGGGGAACAGACACAGTCTCAATATGGTGAACCCTGGGTGACGACTCTATGCAGCTAGCAGACGGTTGGTTTAGCCTGTCTGTCTGCTCCCTGGCCTGGGCTCTGGATTGTCACCGATTAACTAGACCTCTACTGAGACTATGAGCTTTACTACAGGAAATGAGCGCAGCACCTTCCCGAGTGGGATGGACACGTCCCGCCCTAACAGGCCAGCTTTGCCCTCAAAGGTCTTCCAATTGTCTATGTAGCCCACATTACACCACCTGGACATCCATCGGTTCAGCGACCATAACCTGCTGTAAGCTACTGTATGTCGCCACGTCTTATTGGGATGGGACCAAAGCATACTACTTCATCGGACATCGCCTTCGCTAATTTAAACACTTCTGTAAAGTTACTCTTACTAACCTCTGACTGACGAAGGCGTATATCGTTAGCTCCAGCATGTACCACTATCTTAGAGAACCTGTGCTGTCCTAGAGCCCTAAGATTACCTGCTATGTCCGGTGCTCTGGCTCCCGGGATACACCTAACCACTGCCGCTGGTGCCCCTAAAGGTCTACAGTAGCTAATTTCACGTGCCTCAGTATAGAGTCTCCTATAACCAGAGCTCTTTCAGGTTTCTCAGCGGGTGCATAACTGAGGAGAGCAAACCTGTTGGACACGTGAAGCGCAGAGGAGGTGTGCTCCGGTGGGCTAGCCTTAGGGTTATAGGCATATAGATGCCGGGAATAGGACATCATACACGTGAAGCATTGTGTGTGTGTGTGTGTGTGTGTGTGTTTGACTGAGTCTCTCCTGGTTTCAGAAAAGCTTACCGAAGCATAGCGCACTCGCCTCGTTACTAAACGAACTTTAGAAAAACTTTATAAATATGTAGTGCAAAAAAGCATGTACCTTGAGCAGGAATCAAACCTGGGTCTCCCACGTGAAAGCGCCAAATCCTAACCACTAGACCACTGCACTACAGCAACAAACAGCACACCACACTCATGTAGGCGCCATTTTGCTCCAGTGTAGAAAAACAATGGCCGACGGCTCTTTTTTCACTCGGGGTGGGTCTTTGCTAAAACACCAGTGTCAATTAACTGTAGTAGGAGCGGCCTCTGTCGGTGTGACTTCACACCGACAGGCTTTTGAAAACGGCCTGATTTCAGAAGGGGCATCTTATATTATTAAATCAAAAGAAAATCGCTGGGCGGCTCTTTATCATTGTAGAGTGGTTGTGTACACACTCTCCTAACACACAATGCAGTCCAAACAGCTTGAAAAAGTCCATGTAGCACCGAAGGTGCCCTTTAAGAGATCGCTTTCGGCATGCTGTTAAATGCTTTGCTATTTCATCTTTTCTTATCACTTTTGTGGTGCAGTAACAGCAGTGAAAATGTGCTTGCTCTCTGCAGTGCAAGTTACATTTGACTATGAGGAAGTCTAAAAGTAAAAAACAAAACAAAACATGTCTGTAAAAGAAATTATTAGAATAACCTAAAAGATTTATGGAATCCAAAAGAACAAAACATAGTTACATTTGTGCATTACTGCCAAGCTTAGGTGGTTAAACAAATGGTTTTTACAAATATTTACCCAAGTAAATACAAAATGTAGTTTTTAAATAATATGCTAATTAATTAAGAGGAAAAAAAGATGTCCAAACCTAACCGGCCCTGTGAGAAAAAAGTAATGACCCTGCTCCCTTCGCTTTTTGCACATTATTCACATTTCTTTGCAGACTTGTTTTAATTTATCCACATTGGAAAGTTTAAACTGTTTAAGATCATGCCACAAAATTTTAATCAGAATCAAAATTCTGGACTTTGACTAGACTACTCCAAAACCTTAATATTTTTTGAGCCATTCAGCAACTCTGCGGCGCAGAGTACAGTTCACCTCTCCCAAATGAAGCGGACAAGAAGGGGGCTAAATTATGTCTACCTGACTTTCTTACAAATAACGCACATTTCATTTAAAATATTATAAACACAGACCATTAATTTGCACTTTTTTTTCATTTATTTAATTGTGTGAAATGGCAAATAAAAATAGATAATAAAAATGATTATGCTGTGGAGGTGAATTGGTTTAGTCTTGACTTCTGGTCGTGAGTGACAGCGTTGGGGGAAATCTGTTGATTGTCGAATCGTCGATAGTAACACAGCGATGGAAAAAAAAAGACCAAAACTGTCAGGGGCCCAATAAAAAAGCAAAGAAGATGAGGAGAAATGGGCAAAAGATAAAGGTATTCACCAATGTTGTCTCTGTATGATTAAGGTATTCATGTCAACATGTTAATTAGTGGTATAACGTTAACTCTTAGGTTTGTTAGCCTTCTTGCTTATGATGCTTGCTATGCTTACTTTGCTAAATAAGAACACACACAAAATAAAAGCCTAATTAACACACCATCACAGAAATTCTAATGGTTTCTATTAAATACCACAAAATGTAACCACAAAATGATGCTTTGCAGCAAGACTGTTGCAAGTACAGTTATTTATTTCCATTGTTTATTATGTTAATGTTGGCTATAGCCAATATATTTACGATATATTTACAGTATACTGTAAATAGCCAGTTTAATTTACATATGTGTAGATAGTTTAAATGACATTTTCCATTTGCTATAACTCTGTTACGTGACAAAGCATATAATTTGAGGCAGTAAATTAACCAAGGAGCTAATTGTTCCTCCCTTAGATTAGATTAGATTAGATTAGATTAATAAAGTGTCTAATGACTGCCATCAAAAACCATGAGCCTCTTTGAGCTCATCACTTTTATGCACGATAAGGATCTATCTGAGATCTACCCCAACTTTTGGACTGCTCTCAGGATTGCACTTACATTGCCAGTGACTGTAGCTCAAGCAGAGAGGAGCTTTTCCAAACTCAGGTTAATCAAGACATACCTGAGGTCAACCATGTCTCAGGAACCGCTCACTGGCCTTGCTGTCATAAGCATAAAGCATATGTCATAAGCATAAATCATGCAATAGGGGAGCATATCTCATATGATGCCATTATCGATGACTTTGCATCTAGAAAGGCCAGAAAAGTCCGATTTTAGTTTCAGTTTGTGGTTTCTGTTCTGCAGTGAAGTAAATAAGTAATTTTTCTTTAGTGTGATTTGTTCTATATTAATTCTATATTTATATAATATTTGTTTGTACACAGTATATTTATTTAAGTTATGAGTAGTGGTGTTGTACAAAATGTTAAGGTTTTTTTTTTTTTTTTTTTTTTACGCCGGAGGGAGTCTCGCCCAGGGAGCAATTCAGTGTAGAACCGCCACTGGTTGCTTGGTTTTCTCAGCTCTTTGCTCGCTGAAGAACCGGTCCAGGAGGCGGAGTTTGACCTGATCCAACTCCTCCCACCACCAACGTAAACAACAACGCACGCGTGCGGCTGAATTACCTGTAACGTCTCAAATCACCCCATGCACCCTCGAGGGCGCGATAACTCATCCTAGGTTTACGATTGATCTACTGTAGATAACCAAAGTGCGCACTCGGTAAAAGAACCTTAGAGCTCTGAGAAGTATTTGGGACATGGCCACGTGATCTCCACCGTCCTGTATGAAAACTGAGTGTTTACTTCCTCGAAACGTACAAAACCTGTTACAGTACATACTTTACACGCTTTCTTTACTTTTTTTTTTTTAAAATGAAGTGTGTATTGTCTTGTTTTAATCATAAGAAACGCTTGTTAGCCATAGAGCCTGTGTGTAACTAGGCAGTCTACAACAGGCGAACCTCTTTTATTTTATTATTAGCTGTTCGCTAGTTACCAGAAGTTGTTTTATGTTTAGAAATTGAAGTGCGTTTGTGCAGGTTTAGTATCTATATCTTTAATAGCTTGCAAAATAGTTTGCTGACTATCATTACTTTTGGTGTAGTTTAGCAAAGCCGACTAGCATGCTAGAGAACAGGGAACAGATCCGGGGTAAGTGTGATAATAAACAATAAATAAACCTAATCTATATGAAACATAGCTGTAATGGCATCATTTTATGTATGTCGAATATTGTAACATAATCTCTCTCTCTCTCTCTCTCTCTCTCTATCTATCTGTCTGGCTGTCTATCTATCTGTATGTTTATCTATCCGTCTGTCTTTCTATCTATATATATATGGACACATCTTGTTAAAGTTAAAAGTTATCGAGTTATAATAAGTAATTATCTTGTGCATGTACAGTTCACCTTTTAACCACAATGTAAATTAACCTGCTTAAATAAATCAACAAAGCGGATTATGTACCAAATATACACTGCTGTGAAAAGAGTATTTCCTGTTTTATTTATTTATTTATTGGCTGAATTAAAACAATTTTGAAGAAAAAAAAAAGACTGGAACAAAATTCCTCCACAGCAATATGAAAGACTTGACTTGACTGCAGTTGTCGCCACCAAGTGTGGTACAACCTGATTTAGGTTTAGGGGGCAATTACTTTTTCACACAGAGGCCAGATAGGTTTGCACAGCTTTTTTCTCTTAATAAATTAAACCATATAAAAACAGTTTTTTTCTCTTAATAAATTAAACCATATAAAAACAGCTTTTTTTGTATTTACTCAGGATATCGAAATTTGTTTGATGTCAATCATTTGTGACATATATGCCAAAAAAGAAGGGCGGAAATACTTTTTCACGGCACTGTACCTCGGAAGTTATCAAAGTATTAGTCTAAATGCAAATAATCCAGATGTCTTCATGCAAAACCCAGGCATGCTTTTAAACTTAAGCAGATAAATACTTTGTTCAGATAAGTTAATTTCTTTGCAGACGTTGATAACTTGTGTGAACAAGGTAATAACTTGTGCACACAAGATAAAAAAAAAATAAAATCACTTTTTAGACTTCAGGTTACAAGGCTCTGAAGATCATGAGAGGAAAAAAGTTTATTTCACTGGTCATCAGGGCATGACTAGAGATGTGGAAAACCCTATTAAGTTACATATCGTGATTCTTTTGTATGCCAATTCAAGTATCGCCACACTGACTTCAAAATAAATAAAAAAAATTTTATATGCAGTCAATAGTTTGGAAACAACTTTTGATTTATTTAACAGTGCATTTGCAATAGAACTTCTTGCTTTCCTGGGAAGGTCTTCACGAGAGCCAGTTTCAACATGGTGCTTGATGGGTTTTGCAAATGCACTGTTGTTGGAAAAACTATTCCACACCAGCTGACCTTCATGTCTTAAACCTGATAAATGCGATTCTACAAGTTTTTAGATTTTTGGTTCAAAGTTAATTTTTTTAATACAGTTTTACAACATGGCGTGATTCCCGTGGCAGTGTAATAAGCATTCTGCCTGCCTGTTGGGTCACTGATGCTGATGAAAGTTACTCCTTAGGTATCAAAATTTGGTACCAAACGAGAAGGCATTTTTAGTACTCAAAGGCAGTGTTTCCCAAAGTGCAGACTATGAGAGTTATTCAATGAAGTTATAGAAAAATGTATAACTTATTTTCATAAAATTATATCCACCAGGTTGGAACAGTGCAGTAAGCACTTTTTTAACAGTAAGCACTGTTACGTCAGTAGTGAGGAAGTGTTCCGTTTGTACATTTTACATGGATGGACAAAAGAAGTGCCGGGGGTAGCTCAGTGGTTAAGGCATTGGACTACGGTTCGGAAGATCCCAGGTTCAAACCCCACAACCACCAAGTTGCCACTGTTGGGCCCTTGAGCAAGGCCCTTAACCCTCAACTGCTCAGATGTATAATGAGATAAAAATGTAAGTCGCTCTGGATAAGAGCGTCTGCCAAATGCCTAAATGTAAATGTAAATGTAAGTGCTCACCTGAATATCTTACGTTGCTTTGTGCTGCTTCTTTAACAGAATGCAACTTGTGATGCAGGAATATTGACCACACGGCAAGGTAATTTGGTCAAGATGTGCATATTAATTCTGTTTGCTTAAACTATCTGTGTACCCAGGAGAAGCAGGAGGAGGACTAGTTTTCTGCTGATTTCATGCAATTTAGTTTACAATCTGTTCACATTTTTGCGTCAGGAGAAAAATTGTAGCTGACTTCTTGAAAAAACATCCGACTGTCTGCCATTCGTCCTTAAACATGATCTACTAAGTCATGTTTCTGCATTTTATTCATGTTCCTTCTGTAGCTGACTTGACTGTTTATTATAGAAGCTGACTGAACTGGGCTGACTATGTTTATTGTACAAAAAAGTACTAAAATGCATGGCTTTCCTTTAAATTTAGATTTTATTTAAATGTCTGGAATGTCTGTAATTCTCTCTCTCTCTCTCTCTCTCTCTCTCTGTATATATATATATATATATATATATATATATATATATATATATATACAGTATATATATATTTTGTTTGTTTGTTTTGTTTTGTTTGTTTGTTTTTTTGTTTTATTATTATTATTTTTTTATTAATTCATTTTTTTAAAGATAAAATAAAAGTCGATGTGGTATGACCAAAATGCTACATATGTCACATTATTTGTCATTCTTCAGTTAACTCCAAGATTTATTCAGTTAACATGGATAACTGACAGGGCAGAGTTCATACACAGTTATATGTTAGAAAGGATTATGATCTTGTGACATTTGGCTGAGCTGACGCAGGCGATCATGTGGTTCTGGTGTGGTCACTATGTAACAGGTCCAAATTTAAAAAGTCGTCTCTGTAATTTCAGGATTTAGCCAGTGGAATAAACTAAGAAAGATGGCTGTCCAGCATCTGTTTGTTTTCTGTGGTCTGCTGTCTTTGGGCTCGTGTGTGCCGCCTGTCTGGTTACAGCCTGAGCAGGTGCACATTTCCTATCCAGGTAAGAATTGTAGTACTTTATTGTACTTCTGGTTCTTAGTAATGTTTCTTTCACTTACAACAGTGTCTGATATATTATCTTTATATCTTATTCAAGCTATGATCCTCCTGGAGATGTAAGATAATAGAATTTTATAACCTAGAGAAGATAATTAATACTGCACTGATTAGCTATGAACATTAGAGTCGATCACTCGTTCATAAATGTTTACCATGCTTTTAAAACAATTTAGCAATTAATTTTAAGCACCCCTTTGTCATGTCTGTCACTACTTCTTGCCCTTAAAACAATTCTCAGTGCTAGTAAATATGATTTACCAAATTATAAAATCAACTGTATAAAATATTCCAAAAGGAGATAGAATGCTTAACCACAGGAGTTCTGAAAGGACCTTTGTTATACTGTAGTAAATGTTGTTTGCTTTAGCATTCACGTTCTGCAGATGCATGTGCATTTTGACAATTTTGACTGACAGTCAGTCATAAATATAACTTTTTGCAAGGTTAAGCATCTTGTGACTGCATGGTGACTAATGAGGCGGTGCTTTCAAAATATTTGTCATGTCATAGAATTTTAACAGGGAGTTTGTCAAGAAGGAAAACATCCTGCAGCAGTAGTAGTTGCAAGGCTGAAAAACCAGTTATTTTTTCTAGTAAACAAAAATCATTCCACTGAGTCTTTAATGATGGCATGTAGAGCAGTCGTTGAATTGTGAATAACGCTTCCACCCTTCCACAGGTGTGAAGGGGTCAATGCTGATCACCTGGACAACCCTTGACTACACAGTGAGCATGGTGGAATATGGACTGTGGGGTGGGAAGCTCTTCAGTCTTACCGTGAAGGGAAACTCCACTTTGTTTATTGATGGAGGTTCAGAGAGACGTAAAATGTACGTTCACAGAGTCACCTTGCCAGATCTAAGACCTGGTGCTAAATATGGTAAGCATAATAAGCACTGCAATGGAGTGATGTGGTGTGGAACTGGTGTTTTAAACAACTGTCTGCTCAAGTTATGGTGTGAGGTTACACAAGCATTAAATATAGTATGCTGATAAAATCTAAAATAATTGGGTCTGCACTGTTAATGACAAACTGGTCCAGAAAAATATGTGCCATATTGTGTAAGCCAGACCTTTAAACATGTACTGTACTGTAATTTCCACACTGGCAATTTCTCAAATATCAGTACGAGTATCAGGACAATGATCCAAGAAATATAAGGCTTAATAGTGGCAAGTATAAGAGAGTATTAATTAAAGAGTTTCAGTTCTGCTGGTTATTGTTATGGTACATTTACTTAACGTAAATGTGTGTGTGTGTGTGTTTTACAGTTTACCACTGTGGTAGTGAGGAGGGATGGAGTGATATTCTCTTCTTTACCGCACTGAATGAGAGCATAAGTTTCAGCCCTAGATTTGCTCTGTTTGGTGACATGGGCAATGAAAACCCTCAATCTCTGGCCAGACTTCAGAAGGAGACACAGGCTGGGATGTATGATGTCATTCTGCACATTGGTAAGATTTACAGACATGAAATTAAAGTTTTTAGTATAAAGTTTTCTTTTTAAATCCCTGAAGTGTCTTTTATATATAGTTTTTTATTACAAAATAGTTTTATTGCAAATGTTTCTTATGTTTTATTAGGTGAATCACTTATTGCCAAAAACAAAACGATTCAGAATAGCAGAATTAAATAAGGAAACCTAAACTGCTTACAATAACTGCCTCTTAGGCGTCCCTCTCCCAGTTCTTTGTGGCATGGATTTTACAAGATGTTGGAAACATTCCTTTGAGATTCTGGTTCATATCATTGGTCGATTATTGACATGATTCCAACATGCAGTTTGGTCCAGGTGCACACATGATGCAAGTCAGCTGTTCTACCGCATCACAAAGATGTGTTCTATTAGATTCCTATTTAGTGACTGGGAAGGCCACTAAAGATTGTTAAACTTATTGTGATGTTCAACAAACAAGTTTGCAACAACTTTTCCTTTTGACATGGTAACTTTTCATTCTGGAAACCAATTGTAGACGCATACAGTAAACTGTGGCGCATGGTCAGCAACAATCCTCAAATATAAGGTGGCATTCAAACGATGATTGATTGGTATTGATGGGCGCACAGACCTGAAACACTCTCGACATCATTACACCAACCCTTCATGCTGTTGGTGCCAAATACTTCTGAATTCAGAAGAAATCAATATTAAACTTTTTTTTTGTTTTTGTGAGTAATGCATTCATTGTGTTGCTTTTTTGCTCACCACACTTGTATAGAGTGGTTATCTGAATTCCAGCTCCATCCAGTCTCACTCATTAACAAGGTGTTTCTGTCTGAAAAACTGTCACTCTCTGGATGTTTTCTTTACTGCACTATTCTAGTCTCTAAAGATTGTACAAAAGTCACAGGACATCAGCAGTTATAGAAATACTTAAACTTGCACATCTGGTACCAACAAACATAGCATGGTGAAAGTCACTGAGATCAGCTTTTTCTTCCCAGCTTATTGGTTGATGTAAATATTACCCAAAGCATCTGGTCGTCTGTAGCTGCATGATTTTATGCATTGCACAGCTGCCACCTGAGTGGCTAATTAGATAATTGAATGAATGAATTGGTTTACAGGTGACTCAGAGTGTCCCTGGCCAAAAACGTGTGTGTGTGTGTGTGTGTATAATGGTACTGTACAGGTCATGTCAGGAATTCAAAGGCACAAGCAAACAATCTCAGAAGTACTGTACTGAATGAGTGGATAGTAGTAGGGACCCAAACTCACATGTGTGTGTGGAGTTTTCATGTTCTAATCCTTGGTGGATTAAGGTTAGGCTAATTGGTGTTTCCAAATTGTAAAATGTTGTAACAGACCATTACCAGGGAGTTCTTCACATTTGTTTTGGTATGCTGCTAAGTTTAATGTCTAAGCTAGTATTGATATAGTATTGACGCAGTACATGTCTACAGTTGTTACTTTGACTTGTAGCTAAGTGTACAGTACGTAGTTCACTATAACCCTCCCAGCAAACATTTGGACATTTGATGATCGTTGATGACAGCTGTTGTGAAACAGACAACAACTACTGTATGACAGACGCGTCGGAGGGACGCCATTATAATGGTCATCATATGCCCAAATGTTTGGCTCGAAGCTACAGGCAAACAACCCTACCTTTCATTTTATGGAAATTTATGATTGACTGTATGACCTTTATAAAGTATGGTTATCCAGACTGACAATTAAAATTTTGTAATAAACTAATGGACTTCACCATTTAAATTGGTAGCTTCTTGCAGGTGTTAAGGTGAGATTAAAAGCCTAAAAACATGCAGTGTTTTTGTTGTGTAATTGTTGACCCCTTTTAGTCATATATTTTCAGTTGGTACTACAAATGACATTTTTCTTAGTTCTGTTAAAATCAATATACTTTAAAATGTAGTATTTTTTCATTAATTGATAATGCTGTACTTGGTACTTTGAGTCAACTGACAGTTAGTTTTAAGTTTAAGTTTGTGTTCTAAGTTTAACTTTAAGTTGCACTTCCGGTGTCTCACAGTGTGAGTATGGGTGTATGAGAGGTACAGTAGGTCCGCTGTCTGACCTGCAGTATCTCCTGTGCACACTCTGGCTCCAAGATCTCTACTGTACAGATTTTAGCTTCAATTTTCCCCACATGGTACATCCCAGTTTGACCACAATAAACCACACAATGGGAGTGAATGGTGCCAAGTTGTTCTTTCAGACAGTCTTTTTTTTATTTTAGACTGACTCCTGACATAATTTGTTCTTGAAACTTACTGTGTGGTTTACCAATGCTCATTACTGCCATCTGCTGGTAGAAAAGTTATCAGACAGTCAGACAAAAGGTCTTACATTAGATACAGTATTAATATAGAATTGAAAAAATATTGATTGCAGCAGTAATTTCTCTCAAATACTTGATACATATCAAATATTTATAAAACTTTATCAACATGATCTATTTAATTGTAATTTTGAATTTTTATTCTGTCTGCTTGATTTGCAGGAGACTTTGCTTATGATATGCATGAGGTAAAGTCACACCAAGTACTTGCTTTAATGATTTAAATAATAAACTGCTTAGAGTATGTGATTCTCTTTTACAGTACTTTGTTTACCTAACTGTAAAAAGTAACAGATTTTATCCTCTTTCACTACACTACATGTAAAACAAATACTGTATACATTGAAAGAAAAGTATGAGAAATATGCATTATTGCTTATTCCCGAACATTATGCACCAGTGCTACTGGTGTAAGAAATCACACTGTGAAATTTACTGAGCCTGTATTCTGTATTCTGTACCACTTTTAAGTGTAACATTTTTTTAATGTCTGTTGCATTTAACCTTATGATGTGTAATTCAGATGTCGGCTGCAGATTGGCTGTAATCCACCATTAAATCTATATGGTTAGATAGTGTTTCAGGCACTATTTTTATAAGAGTACTCCTGTCTGAATTTTTTACAATAAAATGCTTCTGGAGGCATTTAGTGGTTAGCATTGTCTCCTGGCGCCTCCAGTCTGTGTGTGATTGTGTGTGTGTGTGTGTGTGTGTGTGTGTGTGTGTGTGTGTGTGTGTGTGTGTGTGTGTGTGTGTGTGTGTGTGTAGTTTGCATGTCCTCCCCTTGCTTGTTGGGTTTCTTCCGGAGACTCTGGTTTCCTCCCACAGTCCGAGGTTATGTGGCGTCTGCTGACTGGTATTTCCAAATTTACAGTAGATGTATGACTGTGTGTATTAACTGTGTGTGTGTGTGTGTGTGTGTGTGTGTGCATGCCTGAGCTCTGCAATGATGTCCCAATAACTCTGAGATGGGCTCCCTGTGACCCTTCATAGAATAAATGTTATAAATGATGGATGGATGGGTGAATAAGACTCTTCTTTCCAACCATATGGACTTTCCCTGACTGTGTAATGATGCTTCCATTTTTCTCACAGGGATTAATATTGGGTATGATTATTGGGATATTTGAACATCCTAGTACACCCAGGCCTGTAAAGAAATACACTCCACTATTTTTAGCATCCTAAAAAAACAGAACAGGCGCAGACATATGGTTGAATATTTAGTAGTCTATTACAAATTGTACCATTTTGTACAATAATTACCCTCATTAAAATATTTATCAAAACAGCTGCTTCAGATTTAAAGAAGGTTTTTGTGCTTTCCTTTGGATGTAATGATAGGGATATGCGTGGGTAGCCTGGAAAATTGATTTAGTCTAATGGTTGTTCTTATTTTTATAGCCTTCTCTCTCAGCAAAACTTAATTTCTGTCATTACTGAGGTTTCAGCTAAGCTTGTCATCAGCTTGGCCTTTATTATTCCCCTAGTGAAAACAACACTAACCAAATATATGACTTGTATGATATCTCTCAACACATGATTTAAAATTTTCCTAACGTCAAAGCAATTCTGATGCTGCCATGTTGATTTCACTGCATGTGTCTGATTGTGGCTTTGTGTTTTAGGACAATGGCAGAATTGGGGACGAGTTTATGAGACAGATTGAGTCCATTGCAGCCTATGTGCCGTATATGACCTGTCCTGGTAACCATGAATGGGCCTAGTAAGTATAATGAATTATTTCTTCATTATAGATTTAGGTAATGTTAATTTTGATCTTGAAAACTTTTCCCTGAATCCATTTGATATACATGTATATTACATTGCTCAATAATATTTAAAGTGTACGGTTTAATGTCGTCATCTATGTTTTTTTTCTGGTGACTTTGTGTGGTTGTGATGATATGACTGCTAAAGCGCTCATTTTTGGATGAACAGCAGGTCTGGAGTCTAGACAATATCTATTTCAGTTCTGCTCGGTACTCGCTGTTCCACATTCCAGTCCCTTAAAATCCTAAACATGCTGATCGCAAAACAGGGTTTTTGGCAGAGATTAAATGCATATTCCCATAAACTTATGAATAGTTTTAGCATTAAACACACAACCTTCTCATGAACCGATGCTACTGTCTGGGAAGTGAAGCATGGTGGTGATGAAGTCATGCTGGTCAGAACCGGAACATTTTGTATTTGCTTGTATGTGTTTTGTATTAACATTGAGGTATTTGCTTTTGAGTTCGAACTTTTTCATTTTGACTTAATCAATGAGGCACTCACAATGTAAATAGACTAGAGTAAGCAGTATTTCCTGCCTGACTACCAAAAAAGGAAATTTTTAGCATTTTTGTTTAGGTTTAATAGCAGTAGTTGTCCATACTACATGTATAGTCGTTTTCTGCTTCCACAACGCTGCCAGCGCAGGACAACTGGGAGAGCGCTTTAAGATTGCTTGTTGAATAATTGACTGAAAAAATCTGATAAACAGTATCAGGGAAACACATTAAACTTGTATTTGGTCATAATTCAGCAGTCTGATATTTTTTATAAGTGAGCAAATGGAAAGTTTAGATGTTAAGCAACGCCACACTTGAGGTCACACTGTTGTACTGAATATCAGCAGTAAATAAACGGATCATTATCTGTTCATAATAATTTTTAGAACAGTTTTTAGAACTGTTCTATATACTGTAAGCAATATCAAACTTGACGTAGTGCTGTTGTACTGAATATCAGCACTGCTGTGATGTGGTCAGAGTGCAGAAGATATCAGCTGTTATTCAGAACAACAGCAGAACCTCGTGTTATATTGATTTTATAGAGCGGGTCTACAAACTGTAACAAAAATGATTATCAACAGATAATGATCTTTTTATTTATTTATTCAGTTATTTGTGTCACGAACTAACCGGGATGACCAGAATGATGATCGTGCTATCTGTCACGAACAAACCGGGATGACCAGATAGCTTTAGCAGTTAGCCCTGTAGCGTGAATGGTAAACCCAAACGTGGATAAACACGAGCGGGCAGGATAATCACGCGATTTGCTATAAGGACTCTCACACTCAATGAGCAAAGGAAAGACACAATCTAACCCTAGTCCTATAAACACACACTCAGTCTGAAAAGATAGCCAAGAAAGTGAGTACTCACATATACGGGAACGATTCCGAAAAGACCTGGGCATAACTCAATGACAGAGCGATGTGCGGCGCCATCTTGTTTCCTTTTATGCTTTCAGGTTCGCGACCGTCTTACTTCCGGGTCCTAATGCCGGTCGCAGCTGAGTGTGCATGACAATTTGGCTCCACCAACACAAATAGTTTCACAACATACAGTATAAACACACCAAGAGGTTTACTTGAAAGTATCCTGGCTTTTTCCCTTGGACTTGTCCCCTTTTAATTATCATATTTTTGATCAAATTTGTTAAGTTGGTGACTGACAGTCAGTGTAATTACCGATTAATAGAACACCTGTGAAGTAGCGTGATACATACTATCATTCTAGTGGTGTTATACTTTACATCAGCACTCATGGGATACCTCTGATTTTATATGATTAATGTTTAATCATAACCTGCCATCCAACATGCACACACCACACACAGATCTCGAACCCTCGACCCAGGGTGTGTCATCATGTAGCTGCCTCCATAAAACATTAATTAATTAATTATCTTTTTTTTTCGGTAGTTATAACAGAAAGATGAAACATATGCCTAATTTTAGATTGTTCATTCATTTTTAATAATGCTTGGTTTGACCGAAACAATATATAGAATAGAAGAAGAATATTCAATTATTTGTCACATGTACTTTTTACAGCACAGCGAAATTTCTTCTTTGCATATCTCAATTAGGAAACTGGGGTCAGAGCGCAGGGTCAGCCAGCTTACAGCGCCCCTGGAGCAGATAGGGTTAAGGGCCTTGCTCAAGGGCTCAACAGTGGCAACTTGGCGATGCTGGGGTTCGAACCCCCGACCTTCCGATCAGTAAACCAGTAACTCATAGCCTTAACCGACTGAGACACCACTGCCGCTAGAATATGATCTGGCTTTAGTATTAGTATCAAAGCCTGCATTAGTACAGTCAGGCTCCTCTATGTCTATGTAAACACATCAGATGTTAGTAACTACCCAGCCACAAGATGCCACAAGAGGGGGCTATAAAGTTGTCTGTTGTCTGTACTTTTAGTTCTGTACATGTTTACCCACTATATGTTGTTATCTAAAAGTATGTAGAAGTGTAGAAGCCTAATTGCGTCAATATTTTTTGACAAAGCAGAACTTTATACAGGGATTTTTTTCTGCACCACATGACCATAATGTTAATTTACTTCTAAACACTTAGCTAAAACACTATACGGGCACTGGTGGCTCAGCGGTAGGTATTATATATGCTTTGAGAACATATGCAACTTCAAGACAATGGTATTGTTTCATCCAGCTACCTTTGAACTACGACCTCTTCCCAACAAACCTGGACATTACACTAAGTTCATTTCATTGCAGTACTAGTGAAGAGTTGGTTTGTTTTAGACATATCTCTTATGTCTCATGTCTCTTAAGGCAAAACGAGAACCTGACCAAGATGAAAGTTATAAAAATAGTTAGTATTTTAAAAAAAGTTATTACTACTTCTCTGTTTTGTCATTTGTTTCTTTAGGTAGATAACCTCTAACCTATCTAACTCTAATTCTATTTTTACCTCTATTTATTGTTATTGTTAAAATATTTTCTTTAATTTAATTTTTTTCCTGTCTAATCTAATTTTTTCCTTTCTTCCCAGTAAATTAATCAAAGTAACTGTATAACCAAGATAAAGCAATTTCCCTCTGGGATAAATAAAGTTCTTTGACCTGGATGAGTAAAGCAACACTGATAATAATTACTGGTTAAAAACAGTTACTGTCTTTGTTAGTAATTTATTTATAATTTTTTTCCTCCAGCAATTTTTCACACTACAAGAGCCGTTTCAGTATGCCAGGGGAAACGGAGAGTCTGTGGTACAGGTATGAGCTTCTTATCCTCTTCAGTAATCAGGTACCTGTTTTATGACCAGAGCAGATGTTCTCCTTCGTGACTTGCATAAGAATGCTGTGTTCTAACCAAATACCAAGGAGCTGAGAAACCAAGCATTTAAGGTCTGACTTAAGCATTTGGCTCATATAATCCAAAATCTTATCTTACCATTAGACGTTCCCCCTCGGTTCACCTAAAAGTTTGAGGTTTTTCATAAACCCTAATCTATAAATTAAATTACTAAGAGGTTTGAGTTGAAGACATTTGTCATGAGTAATAGTTATTAAATTCATATCATTCATATGATTTGAGAATCATTTTGAATCGGCTGATGTAAAAAGACAAGTGTGCACGTTTTTCTAAGAATGTAACACCTGATCATAACTATAATATATGATGAACATCCAGAACAGTGGTCCTCAGCCCTGGTCCTGGAGGCGTATTTTAGTGTTTTATCAAATCTACTTCAGTTCAGAAAAGACTGCTAATTAGATAAATTAAATGTATTGGGAGCTGAGAAAACACTAAAAAGTGCAGGGCAGGAATTGAGAACCACTGATTAAAAAAAAATTGGAGGAATTGTCAAGCAGTATTTAGTTTGATTGTATAACACCGCTAATTCACATTTTATTTGCATTACATCATGACCACTTTTCCTGTGGCCAAAGAGCACAGAGTTTACCAGGACTTCCAATGATATTGCATTACTTTTCTTAACAGTTAAGTAATCTCTGCCGTGATTGCAACACAATTTTTATGTGCACTGTCATGACATGTTTCAAATGCATTACTTTGGGGGTGACTTGATTTGCCAGCAGCAACAGTTGTTTGTGATTTATTTTTTAGTGTCAAAAGAATATCTGGATTATGCCAGAGGTGCTTTTTGCTCTAAATAAATCAGCCTAGTAGGATTTTTAGCAACAAGATTTTACTGAAATATGTGGGAACAGTGTGGACAGTGGCCTGTTAAGCAGAAGGCAGCTCCAAGTTGATTTTCCAACTTTACAAAGTGTTTAGGTGATCTCTCTTCATGATTTCTTTTTACTACTGGACCAATTCCAGTCACTTCAGATCTTTTAGGATGATTCCTTTGCTTGATATAGGCCAGGGGTAGGCAAGTTCAGTCCTAGAAAGCCGCAATCTTGCAGATTTCAGCTCCAACCTTGAAAAAAAACCCTCATTTTCTATAATCCTGAAGACCTTGATTAGGTTGTTCAGGTTTGATTAAGGTTGGAGCTGAACTCGGCAGGATTGTGGCTCTCTAGGACCGAACTTACCTACGCCAATAAGATGACAAATTGACCCTTCCGAAGCTTTTTTTGTGTGTAATGCAAGTACTCATATGTTAGGCTTATTATACTGTAAACCATCCACTTTAGTAGAGTCACCTGCACATTGATGTGGTTAACTAATTAACCAGTCAGTCACAGCAATAAAGTACAGTAATTCAGGAGGAAACAGGTTATGAGCTTCAGTTAATGTTCACCCCAGACATCAAAATTAATAAAACTAGTGATCTC
The DNA here is from genome assembly GCA_030522415.1 of Channallabes apus. Taxonomy (NCBI): domain Eukaryota; kingdom Metazoa; phylum Chordata; class Actinopteri; order Siluriformes; family Clariidae; genus Channallabes; species Channallabes apus. The sequence goes on from CM060116.1 coordinate 10,658,236, forward strand.
TGTGACTTTAATTTTGGTGTCTAAACTATCTTTGGAATTTACACAAAATGGTGGAAAAGCTAAATATGTTGCGTGAGTGAGAGTAGAGATGTTTCGATTTTCATTTTCTTGGCCGATACTGATTTCTGATTTTTTAAAAGTCTGATGTTCCAATACCAATTTTGTCTGTTTCTGGGACTTTTGTTTGTGTGGAATAACAGAACAGTTATATGAGCAAAAATTACTTAATTTTTCGAAATAATCTCCTGCTTCACTAACTCACTTATCCCAACATTTCACTAGTGCTTACTGTAGTACAGTACCATCAATGTGGAAATTCTTCTTAGTACGGCGGAGCCATAATCAGACTTTACATTTGAAACACTGGCCTCCCAGGGACTCCTTTAATGGCCCAAACATGTGAAAATTGCTTAAATCGAGGTCAGGACTGTACAGGGGATGGGGCAATAACTCCCAGCAAAGTTCCTGTAAGGTGTTGGTGAATGATTATGCATACAGTTCCCGCAAACAGATGTGCCTCTTCCGTACGTTGTTGACAAGTTATTCATCAGTTTTTATGGATCAGTCATTCTACTCTCTGAATGTTCACAGAAACGACTGCAGTGCGCTTTGAGCCACCTCTGCTGGGATCTATAAAATGTTTGCACCATTTAAATATTTTACTGTGGCTAAGAGTCTCATCACTGTGCTATGCTTGAAGTCTTCTGTAAACATCAACCAATTTAGTCCTTCATTCCCAAAAAAGTCCATCACAAATCCTAGTTTGACATGAATCCCTCTTGTGTATAGTAAAACATGGATTATTAAATAACTTTTGTATTTTCTCCAAAATTGGACAAGGTTAAAGTAGTTTTTTCCATTATTTATGAGCCCCCCCCAAAATTGTGTGTTTATGTGAGAAAATGGCTTTAGGTAGTATCACAGCGCATTCTCTTTTGCCACTCCTGACTTACTCCATAAGCTCACTAAGTAGGCTGCCTCCTTTTCGGCATGTGTGCGAAGGGGTAGGGCTGCGGGAAACGGGCACACCTGGGGAAAAAAAAAAATTGTTAATGGATCTCAGGCTTTACCCTGTGCTATAAAACCAGCCGTGAAAAGACTGCGCAAGCAGTACCGGAGGAGCGACGGCCAACATTGACTGGGCGCGTGTTTGACTCCAGTCTGCAGTCACACCCAAGCAGCGCTGGGCGGCTCCGGTTGGCCAGTCAGCAAAGAGGACAGCTGTTCAAGGGAGTATGCAGGAGACGTTGCCCACAAGGGCCCACTCCACCAGTCTGCCCACCACCATCGCTCGCAAGGCCTCCTTAAAGTCTTTCCCTCTCCTTTTTTCTAAATAAAATTTTTGTTTCTAAAATTTTCTGTAAGACCTCGCCTCGTGTCCGCGTCTGTAGTGCCGCCCATTCGTCAAACCTGTTACAGTAGGTAGGTAGGGAGGTAGGTACATCTTTATTGTCATTATATAGTACAGATACTCAGCAATGAAATGCAGTTTAGCGTCTACCAGAAGTGAAAATAGGAGTTCAAGTGCAAAGTTGTCTATGCAGTGGGTATACAGTATGCAGTAACTAGGTAATGCTACAGTGTTCTAAAGGATAATATAAGAAAAAACATAGCAGGTAATGTCCATAATGATTGTCAGGATATATGTGTGTATATATAAATATATAACTATAACTATATATATATATATATATATATATATATATATATATATATAGATATAGAAAGAGTTGGGAATAAATACGAATCTACAGTTAAATATACAGTGGGTACAGAAAGTATTCTGACCCTCTTAAAGTGCCCCTATTATGCCATTTTAAAGGTTGCTACTATTGCTTAATGAGTCTCTTAAAACAGGTTTACATGTATGCAAGGTCAAAAAACACTTTAGTTTTCTCCAAAAATAGATTTAATTTTACCCCATTTCTAAATGATTCGTAAACGACTCGTGTGAAGCAGTTCGAAGAATCAGTCTGTCTAAACCCCTCCTTTCCGTGAGCCCTCACTGCTGTGATTGGTCAGATGGCGCGGTCCTTTATGATTGGTCTACCACTACAGCGTGTCGGAAAACGAAACAGCCATTACCATAACTGAATGACGGCTCTGGAGAACCATCAATACATAGAAAAGATGGCCGTCGGTTTTACCGTATAACGACCAGCTAATTTTATATTAACTGTGGCTATAAAAATCGAGAGGTCTTTTATCTTTGTGTCGGTGTTGCGTTAAAAGGCCGGTGAGCAAAAAGGACAAACACGAACAAGTAGATAAAGCAAATGTGTATTACACAAAACTAAATAAATTAAACGAAAAAGGTGCACCACAACCAAACAAAAGGCTAATTGGCGTTCCTAAATTGCCCGTAGTGTGTGATTGGGTGTGTGAGTGTGTGTATGTGTGTGTGCCCTGCGATGGATTGGCACCCTGTCCAGGGTGTACCCCGCCTAGTGCCCGAAGTCTCCTGGGATAAGCTCCAGGTCCCCCGCGACCCTGAACACAGGATTAAGCGGTATAGAAGATGAAAGACAACCAAACAAAGATATAAACAATATTTACAAACTACATATAATAAACGGTATGTGTATGTGTGCGAGTGAGTGGAAAATGTCCAAAGTCCGTGTTTATTGTATGTCTGTTATCCGAGTATGGTTCGGTCTTCACCGGGGTTAATGAAGTCCGAGAGGCCGATGACGGAGGGTGAGAAGTCCGGGGAATATGTCCAGTCAAAGATAATCCGGTTGAAAAATCTTCGAACGAAAATTATCCACAGCAATCTCTCCTTCTCTCGTCCAAACAAATAACGGCAGCGCTGGTCCACCATTACTGCTCCTCGCTACGGCAAGTGAGGGGAAAAATGCATCCACACACGCGAAGTGCGCTTGCACCTTGCCACTTTGCGAGTGTTATGTTCAGTTTTGGTGAATGGTGGAGAATAAACAGTTAAAAAGGATTTCGTGTGCTCTCGTTTTTATTGTTTCTTTATATTACAAAGTGTTTAAGCGAACCCGGCATGAAAACTCGGTCACATTAACAAGAGTGTGGTAACGTTAATTGTAAAATGGTGGGCAATTTGTTCGCGTCGTAGAACGTGGGTGGGCAAGTTGTTCGCGATGTAGAACATGGGCAGACATTAAGCAAATATGTTGCGGAGTGATGTGGATCCGTAACAGAGTAAAAATAGATTTGCTAACGACTAACAAGGCGAATGTGAGCCGACTCTTTTTTTTTTTAATAGACAAAAACTTAATTTATCGTGCACTGTCAGCGTCACAGATAGTTTATGTTCACATACAGGTACATGACACGCTGCATGAAAGATCATATTTGAAAAAGCATAATAGTACCTCTTTGTTATATTGCAGCCATTTGCTAAAATCATTTAAGTAAATTTTTTTCTCATTAATGTACACACAGCACCCCATATTGACAGAAAAACTCAGAATTGTTGACATTTTTGCATATTTATTAAAAAGAAAAACTGAAATATCACATGATCCGAAGTATTCAGACACTTTGCTCAGTATTTAGTAGAAGCACCCTTTTGATTTAATACAGCCATGAGTGTTTTTGGGAAAGATGCCACAAGGTTTTTCACACATGGATTTGGGGATCCTCTGCCATTCCTCCTTGCAGATCTTCTCCAGTTTTGTCAGGTTGGCTGGTAAACGTTGGTGGACAGCCATTTTTTGATTCATACACATTCACATTCCATACAAACTTAAATAATTCTTTTGATTGTGTAAAGCTGTTTTGAGACAATGTCAATTGTTAAAAGCGCTATACAAATAAATAAAAAAAATTGAATTTTTAAGTCTCTCCAGAGATGCTCAATTGGGTTTAAGTCAGTGCTCTGGCTGGGCCATTCAAGAACAGTTACAGAGTTGTTGTGAAGCCACTTAGGGTGCTTAGGGTCATTGTCTTGTTGGAAGGTAAATCTTCGGCCCAGTCTGAGGTCCTGAGCACTCTGGAGAAGGTTTTCATCCAGGATATCTCTGTACTTGGCGGAGGGCTGCAGTGATGGTTGACTTTCTATAACTTTCTCCCATCTCCCGACTGCATCTCTTGAGCTCAGCCACAGTGATCTTTGGGTTCTTCTTTACCTCTCTCCTCAAGGCTCTTCTCCCCTGATAGCTCAGTTTGGCTGGACGACCAGCTCTAGGAAGGGTTCTGGTCATCCCAAACGTCTTCCATTTAAGGATTATGGAGGCCACTGTGCTCTTAGGAACCTTAAGTGCAGCAGAACTTTTTTTGTAACCTTGGAAAGATCTGTGCCATGCCACAATTCTGTCTCTGTCTTCTGTCTTCAGGCAGTTTCTGACATGGATTGTAAGATGTAAGGTCTTATATAGACAGGTGTGTGGTTTTCCTAATCAAGTCCAATTAGTATAATCAAACACATATAATTGAACTCAAATGAAGGTGTAGGACCATCTCAAGGATGATCAGAAGAAATGGACAGCACCTGAGTTAAATATTCGTGTCACAGCATATAAAATAGTGATATTTCAGTCTTTCTTTTTTAATAAATATGCAAACATTTCAACAATTCTGTGTTTTTCTGTCAATATGGGATGCTGTGTGAACATTAATAAGGGGGAAAAATGAACTTAAATGATTTTAGCAAATGTTTGCAATATAAAAAGGAGTGAAAAATTTAAGGTGGTCTGAATATTTTCCGTACCCAGTGTATGTGGATATTACTGTAGGGAAGGTAATGGTGTAGTGTAGAGTTTATCAGTGTGACGGTTGTGGGGGAAAAAAGCTGGACCTAAACCTGCTAATTCTGATACCAATGTTTTCTTACATTCTCCTGGATAGAAGGATGTCAAAACGTTTGTGACTTGGGTGAATAACGTCTGTGTAATGCTGTTTACATTCCGAAGTCATTTGCTGTGGTGAAGGTGTTCAATAGCTGGTAGTTGGGTGCCAACTGTGCGGATTTCACCAGTAAGAGTAAGTAAGAGGTCGTGATGCTCTCAATGGTGCACATTGAATGAAATGCGACACATTCCACTTCTGTTCTATTGATGTAGATGAGGGAGTTTCTGTAATTTTTGATTTCTTGAAATCCACAATGAGCTCTTTGGTTTTCTTGGCGTTAAGGATGAGTTTGTTGGAGAAACACTATACTGATTTGCTGCGTATCTCCTCCCTATAGGCCGACTTATCGTTGTTGGTGGTGTGGCCTACTGTTATGGTATCATCTGCATATTTTATGATCATGTTGGAGTTATGCACAGATACACAGTCTTGAGTAAACAGGGAGTAGATGAACGGACTCTGCACAAATGCTTATGGAATGCCAGAGTCCATTATGAGTGTAGAGAATGTATGATTGCCCAGTTTAACAGTCTGAGGTCTGTCAGTTAGAAAGTCCAGAATTCAACTGCAAATTGTTGTTTTCAAAGAGAGAGGGATGAATAAAGAGCAGTCGAAACAGCATACTTCGTCGACCCATTTGGACGATAGACAAACTTGTGGGAATCCAGCATTGGTGGTAGACCCACTTTGGTGACCAATGACCAATTTCAAAGCACTTAATAAATAATTGGGGTTAGAGCAATTGGGCAGAAGTCGTTAAATTATTTAGGCACCGGTTTGATTGTAGAAATCTTCAGACATGTGGGTAGTCTGGGTCAATGACAGGTTGAAGATATTGGTGAAAACTTGTGCCAGCTCTGAGCACATGCTTTGAGTACACGCCCAGGTATGCTGTCAGGGCCAGCAGACTTACGTGCACCTACTTTGCTTAGTGCTGAGTGCATGTATGTTGTGGAAAGTGAGAAGGGATGGATAACAGGAGATCCGTCAGCATTGTTGAAATCCTAGGTCTATTCAGGTAATTCCTGAATGGTTAATGCCACACTTTTTGAATTAAAGCTGAAAGTCTTGACTTCACTCATATCTTTTGTGTTTTGCTTCAAATTCAGCCTAGTGGTATACTATGGCTAAATGGCATTGTTCCAATATTTATTATATTTCATAAATAACGTAAATAGTCCATGGACTTTTCCATGAACTACCTGAATTATTACATTGTTTTATGAACATTAAGCACATAATCCAATTTTTGTTTCTCCTTAAACACTCATTTGTTTATTTATCTATTGATAAATGTGGATTCCTTTTGTGCTGAGCAAGTAGTGGCCAAGTAGCTAATGTTTGCTACTTTATATTTATACATTAAATTCATAATAACTCATGAGTGAATAAATTAAATTAAGGAGATAATTTCATAATAATAAAAATATCATATATTTTTCCCTTTGCTGTACCAAAAATGCATTAAACAGTTAATTTAAAATCAAGCCATGTACCAAACCGTGACTTTTAGGTAACATTACACCCTTCATAGTTTTGTTTATGCCTGAGGTTTAACTTTAATTACACAAGCACAGACATTTCCAGCTTTTCTTTGTTCGTACATCCCTTGTATAAAGGAATTTATGCTTGCTTCTGTGTTTTAAAACAAGTCTATCTATGCATACAGCTGGAACATTGGGTCAGCACATATCATCTCTTTCTCCACTGAAGTCTACTTCTACGTTGAGTATGGTCTAGATCTTCTCTTCAGACAGTACAAATGGCTACAGAAAGACCTGGAGGTATTTCTTCTTAACTAAATAAATTATTTAAAAATCATTAATTAAGTCAGTTACCTCACTGAAATTTTTCAGACTAAGTAACTAAAGGCTGTACTAATATTTTTTAATTTAATTTCATACATTTGTGCCTATTAAATTGAGATTATTGCATTTCTTTTCCTTTGACTAGGAAGCAAACAAACCAGAGAACAGGGCTGCAAGACCCTGGATAATCACCATGGCACACAGACCCATGTACTGCTCCAATGATGATAAAGATGACTGCACCAAGTTTGAAAGCTATGTATGGATCTTTCTCGAGTCTTGTAGCTAAATGAATGTTGGAATTCATCAATTTACCATTAAGCTTTTTGTTTCAATCAGAAACTTGTACACATATTGCTTTTTGGCATATATGAGATTAGAATTTTTCTAAGTATGATGCAAAAGTATCAGGCTTATTCCATGCACTTTATCCCAGTCGTACAGGTGTGGGTAGTATCCACAGATTCATGAAGTATTTCACTGTGTACTTACTTTACTGATGCAACATTGGGATGCCGCCAAACTGACAAAGCCAGGGATATCTTTACTCTCACAGTAGCAGGGATTTCAATATAAAAAATGTTTTGGCAGCCCCATGTATTAAAGAAATTTTTTTCTGTTTAATATTAATATTCAACATTATTCAATAATGTTCAACACAGCTCATACAATCTTTGTTTCTATAATGTTATTTAAATGTAATAATTTAATATGCCTCCCACCAATTTTTCATTTTTCAGGTACGCCATGGGCGCAGTGACACAATGCCCCTTGCCCCAGGCCTGGAGGACTTGTTCTATCAGCATGGTATACCTCAGTGTCTCCAGATATCGTTTGTCATAGAAACACATCTTTTTATAAAGAACTGTTAAACTCCAAGTCACTGGGTGGCAAATTTCATCTAGCAACCCAGACAGAATTATTCTTTGCTTATTTTAGACATTTCAGTGTGCATAAAATAAGATTGGATGTCCCTACTAAACCTCTGTTCATTTAAATTAAATGTTATACTTAAACCCATAGAACATAGAGTATTACCAAAGCATCCCCTTCGGATTGGCCACAGTAAGCAGTGGCTGAATTTTGGTTTCAGTGGAGTTCTCTGGATTTCATCTAAGAGTTTATTTACACTTGAAAGCATGTCTTTCTTGCCAAATGGAAATTTTTCTCAACTTTCATCATAACCATCTTGAAGAAGATGAATCTCTTAATAAAGGATATAAAAACTTGTAAAAACTCTGTTCTACATTTTAATTAAATTTTTGGATACTGTAATTTGGCAATGATGTAGTAACACTCTCTTATTGGGTGGTGCAGGAGTGGATCTGGAGCTTTGGGCACATGAACATACCTATGAGAGATTATGGCCGGTGTATAATTACAAGGTACAGTATAAACAAATGTCAGAAATCTTAAGTGTTTTGCACAAAATTTTTTTAAATGAAATAAAACCATGTATTATTGAAGTATGTATTATCCCTCTTGAGTCCGGTTCCTCTTCCCCGTTGAGTCTGGTTCCTCTCAAGGTTTCTTCCTATTGCCATCTCATTGAGTTTTTCCTTGCCACTGTCGCCTTCACCCTTGACTTGCTCATCAGAGACATTTCATTCATCATTCATTCATACAGTACATCTCATTACTGTATTTTCTATACACATTCTTCTCACACATGCACACTTACATACATTTTCTTTTTTTAATCTTCTTTACATTTTTGTGAAGCTGCTTTGAGACAATGAACATTGTTGAATGTGCTATATAAATAAAATTGAATTTAATTATAATTTTTAAATTTTTTAAATATTTTTTATATTAAATAAATATTTATATTTTTTATATTTTTAAAAAAATTATATATTAAATATTGTGTATTGTTGATTTGTCACAGGTGTATAATGGGAGTGTTGATGCACCATATGTGAATCCTAAAGCACCCGTTCATATAATTACTGGCTCAGCTGTAAGTATATTTTTCAGTTTAACAAAAAAACTAAAAAAGCAAGCACAAGTACAGCTTCTGGAAAAATATTTGTGTGCGTCACATCTCTAGGGTGGACTGCCTACTCTGTAATTGTTCAAACGAATCCAATAAAGCCAATTATAAATACAGTTGTATGAATATCATTGCATTCTTATGGCAACTATGTGTAGTAATTATTATTTTTTATTTATTAATTTTTTTTTTGTGAAGCTGCTTTGAGACAATGACCATTGTTAAAAGCGCTATATAAATAAAATTGAATTGAATTGAATTGAATAGTAATTATTACAGTATGACAAAATAATCATTTGATGAACCATAATTTTTGCTTAATGACTCAAGAATTTGACCACACAGGTAGTGCTCCTAAGCTGAGTGTTTTACAAGGTTTTGCATGACTAGTCAGCATTATAATTATTAAAATAGTTATTGAAAATTTGGTTTCACAATATGGGTTTTGGCAGCTTATGAAATAACAGCTGATACATCCTATGATGCAATTAATTTCTGTTTTTTCCAGTGTTTTCTATGGGTGATTACTTCTTTCTGTTAATTGAAAGGTTCTATTGAATTATCCCCTTGGACAGTGCAATTTATTGTAAATTCTGCATCATTCATTACTGTAGAATTTTGTTGAAGTGTGTGTGTGTACGTGTGTGCACGCATGTACTGAAGTAACCAAAGGTACACACTTCCCCTGATATCCAGGGTTTATAGAATCACAGTTACATATACTGTATAACTACAGTAGCATCATGTGGTTTTAGCCAGGTTCATGGCTGACTTAATAATTTACCTATACACAATAACAAACAATGAGATTGACCTTTTCTCTACTTGGATTTGAAAATAATGAAAATCAGAGCTTGCTGTGATTGTCAGCTGTGTGCTGTTGATGTTTGAGTCCTTGAAGATATAGGCTTAGTGAACTGAGTCATTTTATTTTCATGTAATATTGGAACATATTTATTATAACATTATTTATGAAACACATGAGGATGAGGGGGAAAGGAAAAACAAAGTTGAAATATAAGGTTTTCTTATGATGAAAAAATAAAGGCAAAAATTCAAATTGTAGAAGGGGCTAGAGAAATCTTAGAAATATTAATTGCACAGAAACGAATTGGCTCAGGCAAAAACTGTAGTTAAGGCAACTTTTGGACAAACAGACACTAATAAAATGTTTCAACTCAAAGGTGTGTTGTGATTGGCCAGGATTAGAATAATTTCGACTAGATCAGTTTTGATTAGTCCCAGGCTTTTTTCCCCTCACAAATGTTTTCCCTGAATTTCCCTGACTCATTATTTCTACCCTGAATTTTCCTAACCATGCAAAAAATAAGGCAATTATGTTTAACCTAATAAAAATTAAAACCTGACCATCATTGACTGAAAAGGACTGAAAAAGCTTGTCTTTATTTAACATTACTAAAAAAGAAACTAAGCAGAAACAATGGAAATAATCCATATTCCAAACCATAAAACTAGCCGTTAACAGGATAAACATAAAGATAGCAGCATGGCAAGCAAACCAGATGCAGAACAATTTATTTTGAAGTTGAGAGCTGGAAGTTGCAGTCCGTCTTTGCAGTATTATGAATTCAGAAGTTTTTTTTTTCTTTCTGGGGAACTAAAAAGAAATAGAGGCATAAGGGTGTCCTGGCATGCATGAAGGCCACTTGAGCGTCAACAAACCTGAGTAAACTCTTGAGAGTGGGGGGAGACAGCATCAACATATCAGTTCACCATAAAACTTCATGCACATGATTTGTACTGCATTAGCTTTTCTGTGGCATTGGAACAGGTGGGCTATTTTGTTCAGCTCAACTGGCAGTGGTATTATTTTTGTGACCGATTGGTATACATACAGTATTGGAACATTCATTCATCATCATTCATTCATTCTCTCTTATATTCCTTAAACATACAAAAGGACAAATAGAACAATTTCTGTAAACAAATAAAAATAACACTCATCAAATTATTTCGTTCACACTACCTAAGACACAGCTCGATTTTGAGAATTATGACATAATGGATGTCCTCTATTATGACATATCTAATTATTCATCATTTTTGGTTTGGTACTTCACAAACTAATTAGGCCCTAATTATACTATAACACATTTATCACCAGAATTGTTCTACCCCATTTTTCCAACCACAGAAATTGCAAAAGAAATTTGCTTTTGGCTCAGTAAGAGAGAGAGACATTATTGACAAGTTTGAAATTCATGTTTAAAACAATAATTCAGGTTCAGGTTTAAAACAATAATTTTAGCTCTGTGACAACAGTACCACTGACTGACAAAGGCGTAGTTTGTTATCTATTACTTGATTAACAATCTTTAAAAATATTTTCTTGCCTGGGATCCTACAGTATGATTATTTGTTGTGTTTGCCGCCCTGGCTCCTGGTAAACATCTACCCAATGTTCCTAAAGGGCCCCTAAAATCTATTTTTAGAATAGTCTCCTATAAACAGAGCTCTTTCAGGTTTCTCGGTGGGTGTTTCACAGAAGAGAGCAAACCTGTTTGACACGTGAAGTGGAGAGGGGGGTGCTGTTCCCATGGGCAAACCTCAGCATTAGCTTTGATTCCATGATTATGTCGCCATTGCCCCACTGTGAGGGCTCTATTGGTGGAGGTGGACCCCATGTAAAACCATCTAATTTCCCCTACAGAAATTATGTTCCTACTCTTGCTAATCCTTTCTAAAGTTGGGATGTATTGCTTTAATATTTCTATTTTCTCTTGACTAATAGACATCACAAATAATGTTATTACTAATAATCATAAAAGAATGACTAAACATCCTGCACTCTATATACTGAACAAGCTAAATATTTGTCATAAGGGTTTAACATATCTCAGTTGACGAATCTCAAAGAATTTAAAGAATGTCAAATACTAGGCATCTACAGTAAGGACAATACCAAGGACAGTAAGGCCAATGTTTTGTCTTTCTTAGGGGTGTCGAGAAAAACATGATGGGTTTATCCCCAAACCTCGAGACTGGAGTGCCTTCAGAAGTACAGATTATGGCTACACACGTATGCACATAATCAACTCATCACACCTTTACCTGGAGCAGATCTCTGATGACCAGGTAAAAACTCCCTACTTTCTATTTAGAGTACTAAACTTAGCAGTGTTAACATAAAAATAGATAAGTGGATTTTTTTATTTTATAAAAAGATCCAGGAAAGATCTAGGCAAAAAGCAAATAAACAGGAAAAAAAATTTGCAATATGTAAAATACATAAACTGCATGCATAAGGTGCATATATTAAACAAAAAGCAAACAAATAATCAATAATAATCAAATAATAATAATAATCATAATAATATGTTTTATGGGATTTTAAAAGTCATGTTCAAAAGTCTTGGTTTTTGTAAAAGTTAGTAAAATCATCATAAAAAGTAATCTGATCCTAGCAGTATTAATATAAGGAAGATACAAACTTACAGTACACTAATAAGAACATACAGTACAATATAACTTTTTTCACTATACCATTATTTATTTAACAAAAATGAAGCCAAGAATAAGAAACTTGTGGGCAATAATAATTACTTGTAGTTGTTTCCTGTATGACTTTAACAGTCTCTCACATTATTGTGAAGAATTTTCCTCTATTGTCCTTTATAACACTGCTTCAGTTCATTGAGGTTTTTGTGAATTTGCTTATGCACTCTTAAGGTCCCACTACAGCATTTCAATTGGGTTGAGATCTGAACTTTGACTAGGCCATTCCAAAACCTTGATTGCCTAGGATTTTACCTTTTTATTTTTCAGTCATTCTGATGTAGATTTATCGGATATTTCAGGTCATTGTCCTGTTGCATGACCAAGCCATAGCTGTTGCACTGATAGGCCTCACATTGTCCTCTCAAATACTCTTGTGTACAGATCATGGTTGACTCAATGAGTGCAAGGTGCTCAGGTCATGTTGCTTCAAAACAAGCCCAAATTATCATCCCGCTATCGCTGTGTTTGACAGTGGGTGTGAGGTGTTGGAAGAGGAGGAGATGCTGTTTGTCTTTTGCCAAACATGGCAGTGGGTCCAAACAAGTTCACTTGGGTCTCATCTGTCCATAGGACATTGTTCCAGAAACCTTGTGGTTTATTCAGATGCATTTCTGCGAATCTCAGTCATGTCTTCATGTTCTTTTTAGACAGAAGTTAATTCTCCTGGCAAGCCTTCCAAACAAACCATACTTGTTTAGTCTTCTTCTAACTAATTGTGCTGCCAGGGACGTTAACATTTACCATGCTCACTGAGGCCATGTATTTCTCTGATCATAGTATGGCCTGATCATGGCATGAATGTGCTGGGACATTGACTTTTGGGAAGATTAGCAACCATCTTGAATGCTTTGTACTTGTGCATATTCTTACTCAGTGTAGAACACTGAACTCCAAGTGGTTTTGTAACCCTTTCGAGTTTTATATGCAGCAACAATTGCTCCTCTAAGACCACTGCTTATGTCTTTCTCCCTTGGCATTGTGTTAACAGACACCTGAAAGACACCTCCACAGCAGCAAACTGCCAAAACTTCTGCCTTTATAGAGTTCTGCACACCTGCTGATCAGCTAATTAGCAGCTGCAACTTTCCCTCCTAAATCCTGTGAAAGCAGCGTTTGGCTTTGTTTTTGTTAAATAAATAATGAAAGAGTACTAGCTATTGAACATGACTGTATATTAAGGTTGTATACCATTTACAGGTTCATGTGATTGCAAATTACGTTAATATAAACTACTTTGTCTTAAAAAATTTTTTAAATAGTTGATGTTATTTAGATCCCACAAAAAATCTCGATGTATCTGCTTAACATGCATCAGTATTGTAATATAAAAAAATTTATCCTGAGAACCCAATACTACAGTACATGTGCAGAGCACTATAAGGCCTCAAAATCATTTTAGATTTGAGTTTCATTCCTAAAGCAACAGGATGTTGCATGAAAGAGTTTTCATTAGTTGTGAACTAGGCAAGTGCTCACATTTTAAATCTTTTAGGATACTTTTTATACTATAAAGTGACCAGCAAGTAGAGAGTTGAAGTAAATAAATGATTAGAGCAAATAAAATAAATGATTACTACAAATTCTGGTGGTTTATGAAGTTGTGTTGTGTTTGTGACAATCAGTCCAAACTTCTTTCTTGGACTCGTCAGTGTTAGAAGGTTTTTATTCATATGAAGTAGTGCATTTTTATGCTAGTCTAGAAATATTTCCAGTTTTAGCAGACATTGCAAATGTTATTCAAAAAGCGCCACAAGAATAACAGACCATTGGTATGAAGAGTGAATATACTGTACACTGATCAGCCATAACATTATGACCACCTGCCGAATATTGAGTAAGTCCCCCTTTTGCCACCAAAACAGCATGAACCTTCAAGGCATGTATTATACCAGACTTCTGGAGGTATGCTGTGGTATCTGGCACCAAGTCATCAGTAGCAGACCCATTAAGTTTTGAGGTTAGGTCTCCATCGATATGACTTTTTTCGATATGTTTTTCCAGAACATCCCACAGATGTTTGAATGGTTTGGCATCTGGAGGACATGTCAACACCTCAGACTTGTTGTTGGGTTTCTCAAACCACTCCTGAATTATTTTTGCATCGTGGAAGGGCATATCATCCTGCTGAAAGGGGGTACTGCCATCAGGGAATACCATTTTCATTAAAGGGCTGTACTTGGTCTGCAACAATGTTTAGGCAGGTGATCTATGTCAAACTAACATCCACATTACTGGCAGGATCCAATGTTTCTCAGCAAAACATTGCCCAGAGCATCACATTGCTCCTGCCAACACTTCCCCAGGTTAGTGACGTACATCCATCCACATAATGTAAAAGAAAGCATGTTTTATCAGACAAGGCTGCCTTCTTCCATTGCTCTGTGGTCCACTTCTGATGCTCACGTGGACAAGGGCCAGCATTGACACCCTGACAGGTCTGCGAATATGCAGCCCATACGCAACAAATTGTGGTGCACTGTGTGTCCTGACAACTTTCAACAATACTGTAGCAATTTGAGCAACAATAGGCATGACCTAGTTACCAGTTCACCCGTTTTCCTTCTTTGGAGCGCTTTTGGTCCAACTGACGGGAGACCGGAAACATTACCATTGTAATAAGATAATCAATGTTATTCACAGCAGGTTTCAGTAGTCATAATGATATGGCTGATCATTGTATATGGACAGTAATTACACCATGAACAATTATTCGGTGTTTATGTAGACTACTTTGCACTAGTATGGCCTTAAGACTCATTGTTTTCATTCACTGTTTGAATAGTACATTTTAGCACCTGCAATTAGAGTGAGTAAAATGCAGTACATCTATAGTTCAATAAGCCATAAGTCATAAGTCATAAGCCTTTACCTATACCTTACTGTATATAGCATTCTTTATAGCATTCTGTTGTCATTAATTCATACTTCAAATATCCTGTATTCTTAAGTATAGGCATATAGAAAATTGTTAAGCAAATGACTTCATCAAGAACTAAGTCACTGAATTCATTATGTTGTCTTCAGTCTGGAAAAATTATAGACAGTTTCACAATGATAAAAGAAGTTCATGGGCCTGAGGCCTGGCTCTGAAGACTTCATCAACTCAGAAAAAGTGAGCACAATCAACCTTTTACTATGCAAATTAAATTTTAATACTATACAGTACATGCTGAGTTTTGTCTTTGGAAAATGAATAAATGGACATTTAATAAAAAATTATGATATGCATGTGTGCATGTGAAATCTTGCCATATTTACAGTGAGCAATGTAAGATAAATCTACCACATGGGAATGATGTTTTAAATTAAATTCATCAATCTTTTATGCTAGAGACCAAACCTGATTCAGATTTTCTTTGAATGTACAGCGACCTGAGATCCCTCTCTTACCTCATTTTGGCAATGTTAAATATGGTTTTATAAAATGTCATCCTAGAGACATTGTTGACAACTTTTAATAATCATTTCTTAATATCCAAATGAATACTCCTTTCTGAGTACAATTCTGCCTTTTTTGTCTCTGTAAAAACAAAAGCTGTTCTTTTTTGATTTGTGAATGAACCACAATAAATCTACCATATTTAAGACATTGAAAGTAATTGTTCCTTTCATGCTTCCATAGAGCAAAATTTCGCATTGCCTCAAATGATCAACATGTATATTTTGTTACATTTTTATTATTTTTTTGCCTGTGATCGCTAGGCAGTTTAATACATATTTTCAGTTACTCAGGCATCTTTGTTGTAATGGCCAACTTGGTGAATAAACTGATGGTCTATTGCACTCTACGTCTGCATTATGAATAATCTGAAAGAAATGATGGAGACACAAATTTGGGTATCAGCACTGACCATGTAATAAGATAATAGTTACATGCTGAGATTATATAAACTTGTACAGGTACCTTTAGACTTATTAGAATAAAATTCCATATGAAATTAGTTAACATTTTACCATTTACACAAAGACATTAGAAAATGGTAAAAGGTTTGAAATCAGTTTGATCAAATCAAGAGATTTGGCTTCGCTATCCCAATAATTTCAGAGAGAATTCACTCACATACTCATCATCTGTACTGTTTAATCTTGAATCCTGGGGCCTATCCCAGGAGATTTGGGGCACGAGGAAGGGTACACCCTGGGCAGGGTGCTAATCCACTACGGGCAATTTAGACCAATTAGCCTAACCTGCATGTCTTTGGACTATGGGAGGAAGCTGGAGTACCTGCAGGAAACCCACCAAGCACGGGGAGAACATGCAAACTCATTGCACACAGAGGCAGGAACTGAATCTTGGCCCTGGCGGTGCAAGGCGACAGTGCTAACCCCTAAACCACCATGCTGAGAGAACCGTACTGTATATATTAAAACCCTGTAACCTTGTGACTTACATTTGGTTGAACTTAAATATTGTGTATTGGTCAATGTTCTTGATGGCTGACATAGATGGCCAGAAAATGGAACTTCATTTCCTCAATGTGAATGTGTACTGTAAGTCACATACCTCTATATCAAACACAAAAAAGACAATTCTGACATGTGACATTGCTGTAAGCGTAAGCATGTTTGGATAAATCTAGTGGGTCCATCTGCTGGTTGAAATGAATGGACAATGACATAAAGCAAATTTTGAAAGCATTCCAAGGCTTTTTTAAAGCAAAAAAATTTAATGTTCCATAATAGGTCTATGATAAATAAGAGATACAACGTATTATGAGAATGAAACGTATTAAAGCTGCCCGGAAGCATACAAACTGGTTGAGAGCCTTCCTTCCTTCAAACACAGATCCTTTACATACAGTACATGTTTCAGTGAAGTTCACACACTATGGTGGAAAGAAAGACTTAGTTGACCTAGGTGAACAAAGACCTCAACCAATACTCTTATGCCTCTTTTCCACTGCATAGAACGGCACAACACGGTTCAGTTCAACTCACTTCGGTTCGGCGCAGTTTGGCTCGGTTTGCTCTTCCACTGCAGTGTAGTAACGCTTTAGCGTGGGCGGGATTACTCACGCGCGCGGCGCCGCTACTGCCGTGATGTCATCGTAAGCGCGCCACGAACACACACACAACAATGGAGCATATCGACGGCATGGTGTTCTTCATTCTCGGCATGTGGATGTTTTTAACAGCGAGACGAAGGAGTTTGTTTCAAAAGAGGCCGACGGTTAATACAAAGAGGTGCGTGCGATCCTTCTCTGGCTGTTCTATTAATATATCGGTTCTGTTGTGTCTCGTGTCGCAAGTTCGGTGACGCAGTAATGACGATTTTCTCCGGCTAATCAGTGACTAGCGTGTTTACACGTCACGTTTTGGTAACGGTTCGGCGCGCTTGGAACCTCGGCTGAGGTGGTACTAAAAAAAGGACCAGGTACTATGTACAGTTCCCAGTGGAAAGCCCCCAAAAGTGAGTAGAACTGAACCGTGTCGCGTCGTACTATGCAGTGGAAAAGCGCCATTAGTAGTAATAAGTGTCTCCCCTTTTACAAAAAACAATATAATAAGCATATAGAACTCAACTCAACCCCAACCTGGTACAGACCAGACAGAAACCCATCAGGAAAACAATCTAATATATCTAATAGTAAGATAAAAAAGAACTCAACCCTACAACAAGCAAATGGAAGCCAGGGAAAAGGCATCAACAATATTGAACATCTGAAAGATAACAAAATGACAGAAACTGTGGCCATTAACAGCCAATCTAATTGCTATTGTGAATAATATCTGAGTATAAATACTGTCTACCTAATATTGTCAGAACTAACCCAATGGCGACCAGAAAGACGTAGCTTAGCAGTTAGCCCTGTAGCGTGAATGGTGAACCCAAACGCGGATGGACACGAGCGGGCAGGATAATCACGCGATTTGATCTAAGAACTCTCACAATAAATGAGTAAAGGAAAGGCACAATCTAACCCTCGTTCTGTAAACACACACACAGTCTGGAAACAAACCCTAGAAAGTGAGTACTCACGTGAACGGGAACGATTCCGAAATGACATGGGCAAAACTCAATGACAGAGCGGTGTGCGGCGCCATCTTGTATCCTTTTATGCTTTCAGGTTCTCGACCGTCTTACTTCCGGGTCCTAGTGCCGGCCGCGGCTGAGTGTGCATGACAGTACCCCCCTGTCCAGGACCGACTCCGGACGGTCCAGGGGTGGAGGATACCCGGTGACGATAGTCCCTAATGAGCCCGGGGTCGAGGACAAAGCAAGCTGGAACCCAGGATCGCTCCTCGGGCCGTAGCCCTCCCAGTCGACCAGATACTGGATGCCCCTGCCCCGAGGGCGCGAGTCGAGGATCCGTAGCACGGTGTAGGCGGGACCACCGTCAATGATACGGGGTGAGGAGCAGGGGTGGGTGGAATCATGGGTGAGGTGATGAATGGTTTCAGCTGGGAGTTGTGGAAGACGGGGTGGATCCGGAGTGCCGCAGGCAGCTGGAGCCGGTAGGTGGCAGGTTTGATCCTGAGGGTGATGCGATATGGACCAATGAACCTGGGTGATAGCTTCCGTGACTCTGTGTGCAGGTGGAGGTTCTTGGTGGAAAGTCATACCTTGTCACATACGTGGTACAACCATCCCGGGGGGTGCCGGCGGTGGTGTTGTTACGTAGCTGGTGTTGGTGCGCCGTATGGCAAGGTTGGCTTGGTGCCATAGCCGCCGGCACCGGCGAACCAACTGTTGGGCCGATGGTACATCAACCTCCGGTTCTTGGTGGGTGAACATCGGAGGTTGGAAACCATAGCACACCTCAAATGGGCTCAGGTTGGTGGCTGAGGACACATGGAGATTGTGGGACAACTCAGCCCACTTGAGGTAGCGGGCCCAGGAGCGTTGACGATCCGACACGAAACATCTCAGGTAACACTCCAGCTGTTGGTTGGTTCGCTCCGTCTGACCTTTCGTCTGGGGGTGGTAACCGGAAGACAGACTGCAGGACGAATTGATCAGACGGCAGAAAGCCCTCCAGAACCCGGCGGTGAACTGAGGACCTCTGTCCGAGACTATGTCCTTGGGGAACTCATGCAATCGGACTACGTGCTCCAATATCAGCTCGGCTGTGTTTTTAGCTGACGGGAGTCCGGCGAGGGCCACCAGGTGCACTGCCTTGGAGATGAAGTCGACGGCAATGTGCGACCAGGGCCGACGGGGAACTGGGAGTGGTTGAAGCTCCCCCGGTGTTGGTTGGTTGGAGTTCTTTGCCCTGGCGCACACTGGGCACGCCCGGACGAACTCGGTGACCTCCCTCCTCATCGAAGGCCACCAGAAGGCACGTCCCACGAAGGTGAGGGTTCTTCGGGTTCCCTGGTGTCCCGCGATGGGCGAAGAATGGCCCCACTGGAGGACTTCGGGCCGGAGTTGAGTGGGAACATAGAACCGTCCGGTTCATTGGTCAGTGCCTGGCGAACCCTCGTTTCCATGTCCCAGTGCAGGGGTGCGATGATCCGGGTGGGTGGAAGGACAGGCACGGGCTCCGCCCGGGGCGCCTCTCGCTCGTACTGAAGGGAGAGGGCGTCGGCCTTGGTGTTCTTTGACACCGGGCGGTATGAAAGATGGAAATCGTACTGTTCGAAGAACAGGGCCCACCGTGCCTGTCGTGGGTTTAGCTGTTTCAGGTTCCGGATGGTGAGTAGGTTCTGGTGGTCCGTCCAGACGATGAACGGCTCACTGGCGCCCTGGAGCCAGTGACGCCATTCCTCCAAAGCCCACTTTATGCCCAACAGTTCACGGTCCCCTACTACATATCGCTGCTGAGTGGGGTTACATTTTTTGGAGTAGAAGCCACATGGGTGTAGCTTCTGGTCTGGACCTCGTTGAGAGAGAACAGCGCCCACTTCCGACACGTCCACCTCCACAACGAACGGTTGGCTGGCATACGGATGGAGAAGAATAGGTGCGGTGGTGAACAGGTGGCAGAGTCTGTGGAAAGCTGAGATGGCGGTATAGTTGAGTTGGAAGGAATGGGTGGAGAGCCTGGTCAGTGCAGTGAACGGTGCTGCAACTGTACTGTAGCCCCGGATAAAGCGACAATAAAAATTCGCAAACCCAAGAAAGCGTTGGAGCTGTTTTAGTGTCCTGGGTAGGGGCCAGTGACGTACAACCTCCAGCTTCTGCGGGTCCATGGCCACACCCTGGGGCGAGATGATAAAACCCAGGAACGTGGTGGAGTGCTCGTGAAAAGCACACTTTTCCTGCTTACAGTACAGCTGGTGGGCGAGCAATCTCTTTAGAACAGCTCTAACTGTGTGTTCTTCAGTGGTACGGGAGTAAATTAGGATGTCGTCCAGATAAACGAACACCCATCGGCCTAGCATGTTCCTGAGGACATCATTGATGAATCATTGGAAGGCCGAGGGTGCGTTGCAGCGTCCAAAAGGGATAACCAGGCTCTCGTAATGTCCAGTGGGGGTGATTAAGGCCGTCTTCCACTCATCACCCTCCCTGATGCGCACCAAGTTGTAGGCGCTCCGGAGGTCCAACTTAGTGAACATGGTGGCACTAGAGAGGGCGTCCAGGGCTGAGTTGGTAAGAGGCAACGAATGACGGTTCCTGATCGTGATCTTATTTAGCCCCCGATAGTCGACACATGGACGAAGTTCGCCCCCTTTCTTCTTCACAAAGAAGAACCCCGCGGCTGCCGGCGAGGAGGATGGCCGGATGGTACCATGGCGGAGGGCGCTGGTGACATATTCCTCCATCGCCTGGGTCTCACTGAACCCGGCTGGAGTTCAATGGCCAGGTCATATGGATGGTGAGGTGGCAGGTGGTTGGCCCAGCGTTTACAGAACACCTCAGGCAGGTCCCAATAAGGTGGTGGGATGGCGTGGACATCGACGTCGGGGGCCTCGGACTCCCTGGAACACATCCCAGCCTGGGCCCGTAGGCATAAATCGGTGCAGGTCGGCCCCCACTGAAGGATCCGGCTTTGAGACCACGAGATGAGCTGCAGAAGCCATGGGTAGCCGAGGATGATGGGTGGAGAAGAGATGGATGTGAGGTGAAATTGAAGTGGTTCTTGGTGCTGACCGATGGCAAGAGTGATGGGTTGGGTCTGCTGGGTGATGGGGCTAGACGAAAGGGGCCGCCCGTCAACAGAGGTGATTTTCATCGGCTGGGATAACACCTCAATCTTTACCCCCAACCCTTTGGTGTATGTGGAGTCAATGAAGTTACCCGCGGCACCGGAATCGATGAACGCGGTACTTAGGACCCGTTTGTGTCCAAGGTGGAGGTTTACCTGAACCGTGAGTCTGGAGGTGGTGGTTTCGGTGGTGGCGGAGAGGTAGATGGTGCCCGGTGAGTCTCTCCTGTCATTCACCGGGGTTGGGCGTTTCCTGGATGGGAGGGACAGGTGGCTCGGTGGTGCGCTGCTGAACCACAGTAGACGCACAGTCCCTCGCGGTAACGCCTCTCGCGTTCCGCCACGGTCAGGGAGGTGTGCCCTAGTTGCATGGGTTCCCCGGCTCCGGTGTGTCAACCACGGCAGGGGGTGGAGATCCGACACGTCCGGTGAAGGCGAGGGTGACGGTGGGTGGTGGTCTGGATATGGTGTAAGCATAGGTGGGAGCTGGCGGCAGGGTTCGAGGTGCTGGCTTTGGACGGGAGAGAAGGCGCTGGTCAATGCGGAGGGCCAGTTGGATCAGCCCCTCCAGTGTTGCTGGGAGCTCTCGTCCCGCTAGCTCGTCTTTGATGCGGGTAGCCAGGCCCTCGAAGTAGGACGTCCGGAGGGCTGCGTCTCCCCACGAGGTCTGGATGGCGAGGGTGCGGAAGTCCGCAGTGTACCGGCTCACGGACAATCCTCCCTGCCGCAGATGGTAGAGCTTCGTGTCGGTCTCCACCTCGCCCGCAGGATGCTTGAAAGTTAGCTTGAGCTGACGGGTGAACTCGTTGTATGAGTGAGCGGTGTCAGTGTCAGCGCGCAGGACTGCCGTGGCCCACTCTGCTGCCTGCCCCGATAGCAACGAGATGAGCAGTGCAATGCGTAGCCGGTCGGTGGAGTATTTGGTGGCATTAAACTCAAACACCAGCTCCCCGGTTAGCTTATTGATAAGCACAGCATGCTGGTCAACCACATCGCACAGGCGCGCGTGATCCGCTGGGTTCACTGCTCTAGGCTCTTTCATTCTGTCAGAACTAACCCGATGGCGACCCGAAAGACGTAGCTTAGCAGTTAGCCCTGTAGCGTGAATGGTGAACCCAAACGCGGATGGACACGAGCGGGCAGGATAATCACGCGATTTGATCTAAGAACTCTCACAATAAATGAGTAAAGGAAAGACACAATCTAACCCTCGTTCTATAAACACACACTCAGTCTGGAAACATGAAAGTGAGTACTCACGTGAACGGGAACGATTCCGAAATGACATGGGCAAAACTCAATGACAGAGCGGTGTGCGGCGCCATCTTGTATCCTTTTATGCTTTCAGGTTCGCGACCGTCTTACTTCCGGGTCCTAGTGCCGGCCGCGGCTGAGTGTGCATGACAAATATGCAGTAATAATATTCAATGGAACTGTCATGGTCTTAAAGCAGACTTTGCAGGAACGGCAATACTTAGTTGCTGCTTTTAATTCTCTTGTCTTTTGTCTTCATGAGACCAATCTGCAACCAAAGAAGATTTCATAGGTCCTCTGAAGTCCTCATATGACCTCATGGGTAATTACATTATCCACAATCCATTGTGGGGAACCAGTCACTACAATACTAAAGGTAAAACTAAAGAAGGTTATTAGCAAAAATTCTCTTTCTGCTAAAGAACACTCAAACAACTATCCACATCCAGGACGTGGGACATCCTCTGCGTTTGATATGACCATATGTGAGCTGTTATCTTATCATCAAAATTCATGACTTGTGTGTAGGAGTTATCACTTTCTCTTGATTATAACATTGGCAGAAGCAGACATGCAACAAAGACTATTGCTTAAAAAAGCTACAGTAACTGGATTTCTTTTGAGATCCTGTGCAAGAAGCTGAATACAGAGCCACAGTATATCCGGGACCAAGTGAAGTGAAGTGGTTCACGGATATCTTAGAATTAGTTGCAGTCAAAGCTGAACCTAGTTGAAAACACAGTAAGTGCAGGTCCTAAGAGCAGGGAACCAAGTTGAAGGTATTTCATGTCAAGTCTAATTTTAAAAACATTAGCAAGGTTTGGGATATAATGCATTAGATGCAAGTTAAAGGAATTGGATCATAAATACAGCATATCAAACATTTAGGCATCCTACTTAGTACAAAACAATCTAGGAGAGTCATTTGAAGGTCCCCTAACCTGTTCATTCTGTACATTTAGATAGTCAGCTTTAGAAACAGTAGTTTTCATTTTTTCTGATCCTAGACCTGATCAATTGAAGCTCGATCATAACACTGCCTCCAAAAATTTGTACAGTGGACACTACTGTATGCATGAAGGGGATCGCTTCATGCGCTGCATTTCTTACCCTTGAACCTCCATCGCTCTAGAATAAAAAGTTTTATTCCTCTTAGTCTTCTTATGACCATGTAGTTGTTTAAGTCCAATATCATGATCGTGCCTCGGGCACACCCAGGGCAATTTTTTTATACTGATTGGATTGTGGCCAGGCACACAAATTCTGGACAGTGTGCATCATCAAGGACTGCAACATGCCTTGGAAGCATTCAGGGCCTTTCCTGTTCAGAGCCTATAAGCTGAAGCTGATGGATCCTCAATGAGTAACAGATGCTTAAAACTGTCTCTTCAGTATGTGAGTATGTTCATGACAAGTCAGCAAAATCCAGGGTACTCTACAGTTCTTCATCCTCAACAACAACATTTGTATGATGCCAGACTGAAGTGCATCTGTTCATTTGGACATCATCTGGAGATCAGCCCAACAGCTTAACCTTGAAGCATTTCTGCTCTATTCCCCCATGTGATCTAAAAAAAACAAACACCCAGACATAATTTTTTACATGTACTGTGTTACAATAACAAATTTTGTAATCTACCAGTTACAGTATGTACAGTACCAGCAGCAGTTCCTGAAAATAAAATTCCGATTTCCCCAATCAGATACCTGTATAGCAGTTTGTAACAGCACAATGGCATCCATACAGTATTCCTGAACAAATACACAACAACTCAGTGTCTTAATTTGTACAGCATATTCTAAATCTTGCATATATAAGTAAATATGCCCTTGGATCTATAAAAAAAACACTTCATAACTGTTTGTATGTCATCTTAAATTTACCTTGTACAAAAAGGGAACTATAAGATTTATTTAATTATTTTTGCTACACTGTTAAAACCCAGTGGGATCAGAATGTGTACGGCATGTTGTACTGTATGGGTCAGTCAGGATCAATGTTTTTATTAAGATCAAGAAACACCATTATGTCAGTCATGTAGAATTTTTCTGACTTTATAGCTGTGTTTTAAAAGTTATTGAACTGTTCTACGAATGTTAGATCATTTTTTAAGTAAACCTTCAATGCTTACCATGCTCAGCTGGAGTAGTTCTGCCATGAATATAGCATTTGATGCTGAACATGATGTTACAAATTAAACACCTAACCTACAGTACATAAGCCACACTGCCATATGATCTGTGAAGAGCTAATGATATTGTTGAGGTCTGCACTTATTTTGTTTTTCAGCGAGTGCGCTCTGTAACCCATCAGTTGTTGTTGAAGGCTGTTGAATGCAGAATGCATGCTTCTGTGACAATTGCCTTCCTGTCTAAGCACTCAGTTTGGAAGGACAGTACGATCCTGGTAGTGTCTGAGGTGTTCCATATTTTTTTCCACTTTGTCCTAATGAATTTCACAGAGCTCCTAAGAGGGTTCAAAACTTTGTCGATGTTTTAATAACCTTCATCCCCCGAGCTTTACAGGCCATTCCGGACTGATCTGATCTGCTGTTTTAGCTATGAGATCACCCAAAGTTATACATCTTTTTTTTCTTTGGGACATATACCTGTAGGACACGTGAAATTGATTGTGCAAAGACTATAAAAATTTCCTGATTTTCTTAATTTGCTTGCTGTTTATCTGTTTACAGAGGAACTGAAACTTGCTAAAGACTGTGGATAAACAACATAGTCATTGAGAACATCATAATTAATAGCCATTGGTACAACACCAAGCCAACATGTTCAGCAGTCAAAACAAATGCTCAGAGCACATGTTGTGGTTCGACAGTCAGACGCACTGTGGTGGATTCTCAAACCGTTATTTTGAGTTGTCCCGACCACTGGCAGCGGCTAGTATTTCTCCCCCATCATGCGATGAAAGCTGAAGTACTGTATGTTACACAGTATATGCAAACCAGCTTGGTGGAGGCTAGATGGTTTGTGGTAGTTCATCCCTGTTGAAGCCAGCATGTGTGCTTTTTAACCACTGTGCTACTACTCTGAAGCATTCATGTTGCAAAAAACATCCAAGACGTCCTTGTTGAAGACCTGGTTTTAATAATAATAATCCAAGCAAAATTTCCAGGAAAGAAGGCTTGTAATGGAATGCTAAGGATTCGTTACACTGGTTTTAGAAAAGTGATAATTTCTGCCATTTTCTGCTCGGAATAAAACTGCAAAATTTCAGTGCAGTTTTGTTTTAGAAAAATTGCAGGGACATTTTCCCTATTAAATGACATGTTTTTTTAATGGGGGAACTGTTCCATTGGAAATTGGGTAGGTTTTTAAAGGAAGGACAGGAAATACATATTTGTGCCTTCATCTAAATTGGCATTCTATCTCTATACATGTAAGTTTACACTCTAAAAAATGCTGGGTTGTTTTTTCTACCCAAACGCTGGGTTGCCGCTATTGGGTCATTTTTCTGGGTTATTTACAGAGAGTTGGGTAGTTTTTGTGTAACCCAGCTGCTGGGTTGAAGTTTGCTCGGCCCCTCCCCCAAAGTTCACTGGTGTATTCAGCGGCTGTCACTCAGCTTCGTGGCTCTTGAGCTCCCACACCGCTGATGACGGTTCATCCTCCTCGGACATTTAAGGGGAAATGGCGTTAAATACAAGGTCTGTATACACATGTTCACTCACCTAATTCACATATGACTGAAAAATTATTACTATATGTAACATTTATTACTGTTACCGTGTTAAGGTTACACACAAACTTTCCGGCTGGTCTGAGGTACTGGATGATAATTTAGCTGAGAATAGCTGCTAGCCGCCCCACCTGTGTATGAAAGAAACGGCTAAGATGTCTGAGCTTTTTAGCTTTCTCTGTAGAATGTTTGCAGGGTTACGAAGATGGTGAAGTGATGAATGAACGCTAAACTGTTAACTGTAGTGTTAGCATGACACAGCATTTAGTTAGTTTGCTAGCATTAGCAACCACTTTAGAACTTTATTAATCTCACTGCTTGAGACAATAAAATGCTGGTGTGTTACAAAACACTGACCCTCTCACAAATATACAGACATGCTAACCCTCCCGTTTTTCACTAGCTAGTAATTTACTCTGCGGTCAAATTTCTCCTGCGTTTCTCCCGAGTTATAACAATATTTTACACCTTTCCCCCTTTGGCAAGTATGCAAATGTATCACCAGTAATAGCATGTAAGCTAACCAGGTCGCCATCTTTAACCAAAGTTAAATTAACCAGTCAGCGCGCCAACTACAGGGAAAAGTACCACAGCGGTACAGATAACTACTAGATGGAAGTATTAATATTTTGGTGATTGTAATGTACCAGTATGACACCAGCTATGACATTTTTTCGGTAATTAGCTTAAAATCAATGCAGACCACAATATCAACTAGTCTGACATAAAGAGCTGTATCCTAAAAGCTGTGCTTATTTTACTGTTTTATTTTTATTTTCTCCATGTTTTCGTTTTAGGTTACCTATACCCTATCTTAATGGGCAGCTTTGTAATTTTTTTTAGTATCAATCCAATTTCACACTAAATTAATAGTCTTATTCAGTTTAATCTTTGCTATTCAGCAAAATTGTAACTTTTTCATTTCTTTCTTTCTAAGGTTGGAACCAACATTGTGGCTGAAGTGTCAAGGCCGTACCCCTACATCCTGACGTTGGGAGATAATGACCAGCACTGCTCTCAGTAATGTTGTAATGTTGCTATGAAATAGCGAGGCCTACCTGAAAAGTCATAGACAGTGTTTGTATGTTAAAATGAGACCAGGGCTGGATCGTTTTGTTCTGCAGAAAAGATATCTGAAGTCACAGAGAGATCCTGCTCTGTAGAAGCTGCCTCAGTTTATTTGTGCAATTACTCCATTCTGCTCTTATCAGTAATAGTATAGTAATGATGTCACTGTTGATTATCTGTTCTTGTGCTTTTGAAAAATAAATGTTTTTTCTAAGAACCTGTAATAGGATGTTGTTTATTGCATATATGTATGTTTTTTTTTGTAATAGACCAGTATATCAAAATAATTTAATTGTTTAATAGACATGGGTGTTTTTTTTTTTTTTTTTTTTTTTAACAGATTCACTGTAAAACATGAAAACAATAATAACCTATTTGTGAGGTAGAATTAACCCAACATTCCAGTTAAATGAACCAACAAACCCCAAACATATGGGTAGAACATTTGACCAATTTATGTGGTAGAATTAAGCCAGCATTATAGTTAAATATGACGTCGCATTTGGATTGAATATTTAACCCATCTTGTTGGGTTAAACAAATAACCCATCTTGCTGGGTTAAATTAACCCAGCATTTAGTTAGTCCTATATTTACCCAGCAGCTGGGTTAAAAACAACCCAGACTGGGTTGTTTTTAACCCAGCATTTTTTAGGGTGTAATAATTAACTTCATTTTCATTTTAGGTTAAGATGGAAGGCAGGAAATTAACGAACATATTGATGAAATTTAAAAACACAATGGACCTCATTTATTATTGTGGATACAAACAAACGGCTTAACAAATTCTTTCTAGGGCATTTGCATAAGGATAGAAAATTTTGGGGAAAGTATCATATAAG
The DNA here is from genome assembly GCA_030522415.1 of Channallabes apus. NCBI lineage: Eukaryota > Metazoa > Chordata > Actinopteri > Siluriformes > Clariidae > Channallabes > Channallabes apus. The sequence continues at coordinate 10,686,326 of CM060116.1, forward strand.
AGCTCTTTAAGGGGACTCCTAATGTACACCTACACTTTTTACACTGCCTTTCCAAAAAAGTGGCACAATCTAATATTTTGTTTGGCTGCCTTTACCTTTGATAACGTGGTGACCAGTTCATGTGTGAAAATAATTAATCATGCAACAAGAACCACTTTTTTATTTACATTTTTTTTTATTTTTTCCCGATTTTCTCCCTAATTTAGTCGTGTCCTCCCGGTCACTAGGGGGCTCCCACATTAAGGCTACTACTATCACTCAGTCAGGAAGGCCGAAGACTATCACGTGTTTCCTCTGAACCACGTGACGCCAGCCAACCACATCTTTTTGAACTGCTCACTCGTGCTCTGTTAGGGGCGGCGTAACACACTCGAAGGACAGCGCTATCTGCTCCTTCCGCTGTGTAAGCTCACAGACGGCCCTGATTGGCTGTAGAGCCGTGATTAATGTGAGAGCACCAAGTACCTCTCATCCCGCCCCTCTGAGAGAGCTCGGGCAATCAGCTTTCTCTAGACTTCCGGCTGCGGGAGGTTACAGCATCACCCGGGAATCGAACCAGCAATCCCCGGATGACAGGGCGAGCACATTACCACTGCGCCACTCGGACACACAGAACCACTTTTTTACTGTTCAAGTCCTGAAATATGTCAGTGCCATCAGGAAAGAAAATCTGCATTGATCATTTAATATTTTCAGGACATCATGTGACTTCACTTTTTTGGCTTGTAACACTGTGTAGACCTGACCAACTGAAGCAACCCCAGATTATAACACTGCCTCCAGAGTGGGTGGTGGGCACTTTATGCGCTTTCCTGATTTGCTCTTTGCTTTGAAGTTGTGAATTTGAGTTCCACAAGCTTGTTTCTGTTTTCAAAAGCAATTATGAACGCTGATATTTGATATTGGTGATGATTAGATTTAATTGCACTAGATGGCAGTATTTTAACACAATGTTTATTTTAAGAAGTACTGACTGGACAGCAAGGAAGTATATTCAACTTTGAACTCTGATCCTCTGGTTCTACGAATCACTGTTGAATTTCATCTTCATCGTATTCCCAATAAACCATTTAGAGAATTATAATTATACTCTTACAATGAATTTATAATCATGAATAAGATTACAAACAGGTAAAGGAAGAACTTCAGGGCATTGATGCATCAGGGCTAGAACTGAAAAACCATGCATTAGATTGCTGATACCAAAATTAAAGACGAAACATTCCATCTTCCTAATGTATTTTCTCCTTACCCTGGCAGCAACACTAGATAAAATACATACTTACAGTAAGCCAGCAGGGTGATATTCCAAAGTGCTAAACCCTAACATGCAATGCTTAATGCAAAGCATTGATAGTGAAATCATTTCCTCTATAAAGACATGAGGGGTTTGAGAAAATGATACAGACAAAAAGAGTTCAGGGGTAGGCCTTCCTGTTATCTGCTATTGGTTTCCACTTAATTTCTATTAAAAAGATATATCCTATATTGCCAAAAGTATTCGCTTGCCTGACTTCACATGCAACTTGGGTAACATCCAAGTGATGTTGGCCCACCCTTTACAACTAGAACAGCTTAAACTCTTCTGGGAAGGCTTTTCACAAGGTTTAGGAGTGTGTTTATGAGAATCATTGACCATTCTTTCAGTCATTCTTCCGTGCACAGTCATGTTGGAACTGGTGAGGGGTTGTTTTTCAGGAGTTGGGCTCGTTCCCTTACTGTACCTGTACTTCCGGTGAAAGGAACTCTTAATGCTTCAACATACCAATAAATTTTAGACAAGTTCATCCTCCCAACTTTGTGGAAACAGTTTGGGAATGACCCCTCCGTTTTCCAACATGACAGCACACCAGTGCACAAAGCTAGGTCCATAAATACATGGGTGAGCGACTTTGGTATGGAAAAACTTGACTGGCGTGCACAGAGTCCTGACCTCAACCCTATAGAGCAACTTTGGCATGAATTAGAGCTGAGACTGCATCCTAGTCCTTCTAATCCAAATGAGCTTCTGGAAGAATGGTCAAAAATGCCCACAAACACACTTCTATACCTTGTGGAACGCCTTCCCAGAAAAGTTGATGCTATTACAGTATAGCTGCAAAGGGTGGGCCAACATCATATTAAACCCTATGGTTTAATAATTGGATGTTACTCAAGTTCATACAGAATGTATAGTATGTTAAGTCAGGTGAGCAAATTCTTTTGGCAATATAGTGTATGTAGTACGGTCTACAAGACATACAGTATGATTTAGTCAGGATAGTAAATACTGAACATCTAGTATGGTTTATGAGAATCTAATGTGTTTATCATGAAGCAGTACAGTCTCAGTATAGCACCCTGGTTTAAGTCCATTGTGTGCAGAGTACCAAAGCTGATGGACATAATCATCACTTAACACAGTGAAATGGAATGCAGTGGGTAAACCTGCATGCTTCTACATGCTGTCCAGATGCTCAGTTATCCAGAACATCTCATTTTCTGATTAACATTTTTCTTTTATGAACTACCAGTCCAAAATAGCTGAATTTCCCTGTTCCATGTTAATGGCATCAAGAAAAACGTCAGCTACCAAAATGTTAACGTTTGCTGTTGTACCTATTTTGTGTATAATTAGCTTAAAACCAAGTTCAAGTAATTTATCAACACTGTATTTAAAAAGAACATTTGAGTAAAGGCTAATGTTTACAATATTGATGCTTAATCTGTGAAGATTGGTGTCTTAATTCCAGACACAAATGCAACCTTCTTTTTCCTAACAAAGTAGGGTGCAATGGTGTTTACTTTGCTGCCCATCCTATCTCAAGATTTTTTGTGCATCTGGGAACAGACCAGAAGAGATGATGGGGAACGCACACCCTGTGGATATTAAAAATAAATTGATTATTATAATGAAAAAAAAATACACAATCTGCATAAAATAAAGAACTGGGCATAAAGCTATCTGAGTAATTTTGGAAGTTGGCAATTAAAATCCACTCATCACCCTCTGCTAGATTAGGGCTTATACAATTAAAAGTTTTCATTGGGTTCATCTACAGTAAGTAAGACCAGGCTTGCTGGAATACTGTATATATATATATATATATATATATATATATATATATATATATATATGTGCATCTGTTTAGGGTGGGATGGATGTGTTCCTTTCTTTCAAGGACTTGCCCCAGAATTGAGATACACACAATATACTGTACAGTATATCTTGAATAAAACAAAATATCATTAAAATTTTTTATTTTGTGATTTAATTCAAAAAGTTAAACTCTCACGTTTTCTAGATTCATTACATGTAAAATATAAAAGTAAAAGCCTGAAAATTTTAAAATACAATATTCCAAAATATTAGAAAATTTTATTTCGAGTTGGAGTAAATTCCTATTCATACAGTATAAATGCTAGGTATCTCTCATTCTACAGTAGTTCAGTACATGCATGGAGATGACTTGATATAGTTGTCCAGAAGATGATCATCGACAGCCTCCACAAGAAAGGTAATCCACAAAAGGTGCTGTATTAACGTATATTTATGGAAAGTTGACTGGAAGGGAAAAGTGTGGTATAGGTAAAGGTACACAAGCATGGATGACCACAGCCTTAAGAAGATAAAGAGCTTGAGAGAACATAATAAGGAGTGGAGTGAGGATGGTGCAGAGGTGGGAGGTAAGTCAGTACATGTACTTCATTGTTGTACAATGTATATTTATTTATGAATTACTGTAAATAAACTAAATATCCAGTTGATTTACCAGAAAGGACTTTTCCGTTTTTTGTGTGACTAAACTTCCACCACACAGCTGTCAACAATTTCACGTAAATAAGAGCAAAATAGCTTTATACTGGCTTTTACTGGTGCAATTTTAAAAATGTAAGCATGCAGGGCGATTAAGCTCACAGATTTAGGAAAAGTCATGAAAGGAGTATCCTGGAATTTGATCGAGTGTGAAGTATTTTTTTTCCCATTGCGGTCAAATGACCGGTACTCGGCGCTTCTAGTGTTAAGTACACAAATTTACTTATTTGTACTGTTCAAATAATTTACAGTGGTGTGAAAAACTATTTGCCCCCTTCCTGATTTCTTATTCTTTTGCATGTTTGTCACACTTAAATGTTTCTGCTCATCAAAAACCGTTAACTATTAGTCAAAGATAACATAATTGAACACAAAATGCAGTTTTTAAATGAAGGTTTACGTTATTAAGGGAGAAAAAAAAATCCAAATCTACATGGCCCTGTGTGAAAAAGTGATTGCCCCCCTTGTTAAAAAATAACTTAACTGTTGTTTATCACACCTGAGTTCAATTTCTGTAGTCACCCCCAGGCCTGATTACTGCCACACCTGTTTCAATCAAGAAATCACTTAAATAGGAGCTACCTGACACAGAGAAGTAGACCAAAAGCACCTCAAAAGCTAGACATCATGCCAAGATCCAAAGAAATTCAGGAACAAATGAGAACAAAAGTAATTGAGATCTATCAGTCTGGTAAAGGTTATAAAGCCATTTCTAAAGCTTTGGGACTCCAGCGAACCACAGTGAGAGCCATTATCCACAAATGGCAAAAACATGGAACAGTGGTGAACCTTCCCAGGAGTGGCCGGCCGACCAAAATTACCCCAAGAGCGCAGAGACAACTCATCCGAGAGGCCACAAAAGACCCCAGGACAACATCTAAAGAACTGCAGGCCTCACTTGCCTCAATTAAGGTCAGTGTTCACGACTCCACCATAAGAAAGAGACTGGGCAAAAACGGCCTGCATGGCAGATTTCCAAGGCGCAAACCACTTTTAAGCAAAAGGAACATTAAGGCTCGTCTCAATGTTGCTAAAAAACATCTCAATGATTGCCAACACTTTTGGGAAAATACCTTGTGGACCGACGAGACAAAAGTTGAACTTTTTGGACGGTGCATGTCCCGTTACATCTGGCGTAAAAGTAACACAGCATTTCAGAAAAAGAACATCATACCAACAGTAAAATATGGTGGTGGTAGTGTGATGGTCTGGGGTTGTTTTGCTGCTTCAGGACCTGGAAGGCTTGCTGTGATAGATGGAACCATGAATTCTACTGTCTACCAAAAAATCCTGAAGGAGAATGTCCAGCCATCTGTTCGTCAACTCAAGCTGAAGCGATCTTGGGTGCTGCAGCAGGACAATGACCCAAAACACACCAGCAAATCCACCTCTGAATGGCTGAAGAAAAACAAAATGAAGACTTTGGAGTGGCCTAGTCAAAGTCCTGACCTGAATCCTATTGAGATGTTGTGGCATGACCTTAAAAAGGCGGTTCATGCTAGAAAACCCTCAAATAAAGCTGAATTACAGCAATTCTGCAAAGATGAGTGGGCCAAAATTCCTCCAGAGCGCTGTAAAAGACTCGTTGCAAGTTATCGCAAACGCTTGATTGCAGTTATTGCTGCTAAGGGTGGCCCAACCAGTTATTAGGTTCAGGGGGCAATTACTTTTTCACACAGGGCCATGTAGGTTTGGATTTTTTTTCTCCCTAAATAATAAAACCCCTCATTTAAAAACTGCGTTTTGTGTTTACTTGTGTTATCTTTGACTAATAGTTAAATGTGTTTGATGATCAGAAACATTTTGTGTGACAAACATGCAAAAGAGTAAGAAATCAGGAGGGGGGCAAATAGTTTGTCACACCACTGTATGTTTATTAATTTGGCAAAAGCCTTTGTCCAAAGACACTAACAAGGTAAGGACAAGCCAATCCAAAATCTCTACTCTTGCTCAAGAGAAGTATGAGTCTTTTAGAACAAATCGCAAATGTCTGACCACAAATTCAGAGGCTCAATCAAAAATTACAAAATACTGGAACAAGGTAAATTAATCTAATTAATAATGATCACAAATTGTCAAAATACAGGCATGCTGGTGTAGTGGTTAGCACTGTCGCCTTGTACCTTCAGGGTCCGAGTTTAATTCCCAGCCAGGTTTGATTCCCATGTCTGTGTGCATGGAGGTTGCATGTTTGTCCCATGTGGGATTCCTCCGGTTTCCTCCCACAGTCCAAAGACATGCAGGTTAGGCTAATTGGTGTTCCCAAATTCCCCACAGTGTGTGAATGTGTATGACCTGCGATGGATAGGCACGCTGTCCAGGGTGTTCCCCGCCTCATGCCCTACGGCAGTGGTTCTCAAACTTTTTCTGTCATTCCCCACTTAAGGGGGTGAGCGAATTTTCAAGCCCCACTTGTCAACAAAATAATAACGAAATCGACCAAGTTTACTGTTAATTGAAATATCAATTCCTAAACCAATACGATCAAACACCACCAAGTTAAAAAAAGATAAAATACACGTGCAATTGTTATAAAAGGCTTACGTTGTCACTTATCTTTGCATAATTGACCCCATGTTTATTAGCTGCTCAGCAATCGTTTGTAGTTTTTTTTGTACTGGCCAATTCTGTATGCAACTTTGAATGAAGCCATTTGTGCTTTGCTGTCCACTGATTCAGATTTTACCATGCGATTATCCTGCTGTCTGTATTCTGCCAGCTTTCTTTCAAAGACGTCCAGTGGTTTATTAACGTGACTGGAGTGTGTTGTCTCCAAGTGTCTTCCTAATTTGTTGGGTCTCATGCTGTCTGCTGCCAGCAGTTTAAGACACAAAACACACACAAAACTCTTCTGCCCCCACCATCACCACCATGAATCCAAGCTCAAGATAGGCTTCATTAGTGGTGGGCGATATAACCAAAATCTTCTATCACGGTAGAAGCTATTTTCTAACTCAATAATGATATATAACACAATATAGCAATTTGTATCTGAAAATGCATAAATAAAAATGAAAACACAAAGAAATTGTTTTACATAATTTCATTTTTTTAATGTAATTTTATTTAAACTGTGAATTGCTGAGGTTTGCCGCATTTTTTGACTTTGGCCATATTCCTTTGGATGTTTGTATTTCAGATGATAGAAAAGGTTTGACGTGTTTCCACCACTTGTTAAAACAGTGCACTTGTGTACCTTCCAAATCACGTTCATCTCATTCGTATCACTTTTCTTATACCCGAACCAATTCTACAACACAGACGATGCAGCTTTTTTCTTTACAGTCTCCTTGTCACATGTAAGCAAACTCACTGCTGCTGCACCGTCTTCTTCCATTGTCGAAGTGTATGTGAAGCCAAATACATCAAAAGTCGGACGAAACCGCGGCACCCGATTGAACCAAATATCTGCGCAAATGCAGCGCAGCACGACTATCTGGATAGCGCAGTGATGATCTGGTTTATTTGCGCAGCCCGGTGGATCGCGCAGCGCCGCTCGAATCACAAACCTGCGCGACCCCCTGTGTTTTATTTAAAAACAATTCATTTAAAATGTCAGGACTGTTTAATATTGTTTCCGCCTTGCCATGCCTGGATTGTACGTGCGCATCCCAGCGGGGTAAAATGTATTTTGATGGTCGGCGCTGTTCATTTCTGTCAGAGTCGCGCAGCGCTGCCCAGTGGCTCGCGCAGGTTTGTGATTCGAGCAGCGCAGCTCAAGTTTGTCCGACGTTAAACCGTTATTGTTCCACTATGGTTCCACTTTTTCTCCCGGCCCACAACTGATGTTATTTTAAATGTACTTGTATTAATGATCCATTTATTTGTGTGTGATTGTTTTGAGCGTACACTCTTCATTATCAATAAAGAAAAGCATGAATTAGAATAGGTACTTTCCTGTTTTTCCTCCCGTTCATTGCGCCCCACCTGTCATGTCTGTATTCCCCACTAGTGGGGCGCGCCCCACAGTTTGAGAACCACTGCCCTACGGTAAGTCTCCAGGTATAGGCTCCAGGCCACCTGTGACCCTGAATATACAGGATAAAGCGGTATAGCAGATGAGTGAGTGGAGGTAAAAATACATAATGTCTAATGATCCCTTGCAGTGAGTATTGTGATAAGCAAGACATTTGTTTATAAAAAGTGAAATTATACATAGTGAAAACTTCTATATAGCTACTATCTAAGGGCAGCCAATCACAGGGCAGCAGCACATTACATGCAGTCTTGCAGATACAGGTTAAAAGCTTCAGTTACTGTTCACATGGGAAAAAATGTTATCTCTGTGACTTTTACCATGGCATGAATGCTGCTACCAGATAGCCTGGTTTGAGCATTTTAGAAACTTCTGACATCATGGGATTTTTTAATTTACATGGAATGGTGAAGAAAAAGCATCCTGTGTGCATAGGGTCTGCAGGATGAAACATTTTGTGATGGAAGAGATTACAGAAGAGTGACCAGACTGGTCCAAGCTGAAAATAATTCGATAGTGAAAAAAAAGAGCAGAATAGCCTCTCAGAATTTACAACAAGCTTTAAAGTTGATGAGCTACAACAAACTCACATTTAAAAAATATATATATTACACACAGAACCACACAGTGTAATGTACAGTGAAATGATTACTTTTGTATGACTTTTTATGTCATAAAAATAGAATGTGCTCAAGCCAGAAATTACTTCTAAACAGGTAAACTTTTAATTAAGTATAAAAATCTGATATAAGGCACATGCAACAGGAAGGGTAAGACTATATTTAGAATAAAGAAAGACAGAATCGTTTGTGCAATGTAATGAACAAGACGTTCTAGTAAACTACAATTGCCGGTACATAATAGTTATTTACAATTATGGAGAAATATGCACATGTACATTTGTAGGAATAGGTAGTTTTTCTGGTTGGGTGCTTGAATGGCCTGTGGGGGAAAAAAACTCCCTCATTATCCATGTTGACCTCCAGGAAGCAGAAGTGCTTCCCTAACTACAGTACAACAGATGGAACAGTGTATTCTTTAGGATAGCCTTCAGTATCTTTCTGACCTTAATCCAGCACCACCTGTGGATAGAATGCAGGTCAGGAAGTTCAGATGGTTCACTCAACTGATCACACAATTTTTTAAAGAGCCATTTATCCTGCCTCCTAGATAACTTCCTGTCAGCATGCTCTTCATGGTGCAGATGGGTTTCTTTGGAACAGGAACAATAATGGGCTGTTTAAAGCTTGTGGGTGTTATCAACTGTGCCAGGGAGCGATTGAAAATCTCTGTGAACACTAGCAGGGCAACACTAGATCTGAGGAGCCGCCTTAGTGTCGCGGATAGTTTATCCATCAATATCTTTTGATGGGAAACAATTTCTCAATAAATCCCACAACCACTGTAAACGTCTGCAAATACAGTATACTGTATTAATACTAGACCAGAAGACCACATCAAGTTTATCATGGGCACAGAGTCATCCAAACTTGAGAGTTGAAAACTTTTAGCTAACTATCACTGAGTGTTTCTTTCCTTTTATAACCTGTTCAGTTTGGGCGAGCCTTTGCCTATAATAGACTTATTTTTTTTGTTCCTTTCTGACTGGAGTGGAAGCTGATTGGATATTCTACTTTTGTAGTCCATGCACCTAGTGGTTGATGTTTGTTGTATGCTGAAATGCTTTTCTGTTTATCATGGTTGTAAGGAGTGATTATATGAGTTGAAATTTTCTTCCTGGAAGCTTGATCCAATCTGGAAATGTTTCTGTGACCTCTATTTGTAGATTTCTTGAAAAAAATACAGTATCTCTTTAAAATCATCAAATAGCACACTTTGGCGCAATGGCACTTTTTTTGCATTTTGATTCTTTTGTTATTACTCAGAAAAATCTAAGAACAAACAGTCTGCAATTATTTAGACCTCTTTGATGTTTTGTTACGATTACAATATCAAAATAGATAGGGAACTTGACATGTCTACTATAGGCAGCTTATCAGTATGTGACGTATAAATAAATAGTCAGTGCAATGCGGAAAAAGTTAAACTTATCTCTCCTGATTTCTTGGTCTATTACCACCTGTCACCAGTTACAGTTGCATGGAAAGGTTTTCATAAATCAAACGGCACTATTATTTCCTGACAATATTTAAACAACCAAGAGGTGTAGCTCACTCGGGTCTGGACAAAATACTTTTTTTATTTTCTCAGAAAGAAAGGAACAAAAATCATTCTGTCAGCCTTGAGTAATTTTTAGGCTCTAAAGAAGTAGGTTTGGCAAGTGTTACTACAAGAAAAGACTACCTGGGGGAAAAAAAGTAACCATTTCAGAAGAAAAAAAGAAAACAACAAAGGAGATTTGAATTGGTTAAGTAGGTTAAGAACCCTTCAACACATTTTATAATCCTGGAAGGATAGTGCTGAACCATCAACTTTGTGGAAGAAATGTGGTTGGGAAAAAATAATCATGAATGAAGAACACTAAAACATTTACAGTAGTGGTATAGGATTCATGTGGTAAAAAAAAAAAACAACAGTAAAAACCATAGCTGTTTTTAATAGTGAAAGTAAGAGCATTTCCATACCCACACAATGTGATGAGAACTCCCAGCATCAAGGAAGTATAAAGACTGGACGTTCATCAATGCAAAAAGGTTATGTGGTCAGATGAATCCAGATTGACCCTATTCCAGAGCGATGGGCGCGTCTAGGTAAGAAGAGAAGCGCATGAAGCGATGAACCCATCATGCATAGTGGCCACTGTACTGTACACTGTGTACAACTGTAAAAGCCTCTGGAGGCAGTGTTATGATCTGGGGTTGCTTCAGTTGGTCAGGTCTAGGCTCAGAAATGTTTTGTGGTAATAAAATAAATTCAGTTGATGACCTGAATGGATTGAATGACCAGGTTATCAAATCTATAGAGTTTTTCTTCTCTGATGGCACGTCCATATTCCAGGACTCATTTTGGGAAAGAGTGGTTCTGGAGGTATGAGGAATCATTTACACACATGAACTAGCCACCACTGTGCTGTAATCAAAGCGAAAGAATGAATAAATCCGTGTGTGTTTTTTTGGCCAGGCAGAGTAATGTTTTTGCCCTTCTGAATGACTATTATTTATTTGTATTTTTATTTATTTATTTAATAAATTACATTGTAAATTATTTTGTTATAATTATAATGTATCTGATGTGTAATGGAGAGCAGCTGCAACAAAACGTGTTGGCTCAGTAGTAGGGAACATCTCAAGCTGTCTTAGGAATAAATTTTCATTCTTATTAATTGTTTTCAGATTTAATTTTCTTTTTATGTTTTTAAACCATCTGTAGAATGCAGGAAAAGTTGTGTTATTAAGTGTTTTTTCCCCTAACCTCCAAACAAAAAAGAAACATTGTGCCCATGAGCATGGGTATTTGGGTGAAAATAATACAAATAAAAAGTTAAAAATGACATACTCAGGCTTTTTGAAGTAAAAATGTAATTATATACAAATGGGAGGAAACATGCAATGTGGTACTAATTTTGTGTCCTGTATTTTTTTTTATAAAAGAGAACATTTTGTGTTCAGGATGTCTGGCTTATCTCTCCATGCAGAAGGACTGCTGTGGTAAAAGGTTAGTTGCTTCCCTTTGAATTGTATGAATACAAAACATTCCATAACAAAATAAAATAAAAATATAGCAGAAATCATTAATTACTGTAATAAACAATATAGCTAAGGTTTTATGGATGCTCGACCATTATACTGTACTGTACTGTACATACAGTATGCATACTTGTTGAACATCCCATTCCAGATTTATTCCTCATTTGCCATTATACTGTATATATTATTCTAGTTATCATCAGCAAATATATTAATTAGTTTTCTTCCCCCCACATCATTCTGTGTAATCTATAGAAACTGTTATGTGTGAAATCACTAGGAGATCAGGTTCTAAAATGCTCAAACTAGCCCACCTTGCACTAACAACCATGCCATACTTGTAAGTCACAGAAATCACTCTTTTTCTTCATTATGATGTTCGATATAAACATTAACTGAAGCTTTTCAACTATACCTTCACAGATGTACAGGTATGCATTATGCTGCCACAACATGAATGGCTGGATAACTCCACAAATGTGCAGGTGTAAAGATGATCCTGCTAAAGACCCACTGTACCACTAGCAGAATCATCCACCTGGGGAAATTCATTAATTCATTCATCTTCTATACCGCTTTATCCTGTATTTATGGTCGCGGGGACCTGGAGCCTATCCCAGGAGACTCAGGGTATGAGGCAGGGTACAACCTGGACAGCGTGCCAATCCATCGCAGAGCGCACACACACACACACACACACACACTCATTCACACACTATGGTCAATTTGGGAACGCCAATTAGCCTAATCTGCATGTCTTCGGACTGTGGGAGGAAACCGGAGTACCTGGAGGAAACCCACCAAGCACGGGGAGAACATGCAAACTCCATGCACACAGAGACGGGAATCAAGCCTGGCCGGGAATCGAACCCGGACCTTGGAGGTGCAAGGCAACAGTGCTAACCACTACACCACCGTGCTAGGGAAATTCAATTCAATTTTATTTGTATACTGCTTTTAACAATTGTCATTGCCGCAAGGCATCTTTAAGAAATGATGGAAGTTTGTATGAAATGTGAATGTGTATGAATCAAAATGATTAGCGAGATGATGAGCAAGCCGAGGGTGACGGTGGCAAGGAAAAACACCCTGACATAGCAATAGGAAGAAACTTTGAGAGGAACCAGACTGAACAGGGAACTTATCCTCATTTGGGTAATAATGAATAGCAGGGATTGCATAATATACAGTGAAAAACTATTTGCCCCCCCTCCTGATTTCTTATTCTTTTGCATGTTTGTCACACAAAATGTTTCTGATCATCAAACACATTTAACTATTAGTCAAAGATAACACAAGTAAACACAAAATGCAGTTTTTAAATGAGAGGTTTTATTATTTAGGGAGAAAAAAAATCCAAACCTACATGGCCCTGTGTGAAAAAGTAATTGCCCCCTGAACCTACTGTAATAACTGGTTGGGCGACCCTTAGCAGCAATAACTGCAATCAAGCGTTTGCGATAACTTGCAACGAGTCTTTTACAGCGCTCTGGAGGAATTTTGGCCCACTCATCTTTGCAGAATTGTTGTAATTCAGCTTTATTTGAGGCTTTTCTAGCATGAACCGCCTTTTTAAGGTCATGCCACAACATCTCAATAGGATTCAGGTCAGGACTTTGACTAGGCCACTCCAAAGTCTTCATTTTGTTTTTCTTCAGCCATTCAGAGGTGGATTTGCTGGTGTGTTTTGGGTCATTGTCCTGCTGCAGCACCCAAGATCGCTTCAGCTTGAGTTGACGAACAGATGGCCGGACATTCTCCTTCAGGATTTTTTGGTAGACAGTAGAATTCATGGTTCCATCTATCACAGCAAGCCTTCCAGGTCCTGAAGCAGCAAAACAACCCCAGACCATCACACTACCACCACCATATTTTACTGTTGGTATGATGTTCTTTTTCTGAAATGCTATGTTACTTTTACGCCAGATGTAACGGGACACACACCTTCCAAAAAGTTCAACTTTTGTCTCGTCGGTCCACAAGGTATTTTCCCAAAAGTCTTGGCAATCATTGAGATGTTTTTTAGCAAAATTGAGATGAGCCTTAATGTTCTTTTTGCTTAAAAGTGGTTTGCGCCTTGGAAATCTGCCATGCAGGCCGTTTTTGCCCAGTCTCTTTCTTAAGGTGGAGTCGTGAACACTGACCTTAATTGAGGCAAGTGAGGCCTGCAGTTCTTTAGATGTTGTCCTGGGGTCTTTTGTGGCCTCTCGGATGAGTTGTCTCTGCGCTCTTGGGGTAATTTTGGTCGGCCGGCCACTCCTGGGAAGGTTCACCACTGTTCCATGTTTTTGCCATTTGTGGATAATGGCTCTCACTGTGGTTCACTGGAGTCCCAAAGCTTTAGAAATGGCTTTATAACCTTTACCAGACTGATAGATCTCAATTACTTTTGTTCTCATTTGTTCCTAAATTTCTTTGGATCTTGGCATGATGTCTAGCTTTTGAGGTGCTTTTGGTCTACTTCTCTGTGTCAGGTAGCTCCAATTTAAGTGATTTCTTGATTGAAACAGGTGTGGCAGTATCAGGCCTGGGGGTGACTACAGAAATTGAACTCAGGTTTGATAAACCACAGTTAAGTTATTTTTTAACAAGGGGGGCAATCACTTTTTCACACAGGGCCATGTAGGTTTGCATTTTTTTTCTCCCTTAATAACATAAACCTTCATTTAAAAAGTGCATTTTGTGTTCAATTATGTTATCTTTGACTAATAGTTAACGGTTTTTGATGAGCAGAAACATTTAAGTGTGACAAACATGCAAAAGAATAAGAAATCAGGAAGGGGGCAAATAGTTTTTCACACCACTGTATAAGGTGAATGTATATATACATAGCGTAGAGTGCTACTACATTTAGTCCTACATTTTCTAAACTGTGAAGGAGAATAATCTGATCAGTGGCGTCAAAAGCTGCACTCACGTCGAGTAACACAAGTATAGTGACCCTGATCAAAGGCCAATAGGAGGCCATTTACTACTTTAATAAGTCGCTGTCGCTGTGCTCTAATGTAATGAATCAGTCATAAAAACTGTGTTTAATATTGTGTAAGTTAACAGCATGTTTTACTGTAGGTTTGGAAGCATTTTCTTGTATGTATGCCCGCAGTATGTACATGAATGTGTGAGTGTGTGCCCTGTGATGGATGGTATGTATAGGATGTACCCTGCCACGTACCCTAAGTCTCCCTGTATACAGCATAAGGTATAGACGATGAGTGCGTAAAATTATTAGGCATGATATTAACTTAAGGGTTCTCTCATTTTTTTAATAACTTTTTATTATTTTTAATTTTTAAACACCCCAGGATTCAGATTCTATTTACTTACAAATTTTAACTTCCCTGTTAAAGCTATTTAGGATTCAACCCCATAAGTTTAAAAGCAAAATATGTTCCTTAGGACTGTACACCATCTCCATGGTTCATTTTTAAAAAAAAAAACTTTTGGCTACATAGTAATGGTAACATTGTAAAACTACTTTCCCTCCTGTTATAATTACATAAACTGTCAGTTCAATTCTTGTCAGCTATCTATCTATCTAAAAGTGATGTCACTCTTGAGGTGGTGCTGTTGTGCAGATGCATTCCCTCTTGTGTGATATTGCTTAATCATCACACATCCACAATAACAAACTCTGCGTTTATCACTATAGTTACAATATTTGTACAGCTTCTTTCATAATTTATGCTCTTTACTAACGGACCCAGCAATGCCCTAAAGTCTCTGTCTCTTGCACAAAATATATGTAAGTATTAATAAATATGTGCCAACAAATTTGATCAAGTCTGATCAAGTTGCTTTTTAAACTTGGACACACATTTGTTACTCTGTATTAGGATATGTGCTTGAATAGGTTAGACCAAAAATCTCTATACAAATCTCAAATACAAATAGGTTTTTACTCTAAAGAAAAAGGTTTACCAAATATGTCTATTTTTTAGACTGAATGACATCATTTGAACCAAATATGTCTGAACATGTTTTATATTTTCAGTATCACAGAAATCTGTTCTTCGTAAAGATTGGGACAAGAAAAAAGCACAAAGAATCTTCAAGGATTTGTTTAGCCTGAGACAGTTGTCAGGGGCAGCAGTGACCTCAATATGCAGCTTTGTTCTCACTGTGGCCAAAGGGATTGAGCACAATAGGAGCCAAGAGCAACAGCTCATGGCATACAAAAAAATACTCTTTGTGACTTGTGACAAAAAAAGAAAAAAAAAGAAAAACACGGGGAAGAAAAAGTATGGCTCTAATATTTTAAAATATGAAAATCCAGACGTCCCTTCTGGTTGTAATTTAAGACTTCCCTTGCTGTACATTTTTCAATGAAACAATGAAACAGTTAAGATCCTTATCGTTTGAAAGCATTTTGAGGTGACTTGGTGTTTACTGCCCTTGGCTATATGTGTAAGCATTAAAAAGTGTGAAACTTTTACTGCAATTAAACTCTGTACTCAATGTGTACCTTACCTGTACATTAGTATAATAATAGTTTAAATCAACCTCTCTACACTCTAGCAACAATTTAAAAAAAAATGGTATTTAGCTGGATATTTCTAAGAGAAAGACAAATACAATAAAAAAAAGATGCAGAAAGGAAGCTTTGACATATTGTTGGTCATCTAGAGATCATGAGGATCGAAGGGAGTGAAACTGGCTGTGCTCTCTGGGTTAGAGGGATGGAATACTCTCTCTCCCACTTCAGTAACAGTAATGTTAGTGAATCATTGTTTTGATCACATAGAATGAAATAAAAATCCATTTTTGCAATGAAAAATATAGGGAAAATATAAAAGAAAAGTGTACGTAGGGCTCCAAGTGATAAAAAAGTTAAGATTTTCAAAGTTTCTTTTGTAATTTCACAATAAAGGTGAGAAAATGGGCATCACATCTTCCTTTGATCTTCACTGGATGAGCTTTCATATTTTGAATAGACAATGTTTACAGTTAAAATTTAATTAAAGCTCAATAATGGAGGCTTCTACTTACACTAGCACTATGGACAGAGACACGTCAGTAAACCTACTGTATCTGTGCTCCTGCACAAAATTAAAATGTGCAGGAGGAGGATTTATAATTCATCGAGAATGTAAGTAAGTCATGAAAAAGGTCAAATATATCACATAAAAAGACAACAATTGATCTAGGCATGGTTTATATTTTCTCAGTATTTGTTATTTCTCAGAAATCCACAGCTGTTTAAATGCCAATGGTCTCTCGGTATGCCTTGAGGTTAAGATCAGAGAACTGCAAACACTTTGGACAAATAACTATTGCTTCAGTGAAGCTACGGTATTTGAGTCCCCTTTCTTGTACACGTTTCACACAATCCGATCAAATTCTCTAACTCGACTGGAGCAAGTTAACACTTTTTTTTTTGGTCTAACGTCTGATTTAAACATCATTCATCACACCCATTACATGCATACTTGATTGTGCAGATTCAATACAAAATACAAATAATTTAATTGGATGTACAGTATACGACCTTTTACACCTGTATTCAACCAAAGCCCTAACGTAGCATGGAATCTAATAGATCCTGGGCAAATAAAACCTATGGGCATTTTGCTAAGCCTGAACACAGAGATGTGCCACATCACAGCCCAGCCATAGTGGATATCACAGAAGCTACTGTATTAGCCCTGCTTTGTGGGCTGTTCCTTCTCCATATTGTATAAGATTAATATCAACTTTCTGTTGGCAGATCTCATCACTCTTCCAGTCATTCTCTGGGTGAGTTGTTTTTCTCTGATATTTTTCTAATGATTATTTACAATAGGTGGTAAAATACCCTCCCCCCAACTACAGTATGAACATGTACAGAATGTTACCTCCAGTGTTACCGGTCATGATGAACCATTGCCAGCAAGACAAGAAGTAAAAAGATGTGAAT
The DNA here is from genome assembly GCA_030522415.1 of Channallabes apus. Lineage (NCBI taxonomy): Eukaryota > Metazoa > Chordata > Actinopteri > Siluriformes > Clariidae > Channallabes > Channallabes apus. The sequence goes on from CM060116.1 coordinate 10,703,638, forward strand.
TGTGAATTGTTGTGAACAGGTGAATTGAATGACATTGATGATCAACTATACTATAACGTCCTCTGACTTTCAACTGTTTTTACATTCAGTAAACTTAATACACATACTGTAAAAATGTTTCACAATGTGTCCCTGAATGAAGGGAGGCTCAAAATCAAAAGTACCAGTCAGTATCTGGTGTGGCCACCAGCTGCTTGAAGTACTGCAGTGCATCTCCTCCTCATGGACTGGACCAGATTTGTCTGAACACTGAGCACTGATGGAGGGATTGTGTGTTCCTGGTGCGACCATTCCACAGGTGCTTGTTAATTAATTGATTATGGTTAATTGAACATGCATGGAAAACATTGTTTAAACCCTTTACAATGAAGATCTGTAAAGTTATTTGGATTTTTGCAACATTATTGTTGAAATACACAGTCCTGAAAAAGGGGCGTTTCTTTTGTTGCTGAGTATATATACCAGTAAAATGGTGACAAGATCATGGGCAAAGATCAGCCCAGTCTGATCCCACCAAAACGCCAGTGTAGCACAAAAAATGAAAAAATCAAGTCAATCCTGACCATGATATAAAGGGACTAGATCACCTGCTGTGCATTGGACAGTGGCAGACAAAGAGTCCATGGCCCAGCCTCCAAACTCCCCAGATCCGAACCCGATCGCGCATTCAAGGGATGTGCCAAACAAGCAAGTATGATCCACGGAGGCCACACCCAGAGCACTGTTTATATAGTGAAAATATAGCAGTGTTTAATAGTGAAAATAAGAGCATTTCCACATGCACAATGTGAAAAAAAACTCAAGGGATTGGAATTAAACAGCTGTGTAGTCTCAACCAAACCACTGATCAGTAAGGATAAGCGGGGAAAAAAGGCTTCAGTTTGTTAGGGAGAATAAAGAATGGACTGTGGAGCATTGGAAAAAGGTTATGTTGTCTGATGAGTCCAGATTTACGCTGTTCCAGAGTGATGGGTGCATCAGGGTAAGAAAAGAGGCAGATGACGTGATACACATATCATACCTAGTGCCTACAGTACATGTCTGTGGGGGCAGTGTGGGGTTGCTTCTTTTGGTCAGGCCTGGGTTCAGCAACGTTACTGTATGTGCCTAAAAAATGAGGGCAGCTGACAACATGAATATACTCAGTGACCAGGTTTTTTTTTTCCCATTAAATTACCTGATGGCATGGGCATATTCCAAGATGGCACTGCCAGAATTCTTCACAAAATAAAGAGATGTTCAGAGACCATGAGACATCATTTCCAGACATGGATTGGCCCCTACACATTCCAAACTGTAACCCTCTTTAGTATGTGCGGGAGAAGACAGTGGTCCAACCGGTTGGTCTCCCATCATAAATACAAGATCTTGGAGAAAACTCAATGGGACTCAGGACAGAAATAAATGTTGTAAGATTGCTTAGCTTATCAAATCCATGTCACAGCCATAATAAAAGCAAAAAGCAGTCCAATGAAATTTTGGAGTGTATAACTTTTTTTTTCTTCTTTTTGTTTTTGGCCTGGCAGTGTACATTTATATACTCATCTCCCCTCGTGTTTGTTCCAACCACTCAGCATTCAGCAGCAGCAGTGTACTAATCCACAGCCTGATCATCTGTCATCATCTGCACCTGTTTCTCACTGGCTCATGCCTTAAATTAGATTGTTTTTTATGTTTTAATGATTCATAGTACACTGTGTGACTTAACAAATAAAAAACATTTCTCTGAAACTGGTAAGGAACTGAACTGAGAAGGAGAGCCAAAAAGTTTGGAAATGCACAATACGAGTGGATTTTAAATCGTTAAATCTTATATCGCTTTACGTATATACACCAGCATTCTGACCTCATTTTTGAACTTATATACATATGTACCAGACAGAAATACCTACACTATTTAGTGATGTTAGATATTGATTATTCACTAGTTGAGCGAAAACAAGGTAAGATTCGATTTAAAAGGGTGGACGTCTCTTCCGCTCTATGGAGATGCCTAAAAAAGGAAGAACAGGAATTTGATACGTCATCATGTGAGACTGGAAGACTTTGCCTCATGGGCGGCCTGAAAGGACCCAGCTGCTGAGTCAATGAGTCATGGTCTCAGAGGAATGCAGTTCTCACTCCTACTCTTCATTAAAGTCTAAACAGATAGTGTTGAAATTTGGCATGTCTTTGCATTGAATCAGTTAGCACAGATTTTGTCTGTTGCAATTCTCATGAACGCACCTGATAAGCCGTTTATTTGAAGAGACTGGGAGGAAAGTGAGTTGGGAAAAAAAGTGAGAAATGCATTTCTGGTAAGCTTAGTGTGTCATAGAATAACCAAGCCCCCTGACTTGAAAATTATACAAAATATTAATGTTATGTGTGATATTAAAAAGTACATAGTGTCCAAGGTAAATATAGAAGCAGACAAATAAATGTCCCTGCAATGGTTTTGTACAAATCTGTAGTAGGTACCAGGTTATGAGTTTAAATTCATGTGGATAGTAAACTTAACGTACCATACACTGTTGAAATAAAGGTGATAAAATATGCATACTGTATGCATGTACCAAAATTGTCCATGTACCTCTGCTTCTTCTTTTTGCATTTTGTCATGCTTACTGTAGTACTAAAGCTGTCATATAATTTAGTAAACCTTTCATAAGCAATTCAGCTGAACATCTGGAAGAATCTGAGTGCTCAAGATGAGTGAACTTATTTGGAATCAATGATAGCATCCCTAATTTAACTATCAAAATAAAATAATCCAGTTCCCAGAAATTGTGAAATGGAAACGGTGCTTCTTTAAATTAGAGTGGGCTTAAAACCCAGGAAGTGCTTTTGTTACAATTGATAACCAGAGGACACACAGCTATGACACACTGCCAGACTATGAGGTCCTTCTATAGTCATCAGTATCTCTGCTTCCGGTCACCAACGCAGCACTTGTACCAGATAGTTGCCAAAAAAGGAAACACATTTGTTCTGGGGTAACAAATTCATATGAGGACTTGCCTTGAGTTCTCCTTGTGCTTGATGGATTTCCTTTGGGTACTTTGGTTTCCTCCCACAATTCAAAGAGTTGTAGATTAGGCTAATATGTATTCCCAAATTGTCTGTAGTGTGTGCATGTGAGTTACGCTCCAGACCCCCATTACCCTGTAAGAAGTAAAGAAGATGAATTAATTAATGAATAAATGTATTTTTATATTTTTGCCCATTTTAAAAATAAGTATGTTTTGAACGTTATTTTTTTTCATACAGGTTTTGGAAAGGTTATTACTTATAAATTTGTCATTTTTATGTTGCAAATTATTGTCCGCGAAATCACCATATGTGATTCCAGTATGGCACAGTTAAATGTTCCAGGGTACTCATTTTATTATTTTCTAAGTGGAAATATATCCAAAAAGTGTGTCTCTGTGTGAGTGTATAGACAAATAAAGAGAGAAACATTTATTTAAGCAAAAACTAAATATGTACACAGATACAAAACTACAAAGAAATGAATATAAGTTAATATAAAAAGAAAAACATAAAACAACCCATAAAAATACATTTGAATTTCCAAGTATTTCAATGAGTGCCCTATAAAGGGTTAAACACATGACTTTTGGAATGCCCATAATGTTTCCTTAGTGTGCTGCTGTTTATTGTCCTTTGAAAAAGCTGTTTGTTCTGCAGTCGGATAACATCCAGACATTCTTAACCTACTTTCAGCTCTAAGGCCTCGAACTCTGTAAGTTCCAGACCGACAAGATCATTACACATCTGTTTTTTTGCAGACATGTCTGTGATTCATACATGTACAATGGGGCCATAAATATTTGGACAGTGATGCTAAAGCAGTACAAAAAAAGGCTATAAATTCCATGAATTAAACCTGAAAATCTCCACTTCAATTACATCATTTTAAATCCACTGTTGTGACGTACGGATGGAAAATTACAAAGATTGTGCCGCTCTCTGAGTATGAATAGACTTGACAAAGTGAATAAGACATATTACCTGATTTAGCTCTCAGTTAATCATATTAACTGATTTTTCTCCCTCTACTTTGTTACTGTATGCAATCATCTTTTTCTGATTTAAAACACTTCCTACATGATTAAATTGTGCAAATTGTGTATAATAGTCAGTGATCAACAGTCCATGATTCAAACACTACATACCTGTGTGGTTACTGTATACAGTATCATGCAACGTCATGCAGAAATGTAGTGAAGTAGAAAGTATAGATATTTGGCTGTAACTGGTTAAAAGCAAAAGTATCCTTTAATAAGACTACACAAGTAAAGTACAATATGTAAAATATGTACTTAAGTATGATAAAGAAGTAGCTATACTTTTTTACCTTCCACCTCTGTTCATGAGTTTGATCAAAAGATCTTTGGAGTGTTTTAAATATGTTTGCACACTCTGTAGTTTTCTGATGAGCAAAAACATCCTTATAATTTTTCTATTTTATTTATTGACAGCATGATCATGCTGTATATTTATGATAAGATGGTATCATGCTTGTACTACACCACTACTGTATTCCCAACCACAAGACGTGATGAAGATGACATGCCAAGAAGACCTTTTAACAAAACCACAAGTGTATGATGCTGAATACCATAAATGTATTTTATGACTTATATTACAGGTAAAACAGACAAACAAACAAACAAACAAACGCCCATATCAGATGACCTGTACACAAATATGGAGCAGCTTATTCATATATTTTATGTGTCTTTTGCCACTATGTTCTATAAGTACAGTATTTAATATGCCATATTTCATAAAGGTGGAGCAGAAGATTGGTTATGGTGCACTTTGTGCACTCAAGTGCATTTTTATTTTTTACACAGTGCCTATGCTTTAATGCAATAACCATTTATTTTGTACATTTTAGGTCTGTACATTAGGCAAACTTCCTTGCAAAAGTCAGGGAGAGCTGTACTGTACTTACAAGTGCACAGAACCTTGTCTATCTCATGGGAAAGACCCAAGGCAGTACTCCCTCCTCACCATGGTGCACTCCTAAGAAATGCTACCAGGGTTATGACCCAGCCTTTTTGGAGCTCAGCATATTGTCTCTTCGGATGGCCAGTCATCAGGATATTGCCATGCTTGACACTACACTACAGGCTCCTATGTGGTGCACCAAGATTCAAGGGCTTTTTGTGAATACTAGATGTGAATACATACTGCATAAGAACACACAATTCAGTGACAGAGAGCCAAATTTGCATGTCACACTTATATGTAGAAGTCCACTGAACATACTTTTATGCAGGGCTACTTTCTGACATTAGGAGAGGTGTGGAGCGTACTGGGAGAGGTATGGAAAATTATACGCAGGGATGGATATCATATTCTACGTAGCAGCCTTCTTAGACTGTGTGGCTGGAGAACAAATTATACACTTATTCAGATTCAACTTTTTTTTTTGGATGCGTCTTCTGGACACTGTGTTATCGTAATACTATTTTAACAAGCAAAAACCTATGTCGACATAAGTATTTGGTTTCATGATAATTTGTCAGAGGGGAGGTCAAAAGCCCTGTTGTTCCCTGTTCTGTTTATCATTCAGAGGCTGCTGTAATTTCCTTTCTTGAGTGATTGAAGAACATAATGTCTAGATGGCTTAGACAGATACAGCCAATCGAGTAAAATTAGATTTGCCTACGACTTATTTTAACCACTTCTTTAATACATGGTGTCACTTTTCATGACTAAATACTGCTTTTTAAAATAACATTTTTGCGTTATAACCATTTGCACTGTCTGAAAGAGAACTTCATAGGTAAACAGTGAACGAATCCAAATACAATTTCCATCCAGCTCCAGTTTTTATGTGGAAGCTGGAGAATGGAAAAGACATTCTAAGCCAAGACCTGCCTGAAAGACTTGCATGCAGAAAAACAGCAGTTGCAAGAAGAACAGAATGTGGGGACATGAACAACATATAGGATTGTCCAGGCACATTCATGATAGTTTGCTATTGGCTCCAAAGTTATATGATATGTTAAATGTGCTATTGTCTGGTCGGATTGCTTTCATTGCTTTTCAAGGACTGGTTGAGAAGTGGTCCAGGTGTAGAAATGGACGTCGTTCATAATGATTAAATCAATGAACAAGCCTGCTTTTGGTAACATTCATTCATTGAGCAATCAGTGTGTCCTGGTGATTGATTTAGGGTACCCTGGGAACACTGGGCATGAGTCAGTGCTACACTTTTGTTCAACAGTAAAGTATCTGCGGTCACAAACTCTGTTCCTTAGTGATTCACATTTCATAGAGAATTCAAACTGAGCTCTAATCAATCACCCTTATTCCAGATTCTAACCTGTAATTAATCACACTAACTCAACCACAAATTACTTTCCCTAAATAATAAATTATGGCTTGAAATTCATTCTTTAGGAATGTTATGCAATGTCTGTGTACAAGCTTTCCTCCTGAGGAGTTTAATAATTGTTTTCCATATTCCATGTGTAATTATGAAAGCTTTATGATTTCCTTTTTTTTTTTTTAATCCGCCAACATCAACTGACAAGTGGGGAGGAAAGGCAAAGAAGAACATGAGTAATAAGGATATAGTTCAGAACACCTTTGGCTGTTTTGATATGGATATTTTCATCCCACGCTGCCCTGGAGGAAAAAATGGAACAGGAACATTTAACCATATCAGGTATTACAAATGCACTATTGAAAGCCATATTACTGTAGATCTGTTGCAATGTTAAGATATCCTGCAAAAGGAGAGCAAAGGTTATCCTTTATAACTTTCTGAGTACAAGCAATGAATCCAGGGGCCCCCAGTGACATTAAGTGATTCAGCAGAAGCTAACTGCTTGTCCTCAGCTCTGTGTTTGCATGCCAGTAATACTTCACGTGATCAAATGGATCAGATCCCACTAAGTACTCTTCTTTTTTTAAGCACAAGAGCTATGGAAACATTTATCCAAATGTGTGACGATGTGTGATTGCCATTCTATAAAACTCAAGAGAGAATAGAAAACATATGAATGGCTGGACTGTACTGTGAGGAAAGCACCCTGACAAATTACACATTTTAAATTATAACAGGTAACAAATGCAACCACATGTATGTGTGGTCACAATGTGTCATTTATTATTTATTTCCTTTTATTTCCTCCAGCCATCTTGTGCAGAATTCTAAGACATCAAGGATACTAGGTTCAACCACTAGAGGGAGCACTGCTGTAGATATGGGACTACAGTACAGTACTGTAATTGAATATAGTGTACTTTACATTGAATCATAAGTGAATCATAAAAGAAGACACCATACTAAAGCATTAAAGCAAATCCTTTGTAAAGCAAACACATTGCTACTGTAATACAGCTGTGTGAAATAAAAAAAACTGCACAAATACCCTGGAAGTGATGAGATAAGATAATTTACATTGTGTTAACTATTGCGAAGTAATGATCAAATTCTGTTGTTTATGCATTCAATTCTTTTGATGATTCTTTTAAGTCAATATTTTGGTTTCTGGAAATATTTTATTATTTAAACTGCTTATTACAGTATTCTCAGTCTACCAATATACCAATTAGAATTTCTATAGAACATCTATTTACTCACAGATGAGCCTACCCCAAACTGTTGGCACAAAAAGAGAAGCACATGATTGGCTAGAATGTCTTTGCATGCTGTAGCATTGATCTCTCTTTACTGGAACTAAGATGCCCAAACCTGTTCCAGCATGTCAATAAAGATTCATTTGTTATCAATACTGTGTATCCTGGTGTATGTCTGCGGGGTGCCTGGAGTCTATCCCAGTGGACTTAGGGCATTATACAGGGAACACCCTGGCACACGCAACTTTTTGAAGTTCTTTGTTCTTTTTTTTAATACTTATTTTTATTGTTCCAACAATTTTTACAGACCAAGAGATTAACAATCTGACTTCATAAAATAGTTCATACTTCATGATTATCCCATACCAACTGGAGGCACATACTTTCCCAGAGAACTAGAGGGGAAATAATCTCTGCTCATAATTATGGTTGTTAGAATGGTATGTACCATTTTTGACCTGAAATTATATGAAATGATCATTAGAACCTATTTGACTTTTATTACACTTTAAATATAAATAAATCATGAGTTTTGTACATTAATATATGGTAATTAGTCAAATAAAACCATTAATGTTACTATTTTGCATGCTTTATTGCAAATATGGAGTAATAAGTTTACTCCAAACCATATTTTCTGTATTTTGTTTGTCTGTTTATAATTGTCTGGATTCCTTTAGAAATGAAACGAGTATTTCTTGAGTATGTATAAATTTGTGTTGCATACTGATTTATTTATTTACTTATTAATTTCACTCACTCTTTTACTGGAGCAACAAGAATCACATGTAATGTTCCCGGAACAGACTAGAGCCACTGCCTTTAGGGAATATCATTGCTACAAAGAGCTGTATATCATCTGACAAATGTTTAGGTGGGTGGTACATGTCAAATAACATCCACATGAATGCAAGGTTTCCCAGCAGAACATTGCCAACAGCCTGACATTGCCTCCACTTGCTTGCCCTTTTCCCCAAACTAAGTGACGCACAGAAATCTGGCCATTTGCATGATGCAAACATGTGATTCATCATATCGGGCCACCTACTTCAATAGCTTGAAGGTCCAGTTTTGATGCTGGCATGCGCATTTGTTGGATATCTGGGATGAGATTCAAAACAAATTTGATGGGATTTGTTGGATGTCCCAGGATGGGATTCTGACCAGGCTGCAGATATGCAGCTCCTTAAGCTGCAATGCACCATGTGTTCTGACATCCTCACATCATGGCCAGTTATATTTATTTTTTAGACCAGAAGTAGGCCAGATGGACTAGCCTTTGGTCCCCATGCCACTCGGTGAGTCTTGTGTGGCCGTAACCCTGTTACCAGTTCATCAGCTGGCCTTCTTTGGACCACATTTGGTACTGTAAGTACCCACAGCATGCTGGGAACACCCCACAAAGAGCTGCCATTTTGCAGATGATCTGACCCAGACACCCAGGCACATTTGCTAGTATAATATGCATGATATAAGTAAAATGTGTATATTAAACACACTATCAGTTGTCACAATTTTTACATTTTAGTGCCCCTAGTGGACTATTTTTTTTTTCCAATTTCAGGCCATGTCCTCACAATCTTCTGAACTAAATGAAACACATTCAGTTAGTACATTCATTACAATACATGCCTGTGACCATACCTAACCATTATCTCCCCTTCTCTTTTGCTCTCTTCTCTCTCTTATCCCTATCTTTTCCTCTCTCTTTCCCCTTCCTTCCCCTCCTTGTCATCAAATTTTCCCTGACCAAGCCGAGGGCAACAGTGACATGGAAAAATCCCAGAGATGGCAATAGAAAGCAACATTGAGAGAAAGCAGATTCAACAGGGAACCCAAGCTCATTTGTGTGATAAAAATAGCAGGGATTGATCTGATTTTTTTTTTTTACTGAGTGTTAGGAGGCTGGAAGTTCAGTATAACAGTAGAAGATTTGAAATTAGTATGAAGTCACCTTTCGCTATGGGAGGCTTATATACAAAACTGTTTGTAGGAATTTTAATCCTGAATTGTTGAGTGACTGCAGTCACAAGTCATTAAAAAACAGCTGTCTGCATCAGCCAACTTCAAGACCATCTTAATGCTCAGGTGAAACCATCCATGGTTACCACACGCATCCCAAGCAAACCACCCAGGACCTCCATGCAACGAGAACTCCAACCAGACATGGGGCACCAGGATGAGTCAGACAGGTCTGGTGGGCAGAGGGGGTCTGAATCTCTGGCAGCTCAGGAGCATCATGTGCAGCTCAACAGAAATAGAGAGAATTGAACATGAGAAAACAATTACTGTACTGTAGGTATGGTCACAGTCACATAATGTATAATGTATATCAATGAGAGTGGGGGAAGACACCATCCTAACACTTCAGCTCACCATAATACTCTACGTTTATGAATCGCCCAGATCTGTACAGTACCTTTATCTTTGAGAACTCTATTTACAAAAGGCTTGGCTAAATAAATAAGTTTCCAGCCTCAGCTTAAGCCACTGAGACTGTCTGCATCCCGAACATTATAATTGGAAGGTTATTTCATAATAGTCTTTGGAGCTTTGTAAGAAAAAGCTCTGTCCCTGCTGTAGTTTTCATAATACAAGCTACTGCATCCTTTGGTCAAAGTGGACATGGTAAATCATAAGGTGCTTCATTCAGGTACTGAGGCAGGAGACAATGTGGTGACTAATACTGTATATTCCTTATCTTGGCAATATTCCTAAGATGACAGAATTCTATCCTAGGAATTTTATCTACATGAGTTTCAAATGAAAGACTGAAATCTATGATCATACCAAGGTCTATTACTGCTGCACATGATGAAACAAAAAAGGCCATCTAGAGTTACTGTGTGATCAGAAGACCTAGAGTAATTCCAGCTGCATGTGGGTCTAGTACAAGGACAGGACAGGGCAGAAGTCCTGCTTTCTGAGTTTTGCTGAGACATATACAGTGGTGTGAAAAACTATTTGCCCCCTTCCTGATTTCTTATTCTTTTGCATGTTTGTCACACTTAAATGTGTCTGCTCATCAAAAACCGTTAACTATTAGTCAAAGATAACATAATTGAACACAAAATGCAGTTTTTAAATGAAGGTTTACGTTATTAAGGGAGAAAAAAAACTCCAAATCTACATGGCCCTGTGTGAAAAAGTGATTGCCCCCTTGTTAAAAAATAACTTAACTGTGGTTTATCACACCTGAGTTCAATTTCTGTAGTCACCCCCAGGCCTGATTACTGCCACACCTGTTTCAATCAAGAAATCACTTAAATAGGAGCTACCTGACACAGAGAAGTAGACCAAAAGCACCTCAAAAGCTAGACATCATGCCAAGATCCAAAGAAATTCAGGAACAAAAGTAATTGAGATCTATCAGTCTGGTAAAGGTTATAAAGCCATTTCTAAAGCTTTGGGACTCCAGCGAACCACAGTGAGAGCCATTATCCACAAATGACAAAAACATGGAACAGTGGTGAACCTTCCCAGGAGTGGCCGGCCGACCAAAATTACCCCAAGAGCGCAGAGACAACTCATCCGAGAGGCCACAAAAGACCCCAGGACAACATCTAAAGAACTGCAGGCCTCACTTGCCTCAATTAAGGTCAGTGTTCACGACTCCACCATAAGAAAGAGACTGGGCAAAAACGGCCTGCATGGCAGATTTCCAAGGCGCAAACCACTTTTAAGCAAAAAGAACATTAAGGCTCGTCTCAATTTTGCTAAAAAACATCTCAATGATTGCCAAGACTTTTGGGAAAATACCTTGTGGACCGACGAGACAAAAGTTGAACTTTTTGGAAGGTGCGTGTCCCGTTACATCTGGCGTAAAAGTAACACAGCATTTCAGAAAAAGAACATCATACCAACAGTAAAATATGGTGGTGGTAGTGTGATGGTCTGGGGTTGTTTTTGCTGCTTCAGGACCTGGATGGCTTGCTGTGATAGATGGAACCATGAATTCTACTGTCTACCAAAAAATCCTGAAGGAGAATGTCCGGCCGTCTGTTCGTCAACTCAAGCTGAAGCGATCTTGGGTGCTGCAGCAGGACAATGACCCAAAACACACCAGCAAATCCACCTCTGAATGGCTGAAGAAAAACAAAATGAAGGCTTTGGAGTGGCCTAGTCAAAGTCCTGACCTGAATCCTATTGAGATGTTGTGGCATGACCTTAAAAAGGCGGTTCATGCTAGAAAACCCTCAAATAAATCTGAATTACAACAATTCTGCAAAGATGAGTGGGCCAAAATTCCTCCAGAGCGCTGTAAAAGACTCGTTGCAAGTTATCGCAAACGCTTGATTGCAGTTATTGCTGCTAAGGGTGGCCCAACCAGTTATTAGGTTCAGGGGGCAATTACTTTTTCACACAGGGCCATGTAGGTTTGGATTTTTTTTCTCCCTAAATAATAAAACCCCTCATTTAAAAACTGCATTTTGTGTTTACTTGTGTTATCTTTGACTAATAGTTAAATGTGTTTGATGATCAGAAACATTTTGTGTGACAAACATGCAAAAGAATAAGAAATCAGGAGGGGGGCAAATAGTTTTTCACACCACTGTAGCTGTGTGTCATCAGCATAATAGTGTAAGCTAATACCATGCATATTTATTAAATTGTCTGGTTTTAAAGCCTGAATTTTCTGCCCAATGTTTACAATATTCTTATTAAAAAATTTCAATTCAAGTCCTTATTACTGCATGCTACTGATGTGCATGTTTCTGTGGTTGCCTTATTCCTAGTTAAATGTGCTATGGTATTAAATAATAATCTAGGATTGTTTTTGTTATTTTCCATAATTAATATGTTGATTTAGCAACACTAAAGCTTTTTTTAAATATATAGTTTAGGACTCTCTCCTTTCATGCTGTTACTTAAGATACTACCAATTTAGTTTGATGTCATTTACAGTACATCATCAGCAAGTTAATCACCAAACTCAGAGATCTGGACATTAACACCTCACTTTCTAACTGGATTATAGACTTTCTGACCAGCAGACCTCAGCATGTTACAGTAGGTCAGGCCACATCTGCTCCACTACCGCCATGCTCGACACTGGCGTACCAAAGAGCTGTGTGCTGAGCCCCTTCCTTTACGCCCTCTTCACCCACGACTGCAGGTCTGTGCATGGATCTAACACCAACATCAAGTTTTCAGATGATACTACGGTGATCGATGTCATCAGCAACAACGATGAGACTGCCTACAGGGAGGAGATCGAGCACCTGGCCACTTGGTGCACAGACAATAATCTGCTACTTAACACCAATAAGACCAAGGAGCTCATTGTGGACTTCAGGAAAGGAAGAAGAGGTTCACATGAACCCATTCACATCAACAGGATGGCTGTTGAGCCTATCTCATTCTTTAAGTTCGTGGGTACCCACATTTCGGAGGACCTATCCTGGACCACAAACACCCCTAGCCCGGTCAAGAAGGCTCACCAGGGCCTCTTCTTCTTGAGAACACTTATGAAGAATCAGCTGTCCTCAGCTACCCTGGTGAACTTCTATCGCTGCACAGTAGAAAGCATCCTAACCAACTGTGTCACAGTCTGGTACAGAAGCTGCTCTGTTGCTGAGCGTAAAGCACTACAGTGGGTAGTGAAAACTGCCCAGCGCATTATAGGGACTCCACTGTCAGCCATTGAGGACATCCAGAAGAAAGACTGTATGCGTCCAGCACGCAGTATTCTTAAGGATTACTCTCACCCCGCTCCACAAACTGTTTTCTCTCCTACCTTCCGGTAGGCACATCAGGTATCATAGGTCAGGAACCAGCAGACTGAGGAACAGCTTCTTTTCCAGAGCTGTCTCCTTATTGAACCCCCCACTGACATCTGCACCCCCCCTTACACACCCCTAAACTCTCTCTTTTAAATTTTTTTCCACAATTTAGTCGTGTCCAATTCCTCCCCGTCGTTAGAGGGGCTCACACATTAAGGCTACCACTACCACTCAGTCGGGAGGGCGAAGACTAGCACGTGTTTCCTCCGAACCGTGTGACGTCAACCGACTGCATCTTTTCGAACTGCTTGCTCACGCACCATTAGGGGAGGAGTAACATACTCGAAGGAAAGCGCTAGCCGCTCCTTGCGCATGCGCCAGCTCACAGACGCCACTGATTGGCTGCACAAGTACCTCTCATTCTTCCCCCCTGAGAGAGCTCGGCCAATCAGCGCTCTCTATGCCTCCCGCTGTGAGAGGAAAACAGCATCACCCGGAGTTCGAACCAGCGATCTCCGGATGATAGAGCGAGCGCTTTACCACTGCGCCACTCGGAGGCCCGCTGTGCTATTTATTATTAATTGCACTACACTGTACATACCTGTTTGAAAAGCAAATATCTATGCACAATACATTTTTAACCTTCTGATTGCATATGTAGGTGTAGGCCTACATATCTATTTGTAAATTCCTGTTTATAGAAAATAGCAACCTGTTATGTTCATTATGTTCATCTGCAAATTCCTGATTACAGTTAATAGCAACTTGTATATATTATTCAACTATTTGTAAATTTCTGATTATAGTTACTAGCAATCTGTATATTATGCTCACAGTATATCCGTCTGTAAATATTACCCATAGCTTCTCCCTGCATATATCCCTTTTAAGAGCACTTACAACTTATACGTTTATCCTGCACTTTCTGCTTATTGCACTCCTGGTTAGACCTAAACCGCATTTCGTTGCCTTGTACTTGTTCATGTGTAATGACAATAAAGTTGAATCTAATCTAATCTAATCATAGTTTTTGAGTGGTCTGTTTTAAGATGCATGTTTGATCATTATCCCAGGATTATATCAAGGTTGTATCTCTAATTATTTTTCTTTTAACTGGGGTGACGTTATCTAAGATACAACCATATTTTGACCCTAAACATTTAGTTGCCTAATCAAGTTCTGTGGGGTCAGATGGTAATCCAACTTTATGTCATAGATGAATACACTACAGAATAAGTGGCATAGAGAATGAGTCAGTAAGTGAGTTTGAGGGCTCATACATATACTCATACAGATATTCTTTTAAAACTAAAAATATAACATTTACGCATTTAGCAGACGCTCTTATCCAGAGCGACTTACATTTTTATCTCATTATACATCTGAGCAGTTGAGGGTTAAGGGCCTTGCTCAAGGGCCCAACAGTGGCAACTTGGTGGTTGTGGGGTTTGAACCTGGGATCTTCCGAACCGTAGTCCAATTCCGAACCGTAGTCCAATTAACCACTGAGCTACCCCTGGCCCCAAACTAAAAAGAGTTTTTATGAGGGGTTGCTATGACCCCTAAAAATCTGCCAGGTCCACATTGCAAATATTCCCTTTTAAGCCTTTTAAGAAACCACTGTCTATTAGATTGTGCAATGAATAACCTGAAGCTCAATGATTTTTGCAGGCACACTTCAAAGTGAGATTAGCACGAAACCATTTCCTGTAACCTCCTCCTGGTCATCATGAGAATTAAGGGATTTGTTTTTAACACATTTGCATTTAAGCATTTGACATTTGGTATCCTTAATTAAAGAGAGTTACAGACGTTATTTAGCCTCTATCAAAAACATCTTCATCTTAGTACAAATTGGTCAGGGTCTCAAAATAACATCAAACTTAAAATGCTCTTTCAGAGAACATAGTACAGAAATTGCAAAAAAGGCAATGTTTACAATTACAATTCATACAACTCGCTCTGTGTTTTAGATTTTCAAAATAAACTACACAACGCATTCAGCAGCTGTGTCTGCACACTCAGTATATCTTGGCACATGGCACCAATGGCTCCTGGAAAACATATATATCTCTGCAGGAGGCCGCTCTTCACATTCAGCACACTGAACAGCAGAAGTACAAAGCTGTGTTATATTATATCTCCCAAAGGGAGAAAAGTCCAGAAATCTTTAAGTCACGAGCTACAGTAGACCTGTCCATGAGGGAGAGCAACACAAACACAGCCAAGAAGCTCAAGGCTTTATTTTGCCTGACACAGCACTAGTGTGCAGGCCTCGTTGCATAGCAGAGAAACCTGTGGTGTACTGTAGTACTGTGAGGGTATAAATGAATGAGTAGCATTAGAAAAATATGGAACTCTTGAGCCAACATAATTGCCAGCACAGAAGTTGTTACTCATCTATCAACCATTAGCTGTTGGCTTCCATTGCTTCTCATTTTTTCAGACTGAGAAAGTACTGCTGTTTTTCATATCTACTAGAATCTATTAGGGATGAACTCAGATAATGAATATGCAGATCTTTCATTCATTTGTTCATTCATTCGTTTGTATGTTTGTTCATTCGCTCATTCATTTATTCATTCAACTGCAACGTTTCTTACTGCTTTATGCTGGGCAGAGATTCACACAATCATTCACGCCTGTTTAGTACCAGCATGTTCTTAGACAGTAGGAAGGACCCAGAGAACCAAGAGGAATCTCTATAGACATACAGTATGGAGAACAGGCAACACTTCACATACAGAGTAACAAAATCAATTATTTTTGTTCATACTACAGTTTTGAGAGAACTTATTTTGGTACAAAAAGTGCTTGATTATAAGGAATTCACCAGATACTGTATGTTATTAATATTTATTTTATTATATTTAATTTCTAAATATACCGGTTGTCTCTGGCAGCAACCCCAGCTTTTGCCTTTTGCCAAGGAATTCCGTTATTGCATAGGTTTCATTAGATGTCAGAAATATTCCTTTGATATTCTAGTCCATGTTGACATACAGTAATTACATCAGATAGTTGCTGCATATGTCTCAGCTGCACATTCACTGTGTGAATCATGGGGTTCACAACCCTAAGATACTAATTAGATACAGATCTGATGGCTGGGAACCAGGGACATGCACAGACATTTTGGCCTTACCACTAACCCCCCAAAAAACTTTTGCACATCCCAAAATTTTGTACAGTAAATCAATTCAACATTGTGGAAATTGTTTAAGATTTTAAAGAAATTGAATAAAGTTTATTACAGTTTATTAGTATACTGAAGGATGAAATAAGATACAATAAGATAAGAAAATGTTTGTGACAGAGCCTGCTCCAAGACCAAATAGAGTAAAAAAGTATACACACAATGAAGTGAAAATTACGTACAAACTGGACATAAGATGGAATTTGAATGCAGCAACTGGTACTGTAGCAATAAAGTAGTATAGAGGAGAGCAAAACCCATATTCTGATGTAGAATTTACATAGCGACAATGACGAGTAATATTAGACATAATATTGCTAAATGATGTTATATATGATATTGCTAAACGATATTGCACATGACTTTACTATATGAGATTTCACATGATATTGCTAAATGATGCACATGGAAGTTTACTTCTTTTCACATACAGAAATATCAGATTTGTCTGGAAAATAGTCAATATCTGGTTTAGATTCTGCTCTAACTACCTACACTACCGTTCAAAAGTTTTAGATCACTTTCTAACTCCATGATGGTTCCTGATTTTTATTTCTTTCTACATTGTAAAGGAATGCTGAAGGCGTCCAAAAAATGCATTAATCTCCTTTGAACAGTTGATATTGAGATGTTTCTGCTACTTCTGCTCTGTAAAGACTTCATAACGCCTCTAATCTGAGGTGCTGTTAATTGGTCATTTTTCAGGCTGATAACTCTAAATGAACTTCTCGTCTGCAGCAGAGGTAGGTTTTGGTCTCGCCCTCCTGGGACGGCCTTCATGAGAGCCAGTTTCATTATGGTGCTTGACGGATTTTACAAATGCACTTGATAATACTGTTCTTGCAAGAACTATTACAGAAAGCCTGACCTCTGTGTCTTAAAATAACAACTAACTGTTATTGTTGTTGTTGTTGTTGTTACATAATTACCTAATTCCATATGTGTTATTTTATAGTTTTGAAATCCCCAGTATTGTTGTAGAATGTAGAAAATAAATCACTAAACAAAAACAAAGAAATGTGCAAGTGACCCCAAACTTTTGAACGGTAGTGTATATGTTGGCCCTAATTGTGAGGCATGATGCAGACAGGACAAGATTTGACAATGTTCCAAAGAAAGTGCAGAGATTTTATTCATTAAGAAACACTCCACACGTCATTAATCATCTCTCCTGTAACCCTGCCAAAATCTAATTCAAGGATGTTGTCACATAATTGGGGACATAATTTTTATAATACACTGATGATGTCGCTTTTTAAAAAAAAAAATTTTTAGAATGACATCACAATTAAGTTTGATTTAACTTTAGCAATTTTGGGCTAGTACTTAGCAGCCATAACAACAAAAATAAACCTTTTTTTTTCCTTCTTCTGCTGAGGAGCAGCTCAGCCAAGTAGAATAAGCCTGGGCAACTTTAGCCCTGCACTGTGCATGTCTGTGGTGGGAAGGGCATTGATGTACATACACTGAACTTATTGTCATGTCCATGAATCCAGTTTGAGACCATAAAATGAGTCTATTTTGTGGTCACAAATGAATGCACAAAGTCAGCAACAATACTCAGGCTATAACCTTCAAACAATGCTCAACTGGTACGGTAGGGGTGTAACATAATGTATAAGACTTTGCTACGAATTACTAATGTAGACAATCAATAAAATCAAACACAATGCAAACTTTGGCTTGCATTTTATTTTGTTTTAGAAATCTTTTTTTCTTTCTAAATTCAACCTTTAGCAGACCATATTAATGCATTTTTATACCTATTGTACAGGTTTTATTTGTTTCCAT
This sequence comes from Channallabes apus, assembly GCA_030522415.1. NCBI lineage: Eukaryota > Metazoa > Chordata > Actinopteri > Siluriformes > Clariidae > Channallabes > Channallabes apus. The sequence continues at coordinate 10,721,932 of CM060116.1, forward strand.
ATAAACATGTGCAGTACTACAGTCCACAGAGTAATATGTTGAATCATCTTTTTCTGAAGGACACAGGGAACTCCACAGTATTTGATGATTAATACACTCCACAGAGGAACAAGCCAGTTTTATGGCTTTGTTTTCTGGATAAACCTGTCTTAGCTGTTTTTCAGTGGATCACTAGATATACAGTTCATTTATCTGAAATAGCACACGTTTTCTGTTGGGTGGTCTTCCTGACTCAACCCTCTGCAATTTATCCAAACCAGTCATAGAGGAACAAACACGCTTTTTTTAAATGCAGATGTCTAACTTTTACTTAAGCATCAGCTTTCACTTGTTTTTAACATGTTGCGTTATTCTTTTTAAAATACTGACAAATATAATGGTAAAAAGCGACACATTTTCTACATAACTTTGTGAATTAATATCTAGTCAGTTTCTGTATCATGTGAAATATTCTTTCCTGTGTACTGACAATAAGTCGTTTTATATCTATATATGCAGATTTCAGGAAAGGATTTCATATACTGTAGTGATTTAGTACTGCTTATTATCTTTTTTTGCAAGCTTAGCCTGTAAATTTCAGCAAATTACTTTCTAAATTTTAAGAATCAAGCCACACATTCAACTAAATTTGATAAATGTTCAAAACTGTATTTGGGCATGCCCATGACTCATGAAGCATATACTGCAAATCACAAAGTCTCAGCAGTATATGGATTACTTCAACTGATTTATGAATCCTTTTGACACTAATTAGGGTGGTAATTACTGTATGTTTGTAATGTAAAATAAATCTCACTGTCTTCAGATTCAAGCTGTACTGTATGTGTTACTCACTAGTCATACAGTATTCTCAATGCACAGACACAATGCCTCAATCCGTCTTTAAGAATGCTTTAGTGAGGAGATTCCAGACAGCACACACTTTTTTTTTTAGGGAAAAGATGAAAGCGAGCCAAAATACAAAGCATTCCAAATTTTTTCCATTTTCCAGTAAAGAGTCTGGTTAAGTGCCTGACAGATGTTTCCTGTGTTATCTGTTTCCTTTGTTGCTTTAAAATTATTTAATTGTTAGAGTCTTGGGGTTTCCATTAATTCACTGGACATGTTTCTGTTTCAGTTGTTTTTATTCTAATAAAATTGTCTCTTAATTTATAGTATCCTAAGTACTGATTTCTTAGTACTAAATTATTTAAGGAACAAATGTGGTTGCCATTCATTTCAACAAAACACATTTTACAGTCAGGTCCATAAATATGGGAACAAAGATCATTTTTTTGCCATTTTGTTTCGGAACACCACCTAACTGAATTTGAAACAAACACTTAAGATGTGAGCAAAGTCAAGAATTCCAGTTTTGCTTCATGGGTTTTACAAAAATGATTCATTAACCATTCAGGAATTATAGCCATTTCCATTCACATACCCCATTCCAGGAGGGGATTATAAATAATGGAACAAACTAATATACAGTGGTGTGAAAAACTATTTGCCCCTTCCTGATTTCTTATTCTTTTGCATGTTTGTCACACTTAAATGTTTCTGCTCATCAAAAACCGTTAACTATTAGTCAAAGATAACATAATTGAACACAAAATGCAGTTTTTAAATGAAGGTTTATGTTATTAAGGGAGAAAAAAAACTCCAAATCAACATGGCCCTGTGTGAAAAAGTGATTGCCCCCCTTGTTAAAAAATATCTTAACTGTGGTTTATCACACCTGAGTTCAATTTCTGTAGTCACCTCCAGGCCTGATTACTGCCACACCTGTTTCAATCAAGAAATCACTTAAATAGGAGCTACCTGACACAGAGAAGTAGACCAAAAGCACCTCAAAAGCTAGACATCATGCCAAGATCCAAAGAAATTCAGGAACAAATGAGAACAAAAGTAATTGAGATATATCAGTCTGATAAAGGTTATAAAGCCATTTCTAAAGCTTTGGGACTCCAGCGAACCACAGTGAGAGCCATTATCCACAAATGGCAAAAACATGGAACAGTGGTGAACCTTCCCAGGAGTGGCCGGCCGACCAAAATTACCCCAAGAGCGCAGAGACAACTCATCCGAGAGGCCACAAAAGACCCCAGGACAACATCTAAAGAACTGCAGGCCTCACTTGCCTCAATTAAGGTCAGTGTTCACAACTCCACTATAAGAAAGAGACTGGGCAAAAACGGCCTGCATGGCAGATTTCCAAGGCACAAACCACTTTTAAGCAAAAAGAACATTAAGGCTCGTCTCAATTTTGCTAAAAAACATCTCAATGATTGCCAAGACTTTTGGGAAAATACCTTGTGGACCGACGAGACAAAAGTTGAACTTTTTGGAAGGTGCGTGTCCCGTTATATCTGGCGTAAAAGTAACACAGCATTTCAGAAAAAGAACATCATACCAACAGTAAAATATGGTGGTCCTAGTGTGATGGTCTGGGGTTGTTTTGCTGCTTCAGGACCTGGAAGGCTTTCTGTGATAGATGGAACCATGAATTCTAAAAAATCCTGAAGGAGAATGTCCGGCCATCTGTTCGTCAACTCAAGCTGAAGCGATCTTGGGTGCTGCAGCAGGACATTGACCCAAAACACACCAGCAAATCCACCTCTGAATGGCTGAAGAAAAACAAAATGAAGACTTTGGAGTGGCCTAGTCAAAGTCCTGACCTGAATCCTATTGAGATGTTGTGGCATGACCTTAAAAAGGCGGTTCATGCTAGAAAACCCTCAAATAAAGCTGAATTACAACAATTCTGCAAAGATGCGTGGGCCAAAATTCCTCCAGAGCGCTGTAAAAGACTCGTTGCAAGTTATCGCAAACGCTTGATTGCAGCTATTGCTGCTAAGGGTGGCCCAACCAGTTATTAGGTTCAGGGGGCAATTACTTTTTCACACAGGGCCATGTAGGTTTGGATTTTTTTTCCTCCCTAAATAATAAAACCCCTCATTTAAAAACTGCATTTTGTGTTTACTTGTGTTATCTTTCACTAATAGTTAAATGTGTTTGATGATCAGGAACATTTTGTGTGACAACCATGCAAAAGAATAAGAAATCAGGAGGGGGGCAAATAGTTTTTCACACCACTGTAATTGCAAACATATAGTAAGGATTGCCTTTAGTACTTTGCCCACAACGACTGCTTTAAGTCTGGAATCCACAACCATGAACAAATACTTTGCCAGGCCTTTAGTGTAGCTGCCTTTAGCTGCTGCTTGTTTGTGGGTTCGTCTGCCTTGAGTTTTATCTTCAGTAAGTGAAAAATACGCTCTATTGGGTTGAGATCAGGTGACTGACTTGGCCAATAAAGAATATCCCATTGTTTTATCTTCAGTACGTGACAAGTACAGTATGCTCAACTGGAATGAGAGCAGGTGACTGACTGACTTTCACTTTATGTTTTGGGTTGTTATCCTTCTGAACAGAGAGTATAGTCCTATACACTTCAGAGTTCATTCTGATAATTTTATCAGCAGTCAGGTCATCAATAAGCATGAGTGATCCAGTTCCTTTGCTTATGCCATAACATTACCTCCACTATGTTAAAAACAAAAAAAAAAGGCCATTATGGACAGCTCATGATGTTTTGAATCATGAGCTGTTCCTTTATTTCTTCTTTTTTTCCCCCACAATTCTTTTAGAAGTTAATTTTGGCTTCATCAGTCCCATTTGGCAAAGTAAATTTTTTCTGTTCTTGAGCATTATTAGTGTTTATACCCTGTTGTGAAGCATTTGCATTTACTTCATGAAGACATAATGAGTGTATATGCCTACCTCCTCAAGATTGTTGATGACTTGAAGAGATGCTATGAACCGGTTCTTCTTCACCATGTACTGAATTCTGCAGTCATCTTCTTTAGCTTTCTTCAAACTTCATGGAGCTGACTGTACATCAGGCAAAATGTTCTCATCTTTGTATTGTATTGTATATTAATTTAAAAAATTGCACTATTAATATATTATATAATATAAATGATAAAGCCCTGGTCAGTAGTAGCCCAATGTCTAAGATCTACTAGTAGTATTAAGATACAGTAGTACTGAAATCAGATCCCTAGACTGAAACAATTCTCAATATAATTGACATATACTGTATATAAACATAGTTTATAGTAACAATTATGAGTGACTAATGAAATCAATGCAGGTCTCTCTAAGTGAAAAACATTATATACCCAAATGTTTGTCGACACTACAGCATCACCACATACATGGTTGAATATCCCATTTCAGGTGGAGTCATGTCTTTGCTGTTATAATAACTTCCACTCTTCAGTCAATGCTTTCTATTGTATGTTGGAAAGTAGCCGTGAGGATTTGCACATTCAGTCCCAAGGGCATTGAGAGGTCAGGAACTCATGTCAGGTGAGGAGGCCTGGCTCATACTTGGCATTCCAATTAATCCCAAAGGTGTTGAGTGAAATTTGGGTCAGGGCTTATTGCATGCCACTCAAGCTCTTACACTCCAATCTAGGAAAACTATGACTTTGAGGACCTCACATGTGCACAGAGGTGCTGTCATGTTGACAAAGGTTTGGTTCTCTTTATTCTAGTGGAAAAAAACGTTTTGTGTTACAGCCTACAAAGACATTCCACACAACTCTGTGCTTCCAACTTTGTGGCAACAGTTTGGGGAAGACCAACATATGGGTTCTGTTAGTCAGGTGTCCAAATTTTTTATTTATTTTTTTTTTTGGCTATGCAGCTTAGGTTGTAGTTAGGCCTTGGTTCCACAGGGCCATATTTAAGTTAGTTACTGAAAGCTTTCAACAATTGATGAGCTGTTCTCACCAAGCCAGATCCTTTCATGTCCTACAAACAGTGATAAAGACAACAACAAAAAAACATAATTTGATTGAATAAATAAAAATTAAAAAATCAAATAAACTTAAATTTTTACATAAAACCACCGCAAGCTCATTCGATTGTTAAATATTAAAAATATTAAATGTTCACAGATGCTACTATTAATGCAAATACAATTATTAAAAATAATATTATATTTATTCTAATTTTAAATGCAGTATTGAACTCAAGACTGACATTATATAATATTTTTCAGTTCTGTCTCTATGTTTCTTAGAAGACTACATTTGCTCAAACTATTGAAATCCTGTCAAGATTCCTTTTGACCCCTTCTGCCCCCTGGACCTGACTGACACAACCTGGAGCTCTGATTCTGGCTAGCATTCTCATTGATGGAAGCCTCTGGCTGGCTGCTCAGGATGGCCCGTATGGTCTAATTGGGATTACTTGGGATATCTGTGAAGACGTTCTTGGGCTGATGTACTGTAGGCAGTTCGTCTGTGATGGCTTGTGACTGTAGTCACTCAGTGGTTTGGGACTGAAAATGTCATAAACAGTTTTGCTCCCATTATATTGAACTTTTAGCCTTATAGTGCACAGATACTGTATAGCAGGGATAGATTTACGTTAATACTATCTCATATCGTTCAAATGAGGATGTGCTGTCTTTTAAGCCTAACTCTTCTCAAGGTTTTTTCCTCATCATCTCGCCTAGTTTTTGTCTTGCCATGACCGCCTCCTGCTTATCCTCAGGGACAAACTGCAGTATATATATTTTTTTTATACCCATATTTTTTTAAAGTCAGTAATTCTGGAAATTAACACGTTTAAATGCACTAAACAAAGGAAACTGAATTGAATTGAAGAATGTTTTCTGTTTTTTTTTTTTTTTTAATCCCTATTTAATATATCACTTACACAACACTGTTAAATAATGCTAGAAAAAAGCATCATGGCTGGAAACTTGAGTTTGCCACAAAAAATAATCATCTGCCAAAACTGACAAGGAGACTATTTTGTGTGTGAGTATAAGATGACTTTGTTTTCAATAAGGACATGTGACAGTTCAGTATATTTATTCTGTCTTCAACTATTTCCACTTGCACAAGCTATTTATTCAAGGCAAGTTCAGCTTCACTTGCTCTGAGGTCTTTGCATTTTCTCATCACCCCCTATAGTGCAAGCAGCAGTCAGGAAAAACAGAGAGACAGACAGAGCTTTTAATAGATTTTCAAGAAGAAAAACATTAAAAGAAGTCACAATTTCTGTTCAAGCACTGTTTTAGCTGTTTTTGGAGCTTTACTGCTTCAACCGCAAAAGGTGGTCTGGGGGAACTTAAAATTAAAGTTGATGAACACCATCTGAAGGTCAGCAGAATGAGAAGAATGATAGATATACTGTAAACTATATCCTTTTGGCCCTATTGTAATGCAATAGTCATTCATTAGTGACTCATAAAAGCCATTCAATAGTCCTCATTCATAAATAAATATATTTAAAAATCTGTCTAAGTACTAATTACCCCTTTTATGTGCCAACAAGTGCTATACAATTGATAGATATACAGTGATCTGCCATAACCTTACTGTATAACACCCGCCTAATATTTTGCAACCAAAACAGCTATGCGCTATGTGCCATATATAGTCAATGTAAGAAAGGGCCATAGACCAGGTATCTATAGAACTAGCATTAACCTTTTAAGCAATTTGAACTACAGTAGCTCTTCTTTTGGATCAGAATACACAAGCTGCCCATGACCCTGTTCCCAGGTCACAGAGTTTCCTTGGTTGGTCCACTTTTGATAGGCACTTTTGAAGACTGCAGTCTAGGAACATCCCAGGTTACTCTGACCTTATTGTCTAGCCATCACAATTTGGCTCTTGTCATAGCCACTAGAGATATAATATCTTGTAAAAATTGCAGATCTGTACAGTAAATCACGTGACTCTGACTTTTAGAGTGAACATGGTCTGCTGGTGTCCAAGATGTGCAAGTTCAGTCCAGTTTCTGGCACTGTAGACATGACAAACTGTTATCAGATATATACAGACTGTTAGCTGGTCTAGTTTTAGTAATGTAGGAATCTAGAGAATAAATATTATGGCATGATAGAAAAAATTATAATAATAATTGCTGAAAAAAAGCTTCTTGTTAACCCAGCTTAACCCAAAGTGTGCATGCACAAATCTAAAAATTCAATTCAAACAAATCTAAAATAATTCAAGCACAATTACTACTGTATGATGTTCTTGTAAGTGACAAATTCTTTAATACTATATACAGTCCAGTGACAGATTAAATGAAAAACAAAATCATTCCAAAACGTCTCATACGTGTTTAACCGAGTTGACATCTGATGAGAATTGATTTACATCAGTTTTATACTTTCAAACCATTTCACAGCCAGTTATGCTCTGTGGTGGAAATAACTTTCTCCAGGATAAAAATGCTTGGAAAAATGTGGCAAACAATGCCAGTAAATGCCCCAAACAAAGTCACACATTTTCCTTTAATTGGTCACTCATCTACAGTATATAGTGGCTATAACAATACAAATAATTAAAATCAGCAACAACAAATATACTAAAAGAATGAATAGTTGCTCTTAACTGAGATTGCTTTAAGGTTCCTTAAAAACAAATTAATTTATATAGCCTAAATGACTTTCTACAAAGCTGGAAGCATCATTCTGGCACGTCATTATGTTCTGGAATTGATAGATGTGTAGTAGTGGGTGGTTCAAAAACTGAAACACTGCAGAAATGAGGAAGTTGCTTTGCCTCCATTAGCCTTTGCCCTTGTGCCTTAGTTTATCAGTGAAGGCTTAGTTTATCATTGAATCACTCAGTGAAGGCTTTATGGACCACCATGCAATAATAATAACAAATGTAAGATTAATAGGTTTAAAAAACGTCCAGGAAACATATCAAGTAAATAAATAAAATAAAAAAAAGATAAAAACCAGTTTGTCTTTCATACAAATTTTAAAATCAAATGTAGAGCAAAATACTGGTCAGGTTATAATGGAAGCATTTTAGAAGCATTGTATTTGTTTAAAAAAAAAAAGAGAGAGAGATTTATATTGTACATTTATATTGTAAGGTTTATCCTAACCTGTATGTCAATTTTAGATTGTACAGATTTTTCTTTTATTTGTGAGAATAAAATATAAAATACATTATATTGGCAAAATGAAAGTCGTTAAAACCTAGAGAGTTAACTAGACAGCTTATACAGTATGAGCTATTAACTATGATTACCTATAATGTGAGCTATTTACTATAATTAATGAATAATTTGGTTTTTAGTTGGACTACAAGGCTGTCTGCTGTCCATCTGCTGTGTGAGACTCACATCTGTCATTTCTGGGCAAGCTCCAGCTACGTAACACAGGAATAAAATGTTATGCTGACCAAAAATGGAAATATCATATGAGATTTTGCAAAATATGAAATCATTAGTCATATTATCACAGTACATTTATTTGCACATTATCCATTTGTCCACTGAATTCCTCTCTCGTAACACATTATTATTGCAATATGAGCCTAATCATAGGCTCTGGGAGCATTTACTGTATATGCTATGATTATCATAGAAATTGGTAAGAATCAGTAACCGATAAAAGGATCTACATCTGGACACATTTCTAGACCATAGTATCATGGTCTGACAATGTGATTACGATGATTCCTAAATATCCTTTGGATGTGTAAATAAACATTAAGGTCAAATAAACATTAAACTTAAACCTTAATAATACATTTAAAAAAATTGTGAAGCAACAACAACAAAAAAAAAATTCCTGCATTTCAAAGATTATTATTTGAAAAATGGATTGGTTGGTCCACCGATCAGCCATAACATTATGGTCATTGACAGATGAAGTGAATAACTTTGATTATCTTGTTACACTGGCTCCTAGAAGTACAGTACAGTAGGTGCCATATACTGTATTAGGAGGCAAGTGAATATTCTCAAACTGAGGACAATGTGTTGTAAGCAGAAAAATAGGATTTGAGTGACAAGGGTCAAATTGTGATGGCTAGACAAATAGGTCAGAGCAACTCCAGCACCTACCATCAATGATCCAAGGAAGAAAAAATGGTGAACCGGCATGGGTGGCCAAGGCTCTTTGATGTACAGTATGCGAATGTTACTTTAACATGTTTCACCAACCTTACCATTGTTGCTAACCAAGTACACCTTTTCATTGGAAAGGGTATTTCCTGATGCTTGTGGCACTTTTCAGCAGTATAATGCACCTTGCCACACTGCAATAATGGTTCAAAAAGATTGATGTGTTGAACTTGACCTCCAAATTCTCCAGATCTCAATCCAATAGTGGACCTATGGGATGTGCTAGTAAAAACAAGCCTGATCCATGGAGGCCCACCTCACAACTTACAGGAGTTTCGGGATCTTCTACTGACAGTTTGTTGACACTACATTGAGAGTTTGGTGACAGTCACTATAGTACACCTTTAGAGGTCTAGTGGAGTCCATGCCTTGAACTCCAGAAGCCCAACTCATATAGTAATAGTAGGTGGGTGGTCATAATGTTATGGCTGATCAGTGTACAGTATGTGTGGCACATAACTGAAAAGTAAAATGAAGTGTTTGGTTCTGCTATCTACATTCTCCATAGTATTACAGTGACAACAAACAAACTAGCAGTATCCTGCACCATGATTCCAGCTACACTGTTGCATACAACACATTCACTATAGTGTGCATTAACGCAGGAACAACTATCAAGTCACGCTTAATAATGGTATTACCTTACCTAAATGATATATGACAATTGCATAAACTTACATATACGTTTATAAAAACTTATTGCAATAGGCATCAGCTGTCATAAGACTGCTTTTGCCATTTATTGTCAAGTTTTAATAACATAACCTTAATATGATTACAAAGACAATTTTCAGGATTGGCTTTTCTATACATTTAGAACATGCATGCACTGTATACTGTAAGTGTACATTTGATATGTCCAAGTAATGTATCGGTTGCGATTTGATCAATCAAACATCAAAACTAAACTAATTAAAAACAAAAAAAGTTACATAAATTTCTTGTTGTGCTTATTACTAAAACTTATTATTAAAAGCTGGTACTGTATCACCTGTCAGCAGTGACATACAGATCATGTTGAGGCCAGTAATAGCCGTAAGGCATTAGGTGCACAGTAAAACGCAAACGATTGTAATAAATCAAACAACCCATCTTATCGGCTGTAGAGTCAGTTCTCCTTTATTGTGAACACTGAGTCATTCCTCTGACTTACACAAAGTCTACTACTCATCCAAAAGAGGGGCACTTGTTGTTGAGGGGTAAATTGTTATGAAATATGTACATTTAGAACATGTTCAGGATTAACTTACCTATACACTTAGACCATGTTTACACCATGTACAGTAAGTGTATGTTTGTTGTGTCAGAGTAATGTCATTTGATTATTATTTATTTATTTTTATTTGTATTTTGTGAAAGCATATGTTTTCATCAGGTGTATACTTCCATCAAGTGGTATATTTAGAAGACAGTCTATTAAAAGTGCTCAACATTGTTTTTTTTCCTAATTAATATTGGTATGTCTATGTCAGGCTATGTCATATCCCACTAGTATAGTATGTCACTCAGATATCACAAATATCACATCGCAAACATGTGTTCGTTAAAATCGGGTACTTGTCTCATGATATAAGGTCAATTTGTGAAGAAAATGAAATAAATGAGTGTTTATTACAGCTGGAAAATTTAAATAAACATTTCTAAATATTTATGTAAGTTGTTACAAAGGGTTTGTGCAGCTGTCTAGCTTTAAGAACACTATCTCATTCCAAACAAATAACATAAAAGTGAACCAAGTTGTAAGTAATGACCTGATGAATGGTAGTTTAACACGGCATTGTAATGCGGCGGCCAGTAGTTGGACTAGTGATTTTTTTTAGTCCAGTTTCTGTTTTTTCTCCTTCTTCACACATTTGCACTGCCTCTGGTCTGTCTATGACTACACAGGGAACTAATGTTTCATGAGTAAAATTTTTCCAAGACCTGAGACACCACCATTTAAGGACAAAATAACTCTTAGATTCTTCTACGATGTTAGGTCCATAACTTTATGTGCTATATATCAAAAAAGCAATACATAAACCTGTCAATTTTCCATTGCTGACAAACTGTTAAAGTGTACAACCTACTTACATTTCTAAAAATTCAAAGTAACACAGTCATTTGTCGAGGCATGAAAACTGCTACTCCTGGCAACACATGGTGCCAGGGAAGCAACACAAAACATTATGCATTCTGACTCATTGAATTTAGATACCAAGCCCCAGTTCAGGATAAAACGCTGTTATCACCTGTCAACATTGAGATACAGATCATGTTGAGGCCAGTAATAGCCATAAGGCATAAGGTGCACAAAAAAAAAAGTAATAAATCACAAAGAACAATCTTACCAGATGTATAGTCAGTATTCACTTATTGTTAAGGCTTCATCATTCCTCTGACTCAGTACTACTCATCCAAAAGAGGGACACTTGTTATGAAATATGTACCAAAGATAAACAGTACAGCTGAAATAAAACAGCAGGAGTACTTTGAACCAGCAGTGATATTAGGTACAAAAAAAAAAAAAGAAAGAAATCAATACCTCAGTGCATACATAAAAATGTTGGGGGGAAAAAACATTTTAAATATTTAAACTGTAATTAATTGATTGCCTGGAATGAGAATGCTGAGCTGCAAGGTATAAAGTTTGTATTTTGAAATTGACATTAAAAAAAAATCTTTATTCATATTGCATATTAATAAAAATATTCTTTAAAAACAATCCAGTTATCAGAATCTTGAGTCACAGTCATTTTAAAACAAGTTCAATGCTTATGCATACACCAACTATGCATCTTTGCATATACTGCACAGTAATGGACACTCATAGACATTACTCATCTGTACACTCATGCACAGTTGCACATACCCCAGACATTGTACATTGCACAATCATGCACATTTGCACTTTTGCACATTGCAGATTATGGACATTTATGGACCATGGATCTACACACACGTGCACATTTGCACACTTCCTGGACAACTTACTTCCATTTAAATTCATCTTTATATTTTCTTTTCATAGTATAGATAACTTTTTTTAAATTTCTTATATATTTTATTGAAATATTTTTTTTATATTTTGTTCTGTTTATTTCTTGTTAACTGTTTTAAAATTTCTCGTTTTTAAAGGTCTCAGGCGGTCGTTTAAGCATTTCACTGCATTGTACTGTATATGACTGTGTATGTGACAAGTAAAATTTTTATTTTAAATAGAGCTAGTATGTTTTAGAAAGGTAAGGGAAAAAAACTGAGAACGCTGAGGAACCCACACAAAAAGTAATGTAAAACTCCACAGAGTCCGCAACCTGGAGCTGTGAGACTGCAGTGCTACTGTACACTGTCCATGCCACCCAAATTAAAATATCTTTGGCACAGTCATTGACTCTCATATAATTTCCACAATTATGTTTAGGATACATAGGAACATTTAAACTGCCATATTAGCTGTGATCCAAAAAGAGATATATTCAAGAATCTATAAGGTATAGCAAAACATACTGTATATGGTACTGCACTTGAAATCTTGAAATTTTCGTGAGGATGAGGGCTGCCTATTCTCTTAAATACTGTTTGTAAATTTGTTGGAAAGTGTGTAAAGAATAGACTTTGAACCTAAATAGACACAAATTTTCTTTATAAAATGAGTTCCACTTCATATCTTTTTAACCAATGATCACAAATTCCACAACCAAGGCTTTGTTGCAAGATTTATACTGTAACTTTACTACAAATTAGTGTTCCAACATTTTACTATATTTTAAAAGGGCTTTTACAATAATTTCACGTCAGAAACTAACTGCATTTGCCTGGTGTAATTTCCTGCTTGTATTGTACAATTAATGAACAACTTTGCCATATGTCATAATCTGACATTTTTATATATTTAATTACAAGGCATGGGGATCAGCATGATAATATAATGATACCAAGGTGATTTATACCAATATGATATATACCAATATGATTTATATTGAAATTCTCTAAGTATTACAATTTTTTTTATGTCCTGGCTTAACATTTTCCCCCATATTTTGTTACAAGACCCTGAACCTTTAAAAAAAAAAGTTGAGTTGTATCCTGAATGTTACATCTATATCTATGCTTTAGTCAACAGCTTCCCAATTTAATTGAATAAAAGTAATTAAATGTAGCCCATTCCTTATTAAATTAGGTTTTCTCCCTTTAAAAAACAAGTTCGGCATTTAAACAATAGCAAAAATATTTGCTATAAAAAAGCATGTTATAATATAGCATGCTATAAAAATATAAGTTGAGATTCAAATTTAATTAAGCAAATAAGCTGCAGTTTTAATAAATATCATATATCTCTGTTATGTCATTTGCCATAATTGTTATTATATAGAAAATAAAAGTAGCAAATAATTCACTCGTAAGAATTGTGTATAGTTCAATTCAATTCAATTCAATTTTATTTATATAGCGCTTTTAACAATGGTCATTGTCTCAAAGCAGCTTCACAAAAATTAAAGAAATTTAACAAAAAAACAAAAATAAATAAATAAATAAATAAATAAATAATAATAATAATAATAATAATAATAATAATAATAATAATAATAATAGAAAAGAAAATAATTGGAAGTGTGGATGTGTGAGAAAAATGTGCAGATAATAATAATGAGACGAATGAAAATTTCTCTGATGAGCAAGCCAAGGGTGGCGGCGACGGTGGCAAGGAAAAACTCCCTGAGATGGCATTATAGTACTGTAAATAGTGTAGTGCGCTTTACCTGTAGAGCTTTACCTGTCAAGAAACGGTTTACAGTACAGTACGTTTTACCTCCTCGAATGCCTCTATCATCTTAAAAATCAACTTGACAATAAGTATGTGTAGAGAAGTTGGCAGGCACCGTGTCTCTGTTTTGAGACTGGTGTACAGTATATACAGTATGTGTAAGGAGTGTTTTGAAAGTAAATCACTTGCGGAGTGTTTAACACATGATAACATGTTAATAACATCTTTAAAAATGTTTTTCTCTGCGTGTGTGTATGTGTGTGTTGCAATACTCAGAAGCTCTTGCACTTGGCACAGAGCCGGTTATATCCGAGACTGATCGGTCGATGCCTGGACATCGCCAATCAAGCTGAAAATCGCAAAATTCTCATCATTCGGATTGATTGAACACATCATTTAAAAACATTTTGTTTCGTGGTACATACTGTAGCTGAATCAATGTTTACCCATCTATGTTAATAATATTTGTTTACATTTTTCACATAAATGTAGCGATAATAATAATATGCAAACAAAAATTAGGTCAGGTTGTCTTTAAAAACTAAAAAGAAACAGATTTCGTTTTAGGTTTGTGATGTTGATTGATTCACATTTGGTTAGGGATTCTTAACCAAAAGACCAGGGTGCAGGATTTCTAAGCTGTTAAAGAGAGCAGCCAATTTTTTTGTCTGCTATTAAAAACAGGGAAGGTAGGCAAGGAAGCTGCTCCTATCAAAACCTGGCAAGTTGTTATGCCAAACCCTGCCTCAGTACGTGCTAAAGTCATGGGCACGTCGGAACATACCTACATTTACGTTTCACTCCGATTTTCCAGAAACAATGACGATACTGCCCAGTAATTCAACAAATAGACACACACACACACACACATAGAGAGAGAGAGAGAGAGAGAGAGAGAGAGAGAGAGAGATTTAATAGCAAGCTCTCTACGCGCTGTATAGCAGTATAGTGACTGCAGGGGCTTTTTCACACATTTTTATGCTGTTCATTACTGTGCTCTTTGGGAAATAAGGAACATACCGTTCTGACAAGCTATTGACAATCTTCCATTTTCATCTACATCTTTATGACTCGTCAACGTAGTTTATCTAATTAAATATGCCATTCTCACAAAGTTCCTTCCAAAAGTATTTGAAAGGCAAGGGAAATTATTTTGTTTTTGCTATGTACTTAAGATAATTAGGTTCACATTAAATTATGAAATAATAGATCAACTTTCATTTTCTGGATATGTTAAGCAGTTTAGAATGTGGCATTTTTGGTGGCAGAGCACTCAATTAAGCAGAAGTATAGAAACATATAATGTAAATTGAACTATGTTAAGCTTACGCTTAAGAAACTGATTTACACACTGACATCCCCATACTGTGGTATTCTTTTTTATTCTTTTCCAGGCTTTTAACACAGCCTCTTTCAGTTGTTGTTCAGTCTTCAGACTCCTCAGGAGGTGAAATTCATGCCCAGTGGTTTAGTGAGGGAACATGTGAACATTCCACATTTTTGCCCTAATGAAGTCCCTTAATGTCTTAACAGAGTGATTTGGGTCTATGATTTGTCTCATAATTACATTCTTCACAGTTCAATTGAATTCCTCTCTAAATTGGTAGTATACCGCAGAATATATTCTGTTGTAACCTCCATGAGTTACATCATATATAATTATTAGTAAACCCATTCCAGAAGCAGTCGTACAGGACCAATGAGCTCAAAGCGATGACACTATCTCTACCATGCTAGACTAAAGAGCTCATATGTTTTGGATCATGAACAGATTCTTTCATTTTCCACACATTTGCCTTGCCATCACTTCAGAAGTGGTTGGTTCCAGAACCGTTGTGGCCTATCTCTGTATTTCTTAGCAAATTCCAAACTTGGATGCCTTCTGATCCTTACTCCTGATGAATGGTTTGTATCTTGTGGTATGGCCTCCATAGGTCTTCTTTAAATGGTGGATTGTCATTCACTGTTTGTTTAAGTTTTTTTTCAGCTCTCCTGACACTTCTGTCATCAACTGCTGTTATTTTCCCTTGCTAGCTTGGTTGATGTTTGGTTGAACACCAGTGTTTTTTTTCTTTTGCATTACACTCCAAATTAGTGGGCTATGACCAATGCATGTGCAATGGCGATGCATGATTTTCATTCTTTTCTCAACTGCAATATGTCTTGTTTTTGTCCTTTTAACAATAAATGCAATATTTACAAGCAAAGCTCAGCTTTAAAAGAGTAGACATTCCAAGATATTATTTGTTTAACCAATCAATCTAACAGGGAATACCTGGGTAAAAAAAAAATCACTTGTCAGTCATATTTTGATCAGTTAAAACATAATTAAGTTTAAATAAAAGGTGCTTTATCTAGATGTAAATATCAGAAAGGAAAGCTCAAATTCTGATCTATTGTCCATCCTGTGTTCATGTATTCAGTGTATAGCAAAAACACATTCCAAAGCTTTCAGAAGTAACTGCTGTGACATAGTGTGTCTCCAATTAGAAGTAGATCAAAATATGAAACTTGAGTTTACGAACAGTACATATATTGTACCTAATTGTTACAAGGAAATATAGATTGGAAACAAAGAAGAACAACAACAAAAATCTTGATTAAATTATATGAATACAGTTCTGGCCATAAGCTATCGATATTTTAGTCCGTATTACTTAATCTTTAACAGTCTTAATTGGGTATCTTAAAAATTAACACATAATATTCTAAGATTCAAGATTTAGCGGCACAGTGGTGTAGTGGTTAGCACTGTTGCCTTGCACCTCCAGGGTCCGGGTTCGATTCCCCGGCCAGGCTCGATTCCCGTCTCTGTGTGCATGGAGTTTGCATGTTCTCCCCGTGCTTGGTGGGTTTCCTCCAGGTACTCCGGTTTCCTCCCACAGTCCAAAGATATGCAGGTTAGGCTAATTGCCGTTCCCAAATTGCCCGTAGTGTGTGATTGGGTGTGTGAGTGTGTGTATGTGTGTGTGCCCTGCGATGGATTGGCACCCTATCCAGGATGTACCCCGCCTAGTGCCCGAAGTCTCCTGGGATAGGCTCCAGGTCCCCCTGAACACAGGATTAAGCGGTATAGAAAATGAATGAATGAATGAATGAATGAATGATTCAAGATTTATTTAAAGGATGGCACTGTATATGAAATTTCACCTAAATGTGCTGTGAAGTGATCAGTGAAATTATATTGTGTGCAACATGTTATATACAAAAATTACAGTATACATTACCTAAGGTTTATAAGTGTCACAATTTTTATATAAGGGTTCTATTTAGTTACAGAAGAAAGTCTTTCAAGCCCATTAGACTCCCTAGTGGACATTTATTTTATCACACACACACACACACACACACACACACTAAAGCCTTTACTATATAATAGTCAGTACAATTATATTAGAAAACCCAGAATTAACATAAATATTTTGAAAACATATTAATGATAATTAATGAAAATTATCTGGATTGCTTATCCTGGGTAAGGTTTCAGGGGGCCTGGAGCCTATCCCAAGAAATTCGGGGCACAAGGCAGGAGACACCCTAGAGAGCAGGGACACAATTTGTAAACGCCAACCAGCTTACAATGCATGTCTTTGGACTGTGGGGGTAATTAATGTACCTGGAGGAAACCTACAGCACTTGGAGAACACTCACAAAGACCAGAGGTCAGATACAAACCCCACCACTGTTGCCAAGCACTAAGTCACTGATCAACCATGCCCCTTAGAGGTTTTAAACGTGGTGTTAGTAACTTTATGACACTTCTTATTGTTGTTGTTGTTGGTCTTTCGGCTGCTCCCGGCAAGGGGTCGCCACAGCGGAATATCCAGTCCGCACTACAACTTGGCACAGGTTTGACGCCGGATGCCCTTCCTGACGCAACCCTCCCATTTTTATCCGGGCTTGGGACCGGCACTGTATCCAGTGGCTGGGGTGTGGGCACTGGCTGGAATCGAACCCGGGCCTTCCTCATGGCAGGCGAAACACCTACCACTGAGCCACCAGTGCCCTTATGACACTTCTTATTGCAACGTTTATAATTTATAACAGGTACCTATATATTTCGTGAAATTTTGGGACGACCATGGAATTTGGGACGATTTTGGGACGACCATGGAACTGACAGTGACATTTTATCCCTCTGAAAATGTTCACAGGAAACGTGGGTTTGGCCTCAACGCGTCTTTAAAATATTTATCCGCTGATGGAAAGTGCGACGGAATGCATTTTTTCCTTGCATATTACCCACACCGTGACGTAAGCTGTAAGTCCGGCCCCTCTTTTCTCCTAGCAACTTCTGATTGGCTGAACCGGCATTTTCGGAATGTCTAGAAATTGGTTAAATAGCCTTTGCTCTGTACCGAAGTCTGTAGTAAAGGCTAAGATCTGAACTTCAAAGAGAAGCGACTCTGTGGATGAATAGACTACAGAGCATAATAGATACAGTTTCGTGAGATACTCTGCAACTCTTGGATCTTAGGCTTACGGAGGGGGAGATTTAAAAACAAGAGGATATAAGGAGGAACACGTATTTATTCATCGCTTAGGGATTTCTGTTCTTTAGGTGAGTTATGCAAAGAAAACTTTATAACTATAACTTTATTTATACGAATCATGGTATGTGTTTAATGCAAAAAAAACGTTTTATATTTTGTTACATTTATATTTTATTATTATTATTTTTTTTTGTATTAAGTCTATAAACATATTATTTGCCCCAGAGCAGCTGTGTGTGAGGGCTGACCATCATGTTGACCGCGTTGTGTTTGCTGCTGATGCTGTGGAGTTCGCAGGGCAGCGGAATGGCAGGTGAGAACGAAAAACAAGCATTTCTTCATATAAGTCCCGGTCTTGGTGATGGAGCTCGAGGTCCTCGCGTCTCACTGAACGCGTCTTTCTTTTTGCGTTTCCAGAGAGCCAGGAAGACAACAGCGTGTATGACTTATTCGAGCTCACAAAGATACAGAAAAAGCACCACGGAGTGAGCCTTGTGAAGGGACCCGACCCTAACAGCCATGCTTATAAAATCCTCAACCCCAACCTGATCCCTGTCATCCCTGAGCGCTCCTTCAGGGATCTCATCTACTCCATCCAAGAGGAAAAAGGCTTCATATTTGTGGCCAACCTCAAGCAAGCCAAGGCGACCAAGGGCAGTTTGTTCTCTGTGGAGAGGAGGGACGGCTCTGGTGCTGTTTTTGAGCTTGTCTCAAATGGGAATGCCAACACTTTAGATCTGATTTACGCCACAGCAAGCGGCCAGCATGAGATCTCCATTGATGACGCACGTCTGGCCAGCGGCAGCTGGATGAACATCACCCTGTTTGTGCAGGAGGACCGTGCGCAGCTCTATATTGGTTGTGAACAGATCAACACAAAAGAGCTAGATGTTCCTATACACCAGATTCTGACACAGGACGTGGCTGATGTCTCTGTCCTGAGGATTGGAAAAGGAGCAGTGAAAAACAGATTCATGGTAAGTGCTTCTGAACTAGAACTCCCTAAGTGTATTCCTCCTCTAATAAGACTTTAATAAGTTATGCTATTCATTTTTCATCAAAGAGGAAATTTTTTAGTCCTCTCCTTTGTTCAGAGATCCTACATATATTCTTTATTGAAATTTTTAATATAAAATACATACTTCAACAGTGTCGACATATTTGTTTCATATTCTGTGTTGATTAAATATATTGAACATATGATTCACTTTGTTGTGAGCTAATGTTACATTCTTATGGCATGACATTAAATTATTAAAGTAAATCACCAATTAATCAATTGTACAACAATCCAGTTTTTTTTTTTTGGGGGGGGGGGGGGGCTCCTGATTGACCAAATTTTTTTTTCTCCAGCTCACAACACACCACGAGTGGTAGTTTTAGGTATGTTAGTAGCTGGGAGAAAATAAAATGTGGACTGCCTGGAGGGCCCTGCTACCCAGGTTGCCTGAAAACATTGCTTTAACAGCTTCCTTTCTGACAGTGCTATTGAATAACTGCGAGTAATGCATACTAAAAGAGCTGTGCCTACAGGAAACTATAGTTTCACCATTTGCAAAATCTTCTCTACAGGGGGTGCTCCAGAATGCACGATTTGTATTTAGAACCACTTTGGAGACAATCCTTCGTAACATGGGATGTGAGAGCTGTAAGTAATTATTCTAATCACAAAAACGCCACATAGTTTTTAAATGAATCATTTTTGGTCAAAGCTAGTGTAACTAGTGCCAACATCAGTATTTGCTCTCTGGACAGCCTCCTTCATCATTGACGTTGTGACCCTTGACAACCCAGTGAATGGCTCCAGTCCAGCTATACGCACAGATTACACTGGACACAAAACCAAAGGTAGGCTTCTGCACCACATTTGTCATTATTTATACTCTATATGCACTTTTGGCTGGTATGTAGAGTTTAATACCTTTTTCCTTTGTCCATGTAATTTAGATCTCTATGATATGTGTGGCTTCTCTTGTGATGACTTGGCTGGCATGTTTAACGAGCTCAAGGGGCTTGGTGTGGTTGTTCAGCAATTGTCTAATCAGCTCCACCAAGTGGTAAGTATTAGAAACAGCTGTTCTCAGCGTGTGCTGTCTCTCTTTCTGTCTGTCTCAACCCACATTCTGTTCAACTCAACCTGTACAAATACCAGAAATATCATTATTCTTTCTGCTTTTATTATTATTATTATTATTATTATTATTATTATTATATGCATATGCTTCAAAAGGCTGCCTTGTTTTCTCTGCTAAAACATTGTGTTTACTGTGTACACTTCCAGAATACAGAAAATGCTCTGATAAGGTCCCAAATTAAGTATTACAGTGGGGTGTGCCTTCATAATGGCATTGTCTACAAAGACAAGGATGAATGGACAGTGGACAGTTGCACCCATTGTACTTGCCAGGTAAGCCTGTAACTGAATTTGAATAAATTTGTAGTAGATGCCCTGACAAAATATGAATATTAATATTAATTTCGATTTCTGTTTATAAATTTTAACTACTGGCGAGTTTCAGTAAGCTGACCAGACATGACAGACAGAAAACAAGGGTCATAATGAGATTCAGATGGAAGCCTCTTGTTGTGATGCAGAGCACTAGCACATTATTAATTATTTTTTCTGTGATTAGAAGAGAGTGTTAGTATCCTGCTACTTTTCTTTGTAAGCATTGCAGCCATATTGGGTTGCAGAGCTTCAGTAAAAATCTGAGTGGAGCTCATTTTACTGGTTATTGTTGTATTGGTAACAAGAAGTTGTTCGGACAATAAAAAATTGTACATAAAAAACAATAAAAAAATTCCACTTACTGTAGCTGCAGAATTACCTGATAGGCTAAAAAGCACAACACAGAAAAATAAATCAATATACTGTCCTACCTATTTCAGACCTCTAATTTTGAATTTTGAAACATGTTTGCATAAAGTGTGGTCAAGTGTTAACTAGACCACATTTCTAGAGGCCTGCCTACATTTATTATATCTATTACTTTATGTCTACTCGTTGTAAATCTCAATAATCTGGACTAAATGCAATATTTCTTTCAAAGAACTCTGCCACTATTTGCCGGGAAATCTCCTGCCCTCTTATGCCTTGTGCCAATGCCACTGTGCCCGATGGTGAATGCTGCCCACGTTGTGGAACTTGTAAGTTAAATTTTTTTTATTTTAGAAATGTATTTATTTATTATCATTGTCCCATAACATGACTTTATTTGTCTAAACTCTTAAATATATTATAGCATTATAATTTCAAACAGTTGGAATCTGCTCTAACCAACTTTCACCCATTCTCTCCCTCTTCAGTGAATGACTATGCCGATGATGGATGGTCTCCCTGGTCTGAGTGGACCCACTGCTCAGTGACTTGTGGCCGTGGAATCCAGCAACGTGGGCGCTCCTGTGATCGTATCAACAGCATCTGTGAGGGTACCTCAGTGCAGACCAGAGACTGCTACCTGCAGGAGTGTGACAAACGCTGTAAGTCATAATTCTTATTGGAACTTGAACATTCAGGATGCATCTATACATTATTCACAATTTTTTTATGTATTAAAAACAATATTGTATTTTCTGTACATATCTTGCAATTTTAATATAATAAAACACAAGATTGACTAAGGTTAAACTTTTTTTTTGCAGTCAAGCAAGATGGAGGCTGGAGCCACTGGTCTCCCTGGTCCTCATGTTCAGTGACCTGTGGCGTGGGCGTCATCACTCGCATCCGCCTCTGTAACTCACCCACCCCACAAATGGGGGGCAAAGACTGTCAAGGAGAAGGGAGACAGACAGAACCATGCACGTTGTCCCCTTGCCCAAGTAAGAAATCTTACATAACATTATATAAAACAAGGTTTTGTACGTATTGTTACTAGGAATTATAGTCTTGTTTGACACACATAAAGTAAATAACTATTGCACACTGATTTCCCTTTCTATTTGTGGCTTAGTCAATGGAGGCTGGGGTCCATGGTCACTTTGGGACTCTTGCTCTGTCACTTGTGGAGGTGGACTGCAGAGCAGAAATCGTCTTTGCAACAATCCTGTGCCCAAATATGATGGAAAAGAGTGCACTGGTGATTCCAAAGGCATCCGCATGTGCAACTCTCAAGAATGTCCTATTGGTAAGCAGGACACTCACTTTTAGTAGGTAATTTGTTTTTATTCACAATAAAGCAAACACTAAGCTTCTTTTTCCCCCCAAAGATGGGTGTCTTTCCAATCCTTGCTTTGCTGGTGCACAGTGCACCAGCTTTCCTGATGGCTCCTGGAAGTGTGGGGAATGTCCACTTGGGTATACTGGAGATGGAATTCATTGTGAAGATATTGATGAGGTATGAACATTTTAAAGGAAATATGTTGCATATACTGTATTTTATGTCACAAATGATGGCTGCTAAGTGTAAACTTTGTTTCTGTAGTGTCAAGTAGTCCCTGATGCTTGCTTCACCCTCAATGGAGTCCATCGTTGTAAGAACACAAGTCCAGGCTACAACTGCCTACCATGTCCTTCTCGCTACTCTGGAATTCAGCCTTTTGGTCAGAGCAGTGAGCAAGCTATAGCCAACAAACAGGTGAGAGATGTTCTGATTGTCTGAGATGAATTGAATTTTAATAACATTAAATAGCATCTACTGTTAAACACATGACACTTTTAATGGCTAATGCAATTAAAAATCTTTAAAAATCAGAAACCTCAAGGAGTTTGAAATATGCTGAATTATAGAATGAAAAATATGACGGATCTCATCCTGTTCATTTATGTGTGTAAGGAAAAAAACTCAGTCATATCATATCCCTTCTAGGTCTGTACACCAAGGAACCCATGTCAAGATGGCACCCATGACTGTAATAAAAAGGCCAATTGTATTTATTTGGGCATTTTCTCGGACATCATGTTTCGCTGTGAATGCAAGCCAGGCTATGCGGGTAATGGTTATATATGTGGAGAGGACACTGACCTTGATGGCTGGCCAAACACTGACCTCCACTGTGTTGAGAATGCCACCTACCACTGCAAGAAGGTAAGTGTCTTCTTGATTGAATGCCTAGAAACCACATTGCCTCGAGTTTGCAATACCTTAATTTAACCTCAATCTTTTAGGATAACTGCCCTGACCTTCCCAACTCCGGGCAAGAGGACTATGACAAAGATGGAACCGGGGATGCTTGTGATTATGATGATGACAATGATGGGATCCCTGATGAAAGGGTGAGTTGAAGACACTTTTCCACTCCAGTGCAATGCTTGTTTATCCAAAATAGAGCAAGAATTAAAGAAGAGTGAAGGCATGCACAAGCCTACCAGCAATAACAATAATAACCATAATGGCAGTGCTCTGAAACCTTTTGGTTTTAAATGTATGATTTAAAGTTCTATTTAGGGTAACATGAACTAGACAAATACATAGCACCTTACCCAGAGTCAAACCTTAAATACTAGCACATATGGAGTTTCAATCTTGCAGTCTATTCTGTAAATCTCTAGGCACTGATGCAACTTCATGTTGATGTAGAAAAATGGGTCCCAGATGTTTACATGGTTAAAACATCTTTTTGAAATTGCATTGCTGACATGAACAAAATGTTTAATTATTAAACTCTTTTTCTATCTGAAACAGGACAACTGCCAATTTGTCTTCAATCCAAGGCAATTTGACCAAGATCAAGATGAAGTTGGTGACCGATGTGATAACTGCCCACATGACAGCAATCCAGACCAGGCAGACACAGATAAAAATGGAGAAGGCGATGCTTGTGCAATTGATATTGATGGGGACGGTAAGAGTTAAGCTTAGCAAATGCATGACTGGGACAACTACAACAATACTTATGTCTGCTAGTGGCTAATCAAATAATTCATTGCTCAGGTATTTTGAATGAAAACGACAACTGCCCATACGTCTACAATAATGACCAGAGAGACACTGACAAAGATGGGGTTGGAGACCACTGTGATAACTGTCCATTGGAGCACAACCCTGATCAGGTAAGTCACACTTAATCAATAAAATGTTTGGTCAGGGAACCTGTTTTTAGTTATTTGGGGTTGACTATAAAAATAGACTGAATAAAGAACTAATCTAGCATACTGTAGAAGTTAACCAGGCAGAATTTGTGGTATTATTTCATGAGCTACAGTATGAATGCACCTCTATCCATGTGGGAGTGAAGACAGAAGATGACATTTCAGGAAAAAACCACTGCATTTTTGAGGCATTGCAAACTAATTAGCAGCCATTCACAACAATGTCCTATACAACGGCTTCATTCATGATTTTCCTCCTACAGATTGACTCTGATTCAGATAACGTGGGTGACAAATGCGACAGCAATCAGGACATTGACGACGACGGTCACCAGAATAATCTGGACAACTGTCCATACATCCCCAATGCCAACCAGGCTGATCATGACAAGGATGGCAAAGGTGATGCATGTGACCATGATGATGACAATGATGGTGTGCCAGATGAAAAAGACAACTGTAGACTGGCCTTTAACCCAGATCAGTTAGACACTGATGGTAAGCACAATAGCAATAGAATTTACCTGATTTAAAAAATATATATATTTACTTTCTTAACTTGACCTAAACATTGTAATTTATTGTAGGTGATGGACGTGGTGATGTTTGCAAGGATGATTTTGACCAAGACAATATCCCTGATATTGTTGACGTTTGTCCAGAGAACTTTGCTATCAGTGAAACAGATTTCCGTAGGTTCCAGATGGTTCCTCTAGACCCCACAGGAACATCACAAATTGACCCAAACTGGGTGGTCCGTCACCAGGGTAAAGAGCTTCTTCAGACGGTCAACTGCGACCCTGGTATTGCTGTTGGTAAGTACCTGAAAATCAGTTGAATAGAAAAGAAACATCAACGTCGGCATAATTTAACCATAATCCTTGTCTTCCATTTCTCCCAGGTTATGACGAGTTCAATGCAGTGGATTTCAGTGGAACCTTCTTCATCAATACTGACAGAGATGATGATTATGCTGGCTTTGTGTTTGGCTACCAGTCCAGCTCCCGCTTCTATGTAGTAATGTGGAAACAGATCACACAGACCTACTGGTCTCACACACCCACAAAAGCTCAGGGCTACTCTGGGCTGTCCATCAAAGTGGTCAATTCCACCACAGGTCCAGGAGAACACCTTAGGAATGCTTTGTGGCATACAGGAGACACAGCAGGACAGGTAAATAGCATTTGTCCTTAAAACAATACCACAATACAAGATACTAGGTCAGACCTTTTTTGCAGAATGTAATGTTTATATTAAATATGTTGACTGTCTTAAATTTCAGGTGCGCACTTTGTGGCATGACCCCAAGAAAATTGGCTGGAAGGATTTCACTGCTTACAGATGGCAGCTGATCCACAGACCCAATACTGGACTTATCAGGTTGGAATTCAGCTTAAAACTTTTTATTAGATAACAACAACAAAAAACATAACTCTGATACATACTGTACCATGGCTCACATCTAATCATCTTTTATTTTTACCCCCCAGAGTCATTATGTATGAAGGCAAGAAAGTCATGGCAGATTCTGGAAATGTATATGATAAAACGTATGCTGGAGGAAGGCTTGGCCTCTTTGTCTTCTCACAGGAGATGGTTTACTTCTCAGACCTCAAATATGAATGCAGAGGTATTTTACATTTTTAACTGTTTAAATAACATCAAAATATGAGTATATTTTACATGTAAGCACATGATAGATTGGCATACTAATATTTGTTTCGGCTGTCCTTTTCTTTCAGACGTTTAACAGGACTTCTTTCCAAATGAGTCAACGATCTTCTTGTTAATGACCAAGACATGTGCTATGAGACAAGGCCTAAGGAACTCTGTTATGGTGGAACCAATGCAAACAAGTTCAAAGGTCATGTGACCTTTGGACGAATACCAGCTGGATGAAAATCATGTTCCTGCAGAAAAGCAGGTAAATCATAATCTCTGC
The DNA here is from genome assembly GCA_030522415.1 of Channallabes apus. Classification (NCBI taxonomy): domain Eukaryota; kingdom Metazoa; phylum Chordata; class Actinopteri; order Siluriformes; family Clariidae; genus Channallabes; species Channallabes apus. The sequence goes on from CM060116.1 coordinate 10,748,076, forward strand.
ATGGAACAGGGAAGTGAAAACCTTTAAGACTTTTTCAGTTCTAAACTGGTCTCCTGTTACCGACGACCCAAAAAAAAAAAGAAGAGTTGTATTTAAGTGTAAAGATCTGCTGTGGACTATGATCCTGAGAGAAAGAAACCTCTCATAATATGAAGTAAAATCTGCGTTCTATGTCCTTCTAATACACAGAAACAGCCTGTCTGTTTCCTCAAGCAAATGAGTTTTCTGTTTGAATGTTTGTCAAAAAGACCCCATGTCATGATTGTGTGCTAATTGGAAAGCCACTTACGCCCTTTTCTGAAGGCATTAAATACATTCTGATGTTCTCAGGGTGAAGGGACCCTTGTTTTAAACAACATAATATGTACCACATACGTAACCAAAGAAATTAATTATTGCCTGTTACTATGTAACGGGCAGATGGACGTTTAGTCACATTGTACTAATTTATATTATTGACACCCCATGTGTGCGTGTGTGCGTGCGTGCGTGTGTGCGTGTGTGTGTGTGAATATTATAAACCATTGAAAGAAACTGGATTTTTATAGTAGAATTTATTTTGTGTTTTAAATTTTTATGATTTTTTAAAATCAAAAATCCAGACCATGTTGTAGTTTTAACTAACTCAGCTTGTACAACGCTTTGCATTCTAAACAGCAAGGAAAGACAATATACAAATAATACCTCATACTAGAATACAAAACAGTCACATTTTTTTATTTAGTTACCAATTGTTTTTTAAATGTATATAATACAAAATATTTTTCCACATACAATACCCCAACAGGGCATAAATGATTTTATGTTGTACTTAATGAATGGATGATGCATTTTTAAATAATAAGTTATTATTGATGTTTTTTTTAAGATGTGGTTTTATGTTTGTAGATATGTGATATTTAAATAATTTATCAGGAAGTGTAAAATGTTTTTGGAAGTGTTCTGTATGTATAAACAGTTTGCACAGTGTTATGAGAATGTTTTTATTGTTTTTTGTTGTTGTCCTTGTCTTGTCCCCCACCCCTCCCCAAGAATTGCCTTGTATTGAGGGCTGTGTTATATTTTTATATTTAATTTCTTTCCACAAAAATGCTGTTTTTACCTATATGTCATTTCTAAAAGAACAAACAAACAATAAATGGTTAAAGTTTAACCTGTTGTCTGAGGTTTTAAGCTATGCATTACAGTACATTAGCCAATAGAAAGTAGTAATTTTATAATAATTTTAATCAAGGGCTCAACCATGCATCTGAAAATAAAGTGTTCAGATCTTTTCATTTAATCATTTGCTTATAATGACATGATCTAAAAACAGACTTACATATATGACATATAAGATTTATATTATTACTGTAATTATATAGATTATTACTTGTGATTATTGCTTTCTTAACAGCTACACTACATTTCTTTACCCCAAAAATCTCCCTTATCTGGAAATCTGGCCATTCTCATCTGACCTCTGTCCTCAACAAGGTATTTCTGCTCCCAGAGCTTCTGCTTGAGACAATTGTGTGTAAAAGTCCCAGGAGCTCAGCTGTTACTGAAATACTCAAACCAAACCATCTAGCACCAACAAATATGCCACGCTCAAAGTCAAAGGGATCACATTCTTCCTGTATTGAAAAATGTATCACTTTCCCCCCCAGATTTTCTCTCTAGTTTTGTCTTTTTCCAATTCTCACCCATATTGTTAGATCACTCCCACATCAGCATGCGCTACTAACCAGGGAGCACGTAGGTTAACATGTGCTGACTGCATCTTTTCAAACTGTCAGTCACTCAGCATTAGGGAGTGGTGCCACACACTAAATTTTTTTGTGACCTCATAGCTGCCCAAGATTGGCAAGTGCCACTATTAATTGATAGAAAATTGCTATTCCTCATTCTGAGAGAGCATGGTCAATCTGCAAAGAAGCCCACAAACAAAGTCCTTGACCTCACTCACTTATCTAAACTTCTTTATCCTGTATACAGGGCCAAGGGAGCCTCGAGCCTATACCAGGAAACTCAGGGCATGAGATGGGTACACCCTGGGTGGGGTGCCAATCCATTTCAGGCCACACACACACACACACACACACACAAACACACACACACTATGGACAATTTGGGAACACCAATTAGCCTAATCTTCATGTCTTTGGACTGGGGTGAACCCACCAAGGGGGGAAAAGATGCAAACTCCATGCACGCAGACCTCAAGGTGGGAATTGAACGGACCTTGGAGGTGCTTGACCTGTATCTGTATATATACTGTAATTTTATGCACTACACTTCATTTAAAAAAATAAAATACATTAGAAAAAAGAACTTGACACTATGTAATAACAATGCTTTGGTAAATAACCAAACAAAAATAACCATTACAGAAAATGATTTAATTAAACAATATCACATGAGAGTTATTATAAACAAATTATTATTTGTGTGTTTATTTAAGCAGTTATTTTGCTCCCCCAACACATATCCATCTATGCCTGGTGGAACTAACTAACCATGACTGGCAGAGCTGGCAACTAACAGTTAATGTTATTAACAGGGGTGAAGGTAATTTTAAATCCCTTTCAGTACTATGGGTAGAATAAACCATGGAAGTTGTGGACAGTCCTGAGTAACGTGTTCAATTTATTTTATATTTCCACTTATTCCAATTTAGAATATATCATCTAATTTCTGTGTTTGGGCAGTGAATCCCACATAGCATAAAAGTACTAAACTGCTTTATGGTTAAAGTACTAAAAGTCAATTTATACACTAGGCTTGTACACTAAGGTGCACAATCCATTGTCTCCATATACCAATTGCTATTAATGAGGGGTTAGAGAAGGATTTGGGATTCAGCCTTAGTTAAAAAATTTTTTTATTATGATTTCATTTATTAAGGGAAAAAGCTGTCCAAACCTGCCTGGCCCTTTGTGAAAAAGTAATTGCCCCTACACATAATAACCGATTGTACCACCATTAAAACAAACCATACAGTAATCAAGCATTTGTGATACTGGAAATGAGTCTTTCACATTGCTGTGGAGAAATTTAAATTCAGCCACAGTGGATGGCTTTCATGCATGAATGACCCATTTAAGGATTTCAATTGGATTTAAATCCAGACTTTGTCTAGGTCACTCCAAACACATTGTTTTTTACTGTGCCATTGAGAGTTGGACTTGCTAGTGTGTTTTGTCCTGCTGCATAACCTCACTTTTTTTGGCAAATGTGAGATGATGCTTTATTTTCATTTTTCTCAGCATGAATACTGACCTTAGAAAGGCAAGAAAGGCCTGTAGTTTTTTAGATGTTGCACTTTAAAAAAATTTTTTTTTATTGTCATCGTTGTGCTTTTCGAGCAATTTTGGTAGGCCCAGCTACTCCTAGGAAGGTTCACCACTAGTCCAAGTTTTCACTATTTGTGGATAATGGCTCTCACAGTGGTTTGCTGGAGTCCCAAAGCATTCGAAATAGCTTTATAACATTTCCAGACTGATAAATGTTAATTACTTTGATCTCATTGTTTCTTTAGATAGTGGCATGATGTGAGAACTTTTTGCATGATTGACTGTGTCAGACTGGTTCTATTTAGCTATTTATTGATTCAACAGGTCTCGGGCAGTAATTAGGCCTGGGTGTGGCAAATTTGCCACAATATGCTCTATCATCACTTGTGGAAGGCTTCTTATCCAATCAGATTACTCTATTACAACTAACCATTGTATAAACTGACTTATTCTCTCATAATCTATACCACTTTCTCCTGTATACAGGGTCATGGGGGGCCTGGAGGCTGTCCCAGGAGACTTAGGATACAAGGCGAGGTAAATCCTGGATGTGGTGCAATCCATCACAGAAACTGACTTATTACTTAACTTTAATGTAAGCAATATGAAAAGAAAGCTGAAAGCAATATGGTCTAAATAGCATGGACTTTAAATTCAAAACAAATCAATACACAACAAGTGCATGATTGCTTTAAATGAAAACATAGACTAAGATTAAGAAAATTGAAAAAGAAAAAAAAAAACTGGGAAAGCAACAGAAGACAAAATTATTTTAGCACTTGGGGGCAAAAATGCCTGGAATGTTTTCTCCCCATAACTCAAGTTGCAATAAATTACTTTTTTAGTCATATTTCAGTTGAACTTCATGAAAATAAGGTACTTAATTAAAATTGATGTTTAATTAATGACCTCTACAATCATGTAATTTACAATATAATATACCCCCCCTCAGATGAAAGGGCTCTTCTCAGTTCTTAGCTCATGGTCAGGGCAGGTTGGAGATTCACAAGCTTCATGCAGCAGCTCTGAGAGAGCAGAACTTGATAGACGTGGCGTACTGACCAACAGTGACATTATTTGACCCTCTACAACATTATAGGGTTTGTGGTCCAAGAATCCTTCTGTACCTGAATCAGAACTTCTGCTCAAGGCCATTTCACATTCCAGCAGCAATCTCTTCATTTGCTCTTCAGTCAACCTCTGCAGGTGCAAAATTGACAGATCAGAGAGACACAAATTTGCCTGGTGGACAAACAGCTAGATGATAAAGTACTGGAAACACTAATCATCAGAATCTTTAACTTCAGAAAACTACATTAGTATTTTTTTCCAATGGAAAGTAGTGGAGAATCTAGACATGAATTCTTAAATTATCATCTCAAAGACTTAAAAACCTATAATAGTACAGTACATGACCTGATAACACATTTATAATACATTTCACTTTCACTGTTGGTGGCACATTTCTGCTACAAACATCAACTGAGCTACTTATACTGGAGCTTTACATACTTACCTACTTATTTACTTACTTCTTTACTTAGTAAAGTTAGTTTAGAAGAATATTTCTTGGATTTTCTACTAAGAATTCAATTCAATTTTATTTGTATAGCGCTTTTAACAATTGACATTGTCTCAAAACAGCTTTACACAATCAAAAGAATTATTTAAGTTTGTATGGAATGTGAATGTGTATGAATCAAAATGTTCAGATATTCCCTGGCGAGCAAGCCCGAGGGCGACAGTGGCAAGGAAAAACTCCCTGAGACGGTAATAGGAAGAAACCTTGAGAGGAACCAGACTCGACAGGGAACCCATCCTCATCTGGGTGAAACAGATAGCAGGAAATGATCTGCATTTATATAGTGTTAAGTGTTAGGTTCAGCTATAATAGTTGATGTTAATTGATGTTATAATACTTGATGTAAAATGGAGTCCAGTAGTTATTCGAGACTCAGATAGACTTGTAGAAAGTTCCAGTCCTGAACTATCGAATTGTCAAGTCCTCAGAGAAACAGCTGACCACACCAGTCAAGGCCAGAACCATCTTCTAAGTATAGAGAATCATCCCCAGACACCAGACGCATCCTAAAGAGACACACGGGGCATCCATGCGATGAGACCTCCAACCAGAAACCGGGCACCAGGATGGATCAGACAGGTCCGAAGGGCAGAGGGAGTCTGGATCACTGGCAGCTCAGGAACCACATGTGTAGCTCGACAGAGAGAGAGAGAGAAAGAGTGAAAGGGGGAGACAGGGGGAGAGAGGAAAGAGAAAGAGGGGGAGGAAGAGAAGAGGAGGAGAGATTGCAATTAGGTATGGTCACAGTCACAATGTCTAACGTGAATGTATATTTACTGTAGAGTGCAAGCAGGGACTCCGGCAGGACTAATTATGACAGCATAACTAAAAGGGAGAGCCAGAAGGAAACACAAACATGAGGGCTCCCTGAGATGTAAAGCAAACAATCACCTCACCGTCAACAAACCTGAGTGATCAAATGAGACTGAGGAAGACAGCATCTAAACATACCAGTTCACCATAATACTCTACGTCCATGAGTCCCCCAGATCTGCTCCTTTACCTTATGGCAAATCTATTTATAAAATGCTTGGTTAAATAAATAGGTTTTTAGCCTAGACTTAAACACTGAGACTGTGTCTGAGTCCCGAACACTATTTGGAAGACAATTCCATAATTTTGGGGCTTTGTAAGAAAAAGCTCTGCCCCCAGCTGTAGTTTTCATAATACGCGGTACTGATAAGCAGCCTGCATCCTTTGACCGAAGTAGGCGTGGCGGATCGTAAGACACTAGCAGTTCGCTCAGATACTGCGGCGCGAGACCATTTAATGCCTTATATGTCAAGAGTAGTATTTTAAAATCAATGCGAAATTTCACAGGGAGCCAATGCAGTGAAGATAGGATAGGGGTGATGTGCTCATATCTTCTGGTTCTAGTGAGGACTCTCGCTGCTGCATTTTGGACTAGCTGAAGCTTGTTTATGCACCTAACTGAACAACCAGACAGTAAGGCATTACAATAGTCCAACCTAGAAGTGATAAAAGCATGAACTAGTTTTTCTGCATCATTTAGCGACAATATATTTCTTATTTTTGCGATATTTCTAAGGTGAAAGAATGCTATCCTGGTGATATTATCTACATGAGCTTCAAATGAAAGGCTGGAATCTATAATCACGCCGAGGTCTTTTACTGTTGCACTTGGCGGAACGGAAAGGCCATCTAAAGTTACGGTGTGATCTAAGATTTTACTTCTAGCTGTATGCGGTCCTATGACTAGAACTTCTGTCTTATCCGGATTAAGCAGAAGGAAGTTAATTAGCATCCAATTTCTTATGTCCTGAACACATTGCTCAACTTTAGTAAGATGGTTTTTCTCATCAGGTTTTGTTGAGACGTATAGCTGTGTGTCGTCTGCATAACAATGAAAACTAATACCATGCTTACGGATTATGTTGCCCAGAGGAAGCATGTAAAGGGAAAAAAGCAGTGGGCCTAAAACTGAACCCTGCGGAACGCCAAACTCCACTAGAGAACATGCAGAATAATCACCATTTAAGTCTACATACTGATAACGATCGGTCAAATAGGATCTGAGCCAGGAGAGGGCTGTACCCTTAATTCCTACTAAATTTTCTAATCTGTGAAGAAGAATAGCATGATCAATGGTATCAAACGCTGCACTGAGGTCGAGTAATACAAGCATAGTTACACAACCCTGATCAGAGGCCAATAGGAGGTCATTTACTACTTTAACGAGTGCTGTTTCTGTGCTGTGATGAGGCCTAAATCCTGACTGATACAGTTCATGTATGCGATTTCTATGTAGATATGAGCATAGCTGCTCCGCTACTATCTTTTCCAGAATCTTAGAGATAAAGGGGAGGTTTGATATTGGCCTGTAATTGGACAGCTGACAGGGGTCAAGGTCAGGTTTCTTAATTATTGGTTTAATAACTGCTACTTTAAAAGATTTTGGAACATAACCAATGCTGAGTGAGGAATTAATTATTCTCAACATCGGTTCTGTTATTACTGGTACTATCTGTTTAAGAAAATGTGTCGGTATAGGATCTAATATACAGGTTGATGAATTTGCAGAAGAGATGAGTGAAATTAGTTCATTCTCTTCAAGAGGAGTAAAGTATTCTAGGTTTGAATCTGACATGGCTAGGTTAACATCAGTATCAATTACATCGTTTGGTTTCAAAGCCTCAATTTTATGCCTGATATTTACAATTTTATTATTAAAAAAGTTCATGAAGTCCTCACTATTGCATGATGTTGTTGTGGAGATTTCTGTAGTGGTCTTATTTCTGGTTAATTTGGCTACGGTATTAAATAAAAATCTAGGATTATTTTTATTTTCTTCTATAAGAGTGGAGAGATACGTTGATCTAGCTACACTAAGAGCTTTCCTATAGTTCAGGATGCTCTCTTTCCATGCTATTTGAAATACCAACAATTTAGTTTGACGCCATTTACGCTCTAATTTCCGAGCAGTCTGTTTTAAAGTGCGCGTGTGATCGTTATACCAGGGAGCGAGTTTCTTATCTCTAATAATTTTTCTTTTAGCTGGAGCTACATTATCTAAGGTACAACGAAGTGTCGACTCTAAATATTCAGTCGCCTGATCAAGTTCTGTGGGGTCAGACGGTGGCCTAATCGAAGTTGGTAACTCTGGGAGATTACTGATAAAACTCTGTGTGGTAGTTGATGTGAATGTACGTTTAATACGGTAGCGCGGTGCTGTGCGTACATTATCACTGTGACACACTTGAATGGAGACAAGATAGTGATCTGAGATAATTTCAGACAGTGGAATTGTGAATACATTTCTTATAATTAAACCGAAGAATATTACTAAATCTAAAGTGTGACCAGCTTTATGAGTGGGTCCTACTACAGACTGATTTACACCTACGGAGTCCAGTATGGATATAAATGCTGTTCTCAGAGGGTCTTCTGGATTCTCAAAATGAATGTTAAAATCTCCATGAATCATGATGAGATTCCATTGAATGCTAAGAGACTATGGGAAAAAGAAGCTAGTAAATCAAACAAGCTTGGGATCATGAGTCGTATTAGAAAAAAAGACAATATTCCCCTAGATATTCATTTATTCAATCTTACTAAGACTGGAGACCTGCCAACTAAAACTACAGCCTCAACCAAATCCAGAAAAAGAGTTTCCACTTTTCATAATAGAACAATACATGACACATTTTTGCCCACTTATAAAAATCTCTCCCCCAGCTATGTTTAGTAGAGCACTCTTTTGACTTGACAGTACAGTAAGTTTATATGTTGTACCTTCACCTTACCACATCACCAGAATATCTTTTCTTGCTACAGTATAAAAGTGATTGGTCTCATTTGAGTCGCCTCAGTACTGTACCCAACTTCCAAATTGTCTTTCAGACCTTGGCTCTCATATATCACATCACACTACATGCAGATTCTGTCTTAGGCCCCAACCGCTGAGACATTACAATAACTCATCCTAAATGGTAGAATGTACCTTATCCATATGAATTGAATGTACAGTACAGTATGAAAAACGCTAAGTAGGTCAGCACTCAGAATTTTATACTGACTTTCTCGTCTTGGAATCTTAAGTTGGCCTGGGGAAAACATGCCTTTGGATGAGGGGTTTATGGGTTTGAACATGCTGAAACTTAAAACGGTTGCAGAAACTCTTGGGCTATCTCTGTAAGCTATAGAAAAATTGCACAGGCATGTTAAATACTACCCACTGGTGTGAAGTCTCCATCACAGCACGAAAAAAAAGACTGCTGCTTGCTTTGTGCCCACTTCTACAGACATAATACTGGGGTGGGCAGTAAAACGTAACCAGTAATACGGGCAACAAAACTGTAAATGTGGGCACTGTTTAAAGGCGTAGTCATAATAAATGTTTCTGACCCTTGAAGATTTATGCATACACATAAAATAAGATATATAAAATACTTTTTGGGACTATAAAGGGACAAAGAAGTTTGGTTACATTTGCTTAAAAGTTCTTTAACTTTCTAAAAGTTTGAAAAAGTTTAGATTTTCTTGACATTTATATTAGAAGGATTTTTCCTGTTTCTTGTAATTTAAGCACACAAATGCTAATATAATAATCACATATGGAAAAGGAATGGCAAAGAAAAGCAAAGAAAAGATAACCATATATTTTATATACTTATATTTTGGCACAATAAAATAAATAAAAAGCAAAGAAATATTTCTGCCTCATTATACACCTCATTATACACCTCATTTAGTTATAATGCTTACTAGTCTATCTGTATAAGCTGAATTGAAGAAGCATAGTCTATGCTTCAGTGACCTACAACATGGAATTTTTTTTTTTGGCAAAGTATTCAGGTGGCTTTATTTAATACTGTACTTATATGTTTATAATTGATATAGCTATGTTCCTGCCAAAGAGCAAGCTGTAATGTATTTAAGACATCCAGTTTGCTATATACAGTAATTATTATTATTATTATTATTATTATTATTATTATTATTATTATTATTATTATTATTATAAATTCGGCAGCATATTAGTGTAGTGGTTAGCAATGTGGCTTCACACATCCAGAGTTGAGAATCCCTACATTGCTTCTATGTGGAATTTTCATGTTCTCTCCATCCTTGCTGGATTTCCTCTGCATACTCCAGTTTCCTCCCACAAGCCAAACACATGCAGATCAAGCTAACTAATGTTTCCGAATTGCATGTACAGTAGTGTGTGTGTGTGTGTGTGTGTGTGTGTGCTTGTGCCCTGCGATGCATTGATGTACCCTGCCTAGGCCCCTACAGGATAGTCTCCAGGCTTCCCCTGTGACCCTGTACAGAATATGCAGCATAGAGAATGAGTGAGAGAAAGTATTGTTAACAGACTTTATATTTAAGGAGTAAATTAATTCAAAATTAAAAACTTTTAAAAACCAAAAAGAAAAGTATGTGTAGATACCATAGGCTTCTATCTGAGGCATTAATCAAAGCCATCTGCTGTAATCTTCCCTGCATCAATTTCTTCTCTAAAAATAAACAGTTTACCTTCTACGTTGTGGAAAAGTGTTACGAAACAGAAGGCTGGCACTTCAAAGGAGCTCACCACCTGCACATTTGATAAAAGAAAGGAAAACGTGGCAGTACTTAGGCATGAATCTAATGCTGCTGCAAGATGGTCTATATGCCACACCTTCTTCAAAAAAGAAAAAAAACATTATTTTCCACCTAATTTCTAAATGTTTGTTTAGTTTTTGGGGAAAAAATTACTACATATTGAAATGTGTTTTTGTTGTCACCTGAGGGCATTTATTTGGTTATAGAAAGTCATTAGGACCACACAACTGTTTTAGGCCTGATAAATAAACATACAGTAGGACTGAAGAAGGGTGTACATACTTTTTCCCATGCTTGTATACTCCCATATTTGTATACTAAACATTAAGCTTGTCATGGGCTGTGTGTATAACACATATCCACACAAAGGTAAGCGCATCATAAAACAGGGCTTATTCTTTGCAAACAGTACTTTTTTTTAACAAGACATTTCACATCACCAAAAGACACATACATGGAACAATGTACTGGGACATTATTAGAAGAGTATATAATGTCGTTGTTTATGAAACTAAATCTCAGGAGAAAATGGACATTTCAACAAAATGGCAGTGGTGGCTCAGACGATGAAGGCAGTGTGTTACTGATTGGAAGGTCGGTGGTTCGAGCCACCAGGTTGCAATTGTTGGGCCCCTGACCAAGGCACTTAACCTTATCTGCTCCAGGGGTGTTGTAACAACACCCTGTGTTCTGAGCGTATGCAAAGAAAGAATTTTACTACTGTATGTAGTAATGTATATGTGACAAATGAAGGGGGAACTAAGATTAATAAAAACAGCTAATTTCTTGTATGAAATATTTTGGATTGAAAGTCTATCAGAAGGATAATTGTAACCTTGTGGAACTGAAAATGCTTTGCCAAAAAGAATAGGCCACAATGCTGTAAAAAAATTATTACGTCTTTGTTTAAACTTCTTAAAGATTGAAATGCCATCATTAGCTTTATACATGTAGTTCGTTTGTAGTAATTAGTTTGTGTACTGTACAGTACATTAATGAAGTAAATGCAATTTGTTACTGTAGCTAAGTACAGTTGGATTTGGTAGCAGAATTTCCAGAAATGTGCTTGTACAGTATATCAAAACATTTGTATATCAAAGGGAATTTCCCCCATAGGAAATAATGGAAACCATGGTGATTCATTCCACAACACAAAAAAATTCATATAAAAATAATGAGTACAAAATCTAATGCAAAAATAAAAAAATTAACTTGCACCTTTGAAAAGAATCCTATATATTCTTAAAGTATCTTAAAGTATCTGTACTCTAAAAATTAGTTTAATTTGGGGGAATTTGCACTTTTATTCGCAAAAAAATTTAAAAATTATTTTTACATTTAAGTGCAAAATATCATACTTTTCGAATCTACCAATTAGGGTATGGCACACCCATTATTTTGGCTGATTTACTTTGACCTGGTGGTTGCACCTATTAGATGTATCTACCTATCTATCTTTTGCAAGTTGTCCATTAATCGTGTTAACATGCAACAGTAAGTCCATTTTTGTGCCAGTGGCTATGTGCTGATTATACAGGGTGGGCCATTTATATGGATACACCTTAATAAAATGGGAATGGTTGGTGATATTAACTTCCTGTTTGTGGCACATTAGTATATGTGATGGGGAAAACTTTTCAAGATGGGTGGTGACCATGGTGGCCATTTTGAATTTGAATTCTTTCATGAGTTATTTACTTAGTTTATTAATTAAGTTATAAAATGTTCTAAATAAGTTATAAAATGTGTTCAATGTGCTGCTCATTGTGTTGGATTGTCAATGCAACCCTCTTCTCCCAGTGTGTGAAGAGTGGGAGAAGAGGGTTGCATTGACAATCCAACACAATGAAGTTAATATCACCAACCATTCCCATATTATTAAGGTGTATCCATATAAATGGCCCACCCTGTATAATTATGATTATATCACCAGATAGTAAGATAAGTAATTTGCAACCCTTGAGCAGCAGAGCATTACTACACTGGATCCAAATACAACACCATTAATGCAGGCTTGAACTAATTAGTCATTGAAGTTTTATTCATTTTCATCAGCTATCAGTCTTTTTAGTCTAGTTTTTAATGTTAAAATCTGCTGAATACACTCATATAAAGAAATGGTAAATATTAAATGGTGACACCTGCACATGGACAACTACAGTATAATCTATTTGGATAAGGTTTGCATGCAGTTGATGATGCAGTTGAGTTCTTTACTTTAACCGAGACTGCTACTTCCACAATTCAGCTTTTACTGGCTATCAGCACGATCTCTGCTACACTGAAAAATACTTACAGTGGTGTGAAAAACTATTTGCCCCTTCCTGATTTCTTATTCTTTTGCATGTTTGTCACACTTAAATGTTTCTGCTCATCAAAAACCGTTAACTATTAGTCAAAGATAACATAATTGAACACAAAATGCAGTTTTTAAATGAAGGGTTGCGTTATTAAGGGAGAAAAAAAACTAAAAATCTACATGGCCCTGTGTGAAAAAGTGATTGCCCCCCTTGTTAAAAAAATAACTTAACTGTGGTTTATCACACCTGAGTTCAATTTCTGTAGTCACCCCCAGGCCTGATTACTGCCACACCTGTTTCAATCAAGAAATCACTTAAATAGGAGCTACCTGACAGAGAAGTAGACCAAAAGCACCTCAAAAGCTAGACATCATGCCAAGATCCAAAGAAATTCAGGAACAAATGAGAACAAAAGTAATTGAGATCTATCAGTCTGGTAAAGGTTATAAAGCCATTTCTAAAGCTTTGGGACTCCAGCGAACCACAGTGAGAGCCATTATCCACAAATGGCAAAAACATGGAACAGTGGTGAACCTTCCCAGGAGTGGCCGGCCGACCAAAATTACCCCAAGAGCGCAGAGACAACTCATCCGAGAGGCCACAAAAGACCCCACGACAACATCTAAAGAACTGCAGGCCTCACTCGCCTCAATTAAGGTCAGTGTTCACGACTCCACCATAAGAAAGAGACTGGGCAAAAACGGCCTGTATGGCAGATTTCCAAGGCGCAAACCACTTTTAAGCAAAAACATTAAGGCTCGTCTCAATTTTGCTAAAAAACATCTCAATGATTGCCAAGACTTTTGGGAAAATACCTTGTGGACCGACAAGACAAAAGTTGAACTTTTTGGAAGGTGCGTTTCCCGTTACATCTGGCGTAAAAGTAACACAGCATTTCAGAAAAAGAACATCATACCAACAGTAAATTATGGTGGTGGTAGTGTGATGGTCTGGGGTTGTTTTGCTGCTTCAGGACCTGGAAAGCTTGCTGTGATAGATGGAACCATGAATTCTACTGTCTACCAAAAAATCCTGAAGGAGAATGTCCGGCCATCTGTTCGTCAACTCAAGCTGAAGCGATCTTGGGTGCTGCAGCAGGACAATGACCCAAAACACACCAGCAAATCCACCTCTGAATGGCTGAAGAAAAACAAAATGAAGACTTTGGAGTGGCCTAGTCAAAGTCCTGACCTGAATCCTATTGAGATGTTGTGGCATGACCTTAAAAAGGCGGTTCATGCTAGAAAAGCCTCAAATAAAGCTGAATTACAACAATTCTGCAAAGATGAGTGGGTCAAAATTCCTCCAGAGCGCTGTAAAAGACTTGTTGCAAGTTATCGCAAACGCTTGATTGCAGTTATTGCTGCTAAGGGTGGCCCAACCAGTTATTAGGTTCAGGGGGCAATTACTTTTTCACACAGGGCCATGTAGGTTTGGATTTTTTTTCTCCCTAAATAATAAAACCCCTCATTTAAAAACTGCATTTTGTGTTTACTTGTGTTATCTTTGACTAATAGTTAAATGTGTTTGATGATCAGAAACATTTTGTGTGACAAACATGCAAAAGAATAAGAAATCAGGAGGGGGGCAAATAGTTTTTCACACCACTGTACAGTAGATACCAGATTATATTAAATAATCCAGTATTTCAGTACATCAATTACACATCAGAAACATAAAACATTAATTAATATTCATCAAAGATTGGGAGGCTGATAACTGGGTTATTAATGTTCGGTTAAAATAAATCATAAACGGAAAGTTTGCTTGTTTTCCAATCCTGTTGTTTTACAGCCTGTCTGACCTGCATGTTATCTGCACATGATATTGTTTACCAGACTAACAATTTATGTTCAGTGCCCAGAGTGACAAACAAGAGCCTTTTTTCAATAAGTTTAAAACTGCAGTGGATAGTGAAGCAGAGGACATCAGAGATGTTTGTCTGCCTACAAAACAGGATATCTCTCTCTATGTGTGTGTAAAGACAGCAGAACACCCTCCTGCCGTCCAATCTTTGTTCCTCTGCCAGAACATTTGGCAGAACATGATAGAGTATTCAGACCAGGTTGAGATTTTATAAGAGATTATTTTTACAAGGCCTTTGTAACATTAATAACATACTGAAGTCCTTGGTGCATAAACCCTGTCTCCATTAATTAGCCAATTTACTCACTAGTTAGTCTCTCCTTTAGGATATTCCATACATCATGTCATATTCACATTATATATTATTCAGTATTAAAACATAATCATAAATTCTATGGGTTTCACTACACAAACTCAGTATTACACAGCATAAACAGACAGCATAATAGACTTTTCTCATAACAAGTATGGAATGTACAATTTGCTAAATTTTGTTGTTGTACTGCTATTTGTGATCAGATGTGTGATGTCTGGATTTTGCTATTTATTTTATTTAGTGTATGTTTCATACAGTACTAGGTGACATGGTGGTGTAGTGGTTAGCATTGCTGCCTTGACCCTCCAAGGTCCGGGTTTGATTCCCGGCTAGGTTCGATTCCTGTCTCTGTGTGCATGGAGTTTGCATGTTCTCCTCGTGCTTGGTGGGTTTCCTCCGTGTACTCTGGTTTCCTCCCACAGTCCAACGACCTGCAGATTAGGCAAATTGTGCTATTGAGTGTATGTGTGTGCCCTGTGATGGATTGGCACCCTGTCCAGGGTGTACCCCGCCTTGTGCCCTAAGTCTCTTGGGATCCAGGGCCCCCGCAACCCTGTATAGGGGATTAAGCAGTATAGATGTCATACTGTCGTGTCTGTACTTGTTATAACTGTTGTTTTGATGTTCCTGGTTCTTCTTAAATGGCAAATCTTCACTGAATTCTGTTTACACTGCAAGCTTTTCTAAACTTGATGTTTTCCCTTGATAATCTTATGAACGATAGTTTGGTGACTTTCATATCATACCAACTCTGTAGTGGAGAATTGTATTTCTTCTACTCCATATTAGTATATGGAACAAATTACTTACTTATTTTAAATTCATACTATGTGTACCAGTCAAAGTGGTCACATTTCAATTCTCTTTTTCTACTACTGCTGCTGCTTTCTAACACAATGGCTTGCAAAAGCATGCCCTTTAACAAACTTTCACTTTTACAATGAAAAAGAGAACGATGGAAAAAAAGAAAAATCTTCCAGACTGGTCAATACCTCCATTCACCATCACTCACCCAATGACTACAATCAACCCAAGCTGGCAGAGAAAGCCAGCTATAGAGGAAAGACTTAATAGCCAGGAAAACAAGCTGCAAGAAGCCCTTTTCTGCATCGTCAGCTCTGCTGTGCTGAGAGGTTGGCTAAAGTCCATGGAAGAAGAATTAGGCTAGGAGACCAGCAACCTGGCAGAGCAGATTCCTCAACTAGAAAGTTGTGAAAACTAAAAATGTCATAGAAATGGAACTAGCTATAGCAATTACTGTTAATTTACTTCACAAAACCTTAACCAAGTTGCATTATGAACAAACTAAACAGCTTGCCATAAAAAATAAACCTTGATTTAATTTAAGTTAGGTATGGTGGCAAGGGTGAAGATTAAGAGCACATCTGAAAATCATAAAAAGATTCAGACCTTCAATGAAAATTGTTCGATGTGTCTCAGATCGAAGTACGGAATTGCAACGCATAGTTGATGAGTCTACTCTGGAAAACAGAAAACTGTATATGAGCTGGTGAAAATTGGTACACTGGTCTTTCACAAATGTCCACTGGCCCTTTCCAAATGATTGTTTCAATAAGGCACACCAAAACTGTTCTGGAAAAAGACCACAACCATCCATATTTAAGGTCTGGGCATTCCAAACAGGTAGTTTTATGAACATTCCGTAGTTCATACCTCTTCCACTTGGCATCCAAAGAACCTACTACTGTAGGTGGTGAATAATTAGGCCAACGTTGAGTGAGCACCCGCCAGAGAACAGGTGGTAATAATCAACCTCAAGCTGAGAAAGTCTTGGTTATAGTGTTATTTACCCGATCAATATCAGTTCATAGATATAAATGGTGACTATTGAACATGTACTAAAGTGAAGTTTGGTTTACCACAGGGTTCTGTTTTAGGCCCACTGTTATTTTCTCTTTATATGCTTCTTCTGAGTAACATAATTCATAAATATCGTAATAGTTTCTACTGTTGTGCTAAACACAATTATATGTCTCAGCAAAGCCATATTGAGAGACAGCTTAATAAAGTTAAGTCCCTTAACACTGTAAAAGAATGTATAAAGGACATTAGACACTGAATGGTTATTAACTTTCTCTACTTAATTCTGACAAGACTGAAGACTAGGTACTAGGACCACATGCAGCTAGAAGTTATGTAAAGCAATAAAAGGCCATAATTATTTATTCCAGTCTTTCATTTGAAGCTTATGTAGATAATATTACTAGGATAACCTTCTTTAATCTCAAAAATATTGGTAAGGAAAAAAAAACATAATGTCACTATACACTCAACTAAAGGATTATTAGGAACACCTGTTCAATTTCTCATTAATGCAATTATCTAATCAACCAAACACATGGCAGTTGCTTCAATGCATTTAGGGGTGTGGTCCTGGTCAAGACAATCTCCTGAACTCCAAACTGAATGTCAGAATGGGAAAGAAAGATGATTTAAGCATTTTTGAGCGTGGCATGGTTGTTGGTGCCAGACGGGCCGGTCTGAGTATTTCACAATCTGCTCAGTTACTGGGATTTTCACGCACAACCATTTCTAGGATTTACAAAGAATGGTGTGAAAAGGGAAAAACATCCAGTATGCGACAGTCCTGTAGGCGAAAATGCCTTGTTGATGCTCAAGGTCAGAGGAGAATGGGCCGACTGATTCAAGCTGATAGAAGAGCAACTTTGACTGAAATAACCACTCGTTACAGCCTTGTTACCACTGTGCAGGCTGGTGGTGGTGTAATGGTGTGGGGGATGTTTTCTTGGCACACTTCTAGGCCCCTTAGTGCCAATTGGGCATCGTTTAAATGCCACGGCCTACCTGAGCATTGTTTCTGACCATGATGGACATGGCCCTTTATGACCACCATGTACCCATCCTCTGATGGCTACTTCCAGCAGTATAATGCACCATGTCACAAATTTCGAATAATTTCAAATTGGTTTCTTGAACATTACAATGAGTTCGCTTTACTAAAATGGCCCCCACAGTCACCAGATCTCAACCCAATAGAGCATTTTTGGGATGTGGTGGAACGGGAGCTTCGTGCCCTGGATGTGCATACCACAAATCTCGATCAACTGCAAGATGCTATCCTATGGGCCAACATTTCTAAACAATGCTTTCAGCACCTTGTTGAATCAATGCCACATAGAATTAAGGCAGTTCTGAAGGCGAAAGGGGGTCAAACACTGTATTAGTATGGTGTTCCCTTGTACGAGGACGCTGAGACGCTGCTTTTTTCCGAGCTCCGCCATACTGACCAACTTTTAAACTTTTTCGTCCCCTTACGAAGAGTGTACATAAAACGGATAAGTATCTTATAATATATTTACTCGAAACGCGTTATATCGTTAAGTTTTAATTGTTTTGCAGCACACCGCTTTTAGCCGGCATTAGCATCGCTAATTAGCATTAGCATCGCTAGCCCGTTAGCCCGGCTATCACGTTTGTTTGTAAAGTTTGTTTTCGCTTCTTCACACCGATTATTTTCCGTGTTTAGACACCATGTCGGTTGTGATTCTGCCTCTGAGTGCAGGTGAGGAGCCATTGGAGCTGCACTCGGTGGATTTGGAGCTGGAGGCCGTGGAGAAGCTGATCTGTGAGCTACAGGTGAAGCTGGCCCGGCTACAGCAGCGGAAAGCCACGCTGGAATCGACGCGGACCGACGCTCACCTGTCCCAGGTAAATTCTCGGCGTGACACAATCTCTCCGACAACCTCAACCCCGCGTGTTTCTCTGCCCAGGTCCAACACACCAAGGATGCAGCCCGCCCAGTTTTCCTACACCCCGGCGCCGGGATACCACGGACCCTGGATACAGCAGCAGCGGAAGAAGCACGCCAAGCCTCGGGCGAGGACCTCTCCCCCTCCGCCACCACCCGTCTTCGACATCTCGACCCGAAACCGCTTCGCTCCTCTCCGTGAGACGGCACACGACGTCCTGGTCATCGGAGACTCCATCGTTCGTCACGTGCGTGCTACCACGGCTAAAGGTAAGGTGCACACACGCTGTTTACCTGGTGCACGTGTTCTTGATGTTGCTGCACAGGTGCCTGCTGCCCTGAGGAGGAACATTGGAGCTGTGGTTCTTCATGCCGGCACGAACGACACCAGGCTGAGGCAGACGGAGATCCTAAAGAAGGACTTCAGGAGCCTGGTCGAGAAGGTCCGCAGCACATCACCCACGACAAGGATCATCGTATCTGGACCGCTTCCCACATTTCAGCGAGGAATCGAGAAGTTCAGTAGATTATTTGCCTTTAATGAATGGTTACAATCTTGGTGTCAACAACAGAAATTACGCTTTGTTGATAACTGGAATGTTTTCTGGGAGCGTCCTAGGCTCTATCACACCGATGGCCTACACCCTAGCAGAGCTGGAGCAGCGGTCCTCTCTGACAACATCTCCAGAACACTACGAACCATCTGACTGGCGGTAAGTCATACTGTAGATTCCAAACATATTAGCCACATCACAACTCACCGTAGTGATAGATGCACACACATAGCTTGTCCTATAGAAACTGTGTCTGTTCCCTGAATACTGAGAAAAAATAATAAATTTGCCCGAAACAATCTGATAACCATAAAACCAGAAAAAGGCAAAATAAGTAGTCAAAATCCACCTCTAAAGTTTGGACTACTCAACATTAGATCCCTTGCGCCTAAAGCACTTATTGTTAATGAAATTATCTCAGATTATTGCCTTGACGCACTCTGTCTCACCGAAACCTGGCTTAAACCAAATGAATATTTTGGTCTGAATGAGTCTACTCCGTCAGGATATTTCTATAAGCACGAGCCCCGTCTAATTGGTCGCGGTGGTGGTGTCGCCACTATCTACAATGATGTACTCACTGTTACCCAGAAAATAAGGCCCAGGTTTAATTCATTTGAAGTGCTTATCATTAATGTTGCACTAAATGAAATACGTAATAAACCCTTGCTATATTTTACCCTGGCCACCGTGTACAGACCCCCGGGGCCATATGGCGATTTTCTTAAAGAATTTGGACATCTGCTATCAGACCTATTGGTTAACTCTGACAAAGTGTTGATAGTAGGAGACTTTAATATTCATGTAGATGATGCTAACGACGCTTTAGCACTCACATTTATGGATTTACTAAATTCCTTTGGGGTTAAGCAAAATATAATTGGAGCAACTCACCGCTTTAATCATACGCTAGATTTAATTATATCCCATGGTATAGATGTCTCTAATATAGAGATCATACCTCAAAGTGATGATATCACAGATCATCACCTCCTGACATATACTCTACCCGTAGAACAGATTAGCTGTGTCTCCCCACGTTATCAATCTGTTAGAAATATGAATCCCACTACTAAAGACAGATTCACAAGTAATCTGCCGGATCTGTCCCAATTTCTTATTAGACCCCTAAATGCAGATGATCTAGATGAAGTGACTAGCAGCATGGGCACTATTCTTACCAGTACATTAGACACTGTTGCTCCCATCAGATTAAAAAAAGTCAGAGATAAAACATTTGCACCGTGGTACAACAGTCATACTCGCGCCCTAAAGAGAGCAACCCGTAACCTCGAGCGAAAATGGAGGAAAACTAAATTAGAAGTTTTTCGAATTGCGTATAAAGACAGTATGTGCAACTATAGACAGGCTCTAAAAACTGCTAGGACTGAGCATCTTAGCCAACTGATAGCAAGAAACCAAAACAATCCCAGGTTCTTATTTAGTACAGTGGCTCGCCTAACAAAACCTAAGATGCCCGCAGAGAGTATCCCATCACAGTTTAGAAGTGAAGACTTTATGGACGTCTTTAATGAAAAAATCAATAATATCAGGAAGAAAATAATGGAGGTTCAGCCTCTAATAGTATCTCACGATCCAGTTCAGCCTATAGCTTCACATTTAGATTTTCAGTGCTTTACAGGTATAGGACAGGAAGAGCTGTATAAACTCATCACCTCGGCTAAATCAACAACGTGCCTGTTAGACCCAATCCCAACCAGATTTTTAAAAGAAGTGATGCTTACGGTTGGAGAACCACTTCTAAACATTATTAATTCTTCATTACATCTAGGTCACGTCCCTAAACCTTTCAAGTTAGCAGTTATTAAGCCGCTTCTTAAAAAATCTAATTTGGACGCGAATGAAATAACAAATTACAGACCGATTTCAAACCTTCCGTTCATATCAAAAATACTAGAAAAAGTAGTATCAGCTCAAATTTGCACATTCTTGCAGGATAACAACATCCTTGAAGAATTTCAGTCAGGTTTCAGGCCCCATCATAGCACAGAAACTGCACTAGTTAAGATTACAAACGACTTGTTTTTAGCTTCAGACCAAGGCTGCATCTCATTGCTAGTCCTGCTCGATCTTAGTGCTACATTCGACACTATAGATCATAATATTCTCATAGATCGCTTACAAAATTATATAGGTATTCAGGGACAGGCATTAAAATGGTTTAGGTCTTACCTGTCTGATCGCTACCATTTTGTAGATCTAAATGGAGAACCGTCTGGTGTAATGCCAGTGAAATATGGGGTCCCACAAGGGTCAGTTTTAGGACCTCTGTTGTTCTCAATATACATGCTTCCCTTGGGTAACATCATAAGAAGACATGGGATTAGTTTCCATTGTTATGCTGATGATACCCAATTATATATCTCAACTAAACCAGACGAAATACCTAAGTTGTCTAGATTAACTGAGTGTGTCCAGGACATAAAAGATTGGATGACCAATAACTTTCTTTTATTAAATTCAGATAAGACAGAGATATTACTTATTGGCCCAAAAACCAGCACACAACAGCTTTCACAATTCAGCCTGCGCTTAGAAGGATGTACTGTTACTACCAGCTCAGCAGTAAAAGACCTGGGCGTAATATTAGACAGTAACTTGTCTTTTGAAAATCACATTTCAAATATCACAAAAACAGCCTTTTTCCATCTTCGAAATATTGCTAAACTTAGGAACATCTTATCCGTATCTGATGCAGAAAAGCTAGTTCATGCATTCATGACCTCCAGACTGGACTATTGTAATGCATTACTAGGTGGTTGTCCTGCATCCTCAATAAACAAGCTTCAGTTAATCCAAAATGCAGCTGCCAGAGTTCTCAATAGATCCAGAAAATATGATCATATAACCCCAATATTATCATCCCTGCACTGGCTACCTGTTCAGTTTAGAATAAATTACAAAATAGTATTACTTACATACAAGGCCTTAAATGGTTTAGCTCCCACATACCTAACCAGTCTTCTGATACGCTACAATCCACCACGCGCCTTAAGATCACAAAGCTCCGGACTTCTGGTAGTTCCCAGAATTTCAAAATCTACAAAAGGGGGTAGGGCTTTTTCATATTTAGCTCCAAAGCTTTGGAATAGCCTTCCAGACAGTGTTCGGGGAGCAGACACGGTTTCTCAGTTCAAAAGTAGACTCAAGACGCATCTTTTTAATCTGGCATACACATAACTCATCCCATAATCTCATACTCCAGTACACCTACAGTATACCGAATGGCAACTACGCTAATTCTCCCCATCTGTTCTGTATTTCTCTACCCATCCCGAGGCATTGGGAGATTTTGCCAGCTTCAGTAGACAAAGGCCGACCCTGCGAGGTTCCTGAGGCATCCAGAGAAGGACCAGCTCCAGCTGGATTCAGCTTTATGATGGTTGGAGCTACACATGCTGCTCCTGTGCTTCCAGTGATCCAGACCTCATCTGCCCTCTGCACCTACTGACTCGTCCCTATGCTGAACTGGTCTTCATGTCAATTTAAATAATTTCTGTCATATTGAATTTTCACCTGCACACCACACAAGATGTTATATCATTTCTATCTGTTATCGCCCAAATGAGGATGGGTTCCCTGTTGAGTCTGGTTCCTCTCAAGGTTTCTTCCTAATGCCATCTCAGGGAGTTTTTCCTTGCCACCGTCGCCGCCACCCTTGGCTTGCTCATCAGAGAAATTTCATTCATTCGTCTCATTATTATTATCTGCACATTTTTCTCACACATCCACACTTCCAATTATTTTCTTTTCTATAATTATTATTATTATTATTATTTATTTTTTATTTTATTTTTATTTATTTTTTATTTTTTGTTAAATTTCTTTAATTTTTGTGAAGCTGCTTTGAGACAATGACCATTGTTAAAAGCGCTATATAAATAAAATTGAATTGAATTGAATTGTTCCTAATAATCATTTAGATGAGTGTATGATGGAGAAAAACAAGTTCATGCTTTGGTTACCTCTAGGTTGCAATACTGTAATGCCCTATAGATGGATGTCCTACTGTGTCCATAAACAAAGTCTAGTTAGTCCAGAATTTGGGATCCAGGATATTTACTAGAACACTACGCCACTGTACCTGAGTGAACTTTTAGTGCTGTATGATACAACACGCCTACTTCAATCAAAGGGTGCTAGGCTGAAAACCTATTTATTTAACCAAGCCTTTTGTGAAAAGATTTTGTCTTACTTTCCCTTTTACTGTAGGTATGCTGTCATACAGTAGTTAGTCCCTGCTTGCACTCTGTACAAAATATACTGTACATTCACCTTATATTTTATGTGCCTGTTAGCATATCTAACTGTTTCCTCATTCCTCATTGTTGAGACATGTGGGATCAGAAAGCAATTTCTTTCTGACATTCAGTCAAGCAAAATAGGCACTTTGAGAGTTCTTAGATGTTCAGGTTCTTGGAATTACAAACCGGATTCCAAAAAAGTTGGGACACTAAACAAATTGAATAAAAACTGAATGCAATGATGTGGAGATGGCAAATGTCAATATTTTATTCAGAATAGAACATAAATCACGGAACAAAAGTTTAAACTGAGAAAATGTATAATTTTAAGGGCAAAATACGGTGAATCAAAATGTCATGGTGTCAACAAATCCCAAAATAGTTGGGACAAGGCCATTTTCACCACTGTGTGGCATCTCCCCTTCTTCTTACAACACTCAACAGACGTCTGGGGACCGAGGAGACCAGTTTCTCAAGTTTAGAAATAGGAATGCTCTCCCATTCCTGTCTAATACAGGCCTCTAACTGTTCAATCGTCTTGGGCCTTCTTTGTCGCACCTTCCTCTTTATGATGCGCCAAATGTTCTCTATAGGGGAAAGATCTGGACGGCAGACTGGTCATTTCAGTACCCGGATCCTTCTCCAACGCAGCCATGATGTTGTGATTGATGCAGAATGTGCTCTGGCATTATCTTGTTGAAAAATGCAGGGTCTTCCCTGAAAGTGATGACTAGATGTTGTTCTAGAACCTGAATATATTTTTCTGCATTGATGGTGCCTTTCCAGACATGCAAGCTGCCCATGCCACACGCACTCATGCAACCCCATACCATAAGAGATGCAGGCTTCTGAACTGAGCGTTGATAACAACTTGGGTTGTCCTTGTCCTCTTTGGTCCGGATGACATGGCGTCCCACATTTCCAACAAGAACTTCGAATCGTGACTCGTCTGACCACAGAACAGTGTTCCATTTTGCAACACTCCATTTTAAATGATCCTTGGCCCAATGAAAATGACTGTGCTTGTGGATCTTGATTAGAAATGGCTTCTTCTTTGCACTGTAGAGTTTCAGCTGGCAACGGCGAATGGCACGGTGGATTGTGTTCACTGACAATGGTTTCTGGAAGTATTCCTGAGCCCATTCTGTGATTTCCTTTACAGTAGCATTCCTGTTTGTGGTGCAGTGTCGTTTAAGGGCCCGGAGATCACGGGCATCCAGTATGGTTTTACGCCCTTGACCCTTACGCACAGAGATTGTTCCAGATTCTCTGAATCTTCGGATGATATTATGCACAGTTGATGATGATAATTGCAACTTTGCAATTTTTCGCTGGGTAACACCTTTCTGATATTGCTCCACTATCTTTCTGCACAACATTGTGGGAATTGGTGATCCTCTACCCATCTTGGCTTCTGAGAGACACTGCCACTCTGAGAAGCTCTTTTTGTACCCAATCATGTTGCCAATTAACCAAATTACTGTTAATTGGTCTTCCAGCTCTTCGTTATGCTCAAATTTACTTTTTCCAGCCTCTTATTGCTACTTGTCCCAACTTTTTTGGGATTTGTTGACACTGTGAAATTTGGAATCAACATATTTTTCCTTTAAAATTATAAATTTTCTCGGATTAAACTTTTGATCTGTCATCTACAGTATGTTGTATTCTGAATAAAATATTGACATTTGCCATCTCCACATCATTGCATTCAGTTTTTATTCACAATTTGTTTAGTGTCCCAACTTTTTTGGAATCCGGTTTGTAGAAGGCTTGTACCACCAGTTCTGTAATGGGAACAGTTCTTTCAGTAGAATCAAATCCAGCTACAAGAACACTAGGTAGGATTTTCAGAATGTCTATTGTAAAATGGTGTATAAAAATGGTGCATGAATATTCAAGTACGTGTGGAATGATAGCTGAGGCTTTCTTGCAGGCAGATGTTGAAGTATATGAGGTATGAAGCTGATGGCCCAGGCAATGTAAACAGGTGAGTCTGGAAAAACTGCTTAGGCTGTGGGAGGGCTATAGCAGCTCACAGTGAGCCAGTGCTGGGGTTGAATACAGGTATGACAGAAGCCAGAAATAGATATGTAGGTGGCTGCTAGCCGTACAGTATAAGCAGGCAGACAGAAAAAGACCTCAAATCCACTGGGTAAACAATGGTCAGAGACAAGGTGAACAGGTATATTAGAGTATAAGACAGAATGCAATTTCAATAAGCATGCCACATAGTCAGATATCACATAGACATGTTACAAGGAAGACAGGGCAGAAACCGAGTACAATTTTCACTTAACAGAAATTTTGCTGAGATAAACAGGCGGACTGATTTGCAGAGTTGGCTATGTGAGCAGAGAGGCAGGTTTATAAGCGACAGGTGGTACTGATTAAAAGTGATGGCAGATGGAACAAACCAAATGATGGAGGGGAATTGTAAAAGGTAAGCAAACAATAAAAGCAGACATGAATCTTGACAGAGAAAAAGTGCAACTAAAAGAGAAGAGAAAGATGGGTAAGCAAAAACAAGGAAACAATCATGACAAGTTCATCCCATTCTCTTTGAAAAAGCCACAGCCCTTAATATCCTCAAAAAGAGGAATGCTTACATGGAGATGTGAATGTGGGAGATCATGACGATATTAATTTGTCATTAAAACTAGCCAATGTCCGGATTTGCCTGACTTTATTTTTAAAAAAAACACATCCAGGGTAATGCAAGGCATGTTAATTATAATCTGAATAGAAAACCATCTAAATTCATTATAAATCTGAAACATTGGTGTTATTAAATAATATACATAGAAAAACATGCTAGCTTTAATGTTGTAAATGGTGATTGAGTTACTATATCCTGACAGCTTGAACCAAACAGGCCATTTTCCACTGACCTCTTGTATCAACAATGTGTTTCCACAGAAATGTTGCTTACTTTAACATTTTTTTGATTCTTGAGCTATTTTGTGTAAACTCTAAAGACTGTTGTGTGTGAAACCCCAGTAGATCAGCAGTTTCTGAAATACTCAAACCAGCCCATCTGGCATTAACAACCATACCACAGGTCACTGAGATCAAACTTTTCCTTTATTCTATTGCTTGATATGAAAATTTACCTGACGCTGTTCTACAGTACAGTATCTGCAGCATTTATTGCATTGTACAGCTGTAACGTGAATGAGAAATTTGATAACTGCATTATGGTGCAGGTGCACAGGTGTCCGAATAAAAGGAATGATAAGTGTACATTGTTTAATTGGGTACTGTAGCACTTCTGTTGCAGCAATACACAGCTTGATGTATTATAAGACTAATAAATTAGGCAAACATGCTGAGGCTGGTCTGTAGTAGATTATTGTATGGTTTTGTTGATTTTGCTAGGGGTCTCTACAATAAATTGTATGATTGTACTGTATGATTCATTTAAAATTAATTCATTTTGTGAGTTGGCCACCGTTGTCAGAATAAGTTATCTCGGTAAATGTCTGAGATAATATGAATTACGTGGAAAATATTCGAATGACTAAATTGCTCAGTGTTTGAGGTTAACTTTATTGTCTTAATAAAAACAACTTATAAACTATTTAGCAGTAATTCTAATGAGCACTTACCAGCTGGCAAAAATGATTTATTAGCTTGACCTGCTAAGCGCGTATTTTGGCAAGCAGTAGCTGGTAACACAAAACTGGATGTTTTAGCAGGAAAAAAAAATGTATACATTTAAAACTACCATCCAGTGATTAAATACTGTACACATTCTAACTGCATGATTTAAGAACAAACATGCATGACTGTTGGTTCTAACAGGAAAATAAAAAAGACCATAGGCTACGATCATGCAAACTATAAATTTATACTGTAGCATTTGCACATAAGGCATTAGGGCTCATTTTTCTTAGGCTACATCACACTAACTCTGTCCCACTTCTCCACCCTAGTCAAAATCTTTTGCATCTGTCACTGCTTGTGAAAAAGGAAAAACACCCTACTTAAAGTCTGGTTTAGCACAGAAGCTTGGTCTAACAGTTCTATAACACCAGGGTCATTAGCAAAACACTGTCCTGGTTCCTTTAGCCCTCCATTTTTATCCTGCCTTCGTGGATTCTAGCCTTTTTTCCACTTTTATTCAGTTACTATATTTTCAACAAACAAAAAACGTACGGAAAATTGGGATCACAGCCCCTAAGGAAGACAACCTAAATATTTATTTATTTATTTTTTACCAAAAAAGGAAAATCCTCACACTAAAATCTGGATGACATTGTCTTCCTTCTCCACTACAGCAGAGGAACAAATCAAGCGTTCAAAGCGTTACACATTGCCAGCTTTAGCCAACTCATGTGTATGCAGGGAAAAAACAGAAGGATTTTGGGAGCTGCTCTTGAGAAAGCCCGGTTTTGGCTAAGCTGAATAAAGAGAGCAACAGTAAGGCTATAAAGTTAACGCTTTGGAGTCTCGTGTTCTTCTCTTGTTTGACTTTTGTCTTTTAAAAACTTCATATAAAAGGCTTTTAGTGTTCATTTTGGTATTGTTTATGTATTGCCAATAAGTTTTTCATTTACTCTTAATGACTGTGCAGTTAAATCTTTAAACAAAGAACAATCCCATGCTTATTCAAGCTCATTATGTTGTGTAGCAACATACAATTGCACCTGTATGATATAAAATATCATTCACCTTAACCATGTACTGTAAGTAAAAACATTTGCAGCAACCCATAAAAAACCTTAGGCTGAATATACAATTCAAGGTACAAAAGCACAATTACATTCTCATCCTGAAATTGAATCGCAAATGACCAAAAGAGATGCGTTCCACTCAGTGACACATGGCAACCTGAGTTTTGTGATTTAAAAGGAAACAATATTGCGCAACGTAGTAATTTAGGGAAAACCACAATTGTTTAACAAGCAAAATCAAAGGAAAACTTTGAACACAGCTTTGGACTTTGTTTAGTTGAGCATATTTAATGATGCACCCTCATATGTAAAGTGAACATGCTAAAGTTACATTTTGATTTAAATAGCTAAAATGCCTTACCCATAGCAGGATAGGATCGGGTGTTAATTATGTACGGCCTTCCCACCTTACCAGCATTTCCACATAAAACATGTCTAGACAGTACTGACCTATAAACTAAGGCTAAGAGAATGAAGACATGGTCAAGGTTTATAAAAAAAAATAAAAATAAAAAATATAGATATAGATATATATATATATATATCCTAATATGCATTTTGTACTTGCACTCAATGAGTGCATTACATTTATCACATGCTTATAGTGCAAGTGCAAGTGGTGTGGTTTAGTGTGTGTTTCCCCTAGTTTGATTGAAGCATAGCCTCTTTGAACTCACATCTGGGTGTTGTCTCTGTGTGAGTAGCTGCAGCTGCTGTTGGATTTCACACAGACACTCCTCCTCCTCTCTAGACTCCTTCATGTCCTGTAGGACCCTCTCGCCTAGTTCTCCAGTTCTTTTGTCCTGACATTCAGCGGAGATAAACGTTCATTAAGATTAGTGGACATTTTATACCATCTTCTAAATCTTGGTCAATTAAAATTTGTTTGACTGGCTGCTTGGAATGAATGTCACTAAATACTCAAAGATACTATGAATCAGGACTGTTCAAGACATCAAAATAATACAAAATCCAAATAGATATTATATCCATAATAAAAATGTACACATTTATTTTATACAGTCAAACAATAATTACTGTAGAATAAAGTGACTTTCTCCTTTTTTGTTCACATAGAACTGGTGTAAAATTATCAGCCTTAAATGTAGAATATCTGGAGTAGTTAAGGTTCCTGTGTTAGTGACCTTAAGACTATGAGTTTATACCCATATGGTGGATACAGGACCACTTTCGTTTTCCTTTGGTTCAGAAAGTATAAAAATAAAATGTCAGTGTAAATTAGGTTTATTTCTGAATTAAAAGTAAATACCGATAAGTATTTTTACAGTGACAATTTACAACTTTCAGTATTAATTTAAGGGGTTCAAGACGAAAAAACAAGCAAACAAACAAAAACTTCCACATATTAAGATATTTTTACAATAAAATTTAATTAAATTTTATTTGTATAGTGCTTTTAACAATTGACATTGTCTCAAAACAGCTTTACACAATCAAAAGAATTATTTAAGTTTGTATGGAATTTGAATGTGTATGAATCAAAATGGTCAGATAGTCCCTATAGATAGATAGTACAATGTTCCTCCATTTTCACTGGCCCACAAATATTTAAACAAATGATTGATAAGCAGTTTGATGGCATTTTTACCAGGAATTTTAAATCATATAGTTATACTTTCTGCTCCAATTCATTAAATCCTGCAAAACCGATACAATGGATCTTCACTTAAGACAACAAAAATTACCCATAACAATGAAAACAACCCAAAGCAAAGAAACAGAATTTTCTTAAAGGGTTGAGTGAATCACCTGACCTTAAAGGAGCTTTTCTCTTATACTAGCAGACTGTTCAGACTTCAGACACTGAAGTGACTTTTTCCGTCACTGATTACAAAAATTTTGTATCCAAGTAAAAAAAATATGAACATTTGGACTTACAGTATGTAAGTCCATTACTTTTGAGCCTGTAAAAATGGAAGGTCTATAATTCATAAATGGTTGATGCAATATTTTTATTAAACCCCTTGAATTAAAAGCTGAAAGTCAACACTTCAATCACATCTTGATTTCTTCATTTTAAATTCATTGTCACGCTGTGCAGAGGCAAAAATTGTGTCACTGTCTAAAGATTGTATTGGAAGTTTTAAAATTGCAAATCCAATTCTCTGCTGTAACTTCTGATATCAGCAGAATTGTACAGAAGTCCACACAAACATTCCGTCTGCCAATTTACAGTGAAATGTATCCAAGCTAATTTGGTGGAACATACAGTAATGTGACCTCATCAGAGGAAAACGTGAAAGGTTTTAGACTGGCCAAGTCAATCATCAGACCCAACTGAGCATTCATTTCCCCTCCTGAAAAGGAGACTGAGGGGGGGGGGGGGGGAGAGAAAAATAAACAAAAACTGAAATAAGCTGTTATAAAAGCCTGAAAAAGAATAACAAAAAAAGAACTTTGGTGATGACATTGGGTCACATTTATTGCAAGCAAGAGATTTGCAATCAAATATTAACTGTTATTTGCTTAAATTTAATTTAGCACTGTTTTATATTTTGCCCACATAAACACTGGGTGGCCTCCAATAGTTTAAGAGGGAAGTGTACATCATCATCTAATATAAGCAGGTCTGATTACTGAAAGATCATATGTAAGATCACGTTGTTCTCTTTCCCTGGAGTGTTAATTAGACGTGCTGATTTTAAAAAGGTTAAAACTATCTAAATGAATAAGTAAACAATGAAATCATTCCATTTATTTAAATTGCTGTAATATAGTGTTTCTTATCCGACACCCACATTTAAAGAGACCTTGTGGCATTTAATTGTCTCATAAAGCAACGCTAGACTTTCTAAATTTAGATCCTAACCTAAAATTTACAGGGACCCTACACAGAAGCACTGTAAAGTGCAATGTGTACTTCATAAAGAGTTTCCGATGCACATAGAGTTCTTGGGAAACCAGGGCTACGTGCACAAAACAAACAAACAAAAATGCCTTTTGCAGCTTGTACAAATCTCATTCTTATTCTCAATCCTTTGATTCGTAATGCTTTAACAATTTGTAACCCTTCTGAATAAATGTAACACATACCCTGTAACTTAAATGTGATTTCTTTTTTTAAGTTACTGAAAAACAATTACATCTAAACAAAAATAAATATCAATAAGAATAGGCGGCACGGTGGTGTAGTGGTTAGCACTGTCGCCTTGCACCTCCAGGGTCTGGGTTCGATTCCCCGGCCAGGCTTGATTCCCGTCTCTGTGTGCATGGAGTTTGCATGTTCTCCCCGTGCTTGATGGGTTTCCTCCGGGTACTCCGGTTTCCTCCCACAGTCCAAAGATATGCAGGTTAGGCTAATTGGCGTTCCTAAATTGCCCGTAGTGTGTGAGTGTGTGTGTGCCCTGCGATGGATTGGCAGCCTGTCCAGGGTGTACCCCGCCTAGTGCCCGAAGTCTCCTGGGATAGGCTCCAGGTCCCCCGCGACCCTGAACACAGGATTAAGCGGTATAGAAGATGAATGAATGAATGAATGAATCAATAAGAATCAAATAAAGATTTATTAAGCCATAATTTTAGCTTGATTTACTGTAGCAATGATTAAGAAAAGCAGCAAATTGTCTGCTATTACAAGAAGCACTATTAAAAAATAATAAACCTAATAAAAATGTAGCAACAGACTGTTGCAAAAGCAAAATGGTTTATCTTATACTAGGAAATACTAGATGAGGCTGCTGTTATTACAGCTGTGTTTCACTAAAAAGGTCAAAGTGAAAGATGTCAAGAACTACCCTTAGAGCACCACTTATGTGTTTATTATGTCTTTTTATCTTTACAATTTTTTAAAAAGAATTGTTTCAAATGGTTTAGTGTTCTGAAGGTTGTGAGTTTAAATCCCAGAGCCACCAGACAGAAACTTTTTGGAAAAAGGACCCTTAATTGTTATATTCTTGGTCTATTTTGTATGCTGTTTCATTTGTACTTTGGTTTGGCTAAGAGTATTGACCAAGTGAATTACTTGGATTAGATTTTCTCCAGAACCAAAATGTATGTCCTATATTCCAAAAGGTGGTGCATGATATACCACAAACAACCATATACAGGTCCTTCTCAACAAATTAGCATATTGTGATAAAGTTCATTATTTTCTGTAATGTACTGATAAACATTAGACTTTCATATATTTTAGATTCATTACGCACAACTGAAGTAGTTCAAGCCTTTTATTGTTTTAATATTGATGATTGTGGCATACAGCTCATGAAAACCCAAAATCCCTATCTTAAAAAAATAGCATATTTCATCCGACCAATAAAAGAAAAGTGTTTTTAATACAAAAAAAAGTCAACCTTCAAATAATTATGTTCAGTTATGCACTCAATACTTGGTCGGGAATCCTTTTGCAGATTCTTGTGTCTCTCAACTTTCTCTTCACAATATCCCACAGATTCTCTATGGGGTTCAGGTCAGGAGAGTTGGCAGGCCAATTGAGCACAGTAATACCATGGTCAGTAAACCATTTACCAGTGGTTTTGGCACTGTGAGCAGGTGCCAGGTCGTGCTGAAAAATGAAATCTTCATCTCCATAAAGCTTTTCAGCAGATGGAAGCATGAAGTGCTCCAAAATCTCCTGATAGCTAGCTGCATTGACCATGCCCTTGATGTATCAGTCAGGATTTAGGCCTCATCACAGCACAGAAACAGCACTCGTTAAAGTAGTAAATGACCTCCTATTGGCCTCTGATCAGGGTTGTGTAACTATGCTTGTATTACTCGACCTCAGTGCAGCTTTTGACACTATTGATCATGCTATTCTTCTTCACAGATTAGAAAATGTAGTAGGAATTAAGGGTACAGCCCTCTCCTGGCTCAGATCCTATTTGACCGATCGTTATCAGTATGTAGACTTAAATGGTGATTATTCTGCATGTTCTCTAGTGGAGTTTGGCGTTCCGCAGGGTTCAGTTTTAGGCCCACTGCTTTTTTCCCTTTACATGCTTCCTCTGGGCAACATAATCCGTAAGCATGGTATTAGTTTTCATTGTTATGCTGACGACACACAGCTATACTGTACGTCTCAACAAAACCTGATGAGAAAAACCATCTTACTAAAGTTGAGCAATGTGTGCAGGACATAAGAAATTGGATGCTAATTAACTTCCTTCTGCTTAATCCGGATAAGACAGAAATTCTAGTCATAGGACCGCATACAGCTAGAAGTAAAATCTTAGATCACACCGTAACTTTAGATGGCCTTTCTGTTCCGTCAAGTGCAACAGTAAAAGACCTCGGCGTGATTATAGATTCCAGCCTTTCATTTGAAGCTCATGTAGATAATATCACCAGGATAGCATTCTTTCACCTCAGAAATATTGCCAAAATAAGAAATATATTGTCGCTAAACAATGCAGAAAAACTAGTTCATGCTTTTATCACTTCTAAGTTGGACTATTGTAATGCCTTACTGTCTGGTTGTTCAGTTAGGTGCTTAAACAAGCTTCAGCTAGTCCAGAATGCAGCAGCGAGAGTCCTCACTAGAACCAGAAGATATGAGCACATCACCCCTATCCTATCTTCACTGCATTGGCTCCCTGTGAAATTTCGCATTGATTTTAAAATACTACTCTTGACATATAAAGCATTAAATGGTCTCGCCCCGCAGTATCTGAGCGAACTACTAGTGTCTTACGATCCGCCACGCCTACTTCGGTCAAAGGATGCAGGCTGCTTGTCAGTACCGCGTATTATGAAAACTACAGCTGGGGGCAGAGCTTTTTCTTACAAAGCCCCAAAATTATGGAATAGTCTTCCAAATAGTGTTCGGGACTCAGACACAGTCTCAGTGTTTAAGTCTAGGCTCAAAACCTATTTATTTAGCCAAGCATTTTTATAAATAGATTTGCCATAAGGTAAAGGAGCAGATCTGGGGGACTCATGGACGTAGAGTATTATGGTGAACTGGTATGTTTAGATGCTGTCTTCCTCAGTCTCATTTGATCACTCAGGTTTGTTGACGGTGAGGTGATTGTTTGCTTTACATCTCAGGGAGCCCTCATGTTTGTGTTTCCTTCTGGCTCTCCCTTTTAGTTATGCTGTCATAGTTAGTCCTGCCGGAGTCCCTGCTTGCACTCTACAGTAAATATGCATTCACATTATACATTATGTGACTGTGACCATACCTACAGTAATTGCAATCTCTCCTCCTCTTCTCTTCCTCCCCATCTTTCTCTTTCCTCTCTCCCCTTGTCTCCCCCTTTCACTGTTTCTCTCTCTCTCTGTCGAGCTACACATGTGGTTCCTGAGCTGCCAGTGATCCAGACTCCCTCTGCCCTCCGGACCTGTCTGATCCATCCTGGTGCCCCGTTTCTGGTTGGAGGTCTCATCGCATGGATGCCCCGTGTGTCTCTTTAGGATGCGTCTGATGTCTGGGGATGATTCTATCTACTTAGAAGATGGTTCTGGCCTTGACTGGTGTTGTCAGCTGTTTCTCTGAGGACTTGACAATTCGATAGTTCAGGATTGGAACTTTCTACAAGTCTATCTGAGTCTCCAATAACTACTGGACTCCATTTTACATCAACTATTATAACATCAATTAACATCAACTATTATAGCTGAACCTAACACTGTATAAATGCAGATCATTTCCTGCTATCTGTTTCACCCAGATGAGGATGAATTACCATCTCAGGGAGTTTTTCCTTGCCACTGTCGCCCTCGGGCTTGCTCACCAGGGACTATCTGAACATTTTGATTCATACACATTCACATTCCATACAAACTTAAATAATTCTTTTGATTGTGTAAAGCTGTTTTGAGACAATGTCAATTGTTAAAAGTGCTATACAAATAAAACTGAATTGAATTGAATTGAATTGATAAAACACAGTGGATCAACACCAGCAGCTGACATGGCACCCCAGACCATCACTGACTGTGGATACTTGACACTGGACTTCAGGCATTTTGGCATTTCCCTCTCCCCAGTCTTCCTCCAGACTCTGGCACCTTGATTTCCGAATGACATGCAAAATTTGCAACCTGTAGCCCATTTCCTGCACACGCCTGTACACGGTGGCTCTGGATGTTTCTACTCCAGACTCAGTCCACTGCTTCCGCAGGTCCCCCTGAAGGTCTGGAATCGGTCCTTCTCCACAATCTTCCTCAGGGCCTGGTCACCTCTTCTCGTTGTGCAGCGTTTTCTGCCACACTTTTTCCTTCCCACAGACTTCCCACTGAGGTGCCTTGATACAGCACTCTGGGAACAGCCTATTCGTTCAGAAATGTCTTTCTGTGTCTTACCCTCTTGCTTGAGGGTGTCAATGATGGCCTTCTGGACAGCAGTCAGGTCGGCAGTCTTACCCATGATTGCGGTTTTGAGTAATGAACCAGGCTGGGAGTTTTTAAAAGCCTCAGGAATCTTTTGAAGGTGTTTAGAGTTAATTAGTTGATTCAGATGATTAGGTTAATAGCTCGTTTAGAGAAACTTTTCATGATATGCTAATTTTTTGAGATGGGGATTTTGGGTTTTCATGAGCTGTATGCCACAATCATCAATATTAAAACAATAAAAGGCTTGAACTACTTCAGTTTGTGTGTAATGAATCTAAAATATATGAAAGTCTAATGTTTATCAATACATTACAGAAAATAATGAACTTTATCACAATATGCTAATTTTTTGAGAAGGACCTGTATAGTAAATGCAGTGTTTTACTCGCACACTAGAACAGATGGATGGATTCAAATGAGTGTGCTCCAAAGTAATTTCCGGTTGATTTTTCTCCCAGTTTAATAGTAAGAGCATTCTTGACAGTGTCTGTTTGATATTGCATAATGTGAGGAGGAGATAACACATTATTAACATCTCTGTCAAGCTGGGTCTCAGCTGCCGTGTGTTACATCAGTAGCATAATCCAGGACTGTAATATTAGATATACCAAAGCAAATAAATTATGTCTACTACATCTATGTTAAAAACATCTATCCACCCCAGCCATGTACGGAATAAAACACAACAGGGTATGTTGTTACATGAAGAATATCAACAGCTGCATGATGTGAAGCCTTTATAATTCTATAAAACGTCTCATATCAACTTGTCCTGAAGAAATATTTTCATCACATACCAATGATATTTATTTATTAAAATATAGCATAATACTTTTGTACCAGTTATTACAGTTCATCAGTTTGTACATTTTATCTAGTGTAATGGCAGAAATATTAAAAGAAAAAGAAAACTTATTTAAAAAAAAAAAAGCATTTCTGTTGACCGTTTCAGGGTGCTGACACTCTCTCATTTCAATAAAATGTTAAATAAAACTTTCTCACAGAAACCATCACTAATTTTCTTTTTATTTATTAAATAACACCATGTTTTGTGGTTTTTGTTTTTCATTTTTGGTAATCTGTTCATTATTATGTTTAGATTAAGCAGAAAATCAGCCATATACAGTACAGTAAGTTCCTGTGAATTGTTGCTATGAGGGATATTCAAGTAAAACTTGAACTTTTGATTGTGCAGAACTTTTCATACCACACTGTTGATGGTTAAAGTCTTAATTAATTTTCTTTCATTTTCTTAATTGTTCTGCAATTACAGCAGCTTAACATGGAGTGCCAGCTTTATGTCATACAGTACTAATGCAAATTAAATTCCTAAATGCAATTTTAACAATTGAAAAAATTGAAAAATCTTAATAGTGGACCACTGCAACTGAAGAAGAACGAATAAATTTTATAAGAGTCGAAGTTGACTACCCATGATAATGCATAAAAAGAGTGCAATAAAGATATTACAAACACAATGTACTGGGGTCATTTATGATATGTACAGTATTACAGTACCTACAGTACAAATACAGTATTAATTCATGAGGATCATTAGGATATCCATTTGAATTAGTGAAAATATTTTATATATTTGTCTGAATTTATTTCAAACAATACATTTCACTGTGTTCATCAGTGCAAACACTGTGGGATGGTTTTCAGTGATTCTGTTCCATTGCATATTATTTTAAATGCTTCCCCAAATACATTTTTGCATCTTAAAAGACTTGCACACTTCCACATATTAAACAGCAAAATATTAGGATAGAAATTGTTTTATATGCAACAGTTAGATCTTGCTAACAACTATGTTAAATTAGGGATGTCTTGCTGTAGTTAAAATAAGTATGGGGAAAAAACTTGTTACAACATTAACCCGAAACATTTTCTATTGATACAGCATTGAACTTTATAGCAATAAACTGGAACTGCTGTATTACTGTGCAGTGTGTCCCACAATCAGAATATGTAACCTGAGCCGTAGAAGTCTGCCTTAGCTCTTACAAAAACAGAGAAGGCATGAGTCACATAGTCTGCCCCTCCACTTCTGGGGTTTCACTTACTGCCACGTGGAAGGAGGATCCTAGCCAAAGCCTCTCCACACACAATCCCTTCCTCTGGCTGTATTAAAGCTGTAGGGTCCAACATACAGAACACTACACCTTTTGTATAGCTCACTAGCGACGAAGGCAGAGCACTGACATCCAAAACTCCAACACTAAATTCAACAAACATAAAAAGATAGATGAAGACATGACAAAAACTAAATTTGATGTCTAATCTGTCAATAGTAAATCTACTATAACATCACTACACATATTGAATGATGCAAAGAATCTTGTGCTTTGTATAGATTTAAATAAGTCAATGGACCAGAATAGCATATAGTACTGTCTATATACAGTAAAATCATGTACTGTAGGTGGATTGGCAGCCACTAGGTGCAAATTAATGTGTGAATACTGTACTGTATGTATTGTATTTGTGTGCATATAGTAGTACCCTGTGATGGAAACCCACCTCACACCAGTGTTTCAGATTTACTGTAACCAGGACTAAGTGATTACTGAAAATGAATTAATTTAAATGATTTCAGGTAATTATGTTAAAAATTGCACAAAAAAGAAACTAAATAAAAGATGTGATGGAATGTGTGTTTATTATTCACAGACAAATCCCATTCAGAGATAGTGTAATAGCCAAGCATTTTTGTAGTATTAAAACATCAACTTAGGCATTATATCTGCTTTTGAGTGATGTTATTTTTGATAAACATGTGTTTTAAACAGAACCTGAAAAAAAAACCCTGAGGGATATCAAAAAATCATGAACAACATGCCAGAGCTCAAATAAACCCATTCAACTGCTCATTCTTTCATCTAAAAATAAATGTACAATTTATGACATATGTTTCAACAACTCACCGACTGAGCAAACATCAGCGTGAGATTTATAACCATTTGTAAAAGAATAATAATAATGTAATGGGGATTTCAAATGATAAATAACTACTCTTCTTGAAACTTTGAGTAAAGGTATTAACCTGCACACATATTGTATTAGGAAATCAGACTTACTTAAATATAGTATACTTAACTAAATTAGCTAAATTGAGCTCAATGTGGGTCACTAGATGAGTCATTCATTCATTCATTTTCTATACCGCTTAATCCTGTGGTCAGGGTCGCGGGGGACCTGGAGCCTATCCCAGGAGACTTCGGGCACTAGGCGGGGTACACCCTGGACAGCGTGCCAATCCATCGCAGGGCACACACACATACACACACTCACACATTACGGGCAATTTAGGAACGCCAATTAGCCTAACCTGCATATCTTTGGACTGTGGGAGGAAACCGGAGTACCCGGAGGAAACCCACCAAGCACGGGGAGAACATGCAAACTCCATGCACACAGAGACGGGAATCGAGCCTGGCCGGGGAATCGAACCCAGACCCTGGAGGTGCAAGGCGACAGTGCTAACCACTACACCACCGCGCCGCCTGTACTAGATGAGTCAGTTACTCTTAATTGACTTTAAGTGTTGGCTGTGAATGAGTGTGTGAATGTATAGTACTGTATGTGAGCCTGATACTCCATCCCATTCAACCTTGACCAGGATAAAAAGGTCACCAAAGATAAATGAACGAATAACATTTCCTTTTGAAGTTCAAACATTACAAAAATATTTTTAGCTGATTACATATTTACAGTAAATTTGTACTCGTATTATACAAGTATACATTACAGTACTTAACAATAAATTACTTGACACAAAACTGAATGATTGGTCAACTTGATCCATAGTGTGGGAATGTCTCACACTCGTCCGTTTATTGGGACTGGCCTGATCTTTTTTTTTTTTTTTACTGTGGTTTACCAAATAAATTGTGAATCTTTGCTGTATACTACGAGTAACTGTTTTCACCTGTAACGGAAATGAAACATTTTGTCTATATTACATTAGGACCAAAGATATACATTCTGATTAATAACCTTATGCTTGAAAGATTGTGTTATGCTAGTATTAAATATTTCAAAATATGTAATATGTTAAAGTTTAAGAATTACAGTAAGTCTATAAGTGATGTGGTATCCCATGTTTTTATCTAACTTGGTCGATATGGTAACACTTTACTTCATCCATTACAATAAAAAAAAACACTATGAACTAAGACTGTTAGAGACATTCACAGATAAAAATGTAAAAAAAAAAATGCAATAAACACTGTGCAAGTCTTGAGCTACCCCTCATTTCTTCATCTCACTCATTCATCATCTATAGCGCTTTATCCTGAATTCAGGGTTGTTTGGGGCCTGGAGCCTATCCCAGGAGACCTGGGGCATTAAGCGGGGTACACCCTGGACAGGGTGCCAAGCCATCGCAGGACACACACACACACTACAGGAAATTTGGGAACGGCAGTTAGCCTAAGCTGCAGGTCTTTGGGATGTGGGAGGAAACCGGAGTACCAGGAGAAAACCCACCAAGTGCTTGGAGAACATGCACACAGAGACAGGAATTGAGCCTGGCTGGGACTCGAACCCGGACTCTAGAGGTGCAAAACGACAAAACACCACCTGCCACAATCTTACTCCATATAAGATTAAATTAAATAAATGGGTAAAAACCTAAAAAAATACTAAAATAGGATGCAAACTGCCTAAAGATACAATTTTAAAATGTCTTGTTTATGTAACAAGCTCAGTAGCAACCTCATTTCCCCTCTCATCTGTTCCAACCACTCAGCACTCAACATCAACAATCACCATCACTAATCAACAGACTGATCATCATCTGCACCTGTTTCTCACTGGTTAATGCCTTAAGATTGACATCTTTTCTTAATGTTTGAATGATTTATAGGTCACTGTGTGGCTTAACAACCAAAAAGCATTCCTGTGAAACTGGTTGGGTACAGGGACTGGACTGAAAATGAGAGACAAGAATCTGCCAAAAATGAGAGCAAAAATACAAGACAGTCTGGCTCTTTGGAAGCAAAAAATATATAAGGAAATAAGGGTGGCTGAAGACTTTTGCATGGTACTGTAACAAAAACAAATGATTGTTATTGATCTTATTACTGTTGCTTCTGTTGTTGTTACAAAGATACACAAGGCTATTAATGCAAAACATAAAGTATGCTGTTACTGGTTGGACGAGAACTGTCACACATGTTTTCACAATGAATAAAGCGAGACGCCAGTTCTTTTTCTCACCAAAACAAGTCCATCTTTAAGACTCTGCCCATGTGGTTACCATATGCTGGTCAGAAGAGTGTTTTTTAAGTCCGAGTCCTTGGCATTCTACGGCTGCACCAAAATGCTACAAGAGCAGTAACAGAATCCCATGTATAAATTTGGCAAAGTGACAAAGGAGGTGAATAGCAAAGTACAATTTATTGTACTTTTATTCATTTTTACTTAGTACATTTTAAAAGTGGACTGCTTGAAGCAGTTGATTAATCTAAGAAATGTAACAACAACAATTATTAATTATCCCTACTTATCTGGTTTCTAGGCACATTTTGTTTTTTAATTGTCTTTCAAGTGCAAGTTAGTCATTACATAGCCAAGGTAGCTGCATGGTATGCTCATCCCTAGTTATCCAAGATGTTTTATTATTGTGTCAGATTTATGTCTGGCTGATCAATTTTCTTAATGCTTCTTCCTCTAGTCTTTTATATAAATGAAAGGTTTTGTC
Organism: Channallabes apus; assembly: GCA_030522415.1. Taxonomy (NCBI): domain Eukaryota; kingdom Metazoa; phylum Chordata; class Actinopteri; order Siluriformes; family Clariidae; genus Channallabes; species Channallabes apus. The sequence goes on from CM060116.1 coordinate 10,789,202, forward strand.
TGTACATTGTTGGAACTCGCTCTTTCAACACATACAGTATGTCTGTCTAGCAAGATTTTGTCACAGCATCACGCAAAACTGGCTGAACAGAATTTAATGAAACTTTGCCATGCTTAGGTTTTTGCCTGAAGTTAAACCTGAACCATAAATAAAATAAAAATGTTAACTAAAAGTAAAGTTATGAGCGTTTATGTGCCACATTGTGTCACAGCATCACGCAAAACTGTCTCGACAGAATTTAAAGAAACTTTTGCAGTACTTAGATATCCGCCTGAAGTTTAACCTGCACCATACAGTATATGAAATCGAAATGCTGAGGTAAAGCGATGTTATGACCAGTTCATTAATCTACCTTAACATACAGTACTCTACTAATAAGCTACTTGTGCAATGTACTTTAAACAGACACCTGCACCAATAGATATTGATTAGAAAATATGAACTGAATATTTTTACTGGGATTAGCTAATATTTTCACCGCTGAAATAACAGCACTGAAGAGGTATACGGTAATGAATTTTAACGCACCGGAGTCATTTTAATACTAAACTTAATTTTTATCTGACCTTTTCAAAAAGCGATTACCGAACAGGGAGTGTATTCTTTGTATTACATTAGGCAGTATAAATTACAGAACTTGTTCTGCTGTACAGAAAAAGGCAGACATGTACGTCGTCTTCAACCACTTCAAATCACAGATTAAATTAAAGCTGGTCCGCTTATTTTAGCTTTAAACTTTAAATTATTTCTAAGAAGTAGTTTTGCTTTTGTTGCATACTGTACATTTTATTATTATTTTTTTTTACAGTTTATCCCTCTCCTTCTGCATTATTAATACATCATGCACTAACCCTTGCTCTATCCTTGTCCTTGTTATACTGTATAGCAAGTGTGATTGGCTGGTTGTACACATACATGCAAGAAGATTCTTGTATATACAGTAAAAAAGGAAAAATATCCCCTGTACATTTTCTTGAGGTTTGGACTGCTAATAGCTACTGGCATGCAAGCTGGTTTGTATCATCATGAGAGTTAATATGATATCTAAAGTTTGAGGGAAGGAAGGAACAGCTGGTTTTAGGTACTGTAGCAGTAGCTAATGTTTTGTCCTTTGGTGCCTTTGCAAAAATTCATATTTGATATCCTGTTCATGTGTGATTATTTCTTGTATTGTCATATGCAAAGATTATTTAATTAAAGGGTTTGAATATTTATATGAGTAAAGAACTTAAAACTGTCCTTCAAACTATACCAAAGTATATTTTTTTATTCGTATTTGCACCTTTACTCAAGTAAGAAATGTGTATTATTATTATTATTATTATTATTATTATTATTATTATTATTATCTGCTACAAGTAGTTGGTTTGATTTTATATTATAATTTAAAGACAAACAATGCTCTCAACACATTGTGTGTCAAAAAGAAAAAGCATTTTAAAAAGCAGCATGACAAATAATACAGAGAAAAATGTACCCACAAACAAAAAAACTGTTCAAAAGTGGTTTCAAAGAATTTCTCTCTTTTCGCAATGTGTTAACTATATTTCAAAGTTTTCTTTTTAACTGAATGACTACTTTGGAAAATTGACATCAAGCCCAGACACACTCTTTTGTCCTCAGCTTAAGAAACTCTAGCTCTGAGCCTTTACAAGAGCATGGAAACATGGCTTTGGCCTCACACATTTGACTGACAACATATGGTAGGGTTAATATCTGACAAAAAAAAAACCTTGAGAAGACTTTAGCTAGCAAGCATTTAAAATGTTTCCATTGCTGAAATGTCTGAAACAAACCTAACTACCCTTTCCAACAGCAATTCTGTCAGATTTTCTGGAAGTAAAGTGCAATGATGGAACAGCCCAGAAATGCACTTTTGGCCACTGAAAGAGACAGCATGGGTTCACTAGGTTACCCAAATGGTTTTAATCATCTAGGAAGAGGCTACATTTGTGAAAATGCTTGTGAAAATCTATTACTCTAAAATTCAGTTTTTATTTTAAAATATTATTTAATAAATGTGTAGATGGTAAACTACAATTAGAATTTAATTACATAACTTTTTTTTATTGAATAACTTTTTACTTGCTTTAGGGTCTACTTTACCCCTCCTAACTACAGTAGCACTAGAATATGTTGTATATGTATATGTTATATATGTGTGTACCCATGCATATTCCTTCTACACAACGTTTTGTAGTGGTCCACTAAAAAGCCATTATTAAAGCTCTCTCTCTCGCTCTCTTTCTTAGCTTGCCTTATATGTTCATTTTTCTAAACTACTCTACAGTAAATGTGGACAACTGCCCATCACATGTACAGTATATGTGGCTATTCCAAAACATGGACACTAATACTCAGCCTCAGCTAGTTACCCCATTTCTCAATAATTATAGAAAGGCTTTTCACTAGATTTTGGGGCATACCTGAGTTAATATGTGCCTATTCAGCCATTTTGCCTACAAAAAAGAAGCACAACACCTGAGATTAGCAAAGCAGCAGGTTAGCACATCAAATATTTATGTTAAGTATGTTTATGTAAAAAGGATTCATTTAATTACTTTTGAGTGCATAGTTGATTCACCCTGTTTCTTATCTTAGTGTATGCCTACAATTTTTGTACTCTACAGTACTCAATGTAGGCCTCAAAGTGGTGACGTCTATCCCTTCTCAGTCCTCACTTCTAATGCTTAGCCATGAGGTTAGTGGTCTAAATTTGAATTTGGTTTCCCCTTGTACGATCCCGTAGAAATGATTCCTACAAAAAAATTCATGTGATGGGTTGCTACAGTACATGTATTAAAGGTATCAAAAATAACATTATGGTACAGTTAGAGCAAGGCTGTATTTATCCAAATCTCCTGTTAGGATTCCAGCTCGTCAGAACAATCATACAATTAGCAATCTACTAATATGCTTCACTTAACGGTGAAGATTTGCCCTATAGCACTTTTATTCAATTTTTACATGACTTTTTCTTAGTATGTGGAATCTCCCTCTTGTTCCCCGGTGAGAACGAGAGACCTGGGGTGTGAAAATTTTACACAGTAGAATACCTACAGTATTTGAGGATATAGTCAGTTTCCTAGCTGTGGCAGTGGGGAATAAGCAGAAGGTTAGATGTAGGTAAAGCGTACTGCTTTTGACCTGTGACTCATTATGCAATTTTATTTATGTGTATCTCTTTGTTTTGGGATAGAAAATATATCTTCCCTTCCAGGATCTCACAGACTTGTGTGTGTATATATATTTATATGTGCTGAAAAACAGTTAGTTATTCAAACAATAATACTTGTCTAAAGTAGGCCAAGCGAGAGAATAAAAAATCCTAGATGCATATTGATGGAAGGTCTTTTTTTTTCTTTCAGTTTTCTTATAACCCTTCACCTTCCACAAACTCTGGAAAATAAAGTCGTTCCCCAACTGAGTCCTCACCACTCACCAATTTGATCAATGACCTTGCAACCATCCAGCAGAATCATCACCACAAGCTCCTCCTTATCAGCACCAAGCAGGAGGAGCACTTCCAGACCATGAGCAAGGGGCAGCAGGAGGACTGGAAGGTACACCGGAACCTGATTCAGACCAGGGTATTCCAGCTAGAGACCCATCAACTAGCATGACAACACCTCACCTCACTCAGGCCAAGATGGACTGCCATGATGACCGTCAGGTATTTATTAATACTTTATGTATTAATACTTTACTTTATTTATTAATGATTTATTTATTTATTTATTTATTTACTATTTATAGCACTAAGCAGTGCACAAATATAATTAAGAACTGAGAACGTATCATAAATGGAAACTTTTATTTATTGGAAGGCAACATATGCAACATATTCCATGCTCTTATTATGTCAGATTATAAAGAAACTGAAATGCTTTTCTAAAATGGGACTGTCCTACAGTATTATACTCAATTATCACAACATGCAGTATGTGGAACTAGCCTGCGTCAATGAATAACAAATCGAAACACTGCATGGAACATTTTTAAATAAACACAGACACTTTGTATTTGGCAAGCCAATCATGGCTGCTCATTAGTAAGCTGTAAAGGCAGACAGAGAAAGTCTGACAGACAGAGCTGGGAACTGCTATTTATTTTTCTCCTCTCTATTATTTTTGTGACAATGGTTTTATCCTTTTTATTTTCTGCAGAGGAAGGCTTGAGCTTTTTGAGGGCTTCTGCTGTAGGTGGTTGAATATGGGTTGAGAAGATTTAGCTGCTGCCTTTACAGAAAACTTTTCATACTCAAATTGTTAATCAATCAAAAGTGCCGAATAAGGTTTGTTGTGTTAAGGCGCATCCTGTTTCCCCTGATCATCCTTGAGAAGTTTCTGCAGCTTAATTGGAGTCCACCTGTGGTAAATTCAGTTGATTGGACATGATTTGGAAAGGCACACACCTGTCTATATAAGGGCCCACAGTTGACAGTTCATGTCAGAGCACATCCAAGCATGAAGTCAATAGAATTGTCTGTAGATCCCTGAGACAGGATTGTCTCGAAGCACAAATCTGGGGAAGGTTACAGAAATATTTCTGCTGTTTTAAAAGTCCCAATGAGCACAGTGACCTCCATCATCCGTAAGCTCTTCCCTATAGCTGGCTGGCCATCTAAACTGAGCGATTGGGCCTTAGTCAGGGAGGAGACCAAGAACCCGATGGTGACTCTTTCAGAGGTCCTCTGTGGAGAAAGAAGAACCTTCCAGAAGGAAAACCATCTCTGCAGCAATCCACCTATCAGGCCTACTGTATATGGTAGAGCGGCCAGACGGAAGCCACTTCTTAGTAAAAGGAACATGGCAGCCTGCCTGTAGTTTGCCAAAAGTACCTGAAGGACTCTCAGATCATGAGAAACAACATTCTCTGGTCTGATGAGACAAAGATTGAACTCTTTGGTGTCTTTGAATGTCAGGTGTCATGCTTGGAGAAAACCAGGCACCGCTCATCACCAGGCCAATACCATCCCTACAGTGAAGCATGGTGGTGGCAGCATCATGCTGTGGGGATGTCTTTCAGCGGGAGGGACTGGGAGACTAGTCAGGATAAAGGGAAAGATGACTGCAGAAATGTACAGAGACATCCTGGATGAAAACCTGCTCCAGAGCTCTCTTGACCTCAGACTGGAGCGACGGTTCATCTTTCATCAGGACAACGACCCTAAGCACACAGCCAAGATATCAAAGGAGTGGCTTCAGAACAACTCTGTGAATGTCCTTGAGTGGCCCAGCCAGAGCCCAGACTTAAGTCCGATTAAACATCTCTGGAGAGATATTAAAATGACTGTGCACCGACGCTTCCCATACAACCTGATGCAGTTTAAGAGGTGCTGCAAAGAGAAATGGGCGAAACCCGTCAAGGATAGGTGTGCCAAGCTTGTAGCACCATATTGAAAAAGACTTGAGGCTGTAATTGCTGCCAAAGATGGATAGACAAAATAATGAGCAAAGGCTGTGAATACTTACTGTATGTACTGTACATGTGATTTCTCAGATTTATTTATTTTTTTTTTATAAATTTGCAAAAATCTCAAGTAAACTTTTTCACATTGTCATTATGGGGTGTTGTGTGTAGAATTCTGAGGGAAAAATTTATTTAATCCATTTTGGAATAAGGCTGTAACATAACAAAATGTGGAAAAGGTGATGAGCTGTGAATACTTTCCGAATGCACTATATTTTAAAGAGATGTGGTAGTATTCCCAGACAGGTGCCGGCATGTTGATGTGGCTGTCAACTCATGTATTTTTGTGTCATCACAATAGCATTAGTTTATGTGATTGGCCAGTGGAGAGAAAACCAATCAGTAAAAATTAAGTAATTATTGTCCAATTTCAATCGGTGGCCAATTGATTGGAGCACCCTTACATCAGTAATAATTGGCAGCAGCATGTGCAGCATGTGCAACCTCTCAGGACTGTCCTGATATTGCTGAGGTCGGCAATGCTTATACAGTAATGAACCCAAAGAAGTGTGCAATTGGGCAGGTGAAAGTACAGTCTCTGGGTTTCCACTTGGGTCACTGTCAGGTGTGTCCCCACATTGATAAAACTGCAGCAG